>OY811993.1:1418849-2056349 GCA_963681505.1 Eunapius fragilis
CTCTTCAAGCTCTACAGTATTGGACAATGGGGTCCATACAGATTTCTTTGCCCCCCCCCCCCCCCCCCCCCCTCGCTTGTTCGTTTAACTTTTAAGTGGTGTGTGTGTGACCATGTCATGTAATTCTGGAGGCTGGACAGGATGTCGTTCCCCACTCACTTTTGTACAGCCCTTGCTCCATGTCTGCAAACCTTACATACCAAGATACTGCTGTGTCATCCTTGGTGACCTCTGATCTGTAGGAGACTACAAGTGTTCAGAGCTTGATTGCATCATGACTGCTGGACTGTCCTATATGGATCCATGGGATGTATTTGATTCTACATGTGTTTCACTTTGCTTAACAGGATCAGCTGCTGTTAACATGGCCCACACACCTTTAGCACAAATACATTCATTTCCTCTTCTTCAATGATTGCAAATGAGAAGGCACATGTGTATCACAGTCTAGCTAAAGTTTTATTCAGTATCCGAAGTACATAAATGACATGACACAATAAGATCATGGGGGAGGAGAGGGGGGAGGGGGCTGTTACCATGCATGACAATGAGAGACTGTTACCCCACCTGTATATAGATCTAGCCTTGTCTGCTTAGACTGTTGTCATGGATACCCCAGCCTCTTCTGCTGCATGAATATGTCAGCCTTCATTGTTGCCATAGTTATCTAGTTCTAGATCTGTTCTGGCAAACTAATGCATAATACTGGACAGTTCCATAGTGGTGCTCCCAAGCTCAAGACCAAGCTATGGTGACAGAGAACCAGGCTATGGGTCATCCTTATCATCATCATCATCGTTGCCATTCTGCGTGGTTTGGTAGTCTGGGTGGTTGTGACTTCTAAGGAGGGAGTTGATGTAGCCAACTGTGGTATTTCCCTTATATCTGTTTCTCACTGGGTTTTTTCTGCAAGTGATGTGATGTGGTTATGTCAAATGTCACCTGATGGTCACCTGAATAGGCGTACCTTTTTACAGAATGGCATTAGTCCTTCGGTATTGTGTGCGTGGCTGAACCTGATGGGAACCTTTTTTTTTTTTTTTTTTTGGAAATGGGTGAGTGAGATTTAGTAGCGTATGGACACTTTAAACTCGTGATCATATCCCACGCAGGGGCGTAATTATTTATAGATACCATACAAGGAGGCGTGGGATAATTTACTGAGGCAGCTCATGCAGTATTCAGATTGTATATTGTCATTCATCGCATGAGCATATGCTCGGTTCTTTAACTGTTGCAGAATATCACTAAGAAAGAAGATGTAAGTGACTTTATGGCTTACTGTAGCTATAGGATCGGAGCTTGACCCCTATGCAGTGTTGCCGCGGTCAGCCTTGACCGTCCGGCAGCCCTATATAGATAGCAATCGCATCGACCATGGTCGACTTGACGATTTCAGTTGCGCGCAGCCCGGTCGACCTACACTTTAAGAATCCTATCCCTGAAATGTTATTAGCTACAGCTTAAATTAATTAACTGGAACAGCGGGGCTTGCATCAAATAGTATATTAAAACCATAGATCATATATAGATATGATCTGTGTTAAAACTTGCCGATGTCACCAGAGATCATGTATATATGACCTTTGATGTCACTGATGCACGCAACGCATGCCGATGCTGTAATCGATATACCGTTGTATGCCAAAGCGGTTGGGAGTTAGAGACTGGCAAAAACTCCAGACGCATCTGTTGGAAGGGAACAATTGCATACCTTCTCCTTTTTTGGATCATCCCTCTATCAGTTCCAATATATAGGCCTTTTTGTGCATGCATGTATTACTTATAAAAATATGTCCTCTCTCTCCGCCCACGCACACGTACACACACCACAACATAATAAACTATACACACATACACAACACATGCGTACATACAACACATACACGCAATACACACACACATACACACACATACACACATACGCACATCATTCTTTTCAAATCTTTTGCACTGTGATTAGGTCGTATAGCAGTGGTGCCCAAGGTTCAGGGAACATTGACAATCTCAAAAATCAAGTTGAAGAGGTAAACTACCCATTAGCTATTTGACAACTATCAAAATACAATATTTAGGAGAGGTGGAGTGGCATTTCCCTATTGCCCATGCGTGTGGGACATGTTTCAGAAGGTAGTTGCCTTTACTTATATGCTATCGATATGCACAAATTCAATCATGCTATTTTACTAGAGTAAGTCAAAACTGTTAATAGAATATGCGTGCCAAAATAGCTTTTGCCTATTGGAATAGCATGGAGCTGTTTACGTTGGTACAGCAAGACGAAGGGACAATGTACTGAGAAGGTGTGCATGAGAGCGTACAGTGTGTACATGTAGGTACATACTGACGATGTGATAAGCATGTGAGGGACATAATGATGAGGAGGTGTGGTACATAGTGATGATGAGGTGTGCATGTGAGGGTTCATACTGATGATGAGTTGTGCACATGAGGGTACCATATGGAAAAATTACCCATACACATTGAAAGTCATTTTCATTTTGTTTCAAAATAAATTCTAACCGGCTGACTTTAGAAAAGGCATCTAAATTTGAATAGTAATTTTCACAGTGCTACAATTAAACACAAATCAAGGCAACAGTTTAATTACTACGGCGGGCAATTATGGCTTTAATAACTACAGATAATTAGGGTTATTTTTCAAACCTTGGGCAGTTTAAACTCCTTTTCCGATTATGTATTACCTACACTACCTCAGATCCACCACATCAAACGAGAGGTAGGCATCAATTAGCACGTATGTAATGCGTTGGGTACAAGACTGAAGAACCGTGCGATCCAACAAGTAATTCTTCTGTGGATAAAACCAGTTTTTCAAATTGGAATGTATTGGTTTTAAAGTGTTAAATAGTGGTTTGATGCATCAGTTCTATTTCCTCTTGGAGCACTTTCAGGTTTCAACAAAACTGTGATGAGAACTCTATTAACCTTGTATACATTAGAAAAAATGGCCGAACAATTCAATGGAACTAAAACCTTAAAGGCACAAATCTGATGACTTACGTAAAAAAATCATGTCAAGTGTGCTGTACTAACAATCCCTTGGGAGCCAATCTATGAAAATTTTGCGTGCTTATAATTAGTATTGAAAGTCCCATTCTTTCTCACAAACCACAGATTAATCCCATTCCTTCATATTGCATACAGATGGAGTGAGGGTTTTACCTATTGATGGCAATTAAGGCTGTAATCATATATTTGCCTATGAGGGATTGATGTAGTATATTCATGTACTCCTGTATGTGAGACTGGGATCATGGCAGCGCAACAGGACCTAGCGCATATTCCAGCAAGGAGCATCAAAGTTGACATGTGCATTTAAAATGTACGCATAATGTAACTCCACAGTAGAAAGAGTGATTGTAGAGGACATAGTGTCTATTGGAATATGAAATAATTTGCAAAATTGAAAAAAATTGCACTGGTCCCTTCTCACTGCCTGGATCCCATATCTAATTCTGTAGTCATCACAGTTGAAACTACCACACACAAATTTATGTAGCGGAGTAGTTTCTGTGCATTACTATAACTGGTAGACAGGTGCAAAGGTGTGTGTGTGTGTGTGTGTGTGTGTGTGTGTGTGTGCATGTGCATTATAATGCACCATGTTGATTCATGCACACTAAATGTACACCACACAGATCTTACCCAACTGTAATAGTCAGATGTGTGTAGGAATGTCCTTTGAATATGCATGTGTGTTTATATTCTTTATCACCTCTAGATAGAGATTCAGATACACATTATTAAATCATGCACACGCCATGCAGTTCTATAGCGCTCTTGATTTGGGTTTAGAAATTACCTTTTGGTACAGGTAAAAGGAATAATGAGAGAGAACATGGAGAGGGTCGTAGAAAATGGTGTGAAATTAGAAGCTGTACAAGAAAAAGCAGGTGAGAGCCAGAACATGGTAATAAAAGATGTAGGTGTAATTTCACATTGAGGATCATCATATTGTGGGGGTGGTGGTGGCGGTGGTGTAACATTTATGACGTTCCATTTTTAGAAGCCATATGCGGCCCCTCCCTCACCACGCTCACCCACGTGGCATAACATATATGGGAAAATATACCCCATTCATAGCAAGGGTTTGTGTTCCTATAGCAATCGCTACAACCCACCAAACTAATGATATTCATTTTGTCAAGGAATCTTATTACTAGGTGGTTTATGTCCCGGCAGTCATTAACTTCTTACCTTCACATGCCCTTTGGCTAGGATGAAAACATACTTACCTGTACACACCTACCCTTATAATAAAGACTGGCTCTACATGGTCAGCTGACGACAGATAGGCAGGTTGCATATTTATGCCAGCTCCAACACCATGACTGTTAGTGTGAGAAGTAACATGATGCTTGGTAAGGTGCTGTTGACACAGTTTGTATTGTGCTGTAATTCCCTCACTCATATTGTACGCAGGCCACATCATATTGTGCACAGGCTGGCACTTGCACAAGATGCACATACCTTATGTGCACATGCATGCATACATAGGTGGTTTATGTGCTGATCGATGCATCTCAATCATGCCACTCGTGTTGTCTGTCTCGCACTAACAGACAAGGTGTTGGAGCTGGCATAAATATGCAACCTGCCTATCTAGCTGACCATCTAGAGCCAGTCTTTATTATAAGGGTAGGTGTGTACAGGTAAGTTTGTTTTCATTCTAGCCAAAGGGGCATGTGAAGGTAAGAATTTAATAACTGCTGGGACGGATCAACACGGATAGTTGACATTAAAAACCACCTTCTAATGAATTCCATCACCAAGTGAAATCATTAGTGGTGGGGGTTGTAGCATAGATATTATCCATACAATATCTATGGTTGTACATGTACAATCGCTAGGAACACAAACACCTAGCCTAACATCACTATGAATACCAAACTTGGTAGTACTGTAGCGGCTCGCAAAATGCGACTTTTAATGTCTATTGTCCTGAGTGTCCACCCGGGGGTACAATTGGACACCCGGGTGGACAGCAAAAAAAGTTTTTTGCCGTTCGGTCATGGAAGTGGCCTAATTGCATTTAACGGTACTAGCTTATAGAACAAGTCTTTTTAGAATCGGGCCGAGATAAGTTAGGCTTAAATCCTTTCGATACCCGTAAAACGAGCCGTGCTAGCGGGCCTATCCATTACGCTCTGTACGGTATCGTATACGAGCTACGTAAGGTAAGTTTTTTTTTGCCAACGTTCATACAGATAGTAAAATAGCTGTTTCTCTGGACTAGTGTTTGTCAACTAAAAGTGATTGAGAGCGTTCAGCTGTCTGTTTAGGCCTATGTTTAAAAGGTCATGTACGAGTATAGTCTATACGCGTACATGTCCTTTCAGTTAAACATAGGCCTAAACAGACAGCTGAAAGCTCTCGATCACCTTTTGTTGACAAACACTAGTTCAGAGAAACAGCTATTTTACTATCTGTATGAACGTTGGCAAAAAAACTTACCTTACGTAGCTGGTAATCGATATGTACGTACCGCACGGAGCGTAATGGATAGGTCCGCTAGCTCGGCTCGTTTTACGGGTATCGAAAGGATTTAAGCCTTACTTATCTCGGCCCGATCCTAGAAAGACTTGTTCTATAAGCCGGTACCGTCATAGATAGTTTAAACTATCTATTGTTACCGTTAAATGCCACTAGGTCCCTTCCATGACCGAACGGCAAAAACTGTCCTCCAATTGTACCCCCGGGTGGACACTCAGGACAACAGACATGCATTAACAGCTCGCAAAATGCAAATTTAAGGCACATCCTCAAGTAAGCTGTTAGCTGATATATAAGATGGTTGCTAACTTTGTGACCGATGTATCAACAAACCTTTACTGTGTGTCAACTTGTTTTTCTATCCTAAGATTTTCTCAAGAGATAGTTTCCTGTAGCGCTACATAATCCGCCCCTTTTCTAATATTCGTTTCCATCTCCGCACACCCTGCCTACCTGTACTTCTAACCTTCATTTCATGTATGACGGCTACTGTACATGTAAGTAATACCTGCACGCTCACTTCATTGTCAGAATAAGATATTCAACCTTGCTATTTTACCTTGGTGGAGGATGGACACAACCTGCATGAGTCCCCAACCAAAGAAAAAAACTTTCACTATATGGTGCATTGTTACTTCAATTTTACCTCACGTGTTCACTTGCGAGATGATATACACGTGCATTAGTGTTCTCTTGGTTATGCACCTTGTTTGAGCACCTGACCACATAACACCTCCAGCTGAGAGGGCCAGAGTAGGTATACATTAATAAGGATATCCATCAACATATTACAAATCCATGATGGTGTGAGCATCACTTCACACACTGTACCTTTATCTTGTGTCATGCTTTTCATTATTGCACAGCAGAAGATGGTGTGCTCATTGCCAAAACTAAGATGAGCAATCGTGGAATCGTGGTACGATAACTGCACTCCTCCCTTCCCTTACTGCACCGAATTTATATGGTTGACAATATTCTAATGAGACTGATATTCCAGGTACATCCTTATTAATGTTTACCTACTCTGGTCCTCTCAGCTGGAGATGTTATGTGGTCAGGTGCTCAAACAAGGTGCATAACCAAGAGAACACTAGTGCACGTGTATATCATCTAGCAAGTGAACACGTGAGGTAAAATCGAAGTAACTATAGTGAAAGTTTTTTTCTTTGGTTGGGTACACATGCAGGTTGTGTCCACAGTAAAATAGCACGGTTGAATATCTTATTCTGACAATGAAGTGAGCGTGCAGGTATTACTTACATGTACAGTAATAATAATAATAATAATAATACAAGAGAATACACGAATGGGAATAAATCTACGTACAGGATTATGCTACTATTACACTATGTACATGCATAGAGAAACTAAACCAAGTTGCATGCTCTGCTTAGGAGAGCTCTGGCATTGCACCTCACCAGGGTCAAGTTTAGCTTCCCGTAGATATCTACCAAGGTCTTCGACTTCTGGTGTCCTATGCCAAAGGACAGGCGCGAGGCCAAATGGGAAAAAGCTTGCCTGGCTTCAAGACCCCAGTTCCCATAGCTCTCCACAGCAAGAGGGATACATTTCCAACCAAGGGTATCACACTTGGGGTCATTTGCCTGGTGTTTCCTCTGCTCTGCCAGTAGTGCAGCTGTTCCTGCAGTAACGCTTGCTTCCCGAAGTGATACAGGTGTAAGAGGAGATGTCACAGTTAAATCAAAAGCGGCAGAGATTCCACTTATCCAGTTGTTCACTAGGGCATCCGCAGGACGAGACCTAGAAAGGTCAGGGGTAAGTGCACTACCTGCCTCGATCCTCACTCCAAGGTTTGCCTTGTGGCAAAAATCTACAAAGACATCTCGCAGCTGGTTGTGTCGGAGAACCACATCACCACCTCGTCTGCATGAAAATGCATGATGCCCCAGGGGGTCCAACGCTATTTCAGGACATAGCAGACAGCAGGAGGCTGTTGTTGTTTCTAAACCCAGCCACCACGAAATAGCTGTGCGGAATTCACTAGGGTCAAGATGCAGGCCAGGCTCACCCGAAGGAAGGACTGAAACCCATGAAGTGGCCAAGGAAGCAGAGGTAGAGAGGAGGCGAGCTTTGTTTGCTGGAGAAGCTGAGTCGTACAAACTATTGTAAGTCGAGCTATCCAGTGTATGGGAGAGAGATCTCTGTGGGGGAGGAGACTCAATGGCAGACTCTGGAGATATGGCATCTGAGGTAGAGACTAAGCTATTGAAAGTATTAACCGCATGAATCAGATGATGGTTATTTGCAGTGGCAAAACCAGATGAACAAAAGGATGCAATGAAGGCAGCACTCGAGTGGTGAGAGAGTGAGCGAAGGCCGAAACCTCCAAACCTTAGGCTCAGTTGAGATTGGCACCAGGCGGCCTCAGTGAGATCTAAAGATAAGCACTTAGAGAAGCAACTCCTTAAATCCAAGTCAAGTATCTTCAGAGAATCAGCAGCCATGCTAGGGGGGGTTGATCTGGCTAAATGCACCATCTTACAAAAACCACTGCAAAGCCGTAGCAAGTTAAAGGCCACCTGTGGGTCAACATCTGAAACATCTTCCAACTTAGATAGCAACTTTGTGAATTCAGCACGCTTCGTGGCAAAGAACCCAGTGCAGTAAAGATAGTCCCCAATATATGTGTACATATATTACACAATGGCAAGTAATGGCATAATTGAATATGCACTAATATACTGCTGGTCCTAAAATGGGTAACATTTACAAAATGGAGACAAGTCTACATTGCTGAGTTTAGACCTAAATATTGCTTCGGAGGATGCTGTAACCACAGAGTCTGGTAATGAATTCCAAATGTGTATAACTCTGATTGAGAAAAAGTTTGAGCGAAAATTATGGTGAGGTAATGACAAAGGACTAAGTCAGATTGAGTTCCCTCTTGTACTGTATGGTGACAAATTGATATGAAAGAAAGCTGATGCATCAAGATCTACAAGGTTTTTCACAATCTTGAAACACATAACAAGGTCAAAATACACTCCAATGAATGAAGACCTAAATTAGCAAGACGATCAGTATAGCTCATAGTAGGCAGTTTTACTCATACAAAAATAGCTCTGGTGAAAAAGCGTTGAACTCTTTCAACACATTTAATGTCTTGTATGAGCCACGGATTCCACACTGGAGTATTGTATTCGAGAATTGGTCTCACATAAAAAGTGAATACTTGACAAAGCGTCGAGATATTTAGCGTTTGAAGACCTTTAAGTAGAAGGGAACACCTTTGAAAAGCCTTTGCAGCAATAGATGCACAATGTAAACTGGGTTTAAAATCAGATGTAATATGAACACCTAAGTCACAAATATCAAAAACCCTATTTAGCAGCACACCACCCAGGGAGTAAGAATTGCTTGCAGAGTTATGTCCAAAGGATATTACACTGCACTTCTGAAAAGCAATATTAAGCTGCCATGTTTCAGACCACATACAAAAATTCGACAAAGACAGAGACAAAGGTGAGGATGAATCAGAAGAATGTGTAGCATAGAGTTTGGTATCATCTGCAAATATTTTAGCTTGAACTGGTGGTACTAAACAATCCGGAAGGTCATTGATATAAATGAGGAATAATAGGGGTCCAAGCACTGATCCCTGAGGAACACCACTGGTAACAGGTTGGGAAGAAGATAAAGACTGATCAATATAAACTTGCTGAAAACGATTCATAAGAAATGAAGATAACCACCTCACCAAGTAGGGAGTAAACCCATAGCACTCTACCTTATATAGCAGCTTTCTATGAGAGATAGAATCAAAGGCTTTAGCAAAGTCTATATACACAGAATCAATTTTAGAACGAGTATCAGTATGGAGAGTCCATTCATTAAGTGTGATTAGCAATTGGGTACAAGTAGAACGCCTGGCAAGAAAGCCAAACTGATCTTTGGAGATAAGGCTATTAGAACGAAGAAAGAAAACCATTGATTCGTACACAATAGACTCCATTACTTTGCAACAAACACTGGTAAGAGAAACCGGACGATAATTGCTAGGTAATTTACGGGAACCTTTTTTGAAAATGGGACAAACAATTGCCTGTTTCCAACCCTGAGGTATGCTCCCACAGTCCATAGACATTTTAAAAAGCCTGGACAATGGAAAGGCAATGGCAGAAGCAACTGATTTTAAAAATCCAGCAGGAAAATCATCTGGTGTTCTGGAATATTTAGAAGGAAGACGCTTCAGGGTACATAATACTTTACTGTAAGTAAACTCAACTTGTTGATATGCCTGGACACAAGAAACTTTTGGATGGAAGATGGGTAAAACACCATTATCAATGGTAAAAACAGAAGCAAAGTAATCATTTAAAACATTGCATTTGTCCCGATCGGTTATAGCAAGAGAACCATCTGCAGTCTTCATAAGGGGTGGAATAGAAGATGTGTGATTTAGTTTTGAATTAACATATGAATATAGTTTGGATAAATTGTTACTGTTGATAATATTACATTCATGAGAATCATAAAAGGACTGTGTTGCAAGTTCATATTCTTTAGCAATTTTTTTGTAGACCACTCTGTCCTTATGAGATACCACTTTTTCTTTAAGAGTAACAATTTGCGAATATGCTTTAGACGTGGTAGTTTGCTACATGACACAATTCTTAAAGGAACAAACCTCTCAATGCATTCATTGAGCTTCATAGAGAATACATTCCAAAATTCATCAACTGAACAAGATTGTTGAAGCATTAGCCAATCGATATCCAGAAGGAAAGATATCATCAAAGGGTAATTTGCAATCCTAAAATCTCGACGATATGAGATAGAGTTTGCGGGATGATTGCAAGGACATATAACCATGAATTCAACAGATGAATGATCACAAGAGACAACAAAGGGATCAACAACTGATATATCAAACATCATACTTACATCAGAAACCATCACAAGGTCGATACAGTGATTACAACGAGTAGGGAGATTAACAAGCTGGGTAAGCCCATTTTGTAAAAAAGATGTCAAGAAAAGGCTGCTGCACATTGAACCAGAATTAACAGGTACACTCCAATCAATGTTAGGATGGTTAAAATCACCAACCACTACAACAGGCACCTTAGAGTTACAGTAATTGTCAAGAAATGAACATAAGCATGACGTATGAGCAATATCATTTGCCAAAGAAGGAGGGTTATAAATACAAATAAACCGATACTGTTGAGAGGGAAATAACATGTCAACAATGATGCATTCAAGCTGTTGAAAACACGATGTGAGATCAATACATACAGTTTTCAAGCCATGTTTAACAAAAACAGCTACACCTCCAAATTTATCTGGTCTATCTTTCCGTATCAATGTGTATAAGGAATTTGACAGAAGAAGAGAATCAGTGATAGCAGAATGAAGCCATGTTTCAGTGACAAAAATGAGATCAAAATCAGATGCCAAGAGCAAGATATTCAAATCAATCAGTTTGTTACATAACGATCGCGCATTTAATAATTTACATCTCAAAATTCCATTACTTACCTGCCTGTCCTATGGGTTAGTACTTGGACTGGACACACTTTGTTGAGAAGAGTTGGAGTCAACTACTCGTCGTTCCTTAATTGTCCACTGTGAAACAGGGCCACGCCTATCAATGTAGTATTCCGGACCAGTTTCATTTTTCTTTTTACGCACAATGTCATAAAGGCCACGAATTTGAGTGCGTTCAGCAGCAGTATGGCTCAGGCTGGGGCGCACAAAAACGTTTTTGAATTTATCAGACTCTTTCAGAATCTTTGCCTTGCGTAGAACCACAGACCTCTGAGCAGCGTTGGCAACACGGACCTTGACTAAGCGCGGTTTGACATTTGATCCCCCGTTTGGCTCTTTCCCTAGTCGAAAGACATCAATTAGAAAAACACTATCTTCGCTCAAGGAATCAAAAATTTCTTTCACAAGGGCCTTATCTGTAACAGCACTGCCAGTTTCCTGAACTCCAGAAAGAATAATGCATAGCTTTTCGTCATGGGCCGAGATAGCCTCCTTTACCGCCTTGTCAACATCCACACCAGTATTACATACCGCTCCACATTGTGCAGGCAAAGACCCTCCAATAACCGCCTCAGTCTTTGCCACAAACTCCACAAATTTCTGCTCAAGGTTAGAAACCCTGAGCGGCAAGTTCTTCAGTGAGGTTTCACAATGAGTACACACCTTCTTTACTATAGGTAGGACGTCGCAACTAACCTTGGAAAACGTACTGGAACATTCAGAGTGAAAGTACAAACCACAGTAAGTGCAAGCCAATCCGTTCGGCTTTGTTACGTCCACAGACTTACGCTCACAGACTAAGCACTGTTTACCCGGCGCCATTTAATACACTGTTCAGTAGCCGTCGTACATGAAATGAAAGTAAGAAGTACAGGTAGGCAGGGTGTGCGGAGAAGGAAACGAAATATTAGAAAAAGGGCGGATTATGTAGCGCTACAGGAAACTATCTCTTGAAAAAATCTTAGGATTAAAAACAACAGGTTGACACAGTAAAGGTTTGTTGATACATTGGTCACAAAGTGGACTCATTAGCAACACTCCGTGGGACATCTTGTATAAGCTAACAGCTACTTGAGGTTGCAATGAATGTGCCTTAAAGTCGCATTTTGCCAGCTGTTAAAAGTCGCATTTTGCGAGCCGCTACTGTATACATTGGTTAAACTACATCTTTTGTTGACTACACAAACTCCAAAAGGTTATATTCAGTCATAAGGGTGTATTGAATATGGAATTATTCATGATGGAAAAACATTTTAAGACGTTGGAAGACATATCTAGAGGTATGAAAAATATTCTCTTAATTGTTACCAAGTCTAATTACAATAATGTTTATTAAAATTAGTTAAGACTATTTTTGATCTTGAATATATGGGTGTTGACTTTAAAATTACAAGGACCCTATACAGAGTCTTTGCAAATGAGCGCAACGCTTTTAAAGGAATATAATTCCTTAATAGGATTGTCAATCTAAATGAATTTATGAACGTACAATACCCATGTTTAGTCAAATACGAACTGCATTGTTACTATTCCTTTATCTTTAGCAGTTCAAAAGATAAAATCAAATAGCATGCAATTAACTAAATTGACTAAACAACTTTTAATTAATAACGTGATTTATAAACTGCAGAATAAAATTGATGAGACTTAGAAAAAAAAAGAAATTTGATTGGCGTTTTACTAGTTTATAACAAATCAAACTTGAAAAAGCTATATGAGCACTACGTTTTTATTAACTTTGAGTTTTAAAAACGCACCAATAAATAATCCATTACCAACAAATAGTGTTTTGAACTTCATTTTATACTGGAATAATTTATGATGGTTATTAAAAATAATTACCACATAACAGCTTCAACCTTAAAAACTTTAGAGCAAATGATGGTCTTAAATGTTAATAACTCACTATTGAACCTAGGAACTTGAAATTAGTACTGTTCCACCGCATATCCAAATCACGTGTTACTTTTTATTGGTTATTAAAATCAATTGTCGTAAACTGCAATCTTGAATATCTTTGTTAACAGAGGGTTTTGAATATTTTGCTTTATGAGGAATTCGATAGTTTCTTAACCGCTAATAATAATTGAAATGTAATTGGATTATTTGTATTTGCCTAACTACTGCAACATAAGTTAAAGAGTTAATTAATTTGTTATTGGGATTTTAAAGCGTTGCATTATTTTGCAAACACCCTGTATAAGTTATTATAGAACTACCTAAAAATATGCACACTGTTCTGCAATAGCTATGGCAGCAAGAGATTATATAAAGGTACACTTACGGGTCCAAATAAATACTTGGTACCAACAAGAAATGTACTGATCATACTGCTGGTGGGTACTGGTCATACTGCTGGTGGGTGCTGGTCATACTGCTGGTGGGTACTGGTCATACTGCTGGTGGGTATTGGTCATACTGCTGGTGGGTATTGGTCATACTGCTGGTGGGTACTGGTCATATTGCTGGTGGGTACTGGTCATACTGCTGGTGGGTACTGGTCATACTGCTGGTGGGTACCGGTCATAGTGCTGGTGGGTATTGGTCATACTGCTGGTGGGTACTGGTCATACTGCTGGTGGGTACTGGTCATACTGCTGGTGGGTATTGGTCATACTGCTGGTGGGTACTGGTCATACTGCTGGTGGGTACTGGTCATACTGCTGGTAGGTACTGGTCATACTGCTGGTAGGTACTGGTCATACTGCTGGTGGGTATTGGTCATATTGCTGGTGGGTACTGGTCATACTGCTGGTGGGTACTGGTCATATTGCTGGTGGGTACTGGTCATACTGCTGGTGGGTACTGGTCATACTGCTGGTGGGTACTGGTCATATTGCTGGTGGGTACTGGTCATATTGCTGGTGGGTACTGGTCATACTGCTGGTGGGTACTGGTCATACTGCTGGTGGGTACTGGTCATATTGCTGGTGGGTACTGGTCATATTGCTGGTGGGTACTGGTCATACTGCTGGTGGGTACTGGTCATACTGCTGGTGGGTATTGGTCATACTGCTGGTGGGTATTGGTCATACTGCTGGTGGGTACTGGTCATACTGCTGGTGGGTACTGGTCATACTGCTGGTGGGTACTGGTCATACTGCTAGTGGGTACAGGTCATACTGCTAGTGGGTACTGGTCATACTGCTGGTGGGTACTGGTCATACTGCTGGTGGGTACTGGTCATAGTGATGGTGGGTACTGGTCATACTGCTGGTGGGTACTGGTCATACTGCTGGTAGGTACTGGTCATACTGCTGGTGGGTACTGGTCATACTGCTGGTGGGTACTGGTCATACTGCTAGTGGGTACAGGTCATACTGCTAGTGGGTACTGGTCATACTGCTGGTGGGTACTGGTCATACTGCTGGTGGGTACTGGTCATACTGCTGGTGGGTACTGGTCATACTGCTGGTGGGTACTGGTCATACTGCTGGTGGGTACTGGTCATACTGCTGGTGGGTACTGGTCATATTGCTGGTGGGTACTGATCATAGTGATGGTAGGTACTGGTCAACCCCATCCTGATGGTAACTCCCAAGGTAGCATGCCAAATCACACAACTGCTGAATTCATTGATCGACCTTCATTTGTTAGTCATATATTCTTGTTGCTTCATCTTTTCTAGGTCTTGTTGCTATTGCACAATAACCTGTTACTGCTGTACCACAGGCATTCTGGCCCATTCTGCTGAAAAATTTAAACTAGATGCAGGGAAGTTCAACAAGAAGCTATGGTGGCAGAACATCAAGCTGTGGATCATCCTTATCATTGTCATCGTGGTGATACTGGCAGTCATTGCTAATTTGGTTGTGTTACGTTTTGTGTGCAACAGATACTGTACCACCTTGTACTGCTGTGCAACATTTCCCTGTGTTGTTTTACATCGGTGCTATGGATATTAGTCTAAAAACATATATCCTCAATGCTTTGTGTTTGTGCTAATAAATTTGACTTTACTTTCCTCTAGTTGCTATTATTGCCATTGCAGTACCACTAAGCAGCACGAATTGAACAGTGTGGACTGATATATATTCTGTTTGTGCAACGCTCTATCTTTATATGTGTAACTCTCCATTATTTCTGCACAGACAGGATTAGATCTATTACCTTTGACATCATGTGCTATTAGTTTCCTTATAAATTTAGCATTTGCTTTGCTGGCCCTCTCAGTCTGAGAGATCACATCACAGAACACAACTTACAGTATATCCTACTGTAGGCTTGTACAGTGTGTTTGGAGGGAAGGATTTGGTGATTGTGGCTGGCTTCAGTCACATATCCTACATCGCTCTTACACCAGCATTTGATGTCTAGCGTCTTTGGAAATTGTATATACAGCTTGATTGCATTCAATGGAGCCAGATAGCAGGAAAGGATCAGAAGTAATTCTTAACAATGTCGTTGTAAATATGATCACAGCTTTCAACGTTACTAATTTCAATGCATCAAATTATCACATGTCATGCCATTCAGCTGAATGGGCTAGTATAGCCCATCTCAGGGTACAAGATGAGTTGTTTGAGTAACTGATTGCCTTATTGATACATTACATTCTATATTATCATCATCATTACTGCATACAATACAACATAAGCTTGGGGACTACCTCCTGCCTGGCATGGTACCCAGTCCCCATCCCACCTTTTCTCTGCTGTGGTGATCAGGAATGGGAGTGGAGCACCAGTGTATAATGAGACAGTGAGAGCCACAGGTGACTATCTCCCCTCCCCCCCCCCCCCAGATCCATGTGGCCATTATGAGGTAAGTGTTACCCCAATGTGTCGAAGTATAACAGGTGTTCAGAACAGCCCTGTGAACTGGGGAGATGAGTGAATAATAGAATTTATACTATCTGTAATTCATAACGATTTGACATATGTACTATTTCAAAGCAATAAATATTTGAATATTAAAAGATACGTATGTATCTGAACAGAAATTGTACTATTTCATGCTCCCTAACAACTTTCAGTTCCCCCTCACCCATATCACAAGACCAAGTTCCACACCTCCCATGTGAATCCCATCTCCATGTGATGATGTGACTGTGAACATCAGTCTGCTGGTGAGTGATACATGAATATCATATCTCCATCGTCAATAATGTTCAATCTGTCTATGTTCTGTTGTCACATGTATCAGAATAAACGTACAGTGAGTGACAGACAAGAATATATTAATCTTGTGTATGGATTATACACAACACATACTGTTTGAAATGCATATAACTAACTTTAGAAGGTGGTGGCTATAGCTGGATATGAGGTATTCTCATTTCCGCCCTCCACCATCTCTGTTTCCATAACACCCAACAAACACTTCAACCTCACCATCATTGCATGCATATAATGGAAACACGAGTACTACTGTTGTCATAATTTCTGATTACATAAATAAAGACCCGATTGTATTTTTGGTCAAGTATTCACATCCTTTTCTTGGTAGGAAGAGATGATGTTGTTGGTGTCTCTGTCAAAATATGTTCACTGGTGGGTACACTGATCTTACAACCACCATGCAGTATGTTAGACCTGTGGCTGTGTCTGTTAGATACACCAAACACCCTCTGGTCAGGGACCCAGGGTTGAAGAGACATACCAGTCCAGTGCGAGATGAGGTACTCTGTAGAACTGTATGACATTGAGAGCGATGGAGGTGTGTCATCTGTACCAGCATTGGCTGGAGAGATGGTGACTGTATATGGACCATCTAGTACCAATGGACCATCTAGTACCTATGGAGGACTAATGCAAAAAGCAAGGGTCCTAAAGGGTCACCTTGCTGCACTCCTGACTCGGAGCTGATCTGGCCAAGAGGGTGCCATAGCAGAGGATAGGTTCCATAGCACCAACTCAGGGAAAATATAGCACACTCATCAAGGACAGCTTGCATGCTTGGAGACCATTTAGAGAGCATGGCCATCTTCTCTGCCCCTCCATTACAGGCCACACCCAGCTGCAGGGGTTAGATTATTATTTTTATGTATGTATAATACAAGAATACACCATACTAAATTAAAAGAAATATTCAAGGGATGTCCAGGAGGCTAAGGAAGAGAGCACATCTTGCCAATAAGGCTCTAGCCACGGCCCGAACCAGGGTGAAGTTCAGCCTGCTGTAAAGCTCTGTGAGCACCTCACCTTTGTGGGAAGAGGTGATGATGGCCAGGTGAGAAGCTACATGAGAGAAAATAGATTGGGCTTCCCTTCCCCAGTTTCCATAGGTCTCTACTGCAAGTGGGATACACACCCAACCCAGCTCTGAACACTTGGGGTCATTTGCCCTGTGCTTCCTGACCTCCGCCTCCTCCGCTGCAGCCCCTAGAGACAATTATGCTCAGCATGAGGTGCTGACACAGAGAGGAGTCAAGCTTTGTCGGCAGGTGGTGACACTTCCAACAACAACGAGAACTGGTGATCTTCCAGTTTCTTTGACAGTATGAAGTGTGCATGTAAAGGTTTTAGATACTGATAGCAGGATATATATGTGCATATTATGCATGCATTGCAAATGAGAGATTGATCTATTTAAATTTATTCAGACACTTACTACATGTAGTTCCATAGTTGTCACTATTGAAATTCCCACACATGTTTATGTAGTGTTATGTGTTGTGCACTAACTGGTTGAAACATGTGAATGCATGTGTGAAGTGGGTGTGGGGGGGGCTTTATAATGCACTGTGCATACTAAATGATAGATCCTTACCCTATGTATGTGATTTGCCTTAAATACAACTGTAATAGTTATGTATTTTCATCACCATTGGATGGAAGAGATTGGCGCTATTTAGAAATGACAGAACTTTACCTTTTGGGACAGGTAAAGTGGGAATAGGAAAGGTCATAGAAAGGGGTCAGACGTTTGAAGATCTATAAGAAAGAGCAGGTGAGGTCAAGAACATGATACTACAGATGTGGGTGTGTGTTGGATTTGTGCAATGCATCTTACCTCAGGTGGTGGTGGTGGTGAGAAGCTATATACAACCCTCCCACACCCCACTCACCCCTGTGGGGTTACATTAACTTTACCATGACTACAAAGTGTATATTATTACTGAGGACCTGGTTACCACTGTTATGAAGAAAACAACATATTCTTTCCAATACCTAGTGCATCGGATTCAGAAAAGGACTTTGCCATATTCATATTTTTGTAGCACTTGCATGGATTCAGGTGCATGTGGATGGGCCACACGTTATTTAGTGATAAGAAGTGATGGCAACATCCAGAAATTTCTGAGTCCGGATTATGAAACGTTTAGTAGTAAGCCAAACATGGTGAGTGTTTAGGTCTTAGGTTGTAGTGTGTGGATGGGTGCATGTGTGTGTCTATGGAAGACTGAACTGATGTGTGCATGTGTGTGTGATGATGATGATGATGCGTATGTGAACTGAACAGTGTGTGGATGTGTGCATGAGTGCAGTGAAGCATATGGATGGTGTGTGTGTGGTGAGGACTGATCGTTGTGGGTGTGTGTGTGTGGTGAGGACTGATCGTTGTGTGTGTGTGTGTGTGTGTGGTGAGGACTGATCATTTTGTGTGTGTGTGTGTGCATGCAAGTGTATGGTGAAGTGTGTATGGGACTAAACAGTGCCTGTGGTGAGATTGGGCTGAACAGATTGTGTGTGGAGTGTGTGAACTGAGCAGTGTGTGTGATGTGGCTGAAAATGTGTGTGTACAATACGTACTTGCATCCTGAAAAGTAAAATAATACATGTACTGTAGTGTACCTATCATACCCCACATAGAGCAATAACCATAACGATCGATAAGGTTGGCTTTCATCTACATCCAGATGTCAGATGAATTGCTCTTTATTTTTCCATACCCCTCAGTCTGGGGACCGGACCACGTAATATACTCCTATTACAAAAATCATTGATGGCTCAACCGCACAGGTCTCATGTTCAAGTATGTGATCTGATAGGTATGAACTGGAAAACATAATTCCACATCATTTGCTGGGGCTCTTATCAATTACTAGTTAGAGAATTAGCCGCCCCTTTTCCTCTTTTGTTTGCCGTGAAAGGAACTAGAGGAGTACTACATTGTGAGGGAGGAGGGGAGGACTACCTTGTGAGGGAGGAGGGGAGGACTACCTTGTGAGGGAGGAGGGGAGGACTACCTTGTGAGGGGCTAAGGGAGGACTACCTTGTGAGGGGGCTAGGGGAGGACTACCTTGTGAGGAAGGAGGGGAGGACTACCTTGTGAGGGAGGAGGGGAGGACTACCTTGTGAGGGAGGAGGGGAGGACTACCTTGTGAGGGAGGAGGGGAGGACTACCTTGTGAGGGGCTAAGGGAGGACTACCTTGTGAGGGAGGAGGGGAGGACTACCTTGTGAGGGGGCTAGGGGAGGACTACCTTGTGAGGGGCTAGTCCTCCCCTAGCCCCTCACAAGGTAGTCCTCCCCTCCTCCCTCACAAGGTAGTCCTCCCCTCCTCCCTCACAAGGTAGTCCTCCCTGAGCCCCTCACAAGGTAGTCCTCCCCTAGCCCCTCACAAGGTAGTCCTCCACTCCTCCCTCACAAGGTAGTCCTCCCCTCCTCCCTCACAAGGTAGTCCTCCCCTCCTCCCTCACAAGGTAGTCCTCCCCTCCTCCCTCACAAGGTAGTCCTCCCTTAGCCCCCTCACTGCAACATTTCTGAGCTAGCATGCTTCTATAAGGTGATTGGATGGCAGTATGCCAATGCAGGTGTAATAAAATAATGATAAATGAACTGCCAACAAAAGGACGATCTAGTGATCACAGTACACACCACCTAATCACATGACTTGCAGGCTGATGAAAGGATTTGATAATTAGGGCTTTTTGGCATATTTTAATCCCAATGGAACACCAATGCTAGCACCTAAGGGTAAGAAGAGAAATAATGAGGCATAGCAGCTAGGCATAGCTGTATCAGCCCCCCCTCCCCCTCCCATACACACACACACCTTCTGAAGCCATATACATCCCTTGATTCACCCTAGCCATCTTACCAATGACAAGGAGAATGACAATGACAATGATGATGATAAGGATGACCCATAGCCACCATGGCTTGGCCTTGTGGATGTGACCACGATGAAACTGTGGATTTTGATCCAGGTTATCTGAGAGAGAACAGTACATACTGAGGCAGAAACAGTTAGAGGCAGGGTATCTATGGCAACAGCAGAGGCAGTGTATCTATGGCATCAACGGGTACAAGGATAAGTATGTGGAGTATGGCACCAATGGAGGAATACCCTCCTATGAGCACTTCTATACCACTGTAGGTGCACAGCGGTCTCTCTAATTAATCCCCACACCTGGTCACGTGCCCATCCTTCTTTCCCAGTTCATCCAAATGCCAACTCACCTGCCCTGCCCTCCAAACTCCTGATGCTCTCTGACAGGGAACGTACCCTATTCACCTATAGGGTAGTCACACATATTCCATGTAATGGGATGCTCCTGCTATAATGAGGGACAAATACACCTCTGTACAAAACCTCCAGAAATTCAGGACTATCTGGGACTATGTCAGAAACTAGTTAGATCAATTGCTGTTACACTGGCCTCTCTGAATTAATAGAGGCAAGCCTGCATATGCATGTGTGTATACAGCTGCTAGCTAACATGTCTATGCACACACCACCCTACCCAACATCATGTTGAGTACAATGTTTTGAAATGCATAGCTTATGAGAGGCATCATAATGGCCTCATGAAGATTGGTGAGCACTGACCCCTACCCCCCTCCCACACACACAACATATATACATGATATAGTGACAATCTTAAGTTGTGTAATTTTTTATTGCAATGAATGTGACCATAAAACCTAATGCATTATATTCCTGGGGGGGAGGGGGGGGGGAGTGTTTCATCTAATATATAGGTGGGGCAAAACATGCCCACATGCGCACGTGATACTTAAGTCTGATCTCTGTACAATAGAGACAAAGCTGCATAATTTCAAAAGAGCACATGTAGAGTTCAACTACTTAACTGAGCAGTATTGACCTGCCGAATGTACATGTTGGAGGAAAAAATGGCTCGTGTAGAATATGTTTCATTTGTAGCCATAATCATTATATCTTTGCCACGTACATTTCAGGTAAGAAATTGAAATTGTACTCCAGCAAGATTTTAAATATACGATTACGTACGGAGATACGCTTGTTTAAAGACAAACACGAACGAGCAGGAGTGAGGGGGGGATATTCTACATATGCAAATAAACTATAACTGTGTGTTGCTAATACTTTAGAGTAAAGCTATTCTCCACTCTCCCTTTGAGTTATGTTCATGTAAATGGTCAGCGTCTAGTGAATGACTACTTAAGTCGTTCACAGTCAGGGGAGCGACTAAGTGCTCTACCAGCCATAGGCATTCGCTCCATGGCATTGCCTGCCCCCCCCCCCCCCCCCCATAGTCATAGATAATTAACGTTTTGTTCTCTTGAATCGTGGTTTTTCGTTCATATATTAGTGCATCTATACTTTCGCCAGGATTTTTAAAAAGGGGGTACGTTACAGCGATCACCCATTAGTCTTGTCCCCAGACTCACATGTGGTAGATTAAATGTTTACACGCCTTACTACATGTATGTGCTATAAAATTGTGAGAAAGCTGTTGGATGTTGAGGCAGGCGAGGTTTCACAGTCAGCGCTAACGTTCATTCAACTAGCGGAAACTCATACAAACTGTATCTGTTTAGATGGGGAGTATATAAGTGCATTCTTCTCATGCCAATACTTGCCACTGCAGTGCATTATCTGTACATTGCATTGAGAAATATGATTTACTGATATATTACTTTTAATAACCATTGATAAATGAAATGTTCAACACAACCACAAAATGTAAGTGATAGAAGCATCCACACCCACACACCTCGACCCATGAATGCTGAAACCTTGCATGGGAGAGCAAGGCTCTAGCATTGCAGCGAACTAAGGTCAGGTTCAGTCTCTGGTAAATGCTTGTTGCATGTGGCATTTGACTAGCTGCACTGCAGCTGCGAGGCCAGATGGGCTGCAAGGCAGGAAACTGAGAACACCCGTAGGTCTTTACCGCTAAGGGGATGCAGATCCAACCAAGCTCTCTGCACCTGCAGTCGTTAGCGTTGTGTTTGCGCGCTTCATTATTGTGAATAAAATTATAATTATTTATATTTATGGGAATACATCAAGTATAACATTGAGTATACCAAAACATATACATTACGGTTACTATAAGTCCAAAATGGTGTAATCAAAAGCAGATGATGGTAGGGATCTCATCAGGATAGCTCCAGCATTGGCCCATACCAAAATCAAGCAGACGGCCATATAAGGTGGCCAGAGCCCTTGACTTCGATGAGTTTGTCCTCACAGCCTGGCGTGATGCCACAATAGAAAAAACCCGAATGGCTTCAGCTCCCCATGCACCATACGTCTCTACCACTAAGGGGATGCACCTGCAGCCTAACTTTCCATCATTTTCAGATGTGAATACCTTGTCACATGGTGCTGCAAAGTATCCTCAGATTGCATGCATGCTTCCACAACTGAAGATGAATTTAGTGAGGATGCCACACAGATATCAAAAGCTGCAGAGACATTGCCATCCCAGTTGGAGACTAGGATGTCAGCTGGTCTAGTTTCAGATTTGTCCAGCCCCCAGACACATCCAACACCAAGGTGAGCTGATTAAGATGTGCATGACGGAAGGTGTCGAACAATGCATTTCAAAGCAAGTTGTGCCTGTTTGTCACATCACTTCCACACTTGCAAGTTGTACAGTGGTGACCTAATCTGTCCAGTGCTTTGTCAGACAAAGAGGACAAACTAAGGAATTAGATGCTGCGTGTCTAATGCCTAACCACCATATGATAGCAGTTTGAAACACATTTGTTGTAGATGAAGGCCTAGACTATCTGATGGTACAACAGTTAACCAGGCAGATGCATGTGGTGATGATGAGGACAGTAACCGTGCTTTATCAGCACAGGAGAGAACATTAAAGAGATTGTTAAACTGAACATCCTCTAGCCTACCTGAAAGTTGTCTATGAGAAATAGTATGATCCACAAAATCATTAGCAAAAGAGAGCATCAGAAGGCAACACTTGTATTGTGCAATGGCAGAGGCTAAATGGCAGTAAGTACATGTTGTACAATTTGAGTTGCTCAGAGATGCTATATAAGCAGCCGGCGAATGGTGTGCAAGTGAATGGAGCCCTAATCTACCCCTGCGCAAACTTAGTTGAGCCTGATGCCAGATGATCTGGTGTGTAACACCAGTACACTTAGAGAAGAAGAGACGAATGTCAAAGTAATATTCTTGCAATACATTAGATGCAAGTGATGGTGGTGTGACTCTGGCAAGATGAGATAGTTTGCAAAAACCAGCACACTGCCGCAGCAGTGTCAATGCCATATGGGGATCAATACTTCCAATCTCTTCTAAGCTGGACAATAGTGCACGAGCTGCAGAATGCTTTTTGGCAAAAAACCTGTTGCAGAACTCAATATCACCAACCGGGGCTTCCAAGATCTCAAAATGTGGGATGTTTGAGTATGGTATTGTAGAAGGAAACGATGATGTGTCTTTACTAAATAACTCACATTTCTGTAAGTTGACATGTAAGCCGAGATCTGGTCCCAGGTTTTCTATAATTTGAGACTGAAAATACTGTTCCAGCCAGAATTCCATCATCACGGTACCAGTCATTCTGCACATCCATCGTCCTCAGCAATAGCCTTTACTACTCTCTGCAGCACAAGAGAAAAAAGGAAAGGACCAAGTGGGTCACCTTGCTGAACACACTGCTGTGAGGAGACTATTCCTAATCAGTGCCACAGAAAATGGTGATGGCTGTAGCACCAAGAAGCCCAAGGCAACAGCGCTGGGAAAATCTTGGCACATTCATTCAGTAAGGCTTGTCTTGACACCAGGCTAAAGGCATTCCTCAAATCTATCTTAAGAACAGCAAAATCCTTCAGTGTTCATCAATGCATAACCCATTTGCTTGTGAGCCTTCTTAAAACCTCTCCAACTGCAATTGGCCGAACATCTATAGGACAGTTTGGCTTGTTCTTACTAAGTGCTGTTAAGTTACCCCCAGCCAGATATACAGACATTTGTTGAGGAGCTTTACCTGCTGCAAGTAAGTTCACAACATGGTGCAATGATGCACAAATCAGAATTGGCAAGGGAACTGTAGCCGCATCCAACAGGTGCTGTACTCGCAAACCTGAAGGGTCAGCTGCAGTAGCTTTGGGAAAGGATCTGAGTAAAGCCATGACATCAAAGTTGGTTCTTCAATTGCATCAGAGTGTATTTCAGGTAGAACAGGTAATGGTCCTTCTGGGTGCTTAGATTGTAACAATTGCCATGTTTCAGCAGGATGACAATATTTGGCAGGCTTTAGAATACAATCCGTCTTGTGCAAGAGCGACAGCAGTATGAAGTGTTTGTTGGTCAACGCGATTTTTCTGAACACAGTCTGATCTAAACTGAACTATTCTGATTTGGAAGAACTATCATTGAAAAGCTTGAATGTATGTATTTTGGTGTACTTCTTTGATTTGTAGGATGCTTGCTAAGTAATGACATTTATTTGTCAAAAACATAAAATTGTACACAGAATGAAAGGAACAAAAAAGAATAGTTAGTTTAATTCAGACATTGATTTCAGTTGATTTGATGTTCAAATTAGAAGAGCGAGCAACAGCTACATGTAATAGATTTACATTATTATATATATTAATGATGCATAATTATTGTACGGTTCACTTCCTTGTTGGGTGTTTGGGGATAGGAACGGACCAATCTTGTGTTAGCTCTAAACAATAGCTAGCTAAGGTGGCCATATAGTACCTTTGACTTGGGGGATGTTACCTCGAATGGCTAACCGAGAAGCCACCTGTGAGAAGGCCTTTTGTGCCCCTGGTCCCCAGGCCCCATGCATGGTTCGATCTCCAAAATAAAATTATTATTATAATAACATAACAGCAGGATTACAAGCAGGATTACAAGCAGGATTACAAGCAAAGCACAAAACTCAATTAATATTTACACATACACACGTAACCATAGGCACAACAAAAAAATAAATACAATAATTATTATGCTCTATGTCAATTGTTTTGTTGCGCAACCTCCTTTTCCATTGTGGGCGTATAAGCAAATTAACCTAACGCACACGTAACGTTTGTTTATCGCCCACATCTTATGACGTTTATTTGTTTATACGCCCACAATGGAAAAGGGTCTATACTACCACCGTACATTTGTGTCCATGCAGCAATTACGAGCGATTAATAGAATATAATATGTCGGGAGGAATGTAGTGACAGAGCATGAACCTCATTACCAGTCGCAAGAATTTCTGCACCCTTAGCTTTGCACGAAAGATCGGATAAAGGTGTGTACTAAAAAACCGCAGTGGTTTCCTAGTGATATTGAGTCACATTTGTAGACGTTGGTATTTGTTTACATATGTATTTACATATTTTGGAACATGTTCTTTTATGGTGGCCATACGCTAGGCAACCTTTTGGCATGTAACATGGTGCCTAGTGTATGCCACCTTGGGTGTATGTTGGACTTCCAAACGATGCTATCATGGTGTGATCATAGGCGTCCGCTCGATGGGGTAAGGGCACCCCTGCATACTCCAACTAATTAATATTCATAGGATAATGAATGTTTTGATTCTGTATGAGTTACTTGTGCATAAATATATTAGGGGAGGCGTACCCCCTTATGTTTTTTGCCCCCCCACCCCCCGCGGAAATAAATGAGTGGATGCCTATATGGCGCGATAAATGTAGCTCTACAGGATGAAAAATCACTATATACATCTTCTATCGCACGGCTCCAAACACTTCACATGCATAGAGCAGGCTGCAGTGTGCAAGTGGCGAAAAGGATATTTGGCTTGAGGAAGCCAGATGAAGCTTTGACAGCAGTACTACAAACAGCGCCAATTCATGCGGGGAGCTTCGATGTTTTACTGAAAATATAATTGGGTGCATTCATTGAGTTGCATGCAACATTGTTGCCTAGTGTATGGTCGCCTTACAGATACTTGCATGAGGTTGCAAATTTGCATGAATGTGCCTAAAAGTCTCATTTTGTGAGCTGCTACTGTATGTGATAAACATCACATCCGGAGCCAAGTGATATTGTGTCAGATTTGCGGAAGTTAGGATTCGTTCGTATATCGGAAGGGTGCGTTGTATGGGGTTTATACAGGATGAATTAAATCTCCTACTATCAGTCACTGAACTCTCCACATGGAGCAGTGTGGCGTGTAGCATCTGGGCCAAGTTGAAAAACTGATCACTTCATTAACGGAGACCGTTGATATTGATTGCTCAACAGGTCTCCTTCACAGTATCTAATCCTGGTGCCGATGTCACTACTAGTACAGCCAACACTAATTGGCTTACCTTCAACCTTAGACAACCCAGGCCTTCCTTCGATTGGCACTACTGGGTTCAGGCTTCCTATATGACCAACGCACCTTTCCGATATACGAATGAATACTAACTTCCGCAAATCTGACACAATATCACTTGGTTCCGGATGTGACATTTATCACATACAGTAGCGGCTCAAAAAATGAGACTTTTAGGCACATTCATTGCAAATTTGCAACCTCATGCAAGTATCTGTAAAGGCGACCATACACTAGGCAACAATGCTGCAACTCAATGAATGTACCCAATTATATTTTCAGTAAAACATTAGCTTACTGATATTTTACTAGAGATTTACAAAAAATTCATAGTGTTGCACGCAACATGTTGCCTAGTGTATGGTCGCCTTTAGCGTATACAAGATGTCCCACGGAGGGTTGCTAATGAGTTCACTTTGTGACCAATGTATCAACAAACCTTGACCGTGTCAACCTGTTGTTTTTCCATCCTAAGGTTTTCTTAAAAGATAGTTTCCTGTAGCACTACATAATCTGCCCCTTTTCTAATATTTCATTCCTTTTCCGCGCCCTGCTTCTTACTTTCATAACATGTACGATGGCTATGCCGTACATGCACTAATACTTGCATGCTCACTATAAAAGCTTCGAACTTGCTATTTTACCTTGACACAACCTGAGTACCCAACCCAGGAAGAAAACGTTCACGTGTTCACTTGCTAGATGATATACACATGCACTCATGTGCTCTTGGTTATGCACTTTAATTGTTGAGCATCTGACCATGTAACACCTCAGGCTGAGAGGACCGGAGTATATATTATTACTGATATTCCACGTACATCCTTATTAATGTCAGCACCTGGAATATCAGTCTCGTTCAGAACATTGTCAATCATATAAATTCGGTGCATAAAGGGAAGGGAGGAGTGCTGTTATCTTAATCCCACCACATCACGATAACTCATCTTAGTTTTAGCAATGACCAAATCATCTTCTGTTGTGCAAGAATGAAAAGCACGACAAGATAAAGGTAGAGTGTGTGGAGTGATGCATTGCTCACACCATCATGCAAGCATTTGTAATATGTCGATGGATATAGTGATTTGGCATGACTAATATGTATGGTACCACCTACAGCACTGTCCATCCTCCACCAAGGTAAAATAGCACAGTTGAAAGCTCTTATTCGGACTATGAAGTGAGTGTGCAGGTATTACTTACATGTACGGTAGCCGTCGTACATGAAATGAAGGTAAGAAGTACAGGTAGGCAGGGTGTGCGGAGAAGGAAACGAAATATTAGAAAAGGGGTGGATTATGTAGCGCTACAGGAAACTATCTCTTAACACACGAAATTCATATGTTAGAAATGTACGGAAACAAGGTGCTGACTCGTATTGAGTATTTCCTTGGATAAGTGATTCGTATTTCTATTAGCAAATCCAGGTATAGGCTTGATACCCGACCTTCCTCCAAAACGCGAAGGTCGGGCTACGCCCAACTAGGTTCACCCTACCTCCCCCTAGTTGGCCCCTTCCTGCGTGTAACCCCCCGGAACTGACCTCCTCCTTTTGGACCCGCGGGTATTCGCCCTTCCTAGGCTCTCCTTGGATTGTACTGCCGTACGACCTAGGCCGCGATAAAATGTACGGTATGGGTAGACATAGGTTAGAGAGAAATTTACATCTTCCGTGTGTTCGACTTGCCAAGCCCACGTACGTTTTTTTTAGTAATTATTGTAATTCTCCGTACATGTATGTATTGCGGAAATATTGATATGAATTTGGTTCACTTGATTGATTCACAAGCACAGGAATTAAAATCTGACAACGCTTACCAATATGCATCACGTGACTTTTTGGTTACCTATACAGTAAACTAATCTCACCAATAGTTTTAGGTAAATGTTTCTCATGTTTGTTTCTAAATTGTTACGAATCGTGGTGTATAAGAAGAGTGGCCGTTCTCCATCGTTTGCTCGAGTTGGAAGCGGTGTTTTCGACCATGTTTTACCTTGTTTTGTGTTAGGTTTGCGCTTCGCTTTGCGTAATTTCTATGTCTCAGAAATTTGCAAGCGATTGGTACGATCAGTACTTTATCGTAACTATTTTTACTTTGTCAATGCGCAATATTAATACCGCTAACAAATTGCCTTGAAACTGAAAAATCTGGCTTGACAACGGAGCCATTTTCAATGAATGGCATTAAAATAGGTACGTTATCTTTTTAAAAAGGTATCGTCTAGTTATTCGATTATGGTTGTGGGCGTTGGTTGTGTTGTTGAAAGCGAAAATGGTCTTTTCAGAACCAAATCCCTCCTCGCATGCCGAGAGAGGCTAGCCAAGAGCAAAGCGGACTGCATGCATGGAACCCGCTTTGTGTAAAGAAATATCCGAGGGGAGACCCGCGGACAGAAGTAGCAAAACGATCCGTACAGTGAGCCAGCAAGTTTATACAAGTTTATTTTCTCATAGAACGTTCCGTCTGTTTACTTCTTTTCATGCAACCAAAGGAAATCTAGAGGTAATGTAACCATCCACAGCTTTTATTTCTGACAATTCCATTGGCAGTTTGAATGTAAACATCTTACATCTGGCACATTTACATCGGTACGTTATTATAATAGAAAATTGATATTATAATATTTTAGTACTGTTACAGTTGGTACATCCTAGTTTTGAATCAGACATCTTAAGCCAGTATAAGTCACGTGTTATGTTGATTGCTGATGATTGAAAGAAACGTAACATCAACGCCCGGACAGAAATTGTTTGTATGCTTATCAGCTTATCAATAATCAATAAGCAATGTTTGGTCATTTTTAAATACAATGTACATTGGTGCAATGGCTGAACAAACAACATCATGGTTACCATACTCAATGACAATGAAATTATAACGTACATGTACGATATAGTATTTTTCAAAAATCTAATTGAACACGCTTGCAAGTTGTCAGTGGTGACCTAATCTGTCCAGTGCTTTGTCAGACAAAGAGGACAAACTAAGGAATTAGATGCTGCGTGTCTAATGCCTAACTACCATCTGATAGCAATTTGAAACACATTTGTTGTAGGTGAAGACCTAGACTATCTGTTGGTACAACAATTAACCAGGCAGATGCATGTGGTGATGATGAGGGCAGTACCTGTGCTTAATCAGCACAGGAAGCAACATTAAGGAGATTGTTAAACTGAACAAGGTATAGGCTTGATACCCGACCTTCCTCCAAAACGCGAAGGTCGGGCTACGCCCAACCAGGTTTTAATACCCTAACCCGCACCCACCCCCTAGTTGGCCCCTTCCTGCGTGTAACCTCTCCCCTCCCCCCCTTTTTTTTGTAAAGTCCTGCGTACGCGACTGGTATCCCACGAGGAAATGTTCTTTCTTTTTTTTGGGGGGGGGGGGGGGGGGGGGAACTGACCTCCTCCTTTTGGCCCCGCGGATTTTCGCCCTTCCTAGGCTCTCCTTGTACGACCTAGACCGCGATAAAATGTACGGTATGAGTAGACATAGGTTAGAGAGAAATTTACATCTTCCGTGTGTTCGACTTGCCAAGCCCACGTTCGTTTTTTTTTTAAATTAATCATGTCATTATTGTAATTCTCCGTACATGTATGTATTGCGGGAATATTGACTCTAAAATTTTTCTTGATATGAATTTGGTTCACTTCAATTTATTTTGATTCACATGCACAGGAATTAAAATCTGACAACGACATTAGTGTTTACCAATATGCATCACGTGACTTTTTGGTATCAATGCAGTAAACAAATCACCAATAGTTTTAGGTAAATTTTTCTCATGTTCGTTTCTAATTGTTACGAATCGTGACATCAACGCCCGGACAGAAGTTGTTTGCATGCTTATACAGCTTATCAATAATCAACAAGCAATGTGTTTGGTCATATTAAAAGACACTGGTGCAATGGCTGAACAAACAACATCATGGTTACCATACTCAATGACAATGAAATTATAACGAACTAGTAAGATATAGTATTTTATAATTTAACAAGTTTGTAATACTGTGTGTCTCTAAATACCTGCGAATAAAGTAAAAATTGAGTACTCAAAAAGTTAGAAAGTAAATTTTGAGGACTCAAAAAGTGAACAAAAAGTGGGAGGGGCGTTTGGTTTTGGCATGGCCTAAAAGCGAAAGAAAAGCGTTTAGAAGGCTGTTTTAATATGCACGTGCAATGGCAGCGATTCAGCACCAGCAAGAATGAATAGTACCACAATCTTTGCCCTTAGCGTAGCAGGTTGCAACCCGGCGGCTTTGTCAGAAGATGGTAAGAAGGACAACGATTGTGGTAGTCTTCATTCTTCATACCGAACTCGTACTTGATATTTCTCGGCGGTGCAGCCTCACTAGAAGGCAGAAAAGGCAGTTCTTGCCCGGCGCCGCCCTGCATTCGGTGTACGTATACTGTAGTCAACGTTGGTACATACCTGTACGGCTGTGCTCGCTGCTGTTGCTGAATCGCTGCCTTTGTGCATATTAAGATAGCCGTTTAAACGCGTTTAGGCCATGCCGAAGACAAGCACCTCCCACTTTCATAGCAAAAAGTGGGAGGGGTGTTTGTCTTCGGCATGGCCTAAAAGCGTTTAAACGGCTATCTTAATATGCGTATTATACTGTTCTTCAATTCAATTAATACGGTACTGTTATTCATGGTGTAGTAGATTCAGTAAGTTCCTTCAGATCAGCCTTTGTACCCCGCAGCTTAGGGTCAAGACGGAGCGTACACAGAACACCTCTCTCCCCTTTCTCCTTCAGACCCTTTCCGGGCTATCCTGGATGAATGTGCTACCTTTTTCCCAGAAATCCTACCCTGGGTTGTCTGGTGTTACGGGGCTCACCCTCTCCTCTGGAATCCTCGAGGCCAACTATGCTCTGAATTGGGTGTGCAGCAGGGAGACCCCTTGGGACCTTTGTTGTTCTCCCTTGTTCTGCAGAAACTGGCAGCTAGTATTGACGCTGATGATGAGTGCATGAACCCCTTGTTTCATTCTTGGTACCTGGATGATGGGGTCCAGGAGTAGCTTCCCGGGGGGGGGGGTCTGAGATAAACCATTCAGGGACTCAGGGATTGTATTCAAAGGCACTGGAATGACGAAGATTTTGTCACCCTGAAAATTGACTTCCAGAATGCCTTCAATATTGTCTCACGCCAGGCATTACTCAAAGAATGCCACACACACTTCCCAGCTAGAGTTACTACCATGGGCATCTTGGTGCTACGCAGGCCGTAGGCTAGTTTTAAACTTGGGGGGGGGGGGGGGGGGGGGGGGTTGTCCTTAATCATTAAACCTGGAACTATTATTATACATAATACGACCTGAATCACTGAATCCCGCGAACAACCCCTCCCCCCACTATCACACACAGGACACACCAGCAGTGGATGCACTTTGTTTACGCAGCCGATACTGATACGAAAGGAGAGTTTATGTGCAATTATTGTATCTCTAGCCGGAAGACCCATGCATGAAAAACCACGATCTAGTTTATAGACACATGCAATATGAAGTTTGCAATTCAGTCATAAATAATATGTGTACTTTTCTTTTGTATGCAATGGGTCTTATCTGGGCAGAGCTCCACATGCAAAGATTTGATCTCTCATTCAGCTTGCTTCAGACAATCATTTTCTGATCGATGGATGTGATAGCCTGAAGCCATGCAGGTAAAACACCTTGTGCATGAACCATATGTTGCTTCCACATAGAGCTCAGGGCAATCTTGTACTATGCATGGCTTTCTAGATAACAATGAATGTGATGATGATGATGGTAGCGAGGATGGCAATGATAGGGATGAAAGCAATGGTTGTGACTCCAGCAATGGTCGTAAACTTGAAGGGTGTGAGGAAGGCAATGGTAGCGAGGATGACGATGAGTGTAAATGTATCGGCTGTGAGGATGTACAAATAGTCGAAAACTGTGCGGAATCTGATGCAAGCGGGTTTGATGTAAGCGGTAAATCCATGCACATTGCAACAACGACCGTGATTCTTTGGCTGACAGCTGGTACACCCTTGTCCTGATGTAACGCAGCTGCAACGCTTGCATTATTATGTTTTCTTTTTCAGTATAAATATTATAATATTATGCAACAACTAATAATGGAATACACCGAGTATAACATTGAGTATACCAAAACATACATACATTATTATTTTAAAAAGCACATATAAGATAGAAGAGATTACACGAATACATAGAAAAACTCAAACTTATATATTATTATTATCACACACCAAATACACAACAACTAGACAATGATTGGATAGCTTAATGTCAGCCTATAGTAGTTAATGATGCCATATACTCGGGATAGCAGTATCATTATATCAAAATGATGCACAATTGATCAGCGATTCATTTCCTTGTTGGGGTGTTTGGGGATAGGAGCGGAACAATCAAGCGTTAGCTCTAACCAATAGCAAGCTAAGGCGGCGATATGGTACCTTTGACTTGGGGAGTATTACCTCGAATGGCTAACCGAGAAGCCACCAGTGAGAAGGCCTTCTGTGCCTCCGGTCCCCGTGCCCCATAGTTCGATCCTCCAAAATAAAATTATAATAATAACAACATAACAGCAGGATTACAAACAGGATTACAATTACAAGCAAAGCACAAAACTCAATTAACATATACACGTAACCATAGGCACAACAAAAATAAATACAATGCTCTATGCTCTATGTCAATTGTATTGTTGAGCGACCACCTATACCACCGCCGTACATTGTGTCCATGCAGCGATTACGAGCGATTAATAGTATATCATATGTCTGTTTTGATTGTGTATGAGTTTATCGAAATATATGAGGGGGTGGGGGGGAGGGGCACACACCCTTATCTTTTTTGCCCCCCCCCCCCCCCCCCCCCCCCCGGAATAAATGCATGAGCGGACGCCTATATGGTGCGATAAAATGTAGCTCAACAGGATGAAAAATCAATATAGATCTTCTATTGCATGGCACCAAACTCTTCATGTAGAGCAGTCTGTACGTGGCAAGAAGCATATATGGGTTTGAGGAAGTCAGAAGAAGCTTTGACAGCTGTACTACCAACGTTAGCACCAATCATGCTGTGAGCTTCGCGATGATACAGACACAGCAAAAAATGCCCGCGAATCATTCTTTGATTTCATAAAATTACTTGTAAAAATCATCGCATGATTAATTGAACAGTACTCTTTGGGGGCGCATCCAAACTATTTGGAAAGTTCACGTCATTTTGACGTTAAGGGGGGGGGGGGGGGGGTTCAGGCTCGTAATGTACTGACCAAAAAAATGACGTCGGGACTCCCACAACCTTCGACATCAATGACGTTATGAGGGAGGGGGGGTTATAATGAAACGTCAAAATGACGTTATCTTTTCCAAAATAGTTCGGAGACGCCCGCTTACGCAGTGTGCTCAATCAACTGTAAAATCAAAAATTCATTTGACGCGTTTTTTCCCCTTTGTATCGTCCTCACGTTGGCATACCTGAACCCAGTAGTCCCGATCGAAGGAAGGCCTGCATGGGTTGTCTACGGTTGAAGGTATGCCAACAGGAGGGCTGTAATAGTGTAATGGCATCGGCACCAGGATCAGACACTGGATTCGACAACGATAGAAGGAGACCTGTTGAGCAATCCATATCAACGGCCTCCGTTAACGAAGTCACGCGAGCAAACTCAGTCTTTCAACTTGGCCCAGATGCTACTCACCACACTGCTCCATGTGAAGAGTTCGGTGGGAGATTTTATTCATCCTGTATATACCCCATACAACGCACCCTTCCAATATACGAAGGAATACTAACATCCGCGAATCTGACACTATATTTTTTACTCCGGATGTGACATATCTAATCTTTCGTGCCGCTGACTGAACCTGCAATATGCATCCATATATATGCCATCGCTAGCATTACAAATATATAACTTCCTTTAATGGGGTTATTGGCTGGTTGTGGTACCAGAATTGGTTCTGGCTGAGGGGCCAGGCAGGTTGGGCGGAGACCCGAGCTGGTTATGGAGCAATAGCTTGTTGTGGAACCAGCAGCACAATGTTAGTAAAAAATAAATAATAGTGTCAAGTCCAACTCCATAACCACATGCAGTGTTCACATTTCAGTTGGCTATACAACATGAATTCACTATACTATATGTCTGCATTGAGAACCATACAGATACATACAGGAGTATATGTGTAATGTCAAATGCAATGGAATACATTTTCTATGACGCCAATGTCTGATATGTAAAAAACAGTCCATGCACAACTATAACGAAGTGATCCAGTAGTGTTTTGAGTGGCTTAAGCTACGATCATGGTACTGGATAGTGCACTAGTTTTAGATCCATAACACAGCATCAGTTATGCTACCAAGTGTCGTGTTCAAATAGCACACTCCAACGTTGTTCGATTGCAATATTTCGTTGCAGCTACGCACACACAGCCATTTCAATATTTCTGGGCGTAGGTATTTTTGTCCCACGTTTCAATGTATTGACATGGTCGTGGGAGCTGGACAGAAATTTGTACAGCGTATAGTGGGTCTGGGGACGTGACTATGCAGCGCTGGGCTTCCGCGGAGGGGTTCACCCTCTTCCGCACCCTCCCCCTAGACTGCCCTAGTTGGCCCCTTCCTGCGTGTAACCCCCTTTTTAAAGATCCTGCGTACGCGACTGATATCCCACGAGGAAAGGTTTGAAGGGGGACGGGGGGGGGGGGGGAGGACCTCCGTTCGGGCCTGTGGGTATCCGACCTTCCTAAGTTCTCCTTGGTTTGCAGCGCCGTACGTCCTAAGCCGCGATAAAATGTACGGTATGGGGAAACATAGGTTAGAGAGAAATTTACATCTTCCGTGTGTTCGACTTGCCAAGCCCACGTACGATTCTTCTGAAAGTAAATTGTTCATGTCATTATTGTAATTCTCCGTACATGTATGTATTGCGGAAATCTTGATCCTCTTTCAGTTAATTTGGTTCACTTGAATTTATTTCGATTCAAATGCACAGGAATTAAAAAATGACAACGCACTTTTGTTACATGAGTGTTTGCAATATGCATCACGTCTATTTGGTTTCAATACAGTCTTTGATAGTAAACAAATCACCAATAGCTTTAGGTAAATTTCCCTTTCTAAATTGTTACGAATCGTGGTGTATAAGAAGAGTGGCCGTTCCCTATCGTAGGAACGCTATCGCTAAGGCAACGGAGCCATTTTCAATGAATGGCATTAAAATAGCTACGTTATGTTTTTAAAAAAGGAGTTGTGTTGTTGAAAGCGAAAACGGTCTTTTCATAATCAAATCACTCCTAACATGCGGAGAAAGGCTAGCCAAGCAGAAAAGGCTGCATGGAACCCGCTTAGTGTAAAGAAATATCCAAGGGAAGACCCGCCAACAGTAGTATAGCAAAATGGTCCATACAGCGAGCCAGCAAGTTTATACAAGTTTATTTTCCCACATATGTTTACTTCTCTTCATGCAACCAAAAGAAATCTAGAGGGGATGTAACCATCCGCAGCTTTTATTTCCATCGGCAGTTTGAATGTAAATATCTTCCATCTGGTACATTTGCATTTTGTTCTCGGTACTTTATTACAAATAGAAAATTGATATTATAATATATTTTATGTCAAGATGGCGTGGTTATAGTAGATCGATGAATAGTATGCCGAGCCGGAAACGAGATCCTCCCTGTTGCCGGTGCAATGGTTCTCGTGCACGTTGCAAATCGTGTTCGTGCGCTAGAGCAGGAAAGCCATGTAAGGACTGCCACCCTGTGAGGCATGGAAGCTGCCGTAATAATAACAACGCACCACCAACTACCGGTACAGACCTTTCATCTGGCGGTTTAACTGTCACCACGTCCTATATAGCTACTACCAAGTCTACTCAGCCTACATGTAGTGCTGTAAAACACCCCCACGAAGTGGTTGATCAACCTAACTGCGCAGCTGCTACTCATTCATTTTCAAATACTGAGCCATCTATATCATCATCATGGCCAACAGAGGCAGTAGTCCCAGCTTTCAGCTGTGCGTCATGCTGTGAAAGAGTTCCATCAAACCACATTCGTAAGCACATGCAGGATCATGCCTTTGGTTATAGATCAGGTAAAGTTCCGCAGCAATGGTTGGCTGAAAACCGTCTCTGCATCTGCCCTTCGTGCAACAAACTAGTTGCCATCTCCTGGTTTTCCCACCATAAGCAGTCTTGTGTAACACCCGTTTCTCATGAAGTAGCATCCTCATCCACTCAATCCCAATCAAGCTTCAATCTTCCTAGTATACAACAAGTTACCTATCCGTCGATTGAGGAAGTCCTTTCATGTCGCTGCCCTACCTTGAAGAACATCCCTAAGCGTGCTCGTCAACACTTCGGGTCCATACTCTCTGAAGTGCTAAAGCAAGTGATTTTTGAAAATTCTGTCGAAGCCTGGACCAGATTACTTATGTTGCCCAAATGTGTGTTGCCATTTTCGAGGAGAAAGGGAAAGGGAAAGCATATGATTCCAATTGAATCATTGTGCCAAGATTGGAAGGACGGCAAGGAGTTGCTTTTATGGGCCAAGGCGGTGAGCAGAGTCAGCGTGAAAGATTACCTGCGCTCAGATCCTGATACTGATAAGAAGAAACTGGCATCAGCAATTGCATGTGCAGAGGAAAGGCTATTTTCAAAAGTTTATCGTATCTTAACGTCCCATGACATTGCACCAAAAAATGATACTATGTTTAAATTATTGAAGTCTAAACATCCATACGCCATCCCTCCTACCATTCCCAGTGTGCCTACCTCTATACCAGCTATCCAACTCCCTCCTACCTTCAATATTGCTGCAACTCTACGGACTTTTCCTAAAGGAACAGCATGTGGTCCATCAGGCTTGAGAGTCCAGCATTTACTTGATGCATTGGACTCAAGACTACCAATCTCAATGGAGAGCCTACTGCATCAGGTGGTTAATATTCTGCTCGCTGGCAATGCCCCTACCACCCTCTCACCCTATCTTGCTGGTGGAAATCTAACATCTCTATTGAAATCCAAAGGCACTGGATGGGACGTTCGACCAATCGCTGTAGGAGAAATTTTGAGACGCCTTGTGGGTAAATGTGCCTGCATTTTAACAAAGGTAAAGGCCTCACAATTCTTCAATCCATTTTAGTTTGGAGTAGCTTGTCCAGCTGGCACCGAAAAAAATTGTGCATAAGCTTAGGCAAGTTATTGAGGACAACTGGAATAATGGAGATTTTGCCATCTTAAAAGTTGATATGCGAAATGCATTTAACTTAATGTCTCGGAAAGCTGTCCTTCACCAGTGTGCCATCCACTTCCCTGAGCTTCTTCCATGGGTGACTTGGTGCTATTCACAGCACCAAAAGTTGTGGTGTCCAATGGGTCAGTTAAAATCTGCATCAGGTGTCCAACAAGGGGACCCTTTAGGCCCACTTCTTTTTGCCCTCGTTCTGCACTGCACCATTCTTAAAATCTCTGTTGACCCCCAGTGCAAAGAAATGCTGCTGAACTGTTGGTATCTCAATGATGGGGCTTTGGCAGGACCAAGAGATGCAGTATCCAGAGCTCTAAAAATTTTGCAAGCCAACAGTGACACTTCTGGTCTCCACATTAATTTGGGTAAATGTGAATTATTCTGTGCCCAAGAGCTCTCCATGTTCCCATCTGACATTCCATGCTCAGCCTGTCCACACTTTGAATTACTAGGTGCCCCCATTGGGAGTGTGGAGTATTGTGCTCAGTACATCGAATCCAAAAGAAAAGATGCATTATATCTATTATCACTTCTACCCCAACTGTGCAACCCACAAGTTGCTGTCACCATCCTGAGATCATGTGCTAGTTTCTGTAAGCTCGCCCACCTAGCACGGTCTACACCTCCTTCACCAATGTCAGAGTCAGTGTATAGTCAATTTGACAATGATGTTCTTCACTGCTTTGAATTATCTGCAGCAATTGAGCTAACACTTCCAGCAGCTAAGCAGGCCTCACTTAACCTGAGTCATGGTGGCCTTGGTCTGTGTTCCCTTCATCGCCACGCACCGGCTGCATACATCTCATCTCTAACCACATCAATGCCCTCAGACAATTGCTTGGTGACTTCAAAGGTCCACCTTCTTGCTGCAGTGAATGCGTACAATGCCATGGTCAGTGAGCCAGATGCCATCTCAGTTGAAAGTGTACTTGATGTACCACCCCGCCAGCACGTACTATCCTCTCACATTGAAGAAGCTGACTTCAGTTCACTTTTTTCTGATTTAACTACCGTGACAAAGGCCAGATTGCAAGCTATCTCTGCGCCTCAAGCCCATGCATGGCTTAAAGTGCAGCCTTCGCCTAAGTTAGGTCTTGCGTTGATGGCCTGATGAAGCACAGGTCATTTTAAAATGGTGGCTTGGCCTTCCTTTGACACCTGATGGCAAACCATGCCCACTTTGCCATCACAACATGGATGCTTGGGGACATCACATGCTCACTTGTCGCTCTGGGGGAGATGTAATAACCAGACACAACCAACTCAGGGACTGCATTGCTGACTTCTGCCACAAGGCATGCCTTTCCCCACAAATTGAGAAAGTAAGTGGCATTCTTCCCAAAGACCAATCCAGACCAGCAGACATCCTAGTGCCAAACCGGTCCCTCTCACGCCCAGCTGCATTTGACATAAAGGTCATCAATCCGCTTAATTTGCAATTTATTCAAGAAGCGGCTCAAACCTGTGGTCATGCAGCTGAGATGGAGAAGAGGCCAAGCACTCAAGAAATGATGAGGCATGTGCCCTTAGAGGATGGTCATGCATCCCTTTGGTTGTGGAGGTGTTTGGGGGATGTGGCAATGAAGCCATCAATGTACTTTTGGCCATATCCAAAAAGGTAGCCACTCAACTCTGTCGACCTCTGAATGAGGTTATGTCGGGCATCTACAGTCGCCTCAGCCTCACCCTCATGAGGCAGAATGCCAGGGCAATTTTGGCCAGATGTGTCTCACCAAACACTTGCTGTGACTTTTAGTTATTTATAGTGCTTATGTTTTAAATTAATATATTCCATATATTAATTTATATCTTAGTACTGTTACAGTGTTTTTTTTTTACATTAAAACACGTACTAGTTTTGCAATCAAGGATGAGTCACGTGTTATGTTGATTACTGCTGATTGAAAGAAACCAAAGATCCACGCCTGGCCGGCCTGAAACTGTTTGCATGGTTGTGCAGCTTATCAATAATCTATGCAATGTTTGGTCATTAAAAAAGACACTGGTGCAATGGCTGAACAAACAACATCATGTTTACCATACTCAATGATAATGAAATTATAACGTAAGATAGTAATTTTCTAAAATCTAATTTTAACAAGTTTGTAATAATGATATTGCTGGTCCTGGTCGAATTTCTGTCATCATCCTAATATAGATGCTATCCTGATTTATGTTGTGGGACATGCTAAACTAAGCCAGCATCCACGTTTCACTCACCTTTTAAACCATTTCTTTTCCACCGCAATATTCCTGTATCATCAGGCACTGATTGCAGGAGAACCTCAGCTCTGCAGAGGGTTCTAGTTGCACGTGAGGGGAGGGGGGAGGGAGGTACTGATACAAAACATCCCTTCTATCCCCTACTGTTAACTGAACTTTTGTTCTTCACAATCAAATGGCCTGCCGTTTTGAGTTCAAACTGGTAACAAACTTTTTCGCTGCCATACCTATATTTCAACCACTAATGTATTAGCTGACGATCCTCATCTTGAATCTAACCTATAATTTTTCAACAACAATAAACTGTGTGTGGTTCATATTTTCAGGATTCGACAATCCTTAAAGAAGTGATGCTTGTCATATGTCATCATCAAAGAGTGCAAGACGTACCTTCATGCACTGATCAAAGATTATGGAGTCGATCTAGTAAGGTGCACATGATGAATGTAACTTCGCATATTTTTCATTTGAATTGGCAGTGCATACTAACAGCCTACGTGCACGAACTACCAAAATTACACAAAATACTATTCTCACCCAATCAGTGGGGTGAGATAGCCAGGAGATGTTAAGCTGTTTATCTAACTTCATCATCCCTTCTCTCCCACTCCATTCCCTCCCCTCCTCTATACTCTATCACCAGAGTGTTCAGACAAGATCCTGTATGTAGTGACACACTCACCTACAGAACACCAGCAGGATACAATGGACCAGTTCATTGGCACAGGTAATCCCTCGGCCATATGAGTGATTCCATACAAGGGCATATGACCTTGCTTGAGACCCTAGTGAGGTGGATGTAGTTACCTCTAGTGAGGTGGGTGTGGTTAAATCTAGGATGTGGGTGTGGTTACATTTATCGTGATGGTTCGTGATCATCTTAACACGACTTTGACTTTGTGATAAGGGTCATGGATATATTTTTGTTTGGTTTGTTAACTATTTTATTTTATACACAGGTGTTTATAAGTGTTAAAAATAAGCTGTGCTGTATATACATAGGTGGGTAGGTGATATATTTTATTCTATTCATTAATTTCATTATTTGTTAATGCATCATTGGTTGCTGTATTTAGCCCAGCAGAGTATGCATAAAGCAGATGGGGACCTGAATCATTTGCACGGCTCAATTTGGTTGCCTGGTGGACTACTACTGTGCAAAGCTACCTGCTAGGCAGAGTGCTGTCACCATGGAACACTTCTTTGCATCATGGTTTCCATTCATGCACAAATTCAGGCAGTACTGGGAGAGAGTAATAGCGAAGAGGTGTGTGGTGTGTGATATGTGTGGTTATGTGTAATGTGTGGGTATGTGATGTTTCATGTACTGTGATGTGGGTGTGATATAATCATTGCATCGCACACATCACAATATGTGTGCATGCGCACATTGGACCACATGTGAATGGTAATAACTTCTCTTCTAATTAGAAGGAAAGCACTACAAGTAAAGAAATGTCACTATCCTTGTGAAGCCACTGTGTAAGGATGGCCTGGTAAGTATACCACATTAGTTATCTCATCAGTTACCTCATCACAAATCATTTGTGCCCTAAACTTGCACATCGCCCACAACATTTAATTGATTAGTTGTTTTGTTTCTATTTTATCATTATACTTATACTGTCCCTCCTATTTTAATATTTTAGTGTGGGATATCTACTGACCTTTTGATCACTTCCAATTTTGCACCTCTTTTTATGGCACGTGATATCCCATATAGCATGGCTCTTGCCCTAAATGGGAGGGGGTAGGGGATGGTAAGATTGGCATAGTGGTTATATCGGTGTGATGGCAGCGCAAGGTCAGTAGTTCAAATCATACCGAGGTACAAATTGCAACACCCCGCCCCATACTAAAACCTAATAAAATACTCCATGCATTATGCACTTGATATCCCATACTTTTACCATTATGATTGAACTGGCAATAGTGGTGATTGCTAATATCACTATGAAGTGCAATACAAACCAAAACCCATAACCATAAACCCTAAGCAATGTCAATTGGATACCTAATAAACCTAAACATGTAATCTGAACTAACACAAGAATGTTTTTAAACACGATGAGCATGCAGTACAATAAACAGGGCATAGATACATTAGCTCGTATATAGAACATTTGAAGCATAGATTCCAAATGACATGATATTTTTGGCTATGAAAGTTAATCACTTGATTATTTGTTAAAATTATATGACGCGCACTAAATGTTACTAGTGCCGGATCATTTGCCCTGGAAGAGCAAAAATGAACTCCTTAACCTGGGAGTACACATATGTACTCTCTACATGATAAATTCTTACAAATGTATTATAAGCTCAGCAATCCATGTTTTTCAAACACATAAGCATATACTGGACCATATTAAAAAGTGACAGGGACTACAAGCAAAGTTATATCTTAATGGGGGCTTGAAAATGCTCATCTTGTGGCTTTGAGGGGTGATACTAACGACCTTCTCATCGGACATTGTATTACAATAATGGAGGAGAAAATTGAGATGTCATGGTTTGATGGTTCATATACAACCATTTGGCAGCCATCGAAGAGGAAAGATCCAAACAACCCAAGAAACATGTTGATTGGACAGATACAGTACCCAAATAATCCATTATTCTTTACGATTTTGCATCCACTTCGAAAAGCCACTGTTGAACATTTTAAAAGCATACTGTCATAAACTCACAAGTAAATCAATGAATTTAAGTACAATTGACATACCTTAATTGTTTACAATAAAATTAATGTAATTTTGTGTCATGATTGCCGTACAAAGAAATAATCAAATGACAATGTACACAAAATAAAACAGCAAAAAAAAAATGCACCAAGGTTCAAGCCGGTTGCTTGTTCTTGCAGTGGTCCCCTTTTGTGACAATGGTTGCTACACACAATTCCATTCTTTTTTTTTTTTTGCTTCCTGCATCTGCAACTCTCACTGGTACCAGGTTTGCTGTTAAGCAAATGTGTTCCATGGTAAATGCTTTCTTGGAAGCTTCTTTCAATGTTACTATGGGCTGGACCTCCCATCCATCTACAGGGATTGAGTAGTCACCTTTAAAAGGCTCTAAATCATTGGCCGTTGAATTACACCGGAACTGCATTGAACGCAATAAAGATAGTGGTGTTCACCCGTTATCTGAACAATGACACAGGGTAACCATAACATGTCAGAACATGTTCTATCATTATAGGAAATAATGTAACATACCTGCACTCACGAAAATAACCCATTTGCAATTATGGGCCAAAGATTTTTTGAGGCATTTGAGGCTACAAGTGACACAGCCACTTCTTGACGGGAAGATATGAATATAAATTCTAAAGTCTGTGTTTTTTTCTTTAACTTGAAACTATGCCGACTATGATGGCTTAAGCAGTTGTGGCTCATGACTGGTGATAGACTGCCAAATAAAGTAGTGTTGTTTAGCAACTGAAGTGAGTCATGTAAAGAGACCATACACCAATAACATATTTTGTGCACAATATATCAAATGATTCAGGTCTTTGATGGTGCTACTTTGAGGCCGTTCATAAATTACGTCATGCTACTTCATTATGAACCCCCATCATACGATTTCCCATACTGATATATGCTTAATGTATACGTCATCACATTGGCTGATATCCGATCCCCCCCCTTCAGTGTGACGCAATTTATGAACAGCCCAAATGCGTTCGAAGCGACGTTAGCATCACATACTAGTAAAGTGCAGTGGGATGCACTTCCGCCAACCCCACGAAAAGATAATTGTGTAAGTACTGTGTCACATGCAGCTTCTCACCCTCACGGCAACAAATACTCTGATCCTGAGCTACCAACTTAGTACCGGTGTTTACCGTGCTGTCACATTATTTTGTCCATTCATGGTTGTAGCCATGTAGTGCTGCATCTCATATGCCCATGTTTATGTATGTTCTTTAACAGACTGTTAACAATGTGATTAAGCTGCCAACAGTACACTTGTTGTGGTGTGTTGATGCGTGTGCGTATACATGTGTGTTTGTGCGTGTGTACATATGCGCGTGTGTTCATAATAGTGTTTTTACCATAATCCCTTCCCCCCCCCCCTCCTTTCCTCCCTCTAAATATAATTACATTCTTAAAGGGCATATATACACATGTGCACATGAGATGCAAAACTACATGGCTACAACCATGAATGGACAAAATAATGTGACAGCATGGTAAACACCGGTACTAAGTTGGTTGCACAAGATCAGAGTGCTTGTTGCCATGAGTGTGAGAAGCTGCATGTGACACAGTACTTATACAGTATCTTTTCATGGGGTTGGCAAAAGTACATCCCACTGCACTTTACTAATACGTGGTGCAAACATTGTTTCCAAATTGGATATTTTGGCACGAACAAAGGACTGAATAGTTTGTTATGTTGTGCACAAAATACGTTATTGGTGCAGGTCTCTTTCCATGACTCAGTTCAGTGGCTAATTAACACTTTCTTCCACAGACTATCACCCGTCATGAGCCATAAGTGCTCAAGCCATCATACTGATAGTCGGCATATTTTCAAGTTATGAGATAACAATATGTAACAACCTTCTGTTTGCCAAGCTATGATTAATTATACCAGCATTATTGCATGGTAAGTCACAATTTAAGAGCTATAGCCAAATTATGCTTAGGTTGCATACATACATACATACATACTTACATACATACATACATACATACATACATACATACATACATACATACATACATACATACATACATACATACATACATACATACATACATACATACATACATACATACATACATACATACACACACACACACACACACACACATACATACATACATACATACATACATACATACATACATACATACATACATACATACATACATACATACATACATAAACATAATAATAATAATAATAATAATAATAATACAAATACACACATACGCACATCACTCTTTTCAAATCTTTTGCACTGTGATTAGGTCGTATAGCAGTGGTGCCCAAGGTTCAGGGAACATTGACAATCTCAAAAATCAGGTTGAAGAGGTAAACAACCCATTTGCTATTTGACAACTATCAAAATACAATATTTAGCAGAGGTGGAGTGCCCATGCAGGTGGGACATGTTTCAGAAGGTAGTTGCATTTACTTATATGCTATCATCTTGCATGGTGATACTGGAGTCATTGGTAGTTTGGTTGTGTTGTGTTTTGTAGATACTGTACCATCTTGTACTGATGTACAACAGTCGTCTGTGTTGTTGTACATGACATGATTACTATGGATGCTATCCTATAAGCATATCTATCCCTCAATGCCTTATGGATGTGCTCACCCAGTACTGTTGTCTTATCTTTTCTCTAGCTGCTATTATTGCCATTGCAGTAACACAAAGCAACAAGAATTGATGTGTTGGAACAGTGTGGATATCTTCTGTATGTACCCAGCTCTAGCTCTATACATGTGCAAATAATGCTCATTGCTTCAGCACAGACATGATTAGATTGTATGTATATAATTTATTGTACTGTTTGATAACTTGTGTTATTAATTTTGATTGCATTTTGTATTAAAATTGCTGTGCTAGTATTGCCTGAATGATCACACCTGGACACTACATATTTATTTTAAATGCAGATTTGTAATCCTCTCTTCAAGCTCTACAGTATTGGACAATGGGGTCCATACAGATCTCTTTGCCCCCCCCTCGCTTGTTCGTTTAACTTTTAAGTGGTGTGTGTGTGACCATGTCATGTAATTCTGGAGGCTGGACAGGATGTCGTTTCCCACTCACTTTTGTACAGCCCTTGCTCCATGTCTGCAAACCTTACATACCAAGATACTGCTGTGTCATCCTTGGTGACGTCTGATCTGTAGGAGACTACAAGTGTTCAGAGCTTGATTGCATCATGACTGCTGGACTGTCCTATATGGATCCATGGGATGTATTTGATTCTACATGTGTTTCACTTTGCTTAACAGGATTAGCTGCTGTTAACATGGCCCACAGACCTTTAGCACAAATACATTCATTTCCTCTTCTTCAATGATTGCAAATGAGAAGGCACATGTGTATCACAGTTGAGCTAAAGTTTTATTCAGTATCCGAAGTACATAAATGACATGATACAATAAGAACATGGGGGAGGAGGGGGGGGGGGGGGGGGGCTGTTACCATGCATGACAATGAGAGACTGTTACCCCACCTGTATATAGATCTAGCCTTGTCTGCTTAGACTGTTGTCATGGATACCCCAGCCTCTTCTGCTGCATGAATATGTCAGCCTTCCATTGTTGCCATAGTTGTCTAGTTTTAGATCTGTTTTCTGGCAAACTGATGCATAATTCTGGACAATTCCATAGTGGTGCTCCCAAGCTCAAGACCAAGCTATGGTGGCAGAGAACCAGGCTATGGGTCATCCTTATCATCATCATCATCGTTGTCATTCTGGCTGGGGTATGTGGTTTGGTAGTCTGGGTGGCTGTGACTTTTAAGGAGGGAGTTGATGTAGCCAATTGTGGTATTTCCCCTATATCTATTTCTCACTGGGTTATTTCTGCAAGTGATGTGATGATATTATGTCAAATGTCACTTGATGGTCACCTGAAAAGGCGTACCTTTTTACAGAATGGCATTACTCCTTCGGTATTGTGTGCGTGGCTGAACCTGATGGGAACCTTTTTTTTTTTGTTGTTGGAAATGGGTGAGTGAGATTTAGTAGCATATGGACACTTTAAACTCGTGATCATATCCCACGCAGGGGCGTAATTATTTATAGATACCATACAAGGAGGCGTGGGATAATTTACTGAGGCAGCTCATCCGGTATTCAGATTGTGGATTGTCATTCATCGCATGAGCCATATGCTCGGTTCTTTAACTGTTGCAGAATATCACTAAGAAAGAAGATGTAAGTGACTTCATGGCTTATTGTAGCTATAGGATCGGAGCTTGACCCCTACGCAGTGTTGCCGCGGTCAGCCTTGACCGTCCGGCAGCCCTATATAGATAGCAATCGCATCGACCATGGTAGACTGGACGATTTCAGTTGCGCGCAGCCCGGTCGACCTACACGTTAAAAATCCTATCGCTGAAATGTTATTAGCTACAGCTTAAATTAATTAACTGGAACAGCGGGGCTTGCATCAAATGGTATTTTAAAACCATAGATCATATATAGATATGATCTCTGTTAAAACTTGCCGATGTCACCAGAGATCATGTTTATATGACCTTTGATGTCACTGATGCATGTCCTCTCTCTCCGTCCACCCACACGTACACACACCACAACATAATAAATACATACATACACAACACATGCGTACATACAACACATACACGCAATACACACACACATACACACACATACACACATACGCACATCACTCTTTTCAAATCGTTTGCACTGTGATCAGGTCGTATAGCAGTGGTGCCCAAGGTTCAGGGAACATTGACAATCTCAAAAATCAGGTTGAAGAGGTAAACTACCCATTAGCTATTTGACAACTATCAAAATACAATATTTAGCAGAGGTGGAGTGGCATTTCCCTATTGCCCATGCGTGTGGGACATGTTTCAGAAGGTAGTTGCTTTTACTTATATGCTATCAATATGCAATCATGCTATTTTACTAGAGTAAGTCAAAACTGTTAATAGAATATGCGTGCCAAAATAGCTTTTGCCTATTGGAACAGCATGTAGCTGTTTACGTTGGTACAGCAAGACGAAGGGACAATGTACTGAGAAGGTGTGCATGAGAGCATACAATGTGTACATACTGATGTGTGTTGTGCATGTAGGGTACATACTGATGATGAGATGTGCATGTGAGGGTTCATACTGATGATGAGGTGTGCACATGAGGGTACCATATAGAAAAATTGCCCATACACATTGAAAGTCATTTTCATTTTGTTTCAAAATAAATTCTAACCGGCTAACTTTAGAAAAGGCATCTAAATTTGAATAGTAATTTTCACAGTGCTACAATTAAGCAATGTTATACACAAATCAAGGCAAAAGTTAATTACTACGGCGGGCAATTATGGCTTTAATAACTATAGTTAATTAGGGTTATTTTTCGAACCTTGGGCAGTTTAAACTCCTTTTCCGATTATGTATTACCTAACAATCCCTTGGGAGCCAATCTATGAAAATTTTGTGTGCTTATAATTAGTATTGAAAGTCCCATTCTTTCTCACAAACCACAAATTAATCCCATTCCTTCATATTGCATACAGACGGAGTGAGGGTTTTACATATTGGTGGCAATTAATATATTTGCCTATGAGGGAAAATCATGTATTCCTCCTGTATGTGAGACTAGGATCATGGCAGCGCAACAGGACCTAGCGCATATTCCAGCAAGGAGCATCAAAGTTGACATGTGCAATTAAAATGTACGCCTCATGTAACTCCACAATAGAAAGAGTGATTGTAGAGGACATAGTGTCCATTGGAATATGAAATAATTAGCAAAATTGAAAAAATTTGCACTGGTCCCTTCTCACTGCCTGGATCCCATATCTAATTCTGTAGTCATCACAGTTGAAACTACCACACACAAATCTATGTAGCGGAGTAGTTTCTGTGCATTACTATAACTGGTAGACAGGTGCAAAGGTGTGTGTGTGTCTGTGTGTGTGTGTGTGTGCGTATGTGTGTGTGTGTGTGCATTATAATGCACCATGTTGATTCATGCACACTAAATGTACACCACACAGATCTTACCCAACTGTAATAGTGAGATGTGTGTAGGAATGCCCCAGGAGATTTGAATATGCATGTGTGCTTATATTCTTTATCACCTCTAGATAGAGATTCAGATACACATTATTAAATCATGCACAAACCATGCAGTTCTATAGCGCTCTTGATTTGGGTTTAGAAATTACCTTTTGGTACAGGTAAAAGGAATAATGAGAGAGAACATGGAGAGGGTCGTAGAAAAGGGTGTGAAATTAGAAGCTGTACATGAAAAAGCAGGTGAGAGCCAGAACATGATACAAAAAGATGTAGGTGTAATTTCACATTGAGGATCATCATATTGTGGGTGTGGTGGGGGTGGTGGTGTAACGTTTATGACGTTCCATTTTTAGAAGCCATATACGGCCCCTCCCTCACCATGCTCACCCACGTGGCATAACATACAGGGTCTTTGCAAAAGAGCGCAACGCTTTAAAATGAATATAATTCATTAATAGGATTGTCAATCTAAATGAATTTATGAACGTACAATAACCACGTTTAGTCAAATACGAACCGCATCGTTACAATTCATTTATCTTTAGCCGTTCAAAAGATAAAATCAAATAGCTTGCAATTAACTAAACTGACAAAACAATGTACGACAACTTTTAATTAATAACGTGATTTATAAACTACAGAATACAATTGATGAGACTTTGAAAAAGTATGAAATTTAATTGGCGTTTTACTAGTTAATATTCAAAACAACAAATCAAACTTGAAAAAGCTATATGAGCACTACGTTTTTATTAACTTTGAGTTTTAATAACGCACCATTAAATAATCTATTACCAAATCAAGTAGTGTTTTGTACTTCATTTTATACTGGAATTATTTATGATGGTTATTAAAAATATCACCCACATAACAGCTTCAAACTTAATAACTTTAAAGCAAATGTGTGAATAAGTCACTATTAAATCTAGGAACTTGAAATCAGTACTGTTCCACCGCATATCCAGATCGTGTGTTACTTTTTACTAGTTATTAAAATCAATTATAGCAAACCACAATCTTGAATAACTTTGTTAATAGAGGGCTTTGAATATTTTGGTTTATGAGGGATTTGATACAGTTACTTAACCGCTTATTATAATTGAAACCTAATTGGATTATTTGTATTTGCCTAACTACTGCAACATATGCTAAAGAAATCAAGTAGTTAATTAATTTTGATCCTGAGTTATAGGGGTTTTAAAGCATTGCATTCTTTCGCAAACACCCTGTATATGGGAAAATAAAAATATACCCCATTCATAACAAGGGTTTGTGTTCCTAGCGATCGCTACAGCCCACCAAACTAATGATATTCATTTTGTCAACGAATCTTATTATTAGGTCCCGGCAGTTATTACCTTCTTACCTTCACATACCCTTTGGCTGGAATAAAAATAAACTTACCTGTACACACCTCATCCTTATACATAAAGACTGGCCCTACATGGTCAGCTGATGACAGTTAGGCAGGCTGCATATTTATGCCAGCTCCAACACTATGACTGTTAGTGTGAGACAGACAACACAATTAACATGATGCCTGGTACGGTGCTGTTGACACAGTTTGTATTGTGCTGTAATTCCCTCACTCATATTGTACACCTGCCACATCATGTTGTGCACAGGCTGGCACTTGCACAAGATGCACATACCTTATGTGCACATGCATGCATGCATACATAGGTGGTTTATGTGCTGATCGATGCATCACAATCATACCTCTCTTGTTGTTTGGCTCATACTAACAGTCAAGGTGTTGGAGCTGGCATAAATATGCAACCTGCCTATCCGACCATGTAGAACCAGTATTTATGTATAAGGGTAGGTGTGTACAGGTAAGTTTGTTTTCATTCCAGCCAAAGAGCATGTGAAGGTAAGAAGTTAATAATTTGCGGATAGTTGACATAAACCACCTTCTAATGAAATTCCATCACCAAGTGAATATCATTACTGGTGGGTTGTAGCATAGATATTATCCATACAATATCTATGGTTGTACAATCGCTATGAACACTAACACTAAGCCTAACATCACTATGAAATACCAAACTTGGTAGTACAGTAGCGGCGCGACTTTAAGGTACATTCATTGCAACCTCAAGTAAGCTGTTAGCTGATATAAGATGCCCCACGGAGGGTTGTCACTTTGTGACCATAAACCTTTACTGTGTGTCAACTTGTTTTTTCTATCCTAAGAGTTTTTCAAGAGATAGTTTCCTGTAGTGTTACATAATCCGCCCCTTTTATTCCTTCTCCGCACACCCTGCCTACCTGTACGTCTTACCTTTGTTTCATGTATGACGGCTACCGTACATGTAAGTAATACCTGCACGCTCACTTCATTGTCAGAATAAGATATTCAACCTTGCTATTTTACCTTGGTGGAGGATGACACTACCTGAGTACCCAACCAAAGAAAAAAACTTTCACTATATGCTGCATTGTTACTTCAATTTTACCTCACGTGTTCACTTGCTAGATGATATGCACGTGCACTAGTGTTCTCTTGGTTATGCACCTTGTTTGAGCACCTAACCACATAACACTTCTGGCTGAGAGGGCCAGAGTAGGTGTACATTAATAAGGATATCCATCAACACATTACAAATCCATGATGGTGTGAGCATCACTCCACACACTGTACCTTTATCTTGTGTCGTGCTTTTCATTATTGCACAGTAGATGGTGTGCTCATTGCCAAAACTAAGATGAGCAATCGTGGTTCGATAACTGCACTCCTCCCTTCCCTTACTGCACCGAATTTATATGGTTGACAATATTCTGAATGAGACTGATATTCCAGGTACATCCGTATTAATGTTTACCTACTCTGGTCCTCTCAGCTGGAGTGTTATGTGGTCAGGTGCTCAAACAAGGTGCATAACCAAGAGAACACTAGTGCACGTGTATATCATCTAGCAAGTGAACAAGTGAGGTAAAATTAAAGGAACTATAGTGAAAGTGTTTTTTTTGTTTGGGTACACATGCAGGTTGTAAAATAGCACAGTTGAATATCTTATTCTGACAATGAAGTGAGCGTGCAGGTATTACTTACATGTACAGTAGCCGTCGTACATAAAATGAAGGTACGACATACAGGTAGGCAGGGTGTGCGAGAAGGAAACGAAATATTAGAAAAATGTAGCGCTACAGGAAACTATCTCTTGAGAAAATCTTAGGATTGAAAACAACATGAAGGTTGACACAGTAAAGGTTTGTTGATACACTGGTCACAAAGTGAATCTCATTAGTAACCCTCCGTGGGACACCTTGTATCAGATACTTCAGGTTGCAATGGATTTGCCTTAAAGTCGCATTTTGCCAGCTGTTAAAAGATTTTGTGAGCCGCTACTGTATACATTGGTTAAACTACATCTTCTGTTGACTACACAAACTCCAAAAGGTTATATTCAGTCATAAAGGGTGTATTGAAAATGGTATTATTCATGATGGGAAAACATTTTAACTCGTTAGAAGACATATATCCAGAGGTATGAAAAATATTCGCTTAATTGTTACCTATAATGTTTAATTAGTTAAGTCTATTTTTGATCTTGAATATGTGGGTGTTGAATTTAAAATTACAAGGACCCTATACAGAGTTTTTGCAAAAGAGCGCAACGCTTTAAATGAATATAATTTCTTAATAGGATTGTCAATCTAAGTGAATTTATGAACGTACAATAACTACGTTTAGTCAAATACGAACTGCATTGTTACTATTCCGTTATCTTTAGCAGTTCAAAAGATAAAATCAATTAGCATGCAACTAACTGAGCAACCTTTAATTAGAAACGCGATTTATAAACTGCAGAATAAAATTGATGAGGCTTAGAGAAAATAATATGAAAATTGATTGGCATTTTACTACTTAATAACAATCAAACTTGAAAAAGCACTACGTTTTTATTAACTTAGAGTTTTAATAACGCACCAATAAATAATCCATTACCAACAAATAGTGTTTTGAACTTCATTTTATACTGGAATAATTTATGATGGTTACAAAAATAATTACCACATAACAGCTTCAACCTTAAAAACTTTAGAGCAAATGATGGTCTTAAATGTGAATAACTCACTATTGAACCTAGGAACTTGAAATCAGTACAGTTCCACCGCATATTCAAATCACGTGTTACTTACTATTAGTTATTAAAATCAATTATCGTAAACCGCAATCTTGAATATCTTTGTTAGCTGAGGGCTTTGAATATTATGATTTATGAGGAATTCGATAGTTACTTACCCGCGATCAACCAAGTCCGAAGCTCTCTACAGCAAAGAAGGAGTTGGTCAAAGTGACCCTTTGTCCATGCTGATGTATACTGTTGCACTGATGCCACTCATTAAATCATTCTCAAATCTTACTACATGGATTCAAAACTGGTATGCAGATGACTCCTCCTGCACAGCCAAGCTCATTGATCTCTGTGTCTGGTTTGACAAGCTTTATGACATTGGTCCCAAGTATGGGTATCATCCAGAACCAGAGAAGTGTATCCTCATTGTGGACGCAGATCATGAAGCCGAAGCTAAATCAATGTTTCAACACCTGGGTATTAAGGTTGTGAATGGCTACGGCTTCTTAGGAGGGTTCATTGGAGACCGTGAAACCACAAAACAATTTCTTGACAACAAGACCACAGGGTGGGTGAACAATCTTGTCAAATTATCCAAAGCTGCTGAGTCACAGCCCCAAGCAGCTTTTGCTGCACTATCCAAATCCATGTAGTTTGAGTGGTCATACCTGCAAAGAATCCTTCCTAGTTGTGAGGAAGAATTTACTCCAATCTGGAATACTTTGTTCCAATATTTTTGGCCTGCCATTTTTGAAGGTACAATCTCCGATCTTGAAAGGCAGCTATTCTCAATTCCTGCACGATTAGGTGGCATGGGAGTTTGCAATCCAATCAAAACTGCCAACATTGCCTATACCACATCCAGAGCAGGCACAAGAAACATTGTGGATGACTCTCTACCTGATCACAATGTTCTAATGTCTGATGCAATGGTAAACATGCACACCACCCTGCAGCTACAAGATGAGGTCATACTTCACTCAACATTGGCCAATTCAGAGCTAAATGCTAAAACAAGACGGGCAATAAAACGGGCAGTGGAGGGCAAGACATCATCATGGTTAACAGCTCTGCCCCTTGCTCACCATCACTTTGACCTTTCTGCCACAGAATTCCGTGATGCCCTCACAATGCGATACAATCGACCACTGCTGAATATGCCAGCCAATTGTGATGGATGTGGAGCTGCAACTAGTTTGGAACATGCCCTTGACTGCAAGAAGGGAGGTCTGGTAACCCAAAGTCACAATGAAGTTCGAGATGTTATTGGCAACTTAGCATCAGTTGTTTTCAAGGAAGTTGTTAAAGAACCAGTCGTGCAAGAGGCAAACAATGCTGAAGGTGTACCGTCCCTAATTGCCGACCTTAGTATCAGAAGAGTATGGCAGCCCCAGACTGTGGCATTGTTTGATGTACGTGTCACAGATATTACTGACGCCCCGTCCTATTCACAGCAAGTTGTTTCTGCCATTAATTCTCTCTTCAGCTGAGGAAGCGAAGAAAATGAAGTACTCTGAAGCAGCAGCTCTTCGCCGAGCATCATTCACACCCTTTGTTGTGTCGGTCGATGGAGTCCTGGGTCGAGAAGCAAGCTTTTTTATCAAACATCTTGCTCAGAAACTCGCTCATAAGTGTGAAAAGTCAAACAGTGAGGTATTGGGATGGATTAGAGCACGACTTACAATTGCAATCCTCAGAGCAACAAACCTTTGTCTGAGGGGCTCCCGCACCAAATGGAGGAGTGCTTTTGGAATGGAAGATGGAGCAGGGTTGCCTAGTATCTCTGCCTGAACGTCATGCTTAAATAGTCTATGTCATTATCATTTTTATTTAAATGTGTAATATTATTGTTTTTGCCCCATATGTCTAAATGTATTATGTATTCTGTATATTAAAAAGTCATAACTTCAAAAAAAAAACCGCTTATAAAGTAATTGGATTATTTGTATTTGCCTAACTACTGCAACATAGGTTAAAGAAATCAAGCAGTTAATTCATTTCAATCCTGAGTTATAGGGATTTAAAAGTTTTGCATTCTTTCGCAAATACCCTGTATAAGTTATTATAGAACTTCTTGCACACTGTGCTGCAATAGCTATGGCAGCAAGAGATTATACAACGGTACACTTACGGGTCCAAATAAATACTTGGTACCAACAAGAAATGTACCGATCATACTGCTGGTTGGTACTGGTCATACTGCTGGTGGGTACTGGTCATACTGCTGGTTGGTACTGGTCATACTGCTGGTGGGTACTGGTCATACTGCTGGTGGGTACTGGTCATCCTGCTGGTAGCTACTGGTCATATTGCTGGTGGGTACTGGTCATACTGCTGGTGGGTACTGGTCATACAGCTGGTGGGTACTTGCCATACAGCTGGTAGGTACTGATAATACTGCTGGTGGGGTCATACTACTGGTCATACTGCTGGTAGGTACTTGTCATACTGCTGGTGGGTACTGATAATACTGCTGGTGAGTACTGGTCATACTACTGGTCATACTGCTGGTAGGTACTGGTCATATGGCTGGTGGGTACTGGTCATACTACTGGTCATACTGCTGGTAGGTACTGGTCATATTGCTGGTGGGTACTGGTCATACTACTGGTGGGTACTGGTCATACTGCTGGTGGGTACTGGCCATACTGCTGGTGGGTACTGGTCATACTACTGGTAGGTACTGGTCACACTGCTGGTGGGTACTAGTAATACTACCGGTGGGTACTGGTATACTGCTGGTGGGTACTGGTCATACTGCTAGTAGGTACTGGTCATACTGCTGGTTGGTACTGGTCATACTGCTGGTGGGTATTGGTCATATTGCTGGTGGGTACTGGTCATACTGCTGGTAGGTACTGGTCATACTGCTGGTTGGTACTGGTCATACTGCTGGTGGGTATTGGTCATATTGCTGGTGGGTACTGGTCATTCTGCTGGTGGGTACTGGACATATGGCTGGTAGGTACTGGTCATACTCCTGGTGGGTACTGGTCATACTGCTGGTGGGTGCTGGTCATACTGCTGGTTGGTACTGGTCATCACCTGGTGGGTACTGGTCATACTGCTGGTAGGTACTCGTCATACTGCTGGTACTAGTCATACCGCTGGTGGGTACTGGTCATACTGCTGGTAGGTACTGATCATACTACTGTTGGGTACTGGTCATACTGCTGGTGGGTACTAGTCGTAGGTACTAGTCAACCCCATCGTGATGGTAGCTCCCAAGGTAGCATAGCAAATCACACAACTGCTGAATTCATTGATCGACCTTCATTTGCTAGTCATTTATTCTTGTTGCTTCATCTTTTCTAGGTCTTGTTGCTAATGCACAATAACCTGTTATTGCTGTACCACAGGCATTCTGGCCCATTCCGCTGAAAATTTTAAACGAAACGCAGGGAATTTGAACAAGAGGCTATGGTGGCAGAACATCAAGCTGTGGATCATCTTTATCATTGTCATTTTGGTGATACTGGCAGTCATTGGTAATTTGGTTGTGTTACATTTTGTGTGCAACAGATACTGTACCACCTTGTACTGCTGTGCAAAATTTCCCTGTGTTATTTTACATCGGTGCTATGGATATTAGCTTAAAAACATGTATCCTCGATGCTTTGTGTTTGTACTAATAAATTTGTTTTTACTTTCCTCTAGTTGCTATTATTGCCATTGCAGTATCACTAAGCAGCAAGAATTGAACAGTGTGGACTGATATATATTCTGTTTGTGCTGCACTCTATTTTATACGTGTAACTCTCCATTGATTCTGCACAGACATGATTAGATCAATTTATTATCTTTGACATGATGTGCTATTAGTTTTCTTATAAGTTTAGCATTTGCTATGCTGGCCTTCTCAGTCTGAGAGATCACATCCCAGAACACAACTTACAGCATATCCTACTGTAGGCTTGTATTGTGTGTTTGGAGGGAAGGATTTGGTGATTGTGGCTGGTTTCAGTCACATATCCTACATTGCTCTTACACCAGCATTTGATGTCAAGCATCTTTGGAAATTGTATATACAGCTTGATTGCATTCAATGGAGCCAGATAGCAGGAAAGGATCAGAAGTAATTCTTACCTATGTTGTTGTAAATATGACAAGTAAATAAAAACCTTCTCTAACGAGAAAGTTGGTGGGCATATAGGATTGACAATGTTGGTGTAAAAAGCACGGAAACAAGTGTGACAGAAATGTTACTGGAAAATTGAAATAGGCCTATATTTAGCCCATTTTCTCAGGCGTGCGCTGCCTAAATGTGACTGGGCTAAATATAGGCCTATTTCAATTTTCCAGTAACATTTCTGTCACACTTTTTTCCGTGCTTTTTACACCAACATTGTCAATCCTATATGCCCACCAACTTTCTCGTTAGAGAAGGTTTTTATTTACTTGTTTCATAAGTTTTTTTTTCTCCGTGTCAACGAAGCTTCATAACTGTAATGTGATGAGGAACGATGTGCAATGGACAAAATGTCTATACCTTACGAACGCTTTGTGCATTGCCCCGACCACAAGTTACTATATAACTTTAATAAATACGTATGTACTCATTTTCATGACCAGAATAAATAACTACATACATGTACATACCAGAAATGTTATGCATTGGATACATACATGTAAAAATACATATGCGAGTATATATAATAGGTATATCTGAACATAATGATTGTACGTATAAGTGAAGTGAGCAGTGTTATAATGCATGGAGCAGACATGTATCGGTTGAAAGAGCAAAGGAGGTTCCTACACTATCGACGTTCCAGCCATCTTGATGTCACTAGTGCTCCCTACATCCACTCCACTGTCTCTTAGGCTGCACAGATAGAGGGAGAAAAATAGCCACATTTAAAAAGTAGCAAGCACCTTAATTCATGCTTTTTATTGTGATGTTCACTCTGGCCCTAACAAACTCTCCTTCTCCCACCTCCCACACACAGAATTTTTTGTGGACCGCTTCTCCACCACGGTCCTTTACACATTTAGTACATAAACATAAACAACAAAACAAACAGAACAAAAGAATGAAATAAAAGTTCAACACCACTTCTCCACTTGATGCGAGAACCACGCAAGCAAAGATTTGTTGCTCGAAGTATTGCAAAACTCAGCTTTGCACGCAGCCATCCTGTAGTTTGCCCCAGTGGTTTCTCCCATTCTAGAAGTTCAACTTCTCTCCACTAGCTATAACCCCTGAGCGGAGTACAGGCTGTAGTGTTCCCAACGTTTTGGCATGAATCTGTTTCCATACATCCTCTCGAATCAGGGTGACCCCAGAATCTGTGTCCACCAACATATTTATTCCATGTCCAGCAATTGAGCCTTTCACTGTTAGGAGGGAACTCACAGCAGCACTCTCAAAAATACCAGGACAGTCTTTCTTTAAATGCCTATACTTCCCACAATTACAGCAATTCCCTTTTCTCACCCTCTGATCATGCACCGCTGGGCCGTTTCTTTTTTATGTTCCTCTGGTCTTTCTGTTATTTCAGTTTATCCAGCTGTCTAGAGAGCTGCTCTATCTTAGCTGACACTGCTGACGGTTTTTCACCACAACTTTTGCATCTGTACATAAAGCTTCTGATTTCCTACCAGACTGTACTTACTTTGCGCATCCTCAACCCCTTAATTCCTGCTGACTCGCCCATTTCACCGCCTCCTCCAAACTGGATGGCTTATCCCACATCAGCTTCAACTGGATGCTAGGGGAACAAACACCACGTATAAATTGATCTCTCACCATCTCCTTACGTTGCTCTCCAGATCAGTTCGGATACGCCTTATCAGCCAACGCGCGAATGGTTCCAAGCTTTTCAGGCAATCGTTCGTTTGGTTTTTCCACTCCGATGGCGAAACTTAGCTTGCCATTCCAATTCGTTGCCGTCAGGGTAGGCACTGCGGAATTTTTTTTTAAATGTTCAAAAGATTATAATATTATTGTCGTTAGAAAGAGCAAAAAAAAACTGCATTCATGCGTCACCGTATCAGTTTTAGCACCGGAGATATGTAGCGCTTAAGTAACAACTTTTTTAGTACAGCGGTCAATGCGTAATCGCAATAAAAACTGTGACGGTTGAGGAACAATAAACCATAACCTTGCCGCTCCTTAAGATATTAATTCCAAACATTGCATATAAGTGGTTCTGACTTTGTTAAGACTTTTAGATGGTTATTAACTAAAATTCATCACATGTACATGTATATTTTCAAAAAACTGACTAGCATACATACACTTGACACAATATCATTTACCATTGAAGAATATTATTTTTATCCACCAATTAAATAGTCCACGAGCATGTCAATGACCATCAATTCGTTATTCTTCAGATTCATGCGTCATCATTCAATATTTTTGGTAAGTTGCTTTATATATGCCGAGTTATCTGCCCATCGTACAGTACGTTGGTGAAATTTACATGCACCTTGCAGAGAAGTTAAATTCAAGGTTTGCTGCTCCTGGGGAATTGTCATAGTATACTGATATATATTTTGCAAGATGTATAGTCATCATATGAGGCTATACTGAAGCATGCAACTATAACTCTAAGATCTAACATTCACAGCAGCCCTTGAAAACCATAGTAGAACGTATTTTAATGGTGGCACAAGTAAATAAAAACATTCTCTCTGAGAAAGTTGGTGGGATATAGGTTTTGCAGGCAAATAGTATACTGCATGGTGTAAAAAGCAAGGAAACAAGTTTTATCAGAAGGGAAAATGTAATAGTCCTATATTTAGCACACTTCGACTAAGGCATATGCTGTTTCTGTGCCAAATATATGACTATTGCATTTTCCCTTATGATAAAACTTGTTTCCTTGCTTTTTACATCATGCAGTATACTATTTGCCTGCAAAACCTACATCCCACCAACTTTCTCAGAGAGAATGTTTTTATTTACTTGTTTCCATAATTTTTTTAACACCCAAATCACTGTTGCATCGCAGGTTTCCCCCCTTTCATTTCACTGATTTAATTCAATCCAGACGTATTGTGAAAATTTTCTAGGTACTTTTGCTTAATTAGACTTGATAAGACCGTATATAGGCTTTTAGGCTTTTGTGTATCAAAGCCTAGCATCGACTAAGACAAGTCCTCCAGCAAATTTTAAAGCTATTGGTGCAATTTTCATTACTTAAAAGTGTTCCGGTCCCGAGTTATGAGTTCCCAAGAAGCAGAAGCAGAAGCAGAAGCAGAAGACGACCCGCTCATTATTTTTGGAAGGGGAACGAGGACAGCAGTATTTTTCGTTCTCGACAACCACGCGGTTCAACGACGTCGAAACTACTCAGTTTTGACTTCTAGATCGATTGCCGCAACGGATTAGACGATCCGATCATCGGGAGCGAAGCTACGGTAGGGTAGCGGGATTTTTATTAAATTCATAGTCGGGGTCAAAACCTATACAGTAGCGGCTCGCACATTGCGAAAAGTAACAGCTTGCACATTGCGAAAATAAGCCCTATTTATTGTGGTGTTAGGCCAGGGTTAGTGTTCTCTGCGTGACCCAATCGATCGCTGCAACCCACCGCTAGTGAGATTCATGCAGGCCAGAAATCTCATTTGATGGTAGTTTACCCACCTGTTGGTCATCCCAGAAATTATTTTTAATAATATATACTTTAACCCTTTAGCTGAGGAGAACGGAATGGCTCTACCGTTTTTCTTCTTGTATTTTCTATGTCCACATGATTAAGGCAGCTTGCGTATTTCTTCAGCAGTTATGCATGTAACACCGACAACAAAAGTGGCATAAATATGCTGCAGCAACCCATACATGTAAACCACCTACATATTAAAAGCATGTATGTTAAGTAGATACACTATGTACGTATGCATGTGCATCTTGTGCACGTGATATGGCCTGTGTGCAAAAGTGAAGGGATAACAGCTCAATAAAACAATAACTGCATCTTACCATAGGATCATGTTCTACAGATACCTATATCCCAAGCTGAGTGAATTCATATACACATTGAATTGTGCTGCAGAGAACTTAGTTCATGTTGGGTTATCTAACTGAACTAAGTTTATGTTTTATTGAGCTGTTATCCCTTCACTTTTGCACACAGGCCATATCACGTGCACAAGATGCACATGCATACGTACATATGTGTATCTACTTAACACACATGCTTTTAATATGTAGGTGGTTTACATGTATGAGTTGCTGCAGCATATTTATGCCAGTTTTGTTGTCAGGGTGTTACATGCCGCAAACTGCCTTTATCATCGTGGACATAGAAAATACAAGAAGAAAAACGGTAAAGCCATTCCGTTTAGGTGTTTTCTCCTCAGCTAAAGGGTTAAAGTACATTTTATTCGTAAATAATTTCTGGGATGATCAACAGGTGGGTAAACTACCGTTTAATGAGTTCCTGGGCCGCGTGAATTCCATAGCGATGGGTTGCAGCGATCGATTGGGTCACGCAAAGAACACTAACCCTGGCCTAACACCACAATGAATAGGGCTTATTTTCGCAATGTGCGAGCCGCTACTGTATGGAAGTCTCTAGCGAGACTTCCGATACTATGTATAAAGGCCCTCACCTGGCTGACTATTGTACTCGTTGCAGTACCAGTGCAGCTATGGCTGTTCGGTTGACATCAACACTGTTGATTATATTTGCTGGTACATAATTATGTTATATTATTATATTGCTGCAATTTATGTCATTAGAGTCAGCTGAAATTCTGATTCGTTTAACGAGTTCTGCAAGCACCATGCTTTTTCCTCCTCTCTGAGATCTTCCGCTAAAAGACCGTCATATTACGCGCTTTCGGATTAGGCTCGTGGATTTTGTTCCAGAATGGTCTATTTGGGATGCCAACTGCCAAGCTGCATTGGTTCTCATTTCTGAAAAGAACCCGTGGCGTTTGACGCGGATAACCCGCCGTACATGGCTATCTGTAGTACGCACACCCTCAGTGACCTCACGTAAATCAAATAATTTACTGACATAATAATACAATTCCTTAAATTTTAAGCTTTTCTGCAATTATCGCAATGTTTAGTATGGTTAGCAAATGTCCAATAAATTATATGGTTACTTTAGGGACCTCTAAATAATATGACAAGATTTTCATCTCTTAAGTCGAAATAATTCGGCCGTACTGATGCTAAGCAGCACTCATATCAAAAACCTTATAAAAACAATCCTAACTTCACAACGAATTTAATTTAGAGTTAAGAGTTCAATGTAAATGTTCAATTCCATATGTAAAGCTACTATAATGAGCTATCTGTGCAACAAAAAGGAGCTCTTAAGTCGAACTATTTGTTGAGTTATAAGCCACAAACCTTAGCCTGAAGATACCTTAATGTTTTGACCCTGAAAATTCTGTGTCACATAGGAATTCCGACATTTTTAGTGATCCAAACCCAAAAGTTATGATTTAAGTTATGATGTTTCTGTAGATCCTGGTGTATAGTACCATTTTATGTAATCGGCCCAAAGATGTTCAGTAACTGGCGCATCGTAGAAGGTACCTGGCGCTTCGTCAAATCTTTATGAAACTTCGTAGAAAGATAGAAGAATGAATTATCTAGAGGGGAGAGTATTTACCGTGGAGAGGACGCAGCGTTTTGGAGTCGAAACTCATGGCCAGAAAACTATATTCGATTTGAGCAACACTTAATAAATACGGTACGTGTTTAAAACTTAAAAACTAGTCTGGTCTATTGCCCACGCATTCGGCAGTGTTCTAAATGTATAGTAAGCCATAATGATACATAATGAAGCTACCAGATCGTTTTTACCAAACGGTGTCAATAAATATTTTAAAAATTGCAAACAGAATATTTTCTTTTGACGACTAGGAATTTACTGTCTAAAATCACGTATTCCGCAGTGCCTAGTCAGGGTTGTACTGCGCCTTCAAGCATTCCTGTATTCGTTGTCACTGTCTATAGCCCTTGCTGCATGACCACTCGGAAGGCTCATCGTCCAATAAGGACAGACGCTCGGCCACCCACTGTTCCGACAGGCGGATACAGGAATTCTATAAGGGGGTGTCCGACAAGAATAATTAATAGGGGGAGGGTGCGGGAGCTTTCGGGGTCCCGCACTTGGCGACACAGACTACCTTAAACTGGGGGGAAAGTAAATGGCGGCGAAGAATTATAATGGTTGTGGCGGTTCGGCGTGGGTCTCAAAATATCGAGAAAGGCACTTCACATTTGATTGAACTAATGAAACAGTAAAATGTACATTTACTACAACATATCATTTACTGATACAAAATACAAGATTGAAACATTTTCCTGTGTGCTTGCTGATAAGAACTTTACATACATTCATCGATTACAAATCCTGAGCTTATAGTTTATAATTAGCAACTCAGAATTGAATACCGAATAGCTCTTATTGGCATAACGAGATACGCGATCGGACGGTTGAAGCAGAGATGATCTCTGGTTGAAGTCACTAGTGACGGCACTGACGGGGTACGCGTATTTTAGCACATGACATAATTAATATTACCTTTGGAAAAGTAACTCAAGATACTCGCCGAATCAGAGAGAACAAGTTTGTTTGCCATCCGGATGATATACTATATATCACACGGGATGTTGTTAATTGCATTCGTTAATAGTATTGATTCTTAATTCTATTCGTTATCAAATCTGAGGCGTCCTCCCCCCCCTCCCCCCCTCCCCCCTGCCTCCTGTATCAGCTTCTGTCGTAGCTGACGGCTTTGTCGCCACGTGGTTATTGTGGTGAAGGTACGGTTGAACCAGGTTACGTGATAATTTATTCATGATCGGCTGGTAGGGGGTGTCCGGACACCCTGAACCCCCCCTGTACCCACCTCTGCATGGAACTTCCGTTGGGATTCTGGCCTGCTGCACATAGAGCTCGTGCAGGCCTTGCACTCTTTGATGATGACATACGTAGAAATATTTTTATCTCCAGTATCACTTCTGGACGAATCCTGAACCACACTCGGTTCATTGTTGTTGAAAATTTATAGGTTAGATTCAAGATGAGGATGGTCAGCTAATACTTTAGTGGTTGAAATACAGGTTTGGCAGCACAAAATCCTGAGTTACAAGTTTAAACTCAAAATGGCAGGCCATTTTATTGTGAAGAACAAAAGTTCAATTAATAGTAGGGGATAGAACAGATGTTTTATATTGCTATTTCATGTCAATTTATACACAGAGCAGTACCCCCCCTCCCCCACTCTCTCCCCCCCCCCCCCCCCCCCACGCGCAACTAGAACCCTCTGCAGAGCTGAGGTTCTTCTGCAATCAGTGCCTGTTGATACAGGAATATTGTGGTCAGAAATGTTTTTAAATGGTGAGTGAAACGTGGATGCTGGCTTAGTTTGGCATGTCCCACGACATAAATCAGGATAGCATCCATATTAGGATGGTGACAGGAATTCGACCAGGACCAGCAATATAATTATTACAACCTTGTTAAATTACATTTTAGAAAAATACTATATCTTACATGTACGTTATAATTTCATTGTCACTGAGTATGGTAACCATGATTGTGCTTGTTCAGCCATTGCACCAATGTATTTAAAAATGACCAAACATTGCTAAATGATTATTGATAAGCTGTATAAGCATGCAAACAACTTCTGTCCGGGCGTTAATGTTACGTTTCTTTCAATCAGCATGCAGTAAACATGTGATTTGTACCGGCTTAAGATGTCTGATTCAAAACTAGGATGTGTTTTAAAAACTCAACTGTAACAGTACTAAAATATTATAATATCAATTTTCTATTATAATAACGTACCAAGAACAAAATGTAAATGTGCCAGATGGAAGATATTTACATTCAAACTGCCAATGGAATTGTCAGAAATAAAAGCTGTGGATGGTTACATTACCTCTAGATTTCTTTTGGTTGCATGAAAAGAAGTAAACATATGGAACGTTCTATGTGACTTGTATAAACTTGCTGGCTCACTGTATGGACCGTTTTGCTATACTTCTGTTCGCGGGTCTGCCCTCGGATATTTCTTTACACAAAGCAGGTTCCATGCAGCCTTTGCTGCTTGGCTAGCCTTTCTCCGCATGCTAAGAGTGATTTGGTTCTGAAAAGACCGTTTTCGCTTTCAACAACACAACCAACGCCCACAACCATAATCGAATAACTAGACGATGCCTTTAAAGATAACGTACCTATTTTAATGCCATTCATTGAAAATGGCTCCGTTGTCAAGCCAGATCTTTCAGTTTCAAGGCAATTTGTTAGCGGTATTAATATTGCGCATTGGCAAAGTAAAAATAGTTACGATAAAGTACTGATCGTACCAATCGCTTGCAGATTTCTGAGACACAGAAATTACGCAAAGCGATAACACAAAACAAAGTAAAACATGGTGTCTTTATCGAAAACACCGCCGCCAACTCGAGCAAACGATGGGGAAACGGCCACTCTTCTTATATACCACGATTCGTAACAATTTAGAAACAAATATGGGAAAAATTTACCTAAAACTATTGGTGATTTGTTTACTGTATTGATACCAAAAAGTCCCGTGATGCATATTGATAAACACTAATGTGCGTTGTCAGATTTTAATTGAATCAAAATAAATTCAAGGGAACCAAATTCAGATCGAGAAAATTATTAGGATCAGTATTTCCGCAATACATACATGTACGGAGAATTACAATAATGACATGATTAATTTAATTTCAGAACGTGGGCTTGGCAAGTTGAACACACGGAAGATGTAAATTTCTCTCTAACCTATGTCTATCCATACCGTACATTTTATCGCGGCCTAGGTCGTACGGCAGTACAAACCAAGGAGAGCCTAGGAAGGGCGAATACCCGCGGGTCCAAAAAGAGGAGGTCAGTTCCCCCCCCCCAAAATAAATAAATAAATAATTTCCTCGTGGGATATAAGTCGCGTACGCAGGATGTAAAAACAAAAAGGCGGGGGGGGGGGGGGGGAGGGGGGGCGATTACACGCCGCGTTTTGGAGGAAGGTCGGGTATCAAGCCTATACCTGGATTTGCTAAAGGAGATACGAATCACTTATCTTTCCATGACAAGGAAATACAAAGGAAATTTTCAATACGAGTCAACACCGTGTTTCCGTACATTTCTAACTGAAACATATGAATTTCGTGTAGTGTTGTTTGCCTTTGCCATTCTAAGATTTTCTCAAGAGATAGTTTCCTGTAGCGCTACATAATCCGCCCCTTTTTCTAATATTTCATTTCCTTCTCCGCAACCCTGCCTACCTGTACTTCTTACCTTCATTTCATGTACGACGGCTACCGTACATGTAAGTAATACCTGCACGCGCTCACTTCATTGTCAGAATAAGATATTCAATCTTGCTATTTTACCTTGGTGGAGGATGGACAACGCTGTAGGTGGTACCATACATATTAGTCATGCCAAATCACTATATCCATCGACATATTACAAATGCTTGCATGATGGTGTGAGCAATGCATCACACCACACACTCTACCTTTATCTTGTCGTGCTTTTCATTCTTGCACAACAGAAGATGTTGTGCTCTTTGCCAAAACTAAGATTAGTTATGAGATGATGTGGTGGGATTAGGATAACTGCACTCCTCCTTCCTTTTATGCACTGAATTTATATGATTGACAATGTTCTGAACGAGACTGATATTCCAGGTGCTGACATTAATAAGGATATACGTGGAATATCAGTCATAATATATACTCTGGTCCTCTCAGCCTGAGGTGTTACATGGTCCTCTCTGCCTGAGGTGTTGTTACATGATCAGATGCTCAACGATTAAGGTGCATAACCAAGAGCACACGAGTGCATGTGTACATCATTTAGCAAGTGAACACGTGAAAGTTTTCTTCTTTGGGTTGGGTACTCAGGTTGTGTCAAGGTAAAATAGCAAGTTCGAAGCTTTTATAGTGAGCATGCAAGGATTAGTGCATGTATGGCATAGCCATCGTACTGGTTATGAAAGTAAGAGGCAGAGCGCCGAGAAGGAACGAAATATTAGAAAAGGGGCAGATTATGTAGTGCTACAGGAAACTATATTTTGAGAAAACCTTAGGATGGAAAAACAACAGGTTGACACGGTCAAGGTTTGTTGATACATTGGGCACAAAGTAAACTCATTAGCAACCCTCCGTGGGACATCTTGTATATGCTAAAGGCGACCATACACTAGGCAACATGTTGCGTGCAACACTATGAATTTTTTTAAATCTCTAGTAAAATATCAGTAATCTAATGTTTTACTGAAAATATAATTGGGTAAATTCATTGAGTTGCATGCAACATTGTTGCCTAGTGTATGGTCGCCTTTACAGATACTTGCATGAGGTTGCAAATTTGTAATGAATGTGCCTTAAAGTCTCATTTTGTGAGCTGCTACTGTATGTGATAAATGTCACATCCAGAGCCTAGTGATATTGTGTCAGATTTGCGGACATTAGAATTCGTTTGTATATTGGAAGGGTGCGTTATATGGGGTTTATTCAGGATGAATAAAATCTCCTACTATCAGTCACCGAACTCTTCACATGAAGCAGTGTAGTGAGTAGCATCTGGGCCAAGTTGAAAGACTGAGTTTGCTCGCTTGACTTCGTTAACGGAGGCCGTTGATATGGATTGCTCAACAGGTCTCCTTCACAGTGTCTAATCCTTATGCCGATGCCACTACTAGTATAGACAACACTAATTGGCTTTAGACAACCCATGCCTTCAATTGATTGGCACCACTGGGTTCAGGCTTGCTATATGACTGCTGACGTGAGGACGATACATATGGGGAAAAACGCAATTTTTGATTTTACAGTTGATTGGGCACACCTACGTATAAGAGTACTGTTCAGTTTATAATGCGATGATTTTACGGGTGATTTTAAAATCATTTATGAAATCAAAAAATGATTCGCGGGCATCTTTGCTGTGATATATATCATCGAAGCTCCCCGCATGAATTGGCACTAATGTTTGTAGTACTGCTGTCAAAGCTTCATCTGGCTTTTTCAAGCCAACTATGCTTTTCACCACTTGCACACTGCAGCCTGCTCTATGCATGGGAAGTGTTTGGTGCCATGCGATAGAAGATCTATATAGTGATATTTCATCCTGTAGAGCTACATTTATTGCACCATATAGGTGTCCGCTCATTTATTTCTGGGAAGGGGGGGGGGGGGGGGGGGGGGCGAGGGGGTGGACAAAAAAGATAAGGGGGTCCCCTAATATATTTATGCACAAGAAACTCATACAGAATCAAAACATTGATTATCCTATGAATATTAATTAGTTGGAGTATGCAGGGGTGCCCTAGCCCCATCGAGCGGACGTCTATGATCGCACCCATGATAGCATCGTTTGGACATCCAACATACACCCAAGGTGGCCATACACTAGGCACCATGTAACATGCCGAAAGGTGGCCTAGCGTATGGCCACCATAAAAGGACATGTTCAGAAATATGTAAATATGTAAACGAATACCAACGTCTACGAATGTGACTCAATATCACTAGGAAACCACTGCAGTTTTTTAGTATATACATTTATCACTTATCCGATTATTCGTGCAGAGCTATAGATCCTGAAATTCTTGCGACTGGTAATGAGGTTCATGCTCTGTCACTACATTACTCCCGACATATTATAAAATCGCTTGTAATTGCTGCATGGACACAAATGTACGGTGGTGGTATAGGTGGTCGCGCAACAAAACAATTGACACAGAGCATAATAATTATAGTATTTATTTTTTGTTGTATTTATGTTTTGTTGTGCCTATGGTTACGTTGTATGTATAAATATTCATTCAGTTTTGTACTTTGCTTGTAATCCTGCTGTTATGTCATTATTATAATAAATTTATTTTGGAGATCGAACTGTGGGGCCTGGGGACCAGAGGCACAGAAGGCCTTCTCATAGTTGGCTTATCAGTTAGCTATTCGAGGTAACACCCCCCAAGTCAAAGGTACCATATGGCTGCCTTAGCTTGCTATTGGTTAGAGCTAATGCTTGATTGTTCCGCTCCTATCCCCAAACACCCCAACAAAGAAATGAACTGTACAATCATTTATATATTATAATAATGTAAATCTATTACATGCTCGCTCTTCTAATTTGAACATCAAATCAACTGAAATCAATGTCTGAACTAAACTGAAGTATTCTTTTTTGTTCCTTTCATTGGTTAATAATGCATAGGTCTATCTGTGTACAATTTAATGTTTTTGACAAATAATTGTCATTCCTTGGCAAGCATCCTACAAATCAAACAAGTACATAGATTCAAGCTTTTCAATGATAGTTCTTCCAAATCAGAATAGTTCAGTTTAGATCAGACTGTGTTCAGAAAAATCGCGTTGACCAACAAACACTTCATACTGCTGTCGCTCTTGTACAAGATGGATTGTATTCTAAAGCCTGCCAAATATTGTCATCCTGCTTAAACATGGCAATTGCTACAATCTAAGCACCCAGAATGACCATTACCTGTAAAACCTGAAATACACTCTGACACAATTGAAGTTCCAACCAACTTTGATTCATGGCTTTACTCATATCCTTTCCCAAAGCCACTGCAGCTGGCCTTTCAGGTTTGTGAGTGCAGCACCTGTTGGATGCGGCTACAGTTCCCTTGCCAATTCTGATTTGTACTTGGTGTTGACACTCCAGATCATGCCTGGCATCAGGCTCAACTAAGTTTGCTCAGGGGTGGATTAGGGCTCCGTTCATTTGCATACCATGCGCCAGCTGCTTAATAGCATCTCTGAGCAACTCAAATTGTACAATATCTACTTAGTGCCATTTAGCCTCTGCCGTTGCACAATACAAGTGCTGCCTTCTGATGCTCTCGTTTGCTAATGATTTTGTGGATCATACTATTTCTCAGAGACAACTTTCAAATAGGCTAGAGATGTTCAGTTTAGCAATCTCTTTGACGTTGCCTCCTGTGCTGATAAAGCATGGTTACTGTCCATGTACCATCAGATAGTCTAGGCCTTCAACTACAACCCAATGTGTTTCAAACTGCTATCAGATGGTGGTTAGGCATTAGCCACACAGCATCTAATTCCTTAGTTCCTTAGTTTTTCCTCTTTGTCTGACAAAGCATTGGACACTTTAGGCCATCAATGTACAACTTGCAAGTGTGGAAGTGATGTGACAACAGGCACAACTTGCTTCTAAATGCATTGTTCGACACCTTCTGTCATGCATCTTTATCAGCTCACCTTGGGGTTGGATGTGGCTGGGGCTGGACAAATCTGAAACTAGACCAGCTGACATCCTGTCTCCAACTGGGATGGCAATGCATCTGTAGCTTTTGATATCTGTGTGGCATCCCTGCTAAATTCATCTTCAGTTGTGGAAGTGGGCATGCCATCTGGTGTGGCTGCTGTAGCTGCAGAAAAAAAAAGGAAGCACTCTGAAAATGATGTAAAGTGCAAAGAATTAGGCTGGAGGTGCATTCCCTTAGTGGTGGAGGCGTATGGAGCGTGGGAGCTGAAGCCATTTAGGTTTTTTCTATTGTGGCATCAAACTTGGCTGTGAGAACAAATTCATCAAAGTTAAGGGCTCTGCCACCTTATATGGACGTCTGAGCTTGATTTTGGTACGGGCCAATGCTGGAGCTATCCTGATGAGATCCCTGCCATCATCTGTATTTGATGACATCATTTATCAGTGGCGTATATCCAGGATTTCAGCGAGGGGGGGGGGGGTGTGTGTGCTTAAGGTCAGGCCCGATATGAAAAGCAGGAGTGGGGGGGGGGGGGGGTGCTGTCAGTTTCTGGCCCGATACGAAAAGTTGGGGGGGGGAGGGTGGCATGTGCCCCGAGTGCCACCCCCCCTGGATCCGCTGCTGGTGCTGTCTACTTCACGCCCAATACAAAGAGTGGGGGGGGGGGGGATGCTGTACGCTTCAGCTCGTTTATTGTTGCCTTTCAATGTCTCGCAGCTAATTATTAATAATATAATACAGAAGTATAATTTTTAATAATGTTGGCACCTATGGCCGAGGGGAGTACTCAAGCACCCATAGCACCCCCCCTCCCCCCCCCCGATTTATAGTAACCATAGTGTATATGTTTTGGTATACTCAATGTTATACTCGGTGTATTCCCATAAATGTAAATAATTATAATTTTATTCATAATAAAGAAGTGTGCAAACACAATGCTGACGACCGCAGGTGCAGAGAGCTAGTTTGGGTCTGCATCCCCTTAGCGGTAGAGACCTATGGGTGTTGTGGTGAAGGAGCGCGAGCTCAGTTTCCCACCTTGCAGCCCGTCTGGCCTCACAGCTGCAGTGCAGCAAGTCAAAAGCCACATGCAACAAGCATTTACCAGAAACTGAACCTGACCTTAGTTCGCTGCAATGCTAGAGCCTTGCTCTCCCATGCAAGGTTTTAGCATTCAGAAGACATGGGTCAAGGTGTGTGGGTGTGGTGTGGATGCCTCTATAACTTACATTTTGTTGTTGTGTTGTACGTTTCATTTATCAATGGTTATAAAAATAATATATAAATAATATTTCTCAATGCAATGTACAGATTATGCACTGAAGTGGCAAGTAATGGCATGTGAAGAATGCACTTATATACTCCCCATCTAAACGGATACAGTTTACAGAAAGGGGATAAACCAACAGCACTGTAAAGGTGATGATATTGTGGGCAGATACAACACGTTTGGGCAAGGCATTCCAAATATGTACAACCCGTAAAGTAAAAACTAAAAGGGAAGCCAGAAATCACGACGAGGTATAGTTTCCACTAGTTGAATGGAATGAACGTTAGCGCTGACTGTGAAACCTCGCCTGCCTCAATATCCAACAGCTTTCTCACAATTTTATAACACATAGTAAGGTCCGTGTAAACAGTTAATCAACCACATGTGAGTCTGGGGACAAGACTACTGTGTGATCGCTGTAACGTACCCCCCTTTTAAAAATCCTGGCGAAAGCATAGATGCCCTAATTAATATATAACAAAAAGCCACGATTCAAGAGAACAAAACGTTCATTATCTATGACTGGGAGGGAGGGGGGGGGGGGGGGGGTCGGGCAAATGCCATCGAGCCAACGCCTATGGCTGGTAGAGCACTTAGTCACTCCCCTGACTATGAACGACTTAAGTAGTCATTCACTAGATGCTGACCAATTACATGAACATATCTCAAAGGGAGAGTGGAGAATAGCTTTACTCTAAAATATTAGTAACACACAGTTATATTTTATTTGCATATGTAGAATACCCCCCCCCCCCCCCCTCACCCCTGCTTGTTCCTGTTTGTCTTTATACAAGCGTATCTCTGTACGTAAGCATATATTTAAAATCTTGCTGGAGTATGTCAATTCTTACCTGAAATGTACGCGTCAAAGATATTATAGCTACAAATGAAACATACTCTACACGAGTCAATTCCCCCACCCCAACATGTACATTCGGCAGGTCAATACCACTCAGTTAAGTAGTTGCACTGAATGTAAAATTACTTTTGATTATGCAATTATGACGCTTTGTCTCTATTGTATGGTGATTAAACTTAAACGTGTCTTGTGCGCACGTGGGCATGGTTTGCCCCCACCCATATTTTAGATGAAAAGGGGGGTTCGTCCAATCAACCCCCCCCACCGCCCCCCAAGGAATTAGGTTTTATGGTCACATTCATCGCAAAAAAAAATTACACAACTTCTTTACCCCTTCTCATTTAAGATTGTTACTATATCATGTATATATATATATGTTGTATGTGTGGCAGGAGGGTAGGGGTCAGTGCTCACCAATCTTCATGAGGCCATTATGATGTCTCTCAATAAGTGTGTTATGCATTTCAAAACATTGCACTCAACATGTTGTTGGGTAGGGTGGTGTGTGCATAGACATGTTAGCTAGCAGCTGTATACACATATGCATGCTTGCCTCTATTAATTCAGAGAGGCCAGTGTAACAGCAATTGATCTAACTAATTTCTGACATAGTCCCAGATAGTCCTGAATTTCTGGAGGTTTTGTACAGAGGTGTATTTGTCCCTCATTATAGCAGGAGCATCCCATTACATGGATGTGTGTGACTACCCTCTAGGTGAATAAGATTGAACGTTCCCTGTCAGAGAGCATCAGGAGTTTGGAGGGCAGGGCAGGTGAGTTGGCATTTGAATAAACTGGGAAAGATGGATGGGGCACGTGATCAGGTGTGGGGATTAATTAGAGTGACCGCTGTGCACCTACAGTGGTATAGAAGTGTTCATAGGAGGGTATTCCTCCATTGGTGCCATACTCCACATACTTATCCCTGTACCCGTTGATGCCATAGATACACTGCCTCTGCTGTTGCCATAGATACCCTGCCTCTAACTGTTCCTGCCTCAGTATGTACTGTTCTCTCTCAGATAAACTGGATCAAAATCCACTATTTCATCGTGGTCACATCCACAAGACCAAGCCATGGTGGCTATGGGTCATCCTTATCATCATCATTGGCATTGTCATTCTCCTTGTCATTGGTAAGATGGCTAGGGTGAATCAAGGGATGTATATGGCTTCAGAAGGTGTGTGTGTGTGCATATGGAAGGGGGAGGGGGGCTGATACAGCTATGCCTAGCTGCTATGCCTCATTACTAAATATTTCTTTTCTTACCCTTAGGTGCTAGCATTGGTGTTCCATTGGGATTAAAATATGCCAAAAAGCCCTAATTATCAAATCCCTTCATCTGCCTGCAAGTCATGTGATTAGGTGGTGTGTACTGTGATCACCAGATTGTCCTTTTGTTGGCAGTTCATTTATCATTATTTTATTACACCTGCATAGGTATGCTGCCATCCAATCACCTTACAGAAGCATACCAGCTCAGAACAGAGGTATAGGGGAGGACTACCTTGTGAGGGAGGAGGGGAGGACTACCTTGTGAGGGGCTAGGGGTGAACTACCTTGTGAGGGTGGAGGGGAGGACTACCTTGTGAGGGAGGAGGGGAGGACTACCTTGTGAGGGAGGGGGGAGGACTACCTTGTGAGTGAGGAGGGGAGGAATCCCTTGTGAGGGAGGAGGGGAGGACTACTTTGTGAGGGAGGAGGGAGGACTACCTTGTGAGGGGCTAGGGGAGGACTACCTTGTGAGGGAGGAGGGGAGGACTACCTTGTGAGGGGGCTAGGGGAGGACTACCTTGTGAGGGAGGAGGGGAGGACTACCTTGTGAGGGGGCTAGGGGAGGACTACCTTGTGAGGGAGGAGGGGAGGACAACCTTGTGAGGGAGGAGGGGGACTACCTTGTGAGGGAGGAGGGGAGGACTACCTTGTGAGGAGTTAGGGGAGGACTACTTTTTGGGACGCAAGTACGTATTGTACACATACATTTTCAGCCACACCACATACACTGCTCAGTTCACACACTCCACACACAATCTGTTCAGCCCAATATCACCACAGGCACTGCACACGCTACACCATACACACGCATGCACATGCACACACAAGAATCAGTCCTCACGACACATACACCATCCATTGCTTCACTGCACTCATGCACACATCCACACACTGTTCAGTCTACACACATGCATCATCTACACACACACATGCTCACAGTTCAGTCCTCCATAGACACACACATGCACCCATCCACACACTACAACCTAAGTTATCATGTTTTGCTTCCTACTAAAAGTTTCATAATCTGAACTCAGAAATTTCTGGATGTTGCCATCACTTCTTATCACTAAATAATGTGTGGCCCATCCACATGCATCTGAATCCATGCAAGTGCTACAAAAAGTATGGCAAAATCCTTTTCTGAATCCCATGCACTAGGTATTGGAAGGAGTATGGTGTTTTCTCGTAACAGCTCTAGGTAACCAGGTCCTCAGTAGTAATAAACACTATGGTAGTCATGGTAAAGTTAATGTAACCCCACAGGGGTGAGTGGGGTGTGGGAGGGTTGTATATAGCTTCTCACCACCACCACCACCCCTGAGGTAAGATGCATTGCACAAATCCAACACACACCCACATCTGTAGTATCATTTTCTTGACCTCACCTGCTCTTTCTTATAGATCTTTAAACATCTGACCCCTTTCTATGACCTTCCCTATGTTCCCACTTAACCTGTCACAAAAGGTAAAGTACTGTAATTTCTAAATAGCGCCAATCTCTACCATCCAATAGTGATAAAAATACATGACTATTACAGTTGTACTTAAGGCACATCACATACATTGGGTAAGGATCTATCATTTAGTATGCACAGTGCATTATAAAGCCCCCCCCCCCCCCCCCCACCCACTTCACACATGCATTCACATGTTTCAACCAGTTAGTGCACAACACATAACACTACATAAACATGTGTGGGAATTTCAATTGTGACAACTATAGAACTACATGTAGTAAGTGTCTGAATAAATTTAAATAGATCAATCTCTCATTTGCAATGCATGCATAATATGCACATATATATCCTGCTATCAGTATGTAAAACCTTTACATGCACACCTCATACTGCCAAAGAAACTGGAAGATCACCAGCTCCCTCCTCGTACATGTACACCACCCTTACCCCATGCATAATGACAAATATTGGTGTGGCGTCGCCTGTGCACGACTGCCAACTAGTCATATAAACAGCAGCATACAACCTCCACATACGCAAATACACCTACTGATAATAACAATCAAATATGACCATGAACACGCGAGCAGGGACCAACTAACTATGGCTACATTTGATTTTAACCTAATTTATTTAAAGGGGGTGAGTCCACACCTCCTAGGGGGAAAAAACCTCACAGAGTGAGGAAAAAACCGTTCTACAAACTGCTCTGGACATCACGAACATACAGATATACGCATAACAACATAGACTACCCATAACAGGCTCCTCCGTTATGGGTCTCCAGCTTTCATCAGTGTGAAAGTGATCATTAAGGAATATGCATATGAAACATATTACATGTATCACATAAAAAATAATATATATATATATATGGGACAGTGTCCAGCTAAATCACCCTTATGGTACTTTTTCAAAATTTCCAGAGCAAGCAAAAGAAAAGCATTGAAATGTATGGCTAATTATAAATTCAGTGCCTAATAACTTTGTGATGGACAGTCCGATTTAGGATGTGTAAGGACCATTTGACCGAAGCTCATGGGTGTTCAAGGAAAATCCAAAAATTTGAAAACTTGAAAAACTAGCCAAAAGGGTGATTCTGCTGGACACTGTCCCATATATATATATATATATATGGGACAGTCTCCGAGAAAATGGCCCTTCGCTATATAATTTTAAAGTTATAAAAATGACTCACGTTTGAATCGCTATAACTTCGGAACGGTAAACGCTATTGACTTCCTATTTTCAACACTTCATACAACATCATTTCCCTCTGGTCAAATAGATTATGGGCTCTTACATTAGCTTCGTGCCAGTGTTACAACGTCCGATACCCCTTGGGGTTCAAATCCGCCATATCTTTCTGCAGGAAAATTCAATTCACTCCTAGTTTGGTTTGTACGTAGAGGGATCCTGTACCTATTGATTTATCCTGTTCGTTAATTTTTTCTTTATCCGTTACGGCGATACAACTGTGCAAAGTAATTGCATATTTCCCGGTCGTTTCGCGCCATTTATCTATTACGACTGGCATCGAGACATGAATATGCAATTACTTCCTGTTAAATAACTATGTCTCCGCCCATCTATACACTATACAACAAGTACGCGGCGTTTTCGCTTCTTGCAAACGTCTGGTTCTGTTCCCCTTCTTGGCTTCTTCAACATAGCGAGCAGAAGCTAAAGATTCGTAATACGTGGGTTCAGCTGCCATCAGCCTGCGCAACACGGTACGTACTGAGTACTCTGTAGGCCTAGCGCATGCACGTAGAAATCGAGCGTGTTGGCTCGGTCAAACTGCTTCATTTATGCGTGCACAACGTTGCAGTGCATGAAAGTGCACGGTGTCTATGGCTAGCTTAATCTGAAACGCACCCTTCCTTTTTGACTTCTGCACACGCATAGATATATACATGTATATCAAACATGCACCTCCTTGTAGCTACATGTATTTACCAACATGTAGTACTCTCATTGGCCTACTAAAACCTCTTTCTTGTTTAATTTATCTTCATTGGTGAACCAATTATATTTGGTTCTACAAAATAATATCCATACAAAATAAGATCCACAAGTCACACACATGCACACACTCACATCCATACACAACCTCAGATCAGAGGAATTGGTGTCATTTAATTCTGTCAGAATGCTCCCTCATGCTTAGTTTCCAATTGGTGGTGTGCTTGGCATAGTTGATTTTTTGCCCAAAAGGGGTCAGGCGACTGTGGGTTTGCTGTCCCCTACCCTGAGTGTGACTGGAACCAAGGTTACCATTTGGTCAGCTCACACCTTGACGCTGGTCAAGGTAAGGTGGTTAGGCCAGGGTAAAAGCCATAAGGGTGCTACCTGCCATTGATGTATAAACAATAACACCTGTAGCAATACATTTATACGTACAGCCATGGTAAGCAACGCAGCTGGCATTTAGCTGGAGTGATTGCAGCCCACCTCTACCATCCTTTATACATACATGTGTGACCTGCAACCATACCAGGTGTCAATATTTTGGGGACAGTGTGTTAGATGGGGTATGAGTGAAAGTGAGGGAATGAGTTAAATGGAGGCAAGGCTTTTCCAGACATTTAGGCTCAGGGTAGAATGAAAGTGAGGTTTTCCCAGAAGATACTCCAGGCTAGAATTTAGCTGGGAATTTAGTGTTGCAATGTGCACTTATACACACACATGAACACTCACACACACGCACACACACACACACACACACACACACACACACACACACACACACGCATACATGTGCACACACACACACCATGGGCAGTCAGTCATTCATGCATCAACATCAATGCTTTGCTATTGCAATTTATTTTATTTCCTAATTGTCGACCCACAAACATTAAACTGTTTTTAGCTGTCATCCTATTCATCACATGCTTCTCTTTTGTATTTCTATTGGAGCCGTACCTTTTTCGAAATTGTCTTGTGTATCAATGTGCACGTTTATGCATGCACACACATACAAGCACTACTTGCAACTGCAGTCACATGTTTATTGTTTGTGTAAATTTGTGTTTTTTTGCTCGGGCAATTACCAACAGGTCTTCTTGTTGCCTTTTGCACTTTTAGACATACATGAATGCATGCACATGCACCCACACACACACACACACACATGCACACAAACCCACATGCACATGCACGCACATTCATGTACACGCACACAGGAGTCATGCTTCAATCCCAAACATGTGCATATGTACACATAAAAATGGCTTTGGCAGTCATCCATCATACACACACACACATGCACACACACATACACAGAACTGGCGTCTGCTTTGTAAAATTCTAATTTCCCTGTTGTCTCTTGTTGCTATGAGCACACTTACTAGATGTGAGCCTGCACTACAAGAATGCACACTTATGCACACAGGCATGCATGCACAAACACATACACATACACAAGTGCAAACCACCCACTCTCCACTCTGCTTGGTACACTAACACTTGTACCTCCACCATTAGAGCCTGTTGGTCCTTAATTCACCTCATATGCAATTTTGATTTTTTTTTTCTTCTGCTGCTCCTGTTTGGCTTCCACTGATGTACCCATGGCCTCCACTAGATGCTCATGTCCCATCACCTACACTAGATGCTCATGTCCCATGATTCTAAGTACTAAACTTGTCAGGTTGAGTAGCGCCAGCAGCTAGGTAGGTGCACAACCATACACCATCAACACCCATAGCCGTTGAGGTTTTCAATATACAAGACATGTACATGTATCCAGGCTAAGAAGAATCTCCGAGAGATAGTTTCTGAGCTGGCTTTCTGTGATTCCATTAATTGCCCTTCACTTTGACCCATCCATGTCTGTGTGGACTCATCTCATGCCATAGGTTGACTACCCCCACCATCCTGATAAGCCTGCTAACCACAATAGGCTCAGTGATTTCCACCTCAGTGTATTGCTAGAAGCTTTGGTAAGGCTCATGGCTCTAGACCTGTCCACCACCTATCCAAACCCCTAACACTATACACAGCATGGATGCCCAGGCCACAAAGATCGAAAATATGCCTGTTTTATGACACCAATTATTATGATCTGGGGTGAGTGTTTCCACTTGTTGCTGAGTTCTATGGACAGAGGCATCAGCTATAGACTGGCCTCTGCTTCACCTCCTTACACGTAGCTAATGGAGATGTCATTTAGAGATTGATCGTGTGTGCTTGTGTGTGTGTGTGTGTGTGTGTGTGTGTGTGTATGTGTGTGTGTGTATGTGTGTGTGTGTGTGTGTGAGCCTGTGAGCCTGTGAGCCTGTGTGATATGTGTACTCTGGAAAAGGGCTTACATGTATGGGTTGGAAGCCTTGCATGTCTGGCAGTGAATATCATTGCTACCCTATCACTACTGATAGTGGTAAGACTGGGCCTCTGTAAAGTTTGTATTGGATTGAGTGTAATAGTATTCACATCCAACTGCTCCCATGTCCCCATGAGTTCTAGCAATACTGTACACACACACACACACATACACACACTCATGCACATACACACACAAAGCACATACATGCATACATACAAATGTATAAACGAGATGGAGTAAATGGAATTTAGATTTCTGAGGCAGCTTATAGCTGATGCTTCTGTACCTTAGCAACAAGTGGAAAATTGGTGTCATTGAACAGGTTCATGTTTGGCATGCCAGCTCTGCTGTAGGGTCATGGCATGAGTGTGTGTGTGTGTGTGTGTGTGTGTGTGTGTGTGTATGTGCGTGTGTGTGTGTGTGTGTGTGTTTGTGTTGTGTATTAAGTGCACATGGCAACACCTGACAATTCAGTAACCAGATGTTTAAAAATTGGCTCTAGACCTTTTCATCATCTCTCGACTTAACTCCCTAACAGCGTGGCTACCCAGGCCACAAAGGTCTGAACATGTACTTTTAAGCACATGCACACACCCACACACTCACATACCTACTATCACACACCACAAGTAATACATACGCTCACACAATACACTTGCCTGGTGTGTATGTGTGTGCATGATAAAAGTGCACAAGACGATTTAGAAAAAGCAAAGGCTCCAATAGAATACAAATGTAAAACAGGATGACTGAGGCAGTTTTATGTTTGTATGTGGGTGGACAATTAGGAAATAAAATTACAACAGCAAAGCATGGACGTTTGTGTGTGAGTGACTGACTGGCCATGGCAAGGGAGCCACTCCTCAAGGGAGCCACTCTCAAGGGAGCCACTCTCAAGGGAGCCACTCTCAAGGGACCCACCCTCAAGGGAGCCACTCTCAAGGGAGCCACTCTCAAGGGGGCCACTCTCAAGGGGGCCACTCTTAAGGGGCCACTCTCAAGGGAGCCACTCTCAAGGGGGCCACACACCTCTCAAGGGAGCCACTCTCAAGGGAGCCTTCCTCCTACGGAGCTCAAGAGCCCAGAGAGTACCCCATGAGAGTATAGCCATGTCTAGTCAAACAAAAAAAAGTATGACCCTCTCCTACTAAGTTCAAACTTTACCCAACTACTGACCTCATATACCTATACATATAGTTCAATTATTTCGTCCCCAGGCCAAACCACTTTTGAATTACGCGGATTTAAAGTTTCGATGTTTTGTAATAACAATACTTGTTTACGGGGGCGTTCCCACCCGTAACTCTCGTAGCCGTTGCAGTTTTGCAGTAGTATGTTAACCCGCAGATGTGGACCACAATTGGACCACATGCGCGTATACAAGTTGAGCGCTTGACGGTTCATGCGGTGGTTACAGCTAAAACAAGGTAAATATCTTTGATTCAAGATTGCCAAAAAGTATACTTGTAGAATAAAGCGATATTGCACAGCAAGCATCTGCGATAGTTGTTAAACAGCGCGCAGCACAATGCCAGAGTGGCAATCTACATTTTAAAGAGTTATTAATAAAAATAGTAAGTAAACACCAAATTGACCAATGCTATTTGAATAGCCCTTTTCCGCATCATATATACATTGCCTTGTGGTTTACATAACGTACCACGTTGGTTTACACAACGTGCGGTTATGTAAGCCACAAGACGATGAATGATTATGCGGAGAAGGGCAATTCAAATAGCATTGGTCAATTTGGTGTTTACCTACTATTTTGATTAATAACTCTTTAAAATGTAGATTGCCACTCTGGCATTGTGCTGCGCGCTGTTTAACAACTATCGCAGATGCTTGCTGTGCAATATCGCTTTATTCTACAAATATACTTTTTGGCAATCTTGAATCAAAGATATTTACCTTGTTTTAGCTGTAACCACCGCATGAACCGTCAAGCGCTCAACTTGTATACGCGCATGTGGTCCAATTGTGGTCCACATGTGCGGGTTAACATACTACTGCAAAACTGCAACGGCTACGAGAGTTATGGATGGGAACGCCCCCGTGAACAAGTATTGTTATTACAAAACATCGAAACTTTAAATCCGCGTAATTCAAAAGTGGTTTGGCCTGGGGACGAAATAATTGAACTATATGTATAGGTATATGAGGTCAGTAGTTGGGTAAAGTTTGAACTACATTAGAGAAGGTCATACTTTTTTTTGTTTGACTAGACATGGCTATACTCATGATCTCCAATAGGATATACCACTAACAACACCTAGGGTTGGCCAGCCCATGCCATTGGTGGACCAGGCAATGCCTTGGGTTGGCCAACCCATACAATGGGATGGGCCGATAACAGTAATAGAAACCTTGTATTGTACATGTATGCCACGTGATTTATATATGCTATTATAATGAATCAGTGTTCAAGTACCTGAATGACGTAGTTATTCTATTCAGAGCAAGGGTAAAAGAGACCGGACTGGAACATGGTATGGGGCCGTATTGGTCTCCAAGTGTTACGTTATGTTTTTAAGCAAGCTGACAGAATAAGCATATTTTTGCAGGGACTTGGACACACATGTAACAATACCGCTGGCATTGAATGTTGTTGGGAGGAATACCTGCTGTACACACACTAACCCAGCTGCAGCTAGTAATAGATGATTCAGCAAATGGGGCATGAAAAGTGCCCCAATACCACCCTCCCTCACTTCTCATACAACACCATAATTTCCTATCAGCTGATTATGAAATTGAAAATACAATCTAACATTGCACATTTCAGCATGAAGTTTTCAGCCAAAATATCAAAAGTTGGTCTTTTGACAGACATTGATGATAAATGATGCAGACATCAAACTTGAAAACAATACCTGCAACACACACACAAACACACACACACTCACACACACATGCACACACACTCACACACACATGCACACACACACACTCACACACACATGCACACACACACACACACTCACACACACACACACACACACACACAATGAGAAGTGCAGAGTAAATGCCAAGGCGTACAGCAGTGAGGTTTGAGTCATTGGTGTTGTCAGTGGTATATCCGATTAGAGATCATGGGGTACTCCATGGGCTCTTGAGTGTGTGATGCCTCTCTGTCTGCTCCAGAAGTGGCTCCCTTGAGTGTGGCTTCCTTGAGAGTGGCTCCCTTGAGAGTGGCTCCTTTGAGTGTGGCTTCCTTGAGTGTGGCTCCCTTGAGAGTGGCTCCCTTGAGAGTGGCTCCCTTGAGAGTGGCTCCCTTGAGTGTGGCTTCCTTGAGAGTGCTCCTCCCTGGATGAACTGGAGGGTGGCTCCTGAGCTAGTAGAATGTGAATGGAAGTGAGGTTTTCCCAGGGCATTTTCCCAGGCTGTAGGTGTGAATTATTAAGCACCTTGCTATAATTCCCATTCACCAAAACATTAAACCAAGTTTTATACATCTACGTAAACAAACACTAAAAGTACAAGTTCGGACCTTTGTGGCCGCTGTTAGGGAGTTAAATTGAGAGATGATGAACAGAACTTGAAACTGTTTTTTTTAACATCTGGTTACATATGTCTGGTGTTGCTATGTGCACTTCCCACACACACACATACATGTACACACACATACCCTCACACACACGGACACACATAAATGCCATGGGCAGTCAGTCATTCACACACAGACGTCCATGCTTTGCTGTTGTAATTTTATTTCCTAATTGTCCACCCACATACAAATATAAAACTACCTCAGTCATCCTGTTTTACATTTGTATTCTATTGGAGCCTTTGCTTTTTCTAAATCATCTTGTGCACTTTTATCATGCACACACATACACACCAGGCAAGTGTATTGTGTGAGCGTATGTATTACTTCTGGTGTGTGAGAGTAGGTATGTGAGTGTGTGGGTGTGTGCATGTGCTTAAAAGTACATGTTCAGACCTTTGTGGCCTGGGTAGCCACGCTGTTAGGGAGTTAAGTCGAGAGATGATGAAAAGGTCTAGAGCCAATTTTTAAACATCTGGTTACTGAATTGTCAGGTGTTGCCATGTGCACTTAATACACAACACAAACACACACACACACACACGCACATACACACACACACACTCATGCCATGACCGTACAGCAGAGCTGGCATGCCAAACATGAACCTGTTCAATGACACCAATTAATTTTCCACTTGTTGCTAAGGTACAGAAGCATCAGCTATAAGCTGCCTCAGAAATCTAAATTCCATTTACTCCATCTCGTTTATACATTTGTATGTATGCATGTATGTGCTTTGTGTGTGTATGTGCATGAGTGTGTGTATGTGTGTGTGTGTGTGTGTGTGTGTGTGTGTGTGTGTGTGTGTGTGTGTACAGTATTGCTAGAACTCATGGGGACATGGGAGCAGTTGGATGTGAATACTATTACACTCAATCCAATACAAACTTTACAGAGGCCCAGTCTTACCACTATCAGTAGTGATAGGGTAGCAATGATATTCACTGCCAGACATGCAAGGCTTCCAACCCATACATGTAAGCCCTTTTCCAGAGTACACATATCACACAGGCTCACAGGCTCACAGGCTCACACACACACACACACACACACACACACACACACACACACACACACACACACACACACACACACACACACACACACACACACACACACAAGCACACACGATCAATCTCTAAATGACATCTCCATTAGCTACGTGTAAGGAGGTGAAGCAGAGGCCAGTCTATAGCTGATGCCTCTGTCCATAGAACTCAGCAACAAGTGGAAACACTCACCCCAGATCATAATAATTGGTGTCATAAAACAGGCATATTTTCGATCTTTGTGGCCTGGGCATCCATGCTGTGTATAGTGTTAGGGGTTTGGATAGGTGGTGGACAGGTCTAGAGCCATGAGCCTTACCAAAGCTTCTAGCAATACACTGAGGTGGAAATCACTGAGCCTATTGTGGTTAGCAGGCTTATCAGGATGGTGGGGGTAGTCAACCTATGGCATGAGATGAGTCCACACAGACATGGATGGGTCAAAGTGAAGGGCAATTAATGGAATCACAGAAAGCCAGCTCAGAAACTATCTCTCGGAGATTCTTCTTAGCCTGGATACATGTACATGTCTTGTATATTGAAAACCTCAACGGCTATGGGTGTTGATGGTGTATGGTTGTGCACCTACCTAGCTGCTGGCGCTACTCAACCTGACAAGTTTAGTACTTAGAATCATGGGACATGAGCATCTAGTGTAGGTGATGGGACATGAGCATCTAGTGGAGGCCATGGGTACATCAGTGGAAGCCAAACAGGAGCAGCAGAAGAAAAAAAAAATCAAAATTGCATATGAGGTGAATTAAGGACCAACAGGCTCTAATGGTGGAGGTACAAGTGTTAGTGTACCAAGCAGAGTGGAGAGTGGGTGGTTTGCACTTGTGTATGTGTATGTGTTTGTGCATGCATGCCTGTGTGCATAAGTGTGCATTCTTGTAGTGCAGGCTCACATCTAGTAAGTGTGCTCATAGCAACAAGAGACAACAGGGAAATTAGAATTTTACAAAGCAGACGCCAGTTCTGTGTATGTGTGTGTGCATGTGTGTGTGTGTATGATGGATGACTGCCAAAGCCATTTTTATGTGTACATATGCACATGTTTGGGATTGAAGCATGACTCCTGTGTGCGTGTACATGAATGTGCGTGCATGTGCATGTGGGTTTGTGTGCATGTGTGTGTGTGTGTGTGTGGGTGCATGTGCATGCATTCATGTATGTCTAAAAGTGCAAAAGGCAACAAGAAGACCTGTTGGTAATTGCCCGAGCAAAAAAACACAAATTTACACAAACAATAAACATGTGACTGCAGTTGCAAGTAGTGCTTGTATGTGTGTGCATGCATAAACGTGCACATTGATACACAAGACAATTTCGAAAAAGGTACGGCTCCAATAGAAATACAAAAGAGAAGCATGTGATGAATAGGATGACAGCTAAAAACAGTTTAATGTTTGTGGGTCGACAATTAGGAAATAAAATAAATTGCAATAGCAAAGCATTGATGTTGATGCATGAATGACTGACTGCCCATGGTGTGTGTGTGTGCACATGTATGCGTGTGTGTGTGTGTGTGTGTGTGTGTGTGTGTGTGTGTGTGTGTGCGTGTGTGTGAGTGTTCATGTGTGTGTATAAGTGCACATTGCAACACTAAATTCCCAGCTAAATTCTAGCCTGGAGTATCTTCTGGGAAAACCTCACTTTCATTCTACCCTGAGCCTAAATGTCTGGAAAAGCCTTGCCTCCATTTAACTCATTCCCTCACTTTCACTCATACCCCATCTAACACACTGTCCCCAAAATATTGACACCTGGTATGGTTGCAGGTCACACATGTATGTATAAAGGATGGTAGAGGTGGGCTGCAATCACTCCAGCTAAATGCCAGCTGCGTTGCTTACCATGGCTGTACGTATAAATGTATTGCTACAGGTGTTATTGTTTATACATCAATGGCAGGTAGCACCCTTATGGCTTTTACCCTGGCCTAACCACCTTACCTTGACCAGCGTCAAGGTGTGAGCTGACCAAATGGTAACCTTGGTTCCAGTCACACTCAGGGTAGGGGACAGCAAACCCACAGTCGCCTGACCCCTTTTGGGCAAAAAATCAACTATGCCAAGCACACCACCAATTGGAAACTAAGCATGAGGGAGCATTCTGACAGAATTAAATGACACCAATTCCTCTGATCTGAGGTTGTGTATGGATGTGAGTGTGTGCATGTGTGTGACTTGTGGATCTTATTTTGTATGGATATTATTTTGTAGAACCAAATATAATTGGTTCACCAATGAAGATAAATTAAACAAGAAAGAGGTTTTAGTAGGCCAATGAGAGTACTACATGTTGGTAAATACATGTAGCTACAAGGAGGTGCATGTTTGATATACATGTATATATCTATGCGTGTGCAGAAGTCAAAAAGGAAGGGTGCGTTTCAGATTAAGCTAGCCATAGACACCGTGCACTTTCATGCACTGCAACGTTGTGCACGCATAAATGAAGCAGTTTGACCGAGCCAACACGCTCGATTTCTACGTGCATGCGCTAGGCCTACAGAGTACTCAGTACGTACCGTGTTGCGCAGGCTGATGGCAGCTGAACCCACGTATTACGAATCTTTAGCTTCTGCTCGCTATGTTGAAGAAGCCAAGAAGGGGAACAGAACCAGACGTTTGCAAGAAGCGAAAACGCCGCGTACTAGTTGTATAGTGTATAGATGGGCGGAGACATAGTTATTTAACAGGAAGTAATTGCATATTCATGTCTCGATGCCAGTCGTAATAGATAAATGGCGCGAAACGACCGGGAAATATGCAATTACTTTGCACAGTTGTATCGCCGTAACGGATAAAGAAAAAATTAACGAACAGGACAATTCAATAGGTACAGGATCCCTCTACGTACAAACCAAACTAGGAGTGAATTGAATTTTCCTGCAGAAAGATATGGCGGATTTGAACCCCAAGGGGTATCGGACGTTGTAACACTGGCACGAAGCAAATGCAAGAGCCCATAATCTATTTTATCTTATAGAAATGGTGTAGTATGAAGTTTTGAAAATAGGAAGTCAATGGCGTTTACCGTTCCGAAGTTATAGCGATTCAAACGTGAGTCATTTTTATAACTTTAAAATTATATAGCGAAGGGCCATTTTCTCGGAGACTGTCCCATATATATATATATATATAAATTGACAGTGCAAAGAGGCATTCACTCTCTACACATCCCCCAGCCACCAGGCTGAAACACAATCCATTGCACATACATCAGCCACACACCGGGCTGCAACGACAGAATGCAATCTATCCATCCATTAACCAGCCATCCGGCTGCACATATGTGATGTTTACAGAACGTGCACTGGCAACGTAGACTGATATTCTTCCCGCTCATATAACCTTATATACCTCTACCGCCACGTTGTCACATCACGTGCTGTACAACCAATCACATACGGAGGGAGCATAGCTTCTGTCTAATTCACTACTTTCAACCGACAGAAACGTGTATTTCTCATTGTTGTTGGAAGAGTCACCACCTGCCGACAAGGCTTGACTCCTCTTATGTCAGCCCTCATGCTGAGCTTAATTGTCTCTAGGGTCTGCAGCAGAGGAAGCGGAGGTTAGGAAGCACAGGACAAACGACCCCAAGTGTTCAGAGCTGGGTTGGGTGTGTATCCCACTTGCGTTAGAGACCTATGGAAACTGGAGATGGGAAGCCCAATCTATTTTCTCTCGCTTAGCTTCTTACCTGGCCATCAGCACCTCTTCCCACAAAGGTAAGGTGCTCACAGAGCTATACAGCAGGCTGAACTTCACCCTGGTTAGGGCTGTGGCAGCAAGTTGTGCTCTCTTCCCTCCTGGACATCTGATTGGTATTTCTTTTAATTTAGTATGGTGTATTATACATACATAAGAATAATAATCCAACCCCTGCAGCTGGGTGTGGCCTGTGATGGATGTGCAGAGAAGATGGCCCATGCTCTCTAAATGCCTTTAGTATTGTCTCCAAGCATGCAAGCTGTCCTTGATGAGTGTGCTACATTTTCCCTGAGTTACTACCTTAGGTGTCTTGGTGCTATGAGACCTATCCTCTGCTATGGCACCCTCTAGGCCTGATCAGCTCCGAGTCAGAAGTGCAGAAAGGAGACCCTTTAGGACCCTAGATTTTTGCATTAGTCCTCCAGAAGTTGGTATCCAGCCTGGACGCAGATGATGAGTGTGCTTAAATCATTCTTCAAGCTTGGTACCTAGCTCAACAGTGGAGCCTTGGCTGGCACCCACCCATCTGTACTGCATGCCCTGCATCTGATTATTGAGAATTTAGGCCCTGCACTGGGCTTACATGTGAACCTGACGAAGGGTGAGTTATACTGCAGGAGGGGCAACATATCATTCTCACCAGAAGTGAAGCGCTCACTCCTGCCTAATCTTGACATCCTAGGTTCTCCAATTGGGGATAATCTACACTGTTCAAAGTTTATTGCTGGGAGATGCACTGCATCCAGGAAGCTACTCTCTGGTGGTGTAGCAGATGTTGCTACAGTTGACGCAGTTACGCTGTCTCACATGTGTTGTAGCTTCTGCAGAATGGTCCACTTAGCAAGGGTTACCCTTCTTAGCCTGCTCCTAGCCTGGTTTCAGATGCTCTGAGGTCTTTCAATGAGGAGGTCAAGCTATGCTTCACATTGTGCTCAGCCATCAATGTTAACCAATGATGCCTGGAGCCAGGCATAGCTTGGGCTAAAATTTGGTGGTCTAAGCATTCGCTCCCTCTCTCTTCATGCTGATGCTGCTTTCATTGCCTGCCTGTCATTCTTGAGCTTTATCAGTGCTGATAACATCCACCTACTGCTCTGGACTCTCCCGTTCCCCAGAAGGTCTTGTCAGGAATGATCCAAGCCCAACATTTCCACATGTTGTTGGAGTCTTCCTCCCATGCAAACAGAGCTCGCCTCCTGTCAGTGACTGCTCTTTATGCTTCCTCTTGCTATCGGTTCTCCCTTCCCTTGGTTTGGGATTGCACCTGGAGTCAAATGAGTACCAGAGGCCATTAGGTGGTGGCTGGGGTTGAATACCTCCGGTTGATCGATGTGCCCATTCTGCACTTGATCCTCTAGGTCACCACACTGTGACCTGCATGTGGGGGGGAGGGGGATGAACGTGGTCACATATCATTATCGTCTACGAGATGATGTATTTGATCTCTGTCATCATGCCCACCTGAGTGTGATCTGAGTGTGAGGTCCTTACTTCTGGCCGAGACGGAGGCAAACCTGCTGTGCTAGACCTGACCATCACTTCACCACTCTGCTCTGCCATCTGAGCGATTCGCACCAGACCTCCCCCAAAGCAGCTGTTGTGGCTGAAATTTATGGCCAGTTTAATATGGCCCAGGTTGGGTCCATTGCTAGCCAGGGTGCTCCCACCCTCCTAACAACTACCATTAGCCTGCGTTTTTGAATATGTGCATGAGCAATATAATAATGATCTGGCAGTGAAAAGAATGCTCATAGCCTGCATCAGTGTATTATAGAATACCTATGGAATGACACAGGCTTCATCACATGAAAGTTAGATCTGAGAATGCCTTCAACATGATATCTCGCCAGGCTATCCTAGAGGAATGTGATCAACAATTCCGGATTTGCTGCCTTGGGTCAGTTTGGTGCAATGGCCAACACCTTTTCTCTGGCACCAGTTAGGTATTCTAACAGACCCCCTTGATCCCTTGCTCTTTGCTTAGGCATTACAGAAAGTTGTCATTTCTATTTCTAAAGATAGTATTTGTTCCTGCATCGCTGATGGTGCTGTAGCTGCTCCTCTAATTGCTGTCAGACATGCCCCCAAGTGGTTGGGTCCTCAACTTGGGCTACTCATCAACCATTTAAGAAGTGAACTGTTCAGCCAGAATGCAGACTTTTCTCGGTTTCCATCACACATGAAGACATCAACTGAGCCAAACCGAGATATCTTGGGTGTTACCATAGGTGACCTCAACATCCAAGCATACAGTGGCTGTGCAACTTTTGGAGTCCCTTGGATCATAAGATCCTCATGTTATCCATATCCTAGCTATGGTCCATAGGTATTAGATGGTCCACATAGGTACTAAATGGTCCATACGTACTAGATGGTCCATAGGTACTAGATGGTCCATAGGTACTAGATGGTCATAGATGGTCCATAGATACTAGATGGTCCATAAGTATTAGATGGTCCATAGGTACTAGATGGTCCATAGGTACTAGATGGTCCATAGGTACTAGATGGTCCTAGGTGGTCCATAGATACTAGATGGTCCATAAGTATTAGATAGTCCATAGGTACTAGATGGTCCATAGGTACTAGATGGTCCATTGGTACTAGATGGTCCATAGGTACTAGATGGTCCGTAGATACTAGATGGTCCATATACAGTCACCATCTCTCCAGCCAATGCTGGTACAGATGACACACCTCCATCGATCTCTTGTCATACAGTTCTAAGAGTACCTCATCTCCCACTGGACTGGTGTGTCTCTTCAACCCTGGGTCCCTGACCAGAAGGTGTTTGGAGTATCTAACAGACACAGCCACAAGTCTAACATACTGCATGGTGGTTGTGAGATCAGTGGACACACCAGTGAGCATGTGCTGACAGCGACACCAACAACATCAACTCTACCTACCAAGAAACGATGTGTGTACATGACCGAAAATTCTATCGGGTCTTTGTGTAATCAGAACTTATGACAACAGTAGTACTCGTGTTTCCATTATATGCATGCAGTGATGGTGAGGTTGAAGTGTTTATTGGGTGTTATGGAAACAGAGATGGTGGAGGTGTCTCCATAGTGGCTCCATTGGCAGAAACGAGAATACCTCATATCCAGCTATAGCCACCAACTTCTAAAGTTAGTACTATGCATTTCAAACAGTATGTGTTATGTATAATACATACACAAGATTAATACATATTCCGCATCTGTCACTCACTGTACGTTTATTCTGATACATGTGACAACAGAACATAGACAGATTGAACATTATTGACTATGGAGATATGATGTTCATGTACCACTCACCAGCAGATTGATGTTCGCAGTCACATCATCACATGGAGATGGGATTCGCATGGGGGTGTGGAACTCGGTCTTGCGATATGGGTGAGAAAGTTGTTAGGGAGCATGAAATAGTACAATTTCTGTTCAGATCCATAATTATCTTTTAATATTCAAATATTTATTGCTTTGAAATAGTACATATGTCAAAATCGTTATGAATTACAGATAGTATAAATTCAATTATTCACTCATCTCCCAGCTTCACAGGGCTGTTCTGAACACCTATTATACTTCAACACATTGGGGTAATGCTTACCCCATATTGGCCACATGAATCTGGGAGGGGAGATGGTCACCTGTGGCTCCCTCACTGTCTCATTATACACTGGTGCTCCACTCCCATTCCTGATCACCACAGCAGAGGAGAGGTGGGATGGGGACTGGGTACCATGCCAGGAGGTATTCCTCATGTCCCCAAGCTTATGTTGTATTGATGATAATAATATAGAATGTAATGTATCAATAAGGTAGTCAGTTACTCAAACAACTCATGCAATTTCCAAAGACTCTAGACATCAAATGCTGGTGAAAGAGTAAAGTAGGATATGTGACTGAAGCCAGCCACAGTCACCAAATCCTTCCCTCCAAACACACTGTACAAGCTTACAGTAGGATATGCTGTAAGTTGTGTTCTGGGATGTGATCTCTCAGACTGAGAGGGCCAGCATAGCAAATACTAAACTTATAAGGAAACTAATAGCACATGATGTCAAAGGTAATAGATCTAATCCTGTCTGTGCAGAATCAATGGAGAGATGGGGATGAGGATATCATGACATACCTGGTACAGCAGATAGAGCTGCTACCAGTAACCACACTCTCCCTAAAGGCAGAAACCACGAAAAACCCAGAGCTCTCTAAGATAGTGACCATTGCTCAGTCAGGGTGGCCACGCACCGTCAATGAGAACCTCCAGCCATTCTTCGTGAGATGTGACGAGCTAACCATCGAACAAGGATGCCTGATGTGTGGGGCCCGAGCAGTCATTCCAGATAAGTACAGACAGAAGGTACTTGATGAGCTCCATGGAGGTCACATGGGAGTTGTGATGATGAAGGCTCTTGCTCGTGCAATGTGTGGTGGCCTAACATCAACTGGGACATTGAGGGTGCAAGTCAAAGCTGTACAGGATGTCAACTGATGAAGCAGGACCCATAGTTGACCCCTGTACACCTGTGGGAGTACCCAGAGGGGCCCTGGCAAAGGTTGTACATTGACTTCGCTGGACCATTTGAGGGGAAAACCTTCCTGGTGGTGGTGGATGCCTTCACCAAGTGGCCAGAAGTAGCCATAATGACAAGCACCACAACAGAAGCTTCTGTGAATGAATTGCATTACATATTTGCTAGATGGGAAATTGTCACAGACAATGGTCCACTATTCGTGTCCAAGATGTTTCAGAGGTTTACAAGCTCTAACGATATCAAACACATTAAGTCCAGCCCTTACCAACCAGCCACGAATGGCCTTGCTGAGAGATTTGTCCAAACTCTGAAACAAGCACTACGAGTGACTTGGAAGGACAACATTTCCTTTCAACATAGACTTGCCAGTTTCCTAATGAACTACAGGAATGCTAGGCATTCGACAACGGAGACAGCACCTGCTTACCTGATGATGGGCAGAGAGCTACGCTGCTGGCTGCACCTGTTGAAACCGGACCTGAGGGGCACAGTCTCAAAAACCACGACCCAACAGGTGATGACAGACCTGCGGCAGTCGAGCAAAACTTAGAAGAGGGAGAAACGGTGATGGTTCGGTACTACCGACCTGGAGATACACGGTGGCAGCCTGCTACCATAACCAAGAAGATGAGGGTGAAGTCCTACCAGGTGGATTTGGGAAATGGGGGAGTGGGGAAACGACATGCAGACCAGATCAGGCCAGACAAAGAAAGACGGGTAACCGAGGAACCCAAGGAGATTTGCTACCCACCACCACTGTCAACACATACTGAACCTGTCACCCAAGATATACCTGATCATGCCCTGAAACCATTGGGTGATATGTTACCACCACCTGCCAAGGAACCTGAGGCTCAAGGGATAAACGGGCAGAAAGATGTTTCCCAAGAAGAGGCCAAAACCCTGCAAACACCTATTGGAGAGGAGATGCCTCTACCTAGTGCTAGCACACAGCTGTAGATACCCCACACCTTTACCAGGAGTGGAAGAGCAGTCCGGAAGCCTGCCCGGCACACCGACGGAGGGACATGAATGGAAGGGAGGAGTGTGAAGTGCAAACGGAATTGTAGAATGCATGATATATTATCCGTGTACGATATATATAGTAGTTGATTATTATTCTTTTACACTGAGTGCGATATCTATTGGCATCCGGCTCGTGGATTCCACAGTACTCACCAGCAGTATAACCAGTACCCACCAGCAGTACGACCAGTACCAACCAGCAGTATGACCAGTACCCATCAGCAGTATGACCAGTACCCACCAGCAGTACGACCAGTACCCACCAGCAGTATGTCCAGTACCCCCCAGCAGTATAACCAGTACACACAAGCCATATGACCAGTACCCACCAGCAGTATGACCAATACCCACCAGCAGTATGACCAGTACCCACCAGCAGTATGACCAGTACCCACCATTAGTATGACCAGTACCCACCAGCAGTACGACCAGTACCAGCAGTATGTCCAGTACCCCCCAGCAGTATAACCAATACCCACCAGCAGTATGACCAGTACCCACCAGCAGTATGACCAGTACCCACCAGCAGTATGACCAGTACCTACCAGCAGTATGACCAATACCCACCAGCAGTATGACAAGTACCCACCAGCCATATGACCAGTACCCATCAGCAGTATGATCAGTACCCACCAGCAGTATGACCAGTACCCACCAGCAGTATGACCAGTACCCACCAGCAGTATGACCAGTACCCACCAGCCATATGACCAGTACCCATCAGCAGTATGATCAGTACCCACCAGCAGTACGACCAGTACCAGCAGTATGTCCAGTACCCCCCAGCAGTATAACCAGTACACACAAGCCATATGACCAGTACCCACCAGCAGTATGACCAATACCCACCAGCAGTATGACCAGTACCCACCAGCAGTACGACCAGTACCAGCAGTATGTCCAGTACCCCCCAGCAGTAGAACCAATACCCACCAGCAGTATGACCAGTACCCACCAGCAGTATGGCCAGTACCCACCAGCAGTATGACCAGTACCCACCATTAGTATGACCAGTACCCACCAGCAGTATAACCAGTACCAGCAGTATGTCCAGTACCCCCCAGCAGTATAACCAGTACACACAAGCCATATGACCAGTACCCACCAGCAGTATGACCAATACCCACCAGCAGTATGACCAGTACCCACCAGCAGTACGACCAGTACCCCCCAGCAGTATAACCAATACCCACCAGCAGTATGACCAGTACCCACCAGCAGTATAACCAATACCCACCAGCAGTATGACCAGTACCCACCAGCAGTATGACCAGTACCCACCAGCAGTATAACCAATACCCACCAGCAGTATGACCAGTACCCACCAGCAGTATGACCAGTACCCACCAGCAGTATGACCAGTACCCACCAGCAGTACGACCAGTACCCCCCAGCAGTATAACCAATACCCACCAGCAGTATGACCAATACCCACCAGCAGTATGACCAGTACCTACCAGCAGTATGTCCAGTACCCCCCAGCAGTATAACCAATACCCACCAGCAGTATGACCAGTACCCACCAGCAGTATAACCAATACCCACCAGCAGTATGACCAGTACCCACCAGCAGTATGACCAGTACCCACCAGCAGTATAACCAATACCCACCAGCAGTATTACCAGTACCCACCAGCAGTATGACCAGTACCCACCAGCAGTATGACCAGTACCCACCAGCAGTATGACCATTACCCACCAGCAGTATGACCAGTACCCATCAGCAGTATGACCAGTACCCACCAGCAGTATGACCAGTACCCACCAGCAGCATGACCAGTACCTACCAGCAGTATGGCCAGTACCCACCAGCAGTATGACCAGTACCCATCAGCAGTATGATCAGTACCCACCAGCAGTATGACCAGTACCCACCAGCAGTATGACCAGTACCTACCAGCAGTATGACCAGTACCCACCAGCCATATGACCAGTACCCATCAGCAGTATGATCAGTACCCACCAGCAGTATGACCAGTACCCACCAGCAGTATGACCAGTACCCACCAGCAGTATGACCAGTACCCACCAGCAGTATGACCAGTACCTACCAGCAGTATGGCCAGTACCCCCACCAGCCATATGACCAGTACCTACCAGCAGTATGACCAGTACCCACCAGCAGTATGACCAGTACCCATCAGCAGTATGATCAGTACCCACCAGCAGTATGACCAGTACCCACCAGCAGTATGACCAGTACCTACCAGCAGTATGACCAGTACCCACCAGCCATATGACCAGTACCCATCAGCAGTATGATCAGTACCCATCAGCAGTATGACCAGTACCCACCAGCAGTATGACCAGTACCTACCAGCAGTATGACCAGTACCCACCAGCCATATGACCAGTACCCATCAGCAGTATGACCAGTACCCACCAGCAGTATGACCAGTACCCACCAGCAGTATGACCAGTACCCACCAGCAGTATGACCAGTACCCACCAGCCATATGACCAGTACCCATCAGCAGTATGACCAGTACCCACCAGCCATATGACCAATACCCACCAGCAGTATGACTAGTACCCACCAGCAGTATGACCAGTACCCACCAGCAGTATGGCAAGTACCCACCAGCAGTATGACCAGTATCCACCAGCAGTATGACCAGTACCCACCAGCAATATGACCAGTAGCTACCAGCAGTATGACCAGTACCCACCAGCAGTATGACCAGTACCTACCAGCAGTATGACCAGTAGTATGACCAGTACCCACCAGCAGTTTTTTATCAGTACCCACCAGCAGTATGGCAAGTACCAACTAGCAGTATGATCAGAACATTCCTTGGTACCAAGTATTTATTTGGACCCGTAAGTGTACCTTTGTATAATCTCTTGCTGCCATAGCTATTGCAGTACAGTATTTTTAAGTAGTTCTATAATAACTAATACAGGGTGTTTGAGGAAGAATGCAACGCTTTTGAATCCCTATAACTCAAGATTGAAATTAATTAACTGCTTGATTTCTTTAACCTATGTTGCAGTAGTTAGGCAAATACAAATAATCCAATTACATTATAAGCGGTTAAGTAACTATCGAATTCCTCATAAATCAAAATATTCAAAGCCCTCTGTTAACAAAGATATTCAAGATTGCGGTATACGATAATTGATTTTAATAACTAATCATATGTAACACGTGATTTGAATATGCGGTGGAACAGTACTGATTTCAAGTTCCTAGTTTCAATAGTGAGTTATTAACATTTAAGACCATCATTTGCTCTAAAGTTTTTAAGGTTGAAGCTGTTATGTGGTTATTATTTTTAGTAACCATCTTAAATTATTCCAGTAAAAAATGAAGTTCAAAACACTATTTGTTGGTAATGGATTATTTATTGGTGCGTTATTAAAACTCAAAGTTAATAAAAACGTAGTGGTCATTTAGCGTTTTCATTGTGACTGCCGTGTTGGTGACGGTGTCAACCAGTTGAATTTCACGTTCGACGCAATATGCACGTGCGTCCTCTTCCTGTAGCATGTCAATGAAAGGGTACGGGTGAGGGGCATAGCACAAGACAGCGATTTCCTTTTGGAACAGTGACGTCAGCTCAGTATTCGGTTCAGGAGAAAGAACTCCTTCATCATCCGGATCCCGCATTTCAACTAAACCCGAGATCAACTCAATAGAAAAAGTTAATAATAATATTTGTCGTGACAACGTTAAGTGGCGGAGGGTTAAATGCCACTAAAAGAACCACACTTCACCTGGGAGTCAACCTTCATCCTCACGGGCTCTTGATTTGTTATTAACTAGTAAAATGCCAATCATTTTTCTCTATGTCTCATCAATTTTATTCTGCAGTTTATAAATCACGTTATTAATTAAAAGTTGCTTAGTCAATTTAGTTAACTGCATGCTATTTGATTTTATCTTTTGAACTGCTAAAGATAACGAAATAGTAACAAAGTATTTCGTATTTGACTAAATATGGTTACTGTACGTTCATAAATTCATTTAGATTGACAATCCTATTAAGGAATTATATTCATTTAAAGCGTTGCGCTCTTTTACAAAAACTCTGTATAGGGTCCTTGTAATTTTAAGTCAATACCCACATATTCAAGATCAAAAAAAGTCTTAACTAATTTTTATTATTTGATAATATACAGTAACAGATATATGATACAGTATGCACAAAACAAAATCTACCTACAGCATCATTATTATTATTTTTATTTTTATTTTTTTGCAAGTGTGTCTCAGTGTGTCTGGACATGTATGTATGTATTAATAATAGCATTCGTTATTTAGTGCATTTTTTTGTGTAATAATAAATAAATAAAAATTATTATTATTTTAAAAATAATGGAGAATACATGAATAGGAATACAATATTTAGGAGGAGAAATAACATGCATGAATTATTAATAACTCATGCTACAGTTCAATAAACTTTAAGATGGGAGCCACCTGGAAAGGATTGCTGTCGCATTTGCCCTCACCAGATGCAAGTTGAGCCTGCTATACAGGTCAGACAGCACAACCGACTTTGGTTTGCCCGATATGATGGCAAGACGGGAGGCAAGCATCTTAAACGAGTCCATGGCTTCCTTTCCCCAAGCACCATAGGACTCCGTGACCAGAGGTACACAATACCAGCCCAAAGCATTGCATTTGGGGTCATTCTCATTATGCTTTCGTTCTTCAGTGGACAAGGCGGCTGCCCCAGCTGACAATCCCGCTACTGAAACAATTTTAGGGTTTAGCGGTGATGTCACTGAAATATCAAAGGCAGCTGGTTTGCCAAGGGCCCAGTTGGGTAGCAAAATGTCTGCAGGGCGTGAATGGTCATGCTCAGATGTAAGATTGCTACCCATCTCCACCTTTACGCTCAAGTGGGCTCTACGGCAAGTCTCCGCCAACACATTGCGCAGCTGGTTGTGTCGGGTGACTACGTCTCCTCCTTTTTTGCACGTTGTAGCATGATGACCAAGGGGATCTAATGCACTGTTTGGGCATAGGGCACACAGAGAACCATTGGAGGTGTCCAAACCAAGCCACCACTTGACTGCTACCTGGAATACAGAGGGCTCAAGATGAAGGCCGAGACCTTCAGAAGGGACTACAGTTAGCCATGAAGCAGCATGTGGGGATGAGACAGACAACAAACGAGCCTTATCAGCAACAGAAGAAACGATCAGGATGTTATTGAACTGATGGATGTCAATCTTGCTCGAAAGTTGATTTTGATGGACTGAAGATGAAACTAAACCATCAGACTGAATTGTATCAGAAGGAGATACAGACTCATTGAATGTCTGTATTGCATCAGAGAGATGGTGGTTGGAAGGGGAGCCATAGCCAGAAGAGCATAAAGATGCAATGAATGCTGCGGGTGAGTGCAGGGACAGAGACCTCATGCCCAACCCTCCTCTGCTTAGGCTTAGCTGGGCCTGCTGCCAGGCAACATCAGTTGTATCAACTGCAGTGCATAGTGAAAAACTTCTACGAACATCTTCATCAAAAAGCTGAAGAGAAGTCATAGCAAGTGAAGGAGGAGTGGCACGGGCTAGATGTGCAAGCCGACAAAATCCCCCACACATACGCAAAAGAGTTAAAGCAACCTGAGGGTCCACTGCCCCAACTTCCTCAAGCCTTTCAAGCAAGGGTCTTGCCTCAGACCGCTTCCTGGAGATAAAGGCTGAGCAAAAATCTTTATCACCTATTGGAATTCCCAATATCTCAATGTTGGGATTGTGAGACTGTTTCATGTCAGTTGGGAACAAGCTCAAATCACTCTGGCTGTAGACCTCACATTTTGACATATTCACGAACAGGCCAAGTGGTGGACCAATACCTTTGATCAATGCCAGTGCCCTATGCACCGCAGATATGGGACCAGCCAGCACTCCATCATCATGATACCAGGCATGGAATTGAAGATTCGAACAAACTTCATCTTTAGATATTTCAGAAATCACTAAGTTCAAGACCAGGTCAAAAAAAAGAGGACCAAGTGGATCTCCTTGCTGAACTCCAGACTCAGACTGCAGATGACCCATAGTGTGCCATAACAAAGGATGTAGTCCATAGCACCAACAGGCCCAAGGGAGTAACTCTGGAAAGTGATTTTTAACTTCAACCAAGAGTGCCTGACGTGACACCACATTAAATGCGTTCTTCAGATCTACCTTAAGAACAGCAAATTCAGGATCAGACCAATGCTCCTCAATACACCCCCTCAGCCCATGGGCAATTTTCTCTGTGCCAAAAGGGCCTGCCACGCCAAATTGATGCGGTTGAAAGAACTCTGCTGCCTTGCACTTCACTGCAGCACAAAGACACTTTCCCATCAGGCGACGGAGGGTTTCTCCAACAGCAATGGGCCGAACATCCAGGGGGCAATCAGGCTTAGATTTATTCAATGCAGTCAGGTTTCCGCCAGCGAGGAAGACAGACAATTGAGATGGGGCTTTTCCTGATGCAAGAAGATGAACAACTGCCTTGAGAGAAGACAGAATCGCCGTCTGAAAAGGAGTCTCTGCTGCATCAATGAGATGCTGGACACGGAGGCCAGTAGGCCCGGCAGCAGTGAGTTTAGGAAATGATCTTAAAATTGCCATTATGTTAACATTACTGAGAATGCTAGTATCAAATTCAGGTGCTTCAGGTGTGGTGGGTTGTTCACACTTGGGGTGCTTTGAAAGTAGCAACTTCCATGTCTCTTCAGAATTTGGTGCAACACCTGTTGAAACTAATGCCTGACATGCTTTGCCATACAGACCATCTTGTGCAAGGGAGATTGCTGAGGCCACCTGTTGTTTTGAAGAGCTGTTCTTGGCATGATGCAATCGGTTGGATGGTGAAGCACGGGCCTTTGCCATCCTCCACAATTCACTGAAGCTATCCTTTAACCAAAGGTCACAAAGAGCCTCAATGGGGACTGGTTTATTATGGCGGCCTCCTCTCTTGGCACTTGGAAGGATGCACTTTGGAAGCATTAATAGCTTCAACCAGGAACCCAAGGAGTTCTCAGAAACAACCATCTGTAAAGTTGAGGAGAGAGCTCTTGCAAAGGCATGTTTAGCTCGGTTTGGAATAAATCGAATGGTGGCACATTTGAGGCTGAAAACCTCTTCTAAGGAAGGTAATACATCTGATGGAAGAGCACTTGAATTTGAAACATTGGACTGGCTACCAGGGGAGGCCAATGGATATGAATCGGAAGATGTACATTTTCGACTGTGAGAGGACTGATGGGACAAAGCAACTAACTCCGAACAATGGTGGCAAATATAAAGACGTTTTTTCTGCAACCAGGTGATAGGGACGTCACCAGGAAAAATTCCTTTAGCATGACTGGACATATGGGAGTGCCACATGGATGGAGCAATATTTTCTCTACACCCTTGCACCAAACACGGTTTCCTTACAGACGCAGAGACAGTCGATGAATGGTTTTTTGCCTCCTCCAACATATGAAACGCTGAAAGAGAGTTTGATTTTGATGTCAGCTGCGGTGAAGACTGAGATGAAAGCATTTGTGGTGGTTGTAGTAGCTGTTGTGAAGGTAATTGATGTGACGGTGGCGATATTTGTACCGACACCTTCGTTTCTGTGAAAGCCTTAACGGAACTGTTGCAGATTACGGCCATGATTGGTGCCGCAGGTGTAGATGCCGAAACCACCTGACCGCTTGACAACGATGGTTGTGAATTAGGAGTCAGCCCGGCAGATATTGGAAAAACAGTTTGCGGAGGCTGGTGCTCGTGTTGTAGTGGTTGCGATTGTGATGGTTGTAGTGGTTTAGGCTGTGTATTAGATACTGTACACGGAGCAGGTGGAAACTCATTAACAGTGAGATTCAAATGCTGAGAGAGTGTATTCAAAGGAGAAGATGACAAAGGTTGTGAATACGACAGAACAAATGGTTGCGAAGACGACGGCGGAATATCTGTGTTACAACAACGACTATTTCTAAGCGGCTGGCAGCTGGTGCACCGTTGACCTGAGATAGCACATTTGCATCGTTTGCACCGCGCGTTTTTGCCATTGCAGGAACAACAACGGTTTGAACCACTAACCTGCTGTTGACTTTGCGGTAATGTGTGGTTGTCCATCATGCCCGCAAAGTTGCTTTTCGAACCGCAGCTAGAAACACCGCACCGCCATGAATATTCTTTTTTTTTAGTTAGATTTTAATTCTTACAGAGAATATACAGAAACAACACTGATTGAATACAAAGTACAGTTTTACAGTAGACTAGCTATCCTACAGAGGATAGCTGTAGCATTAGCCCTGAGACCAGGTGGAGATTAAGTCGACCATAGATCTCATTAAGACGATGGACTTTGGCCGACACATGGAGTGTGCATGCGCACATTGGACCACGTGTGAATGGTATTAACTTCTCTTCTAATTAGAAGGAAAGCACTACAAGTAAAGAAACTCACTATCCTTGTGAAGCCACTGAGTAAGGATGGCCTGGTAAGTACACCACATCAGTTATCTCATCATTTACCTCATCACAAATCATTTGTGCCCTAAACTTGCACATCGCCAGCAACATTATTAATTGTTTAGTTTCTATTATACCATTATACTCATGCTGTCCCTCCTATTTGAAATTTTTTGTGTCTTTTTGATTACTTCCAAATTTGCACCTCTTTTTATAACACGTGATATCCTATATAGCATGGCTCTTGCCCTAAATGGGAGGGGGTAGGGGATGGTCAGATTGGCGTAGTGGTTATGCCAATGTAATCACAGTGCAAGGTTAGTGGTTCAAATCGTACCAAGGTACAAATTTCAATACCATTTATGAAAATGCAAGGTCAACGTAACACACACCTCACCAAGAGTGCCACCCGCTAATGAGGACCCATATACAATCCCTGCCACCCGAGTGATGCAGCAAACAGCCCAACCCAGGCAGCCCAGTCAACCCAGGCAGCCCAGTGACATGCATATAAGATAACCAATTTACTGCATTGGGTATAAGGTCATTGTATTTTAAAGCAGATTTGTAATCCTTTTCAATATCTACGCTACTGTATAATGCAGTTTTTTTTGCCCCTCGCCCCATACTAAAATCAAACAAAATACTCCATGCATTATGCACTTGATATCTCATACTTTTACTATTATGATTGAACTGGCAATAATGGTGATTGCTCATATCACTATGAAGTGCCATACAAACCAAAAACCCATAACCATAAACCCTTAGCAATGTCAATTGCAATTGGATACCAAATAAACCTGAACATGTAATCTGAACTAACACAAGAATGTTTTTGAACATGATGAGCATGCATTACAATGAATAGGGCATAGGTTCATTAGCTCGTATATAGAACCTCTGATTGTGAGTGTCATTGTGAGAATGTGGTTGGACAATGAATTGCAATACAGTTAGATAGAATGGGTGCTCGACTAGACATTTGAAGCATAGATTCTAAATGACATTATAAGCATATGATATTTTCGGCTATGAAAGTTAATAACTTGATTATTAGTGAAAATTATATGACACGCACTAAATGTTACTAGTGCCGGATCATTTGCCCTGGAAGCGCAAAAATGTACTCCTTAACCGGGGAGTACACAAATGTACTCTCTACATGATAAATTCTTACAAATGTATTATAAGCTCAGCAATCCATGTTTTTCTAAAAACTAAGTATATACTGGACCATATTAAAAAGTGACAGGGACTACAAGCAGAGTAATATCTGAATGGGGGCTTGAAATGCTCATCTTGTGGCTTTGAGAGGTGATACTAACAACCTTCTCATTGGACATTGTATCACAATAATGGAGGAGAAAATTGAGGTGTCATGGTTTGATGGTTCATATACAACCATTTGGCAGCCATCGAAGAGGAAAGATCCAAACAACCCAAGAAACATGTTGATTGGACAGATGATACAGTACCCATTATTCTTTATGATTTTACATCCACTCGAAAAGCCACTGTTGAACATTTAAAAAGCATACTGTCATAAACTCACAAGTAAATCAATGAATTTAAGTGCAATTGACATACCTTAATCGTTTACAATAAAATTAATGTAATTTTGTGTCATGATTGATGTACAAAGAAATAATATACACAAAATAAAACAGCAAAAAAAATGCACCAAGATTCAAGCCATTTGCTTGTTCTAGCAGTGGTCCCCTTTTGTGACAATGGTAACGTTGCTAAACACAATTCCATTCTTTTCTTTTTGCTTCTTGCATCTGCAACGCTCACTGGTACCATGTTTGCTGTTAAGCAAATGTGTTCCATGGTGACTGCTTGCTTGCAGCTTCTTTCAATGTTACTATGGGCTGGACCCCCCATCCATCTACAGGGGTTAAGTAGTCACCTCTAAAAGGATCTAAATCATTGGCCGTTGAATTACACTGGAACTGCATTGAACGCAATAAAGATAGTGGTGTTCACCCGTTATCTGAACAATGACACAGGGTAATCGTAACATGTCAGAACATGTTCTATCATTATAGGAAATAATGTAACATACCTGCACTTGCGAAAATTACCCATTTGCAATTATGGGATGAAGATTGTTTGAGGCATTTTGAGGCTACAAGTGACACAGCCACTTCTTGCCGGGAAGATAATTATGAATATAAATTCTGAAGTCTGTGTTTTTTTCTTTAACTTGAAACTATGCCGACTATGATGGCTTGAGCACTTGTGGCTCATGACTGGTGATAGACTGCCAAATAAAGTAGTGTTGTTTAGCAACTGAAGTGAGTCATGTAAAGAGACCATGCACCAATAACATATTTTGTGCACAATATATCAAATGATTCAGGCCTTTGATGGTGCCACAAAGAGGCCGTTCACAAATTATGTCACGCTACTTCATTATGAACCCCCATCATATGATTTCCCATACTGATATATGCTTAATGTATACGTCATCACATTGGCTGATATCCCATCCCCCCCCCTTCAGTGTGACGCAGTTTATGAACAGCCCAAATGCGTTGGAAGCAACGTTAGCATCACATACTAGTAAAGTGCAGTGGGATGTACTTTCGTCAACCCCATGAAAAGATAATTGTGTTAGTACTGTGTCACATGCAGCTTCTCGCTCTCATGGCAACAAGTACTCTGATCTTGTGCAACCACCTTATTACCGGTGTTTACCATGCTGTCACATTATTTTGTCCATTCATGGTTGTAGCCATGTAGTGTTGCATCTCATATGCCCATGTTTATGTATGTTCTTTAACAGACTGTTAACAATGGGATTAAGCTGCCAACAGTACACTTGTTGTGGTGTGTTGATGCGTGTGCGTATACATGTGTGTTTGTGCGTGTGTGCATAATAGTGTTTTTACCATAATCCCTTCCCCCCCCTCCCCCCCCACTCCTCCCTCTAAATAATATTACATTCTTAAAGGGTATATATACACATGTGGACATGAGATGCAAAACTACATGGCTACAACCATGAATGGACAAAATAATGTGACAGCATGGTAAACACCAGTACTAAGTTGGTTGCACAAGATCAGAGTACTTGTTGCCATGAGAGTGAGATGCTGCATGTGACACAGTACTTACACAATTATCTTTTCATGGGGTTGGCAAAAGTACATCCCACTGCACTTTACTAGTATGTGGTGCAAACATTTGATTATTTGGCACAAACAAAGGACTGAATAGTTTGTTATGTTGTGCACAAAATACGTTATTGGTGCATGGTCTCTTTCCAATGTACGTGTAGGCTGGCCACCTCACGTTACATGCTGTGTCTGTGGTATTGGAATGACTCTCTACTTTGAAGTGGCTTGGTGACGAGGAGGAAGTGGTGCGCTCGGAAGGGAAGATGAAAGGCGTCATTTTGGCGCTGAATAGCTCCGTGGAAGAGCAATTACCCGCGAAATCTGTGGTCAAGGGCTGCAAGGATCCTTTTTCAAAAAACCATGTGGGTCTGCGACCGCTAGACTGGGCGCTTCAAAGTTGGGGGGATTGTTCTGGGTGGAGGATAAAGATGTGTAGTGTTTTGAAAAAATGTACACGTAATAATAATTATAGTTATTTTACTATTTTAAAAAAAAAAATTAAAAATAAATAAATAAATAAATATAATAATAATAATAATAATAACTGACTCTGCATGGCAGCAGGCGCAGCTTAGTTTAAGTCGAGGCGGTCTAGGCTTGCGACGTGTGTCCTACCATTCTCCTGCTGCGTATTTAGCCTCAGCTGTCAATTCAGGCTTATCTTATGAGGTTTGTAGGTACTTGCATCACTCTGTAGACCTTTACAACAACCTTGTTGATCCTCCTGACTCACTTACTTCAGATTTTGTAGACAACAGCTGTTCCTCCACCACCCAGAAGTTCCTGTCAAACAAAATAGAGGATTGTCAGTTCAGGAAATTGTTTAATAACTCCACTCCAATCGACAGGGCACGTCTGTTGTCAATTTCATCACCTCATGCCTCAGCTTGGCTATCAGTCACTCCATCCCCTAGCATAGGCCTTCACTTGGAGCCTTCTGAATTCCAGGTGGCAATAAAATGGTGGCTTGGTATACCAGTTGCTCAAGGCCAAAGTTGCACTCAGTGCAACGCTGCCTTGGATGCCTATGGTCATCAGCCCCGGATCCAGGATTTGGCTAAGGGGGGGGGGGCGGTTTTACTGGAGGGGCGGCACATTGACAATGAATGCATGCGAAGCCAGGGGCGGATACGAAAAGCGGGGGGGGGGGGTGCTGTCCGCTTTAGGCCGATCTAAAAGCGGGGGGGGGGGGGGGGGGGGGGGGGGGGGGGGTGCAGTCTGCTTCAGTGCAGTCTGCTTCAGGTCCGATATGAAAAGTGGGGGGGGAGGGGGCTGCTTGCCGTACGATGATTTATATCTTGGTTTGTGCGCGCGTGCGTGATAGTGCGTGGGGAATGGAGCGGGGAGGGGGGGGGGGGGGGGGGGGGGGCGGCAATTGGTCCCAGAGGGCGGCATTTCGTATGAATGGGGGGGGCGGCCGCCCCCCCCCGAGCCTATGCTGGATCCAGGGCTGATGGTCATCATGCACTGTGTTGCAAGTTGGGGGGTGATGTCGTCTCCCGTCATAACAAGTTGAGAGACATCTTTAACGATTTCTGTCACCGTGCCTGTCTTGCTCCACAGCTAGAGATGGGAGGGTGGTCTAGAGAACATACTCGTCCAGCTGATGTTCTGGTTTCCAAACTGGGTCCTGGGTAGTCAGCAGCATTTGACCTGTCTGTCACATCAACGCTAAATGCACATGATTTTCAAGAAGCGAGTGTGACAGCAGGTTCGGCTGCTATGGCTGCCCAGATCCGCAAGCACAGGGTTAACGATGGAAGGTGCAGTGAACTAGGCTGGGTTTGTATTCCTCTTGTAGTGGAGACATATGGATGTTGGGGTACTGAGGCTATTCAGGCACTATCAAGACTTGCCACACGTTTGTCCACCAGGCAGGGTCTCCCCAAGTCACTAGTGTGTAATGAACTATTTGGTAGACTAAGTTTAGCCCTTGTGAGAGCAAACTCTCGAGCCATCCTATCCCGCTCCCTATAAACTGTGCATGTTGATGCTGTAGGTAGATTTTGTTTTGTGCATACTGTATCATATATCTGTTAATAATAATAATGCAAAAATAAAATAAAAATAATAATAATAATAATAATAATAATAATGCAGCCTCCTGCAGACATGGTGGTGATGTGGTTGCAAGGCACAATCACTTGCGGGATATCTTTGCTAACTTTTGCCGCCAGGCCCACCTTTCTGTGAGGGTTGAAGTTGGGTATGGCTTAGCTAGGGACCATGTTAACTCTCGCCCTGCGGATGTCCTTGTTCAGGGATGGGACAGAGGAAAGCCTGTGGCCTTTGACGTTACTGTTGCTTCACCCCTTACACCAGTAACCCTCAACAATGCCAGTACATCTGTGGGAGCAGCAGCCTATGCTGCTGAACTTAGAAAGCATGTGGCCAATGACACCAGATGCCAGGAGTTGGGGTGGACATGTATCCCCCTAGCTGTAGAAACATACGGTAACTGGGGGAAGGAGGCCCAGAGTGTTTTTTCCCGTCTTGCCTCTCTACTTGTCATCGGCCAGGCCATTCCCAAACCCAAAATGCTGGGTGACATCTATGGCCACCTCAACATGTCACTGGTGAGGTCAGTGGCTAGGGCCATCATGGGGAGAGAAAATGTCCGGATAGGTTAGAAGAACTGAAGGTTTGTTAGCGGCATCTATTGTAAGTTAGTTATACTTATAATAATGTAATTCACAAAAACTACAACAATTTTCAATACAAAGCACTTGTTTTTGTTCAGCTAAATCGAGATCGTACGTATCTGAAACAATATTGATAGCCACAAAAGTTGTACCCTATTACGTTATTAAATAGCAATCAAGTTTATAAAACGCCGTTCATTTTCTATGGGAGTTATCCGGAAGTATACGCGAATGTACAAACCGCAACAGTTGTCAATTCCCTTTGACCGCGCATTTCTGGATATGCGCAACTCTTCAATGGCCTTTCAACATCGTTCGGTCAATTCCATTTTAATGAGTACAACTTACTGACACTATTGCTCAATTTGAAATGTGTAATACCTGATTGTTTTCTTTCACAGAAACGACCAAGACGTCTCTATTTTCAGCCAACGGCTGAGCTCTTTTTGACAAAGTGTCGAAAAGCACCATCCGCATCTGCAGTAGCTCAGTTTGAGGTGATTAATGCGATGCTGCTTCTTTTCTGATCACCTCATTTCTGCTACGTGACTATGTCAGTCATCCATAATACTGGACAGGTGACCCTCTAACATGTTCCACACAAACAAAGCGATGGCCTGGTAAGACAGAGGCATGCACATGCACACTAAAGGTCTATGTGACATTGTTATGTAGTTCATCGCTCTGTTTGTGTGGAACATGCATGGTCACACTGTGCAAAAAACATAGTATAAGCTAGCGTATATTTTTGCGTATATATTTTGCGTATACCATCAATATACCAAGAGTAATGTATATTTCGAGTATACCCCTGGTATATGTCAAGAATCCTCAGGTGACTATTATTCATTGTGCGTATTCTCGAAGTATCACGAATACGCACACCGCAATGTATTATGCAACACATCCAAATCTAGACAAGTAAATAAAAACATTCTCTCTGAGAAAGTTGGTGGGATATAGTTTTTCAGGCAAATAGTATACTGGTGTAAAAAGCAAGGAAACAAGTTTCATCAGACGGGAAAATGTAATAGTCCTATATTTAGCACACTTCGACTAAGGCATATGCTGTTTCTGTGCTAACTATAGGACTATTACATTTTCCCGTCTGATGAAACTTGTTTCCTTGCTTTTTACACCAGTATACTATTTGCCTGAAAAACCTATATCCCACCAACTTTCTCAGAGAGAATGTTTTTATTTACTTGTTTCCTTAATTTTTCTAACACCCAAATCACTGTTGCATCGCAGGTTTCCCCCCTTTCATTTAACCGATTTAATTCAATCCAGACGTATTGTGAAAATTTTCTAGGTACCTTTGCTTAATTAGAATTGGTAAGACCGTATATAGGCTTTTAGGCGTTTTTGTATCAAAGCGAGTCCTCCAGCAAATTCTAAAGCTATTGGTGCAATTTTCATTGCTTAAAAGTGTTCCTGTCCCGAGTTATGAGTTCTCAAGAAGCAAAAGAAGAAGAAGCAGACGACCCGCCCATTATTTTTGGAAGGGGAACGAGGACGGCAGTATTTTTCGTTCTCGACAACCACGCGGTTCTACGACGTGAAACAAAAACGAAACTACTCAGTTTTGACTTCTAGATCGATTGCCGCAACAAGTTAGACGATCCGATCGTCGGGAGCGAAGCTACGGTAGGGTCGAGGGGTTTTAATTAAATTCATAGTCGGGGTCAAAACCTATATGGAAGTCTCTAGCGAGACTTCCGATAACTTACAGATATGAATTCAAATATTAATTTGAACCGCTGTATGTATCCAATGAGAGTTCAAACGTAGAGCATTATGGACATAGGCGGCGTTTACCAGTTGAACTATAAGCGTCGGTACGTATCTAAGATATTAATGATGCATGGCTTGGGCTTAACAAGTGGTTAAGATAAGTGAGGGGGACAGGAATGGCGGTGTGTAGGCCAGGGTTATGTGTTATCGCATGCGTCACTTGTGCAGTGCAGTGTGATGTTGACCAGTGGGTAATTTTTTCAGCCTTTTGGCAACACTAGCTATCGAAGGCGTAATTGTGTGCTAGTGGTACATGTATACCAGTGCATGGGTCAATGTGTCTACCGGATGGCAGGACGCTTGGGAGGCCATGTTTGACCGGGGTCAATCTTTGTAACCAGGTAGCCCAGCAGGGTGGTGAATTGGCCGCCCGTGCAACCAGACATTTACAGGTCATCATTTATATCAGCCATTGTTTTAATGTGCATGTGTGAGAGAGCAGGAGTGTGGTCACTGCTCCCCAGTGAGAAGGACCTGGAGTTGCAGAGGTCAGCTGAAGTGGTTCCTGACAAATAGGCCAACAGTATGATCACCACTGAAATAGCAGTGACACCTCATTGGAGTCATGTAACTTTTGTGGACGAGGGTGAGTGGTACAATTAAATTTATTGCACACTTGCACGTAATCACCACCAGACCTTGAGGACAGTATATGTCCCTAAAGCTTTTCATGCTGTGAGACCTTTCAACCTCGAAGGGGTCATTGGAGTCACGTGACTTTGGTGGGCGTGGTACTTGATAGGTGAATGGTACAATTTAATTTATTGCACACTGGCACGTAATCACCACCAGCAGTTGGCTGTACAACATGCCGGAATTCACTATACCATATGTCTGCATTGAGAACCATACAGATACATGCAGGAGTTGCATGTTACGTGTATTGTCAAATGCAATGCATGGACATAGGAGCCTTACATTTTCTACGACGCCAATGTCTAATATGTAAAAAACAGTCCGTGCACAACTATAACGAAGTGATCAAACATTTGACATAGTCTCTTGCACGAATAACTTTAAAATGTATAACAGAGCCACTTTGAAAACATCAAAATTATAAAGTTCATCCCATCTAAATCTATGTTTCGTTGGAGCCTGAAAATTCCTGAGTTTGTACACACTTGCCAATGACTTCATAAACTACCGTAGTTGCATCAGTAGTGTTATGAGTGGCTTAAGCTACGATCATGGTACTTGCGGCAACGGATAGTGCACTAGTTTTAGAAACAGCGTCAACTATGCTACCAAGTGTCGTGTTCAAATAGCACACTCCAACGTTGTTCGATTGCAATATTTCGTTGCAGCTACGCACATGCATATTTCTGGGCGTAGGTATTTTTGACCACGTTTCAACGCATTGACACGGCAGTGGGAGCTGGACAGATATTTGTACAGTAGGACAGGCTGCAGCTGTGTATGTGGCCGGGTCTGGGACGAGACTATGCAGCGCTGGGCTTCCGCGGTCACCAACTTCCGCCCCCTCCCCCTAGTTGGCCCCTCCCCCTTTTTAAAAATCCTGCGTACGTGACTGATATCCTACGAGAAAAGGCTTGGGGGGCGGGGGGGAACTGACCTCCGTTTGGGCCTGTGGGTATCTGTCCTTCCTAAGCTCTCCTTGGTTTGTAGTGCCGTACGACCTAGGCCGCGATAAAATGTATAGGTTTGAGAGAAATTTACATCTTCCGTGTGTTCGACTTGCCAAGCCCATGTACGATTCTTCTGAAAGTAAATTATTCATGTCATTATTGTAATTCTCCGTACATGTATGTATTGCGGAAATCTTGATCATTAAATTTTTTCTTTATGTGAATTTGGTTCACTTGAATTTGTTTTGATTCATATACACAGGAATTAAAATCTGACAATGCACATTTGTAATATAAGTGTTTGCCAATATATATTTTGGTTTCAATAGTCTTTGATAATAAACAATTCACCAATAGTTTTAGCTAAATTTCTCTTTCTAAATTGTTAAGAATCGTGGTGTATAGGAAAAGTGACCGTTCCCCATCATAGGAAAGCTATCGCTAAGGCAAATGAGTGGCATTAACGTTATGTTTAAAAGGTGTTTTGTTGTTGAAAGCGAAAACGGTCTTTTCAGAACCAAATCACTCCTAGCATGCGGAGAAAGGCTAGCCAAGCAGCATGGAACCCGCATTGTGTAAAGAAATATCCAAGGGAAGACCTGCGAACAGCAGTATAACAAAATGGTCTATACAGCGAGCCAGCAAGTTTATACAAGTTTATATGTTTACTTCTTTTCATGCAACCAAAAGAAATCTAGAGGTGATGTAACCATCCTCAGCTTTTATTTCCATCGGCAGTTTGAATGTAAATATCTTCCATCTGGCACATTTGCATTTTGTTCTCAGTACGTTATTACAAGTAGACAATTGGTACCATAATATCTTAATACTGTTACCGTTGTATTTTTTTTTTTACATTAAAACACGTACTGGTTTTGCAGTCAAGGATAAGAGATCCACACCCGGTCGGCCTGAAACTGTTTGCATGGTTATACAGCTTATCAATAATCTATGCAATGTTTGTTCATTTTAAAAGACACTGGTGCAATGGCTGAACAAACAACATCATGGTGACCATATAATTATATACTCAATGACAATGAAATTATAACGTAAGATAGTAATTTTCTAAAATCTAATTTAACAAGATTGTAATAATGATATTGCTGGTCCTGGTCAAATTCCTGTCACCATCCTAATATAGATGCTATCCTGATTTATGTTGTGGGACATGCTAAACTAAGCCAGCATCCACGTTTCTCACTCACCCTTTTAAAACATTTCACAATATTCTTGTATAAACAGCCACTGATTTCAGGAGAACCTCAGCTCTGCAGAGGGTTCCAGTTGCACATGGGGGAGGGGGGGGGGGGGGGGGGGAGGAAGGGAGGTATTGATACAAAACATCCCTTTTATCCCCTACTGTTAATTGAACTTTTGTTCTTCACAATAAAGTGGCCTGCCATTTTGAGTTCAAACTGCTACCAGGATTTTGTGCTGCCAAACCTATATTTCAACCACTAATGTATTAGCTGACAATCCTCATCTTGAATCTATCCTATAATTTTTCAACAACAATAAACCGAGTGTGGTTTATATTTTCAGAATTCGGCCATCCTTAAAGAAGCAATGCTGGAGATAAAAACTTTTTTACATATGTCGTCATCAAAGAGTGCAAGACCTTCACTGATCAAAGATTATGGAGTTGATCTAGTAAGGTGCACATAATGAATGTAACTTTGCACATTTTTCATTTGAATTGGCAGTGCGTACTAACAGCGTACGTGCACATACTACCAAAATTACATACAATATAATTCTCACCTCATCAGAGGGGTGAGATAGCCAGGCAATGTTGTGTTAATCTAGAGCTGTTTATCTTACTTCATCATCCCTTCTCTCCCACTCCATTCCCTCTCCCTCCTCTATACTCTCCAGAGTGTTCAGACAAGGTCCTGCATGTACTGACACACTCACCTACAGAACACCAGCAGCCATTCAGGATAAGATGGACCAGTTCATTGGCACAGGTAATCCCTCGGCCATATGAGTGAGCCATAGGAGGGCATTTGGCCTTGCTTGGGACCCTAGTGATGTGGGTGTGGTTACCACTAGTGAGGTGGATGTGGTTAACTCTAGGAGGTGGGTGTGGTTGCATTTATCATAATGGTGTGTGATCATCTTAGCATGACTTTGTGATAAGGGCTCATGGATCTATTTCACCTTTTATTTTAGTTTGTTAATTATTTTATTTTATACATGGTGTCTATGAGTTAAAAATAAGCTGTGCTGTATATATTTAGGCAGTACTGGAAGAGAGAGTCATGGCGAAGAGGAGTGTGGTTGTGTGATATGTGTGGTGTATGTGTAATGTGTGAGTATGTGATGTTTAATGTACTGTGATGTGGGTGTGATATAATCATTGCATCACACACATCACATCACAATATGTGTGCATGCGCACATTGGACCATGTGTGAATGGTAATAACTTCTCTTCTAATTAGAAGGAAAGCACTACAAGTAAAGAAACGTCACTATCCTTGTGAAGCCACTGTGTAAGGATGGCCTGGTAAGTACACCACATCAGTTATCTCATCAGTTACCTCAACACAAATCATATGTGCCCCAAACTTGCACATCGCCAGCAACATTATTAATTGTTTAGTTTCTATTATATCATTATACTTATACTGTCCCTCCTATTTGAAAATTTTTGTGATTACTTCCAAATTTGCACCTTTTTTATGGCACGTGATATCCCATAAAGCATGGCTCTTTCCCTAAATGGGAGGGGGTAGGGGATGGTCAGATTGGCGTAGAGGTTACACCAATGTTATCACATTACAAGGTTAGTGATTCAAATCATACTGAGGTACAAATTTCAATGCCATTTATGAAAAAATGCAAGGTCAACGTAACATACATGAGTGCTACCTGCAAACGAGGACCCATATACAATCCTTGCCAAATCTCCACCTGAGTGATGTAGCAAACAGCCCAACCCAAGCAGTCCAGTCATATACGATAACCAATTTACCACACTGGGTATAAGGAATTGAACCAATATTCTATTGTATTTTAAGCAGATTTGTAATCCTCTTCAATATCTACACTACTGTACAATGGGGTCCATACAGTTTTTTTTTTGCCCCCGCCCCATACTAAAACCTAACAAAATACTCCATGCATTATGCACTTGATATACCATACTTTTACCATGAATGGGAAGGGTAGGGTATGCATAATTGAACAGGCATAGTGGTGCATATCACTATGTAGTGCAATACAAACCAATAACCCATAACCATAAACCCTATGCAATGTCAATTGCAATTGGGTACCTAAACATGTAATCTGAAGTAACACAAGAATGTTTTTGGACATCATGAGCATGCAGTACAATGAATAGGGCATAGGCACATTAGCTCGTACACAAAGAACCTCTGATTGTGATTGTCATTGTGAGAATGTGTTTTAAGAATGTGGTTGCACAGGCAAAAATTCTTTGCAGGAGTGAAGATACATTGTACAGTGAATTGTAATACACCAAGACGGGATGATCTTTTTGTCATGAAGTCGGGCGCTTGACTGGACATTTGATACATAGATTCTTGATGACATTATATGCATATGATATTTTCAGCTATGAAAGGTAATAACTTGATTATTTTAACTGGTGGTACTGCAGCTACCCCCAGCTGTGGAAAGGTCATTGGGGCTAACAGGTTTCATATGCCTTCATGTAGTTTGTGTATGGGTGTCACACTAGTGGTAAGCCACACTTTAGAAGCAATGGCCAAATGATGTCTCTGTCACAGCATCATAGGCCTTCTTAGTTTCAAAGAAGCAGATGTGTAGAGGGCACTGCTGCTCGCCAACTTTCTCCTGTATTCGTCTTGTGACAAAAACTGTGTCATTATGTAGATGTACATCAACACTTCTTCCTAGCATCTTGCATACTGTGTTCTCAGATAGTTGTTGAAGCTTAAAAATCTTTGCTGTTATCTGAGTTAGTGTATGCTCGTGATAACTATGATAAGATGGGAAAGGGATTAAACCAGCAAATATATTTAGGTGTGGTGCTCTTGGGTGCTGATGCTCTCAGGTGTGGTGCTCCCAGGTGTGGTGCTCACGAGTGATGGTGCTCCCAGGTGTGGTGCTCTTGGGTGCTGGTGCTCTCAGGTGTGTAGCTTGTGGGTGCTGGTGCTCTTGGGAGATAAAGCGACTCAGGAGTCATTCTCCTGCCATACAATATTTTGATAATGGCACCTCACTTCATAGTATGGGTACAGGGTACATTAGAAGGTATGGTGGGAAGGTGAGGTGTGATGAAGGTGGTAGGAAGGTAAGGTGTGATGAGGGTGGTGGGAAGGTGAGGAGTGATGAGAGTGGTGGGAAGGTAAGGTGTGATGACGGTGGTGGGATGGTGAGTGATGTGCATGGTGGGAAGGTGAGGAGTGATGAGGGTAGTGGGAATGTGAGGAGTGATGAGGGCAGTGGGAAGGTGAGGGTGATGAGGGTGGTGGGCAGGTGAGGTATGAGGGTGGTGGGAAGGTGAAGTGTGATGAGGATGGTGGGAAGATGTGGAGTGATGAGTGTGATGGGAACGTGAGGAGTGATGAGGGTGGTGGAAGGTGAGGAGTGATGAGGGTGGTGGGAAGGTGAGGAGTGATGGGAAGTGAGTGATGAGGGTGGTGGGAAAGTGAGGTGTGATAACGTGGTGGCATTGTTGGTAATCATATACACAAGGTGTTACAGGTACACATATGGTGGTTATCAAGTTGAATTAAATGTGCTTATGTGTGAATCCTATTTCTACTAGCCATCAAACATTACCAAACGGTGCAACTATATAATTGAAGTTGCCACAGAAATGTGTACCACACTGATTGCTTCTGCCACAGAAGTGTGCACAAAGTTCCCTAGAACACTATCCCTGCTTAGCCAGTGTCATTGTATAGATGAACGTCATCACAGAAGCACAGTGCAAGAAACTAGGTACAGTATGACACAAATTACAACTTACATAACAAAATGATTAATTTACCAACAGAAGCAGCAATACAACAGTTCATGGGAAACTTCAGAGCTTCTTTTCCCGATTCCTCCATTTCACCCAAGATGCACCATATAATCCCTTGGGCAAAGCAATGGCATGTCGGATTTGGCCTCCTTGGAGAACAAAAGACCGAATCCATACTTGCCCGTTTCAACACGCGGTACGCTACAAAGGACCTACCATTATATAAGTCAGCAGTTGCTCTCAATGATTAAAGAACAACTTCTGTTCATTGCCCCACGTAACGTGGTGGCAATCCCACAGTAGGCTAGTAACCAAACACTAAAACGTCAGATGATACTCCAGCGCTGGCCGGTACAGTGTACTAACTTTTAGTATGTTTGATCACTGTCAAAAAACAACTGTGGCTACAAACCAATACTAATATCTATTAGTACCTTTAATTCCCTTTACGAACAAACCTTTATGTCAGCTTTCTGACTATCGCAGGCGTGGTGAATCGCTTATGTATCGAAGGGGTACTCAAAGACGGCTGGTAACCCGCTTTCAAGTGTCGTAGCTTGCCGCAAAAAGTTGACTACGCCTCATCACAAATAGAAAAAAGGTGTACCTTTCCTTGTAGGGTGTTAAAATGGCGATTAGCTCATCGCTGTTTTTGAGTGAGCTCCCGTTCCAAAGGTCTGAAGGTCGTTGTTACGAGCATGACATCAGTTCAATTTTTCGGAAATACGAACTAGTGTCCACAAAACATTGGGCCGCAAACAGCAGTGACATGGTATTAAACGCAAATATTGTAAAAATCCTTTATTTGTTAAATTTTATATCTCCAGTATCTAGCATGCCTTGGACCAACTCAAAAGTGCTGTTTAGTGCAAAATGACGGATGTATATGAGTATAAGTTGGTGTGCACATACCACTGACAAGATACAGAGCTCCGAACTAGCGGTACACAACTGTCTTAGTACTTGACAGACAATAGGATGTATGCACACATCACCAATTAAGTTTGTACATCGTATGCTGAAATGAGAGTTGTAAACCAAATACTACAGCGCAATTATGTTTATCAGGTATTCCTATTATTAGTGGTGTGGGAGCGGCATAGCAGAAAATTAGGATGTGGCTACGTAAAACCATTGTGGCCACCACCTCACCTTAAGAATAGAATGTGACCTAACAATGTTTATCGTGATTCTTTTGCTGTTCAACACCCCCCCCCCCCCCCCCCCCCAACCCCCAAAAGGTCTTCTCCTCTGATTGTCATGGGCATGTGTCATATGACCTCCATTCACAGGGTGATATACTTTGATCCTTCACATGTAGGTGGAATTGTAATGACAACACACACAGTAACTCATACATAATGAATCTCAAGCAGATTCACTGCTTGCAATACTCTGTCTCACACACACACATGCACACACACACCACATCTCTCACTGTAGTGCATGTGTACAATATTATGTAAGAATGGAAGTATAGATCACATGACAGCAATTTATAACAGATGAACAATCGCAAATGCAGTTAGTACAGTGGTTTATAAAATGTTACCATTCACTTCCATATCATCTATACTCTTCAGTGCTGCTATAATAGAAGCCACAGTAGTCTTGAATTCAAATATATCCATAGTCTCAGCCGGCTGACGCAGGGCACAATAGGTATTAATGTCTTTAACCCGCTCCTTCAGTTGCTCCGTAGATTTTTGTAGTTTAAGTGCACCATCCCTCATTCTATTCAGCTGTTTTTCTACTTCGTTGATGCCATGCAAGGCATGTCCAGTTACTCCGGTAGCAATGCCAGAAACGGCAATGGCGGGGAAAGCCACTAGACCCAGCGTAACGCCTAAGGGTGTAAATATACCACTGGTCAGTAAAGCAATGCTTGCAATTCCGAGTACTCCTGATGCTGCAGTAAAGCTCGATCCAATGGCCGTATCTTTTATTCGCGAGTTTCTCACAGGTGTTGCTTGTTCAATCATCTCGATTGCCTTGTTATCAAATGCTGTAAGAGCCCCGTCAAAATGGTGAAGAGCAGCGTTGCTATCGAGAATATACACCCTACATAGGCCATGGCAGATTTCACGAAACCGTTTGTGATCGGTATTATCGCTAAGTCCACTATTAAATGCATACTGACTCATACATTTACATGCTCTTACGCAACTGTTTCTCACTGCTATCACTGTGTTGTGGCACTTCTCTAATTCATACAAAAACACTTGTGTTTTCTCCGGTAGTCTGGATAACTCCTTCAATAGCTTAAGTATTGTATCGACGATACTGCATGTTTTGTCAACGAAATGAAGAAAGCCCTTAAACATAGTCAGAGTCTCTATAACCTGCTTCCCAAACTTCAAGGTAGAGCAGCTCATTTCTATTGTACGGTACTGCCTTGTGTAGATGTGATAGCAACTTATATATGGACCGGATAGGCATAATTTTAATGAGTCTATTATCTCTAACATGCAAGTTAATTTCGATCAGCTAGGGGCTGGGGAAATGGTATCCTCCAAATTCCTTGCCATATCGATGAACCATGGTTCAGTATAACTTGACCCATGCAAAACTTTAACTCACAAACAATAAAAACTAGACACTATTCCTTCGGCACCATGAATATATTTGACGACGAATAGGATGAATCATATGGTGAGTAAGTACGATGACCTGGTATTAAAACATCGACCTAGTCTGGACACGTGGTAGGTTTGTATGGGATACTTAAAGATGGCCACATGGGAGGGTGCACAACTTTACAATAATGCACAGCAAAAAAAGACGGCGAATCAATTTTGCATAAAAATCATAAATGCATGATTTTAAAATCACTTGCAAAATCATGAACATTACCCTCAATCATCTGTAAATTTGATTTGACGCATTTTTTCCCTGTGTCAATTGACCATTTGTCTTGTGATTGTGAAGCTGTGCAACCCTCCCGCACCAAATCCTAACTGGAGGTGATTACTCACAGAACCATTCCATCAACTGAATCTCCTGGTATTATCGATAGTACGTTACTGTATGCACGGGAGTGTTAAGCTCTAAACTTTTAACTGGATTCAAGTAAGAGTGAGAGATATTGTTTTCCTTGGTTCAGCTCAAACTAATTTGCTCGATAGCTACAAGGGTGAAATGCTCTCAGCTTCATTATTTATTAGCCTATAACTCCTTTGTTATTCCTATATTCAGCAATTGGTTCATCTGGATCAGCACTGCATGCATGCTAAATGTGAATTATTCTCTTACTGACTTAATGCCTGCACGTGCCTTGCCACATGCAAGATATAATTAATGATCTTGGAGCTCCCATAATTGGTAACCTCATCTATTGTGCCAAGTTCTTAGTACAAAGATATGCTGCATGAGGCTGTTCCAGTTGGTTGACCCTCCTTCTCGTGGTTCATCTAGCTCACTCAATACCATGCACCCTATAGCCTAGGTCTAGCTCCCTATCCCTGGTGGCTTAGTAGCCGGCTGTTTTTAAAATTGTACTGCTAACACACTGATGACGTTGACTAGTTGGAGGTTCAACCGCTGACGAAGCGTTATACATCTCCTCTTGAACCTTTACGCATGCGCACGCGTTTCATAGCATACCATAACAAGCTGCCCTATTTGACAGTATGCAACTGGTTTTTAAAATGCTTTTGTTCCACCATCAGTTTGGATATTATTATATGCAATATACGCAATGTGATGTATACAATTCATCGGTGCTGATCATCATATTATTTTCTTACCGTTTTCTAAGGGTTGGTTCTTTCGCAAAGCCCGCGCAAGTACACCCCGTCTTTTCCCGCCAAAATTATATTGATGGGAAAACGGATTGCGCAGAAGCACATATAATAACTCAGTCCTTGTTTATTTACGATCTTATGTGTAGCTATGGTTGAGTGTTTCTATGGACTGTTTGTTTCCTTCGAATGTTGTTAGACATGTGGCTCGAAAAACTGACATCGAATAATGAGATGTGACTAAAATAAATTTAGTGGTTTCGTGTTCGAGGAATGTGCGAGCTTAGGCGCGTATCCAAATACGAGCGGAGGGGGGGGGGGTTACCTCTTGCGATTGACCAAATACGAGCGAGGGGGTGGGGGTGGACAATGTAAGATAAAATTTCAGGTACCGAGCAATAATAAATGCTCCGCAACCCAAGTTTAAATGTAGTTGGGCGTAGCCCGACCTTCGCGTATTGGCGAAGGTCGGGTACCAAACCCGCACAGTTTTTGTACAGACGTATTATGCAATTTGTCAATGAATTTTGCCGTGTTATACAATCGGTATCGATGAATACTTGTAAGTGTAACAGATTGACTAATTTAGAACGTTTTCATAATCTCATTCACTTCCAGCTGCCGCGTATAATGTATTGCCTCGGGTGTAGTATCGATATTCCAAAAGCAAACGAAAGAAGAGCTCTGGATAATCCCGACGCCGAAGATGTTGATGATGGCCATTGACCGTCCCTTCCTGCTCCTCCTGTCTCTTGTATATAACTGCAGACATCGTCAGGTATCCCTACATGAATTATCTGCCTAACATTCTGGCAATCAATGCCCATCTCAAAAGCCATTGTGGCAATGACAACTTGAAGATTGCGCTCACTTTTAAACAGTATAAGGATTTGAGATTTGTGATTATTTTCAGTTATGCTGGTGAGCATGTCACACAGCCGGAATTCTGGGATGTCTGGTGCATCCTGGGGGTTGACAAAAGCTGGCCCCAGGCAATATTTAAAAAAAGATAAATGTCAGCACACATTGAAAATGATGTGCAATAAATAATTGTCTTAAGGAATGCAACTCTCTCAAACCTAAGTCTGTCAGCAAATTTTTTAAAGGTATCTGGTACTGTCTTGAAAGACCCAACATGATAAGGCTTCGATGGGGTCTGTTGAGTATATGGGTTTTACAAGTAATAAAAACATTCTCTACACGAGAAGGTTGGTGGTATATAGGAATCAAAGGTGAGATGGTGGTGTAAAAAGCAAGGGAACAAGGCTTCTGATTGAAAAGGAAAAATGAAATAGACCTATATTAGCAGCATGTTGTCATATTTTAATGTGCGTGCTAATATAGGTCTATTTCATTTTTCCTTTTCAATCAGAAGCCTTGTTCCCTTGCTTTTTACACCACCATCTCACCTTTGATTCCTATATACTACCAACTTTCTCGTGTAGAGAATGTTTTTATTACTTGTTTCCTAAATTTTTCTGGTGGATTTGGTATTGTATTTAGTTCTTGAAACGCATAGAATCAGGTAGCATAAACGCGATCATGACAGGTTTATATTAGAATCTGCAATTCTGTTGAGGTGTGTACCAAATATTCCACTAGTCCCCAGACTATCTCCATTGAGGATTGATAAAGGTTAAAAGCGAAGCCATATAATACAAAGAATAAATGCACTCTAAGTAAACTGATCTCACGCTATAATCAGATAAACCATGCACCACAATACATGACCAAACTGACGTAAGCAACTTTGGCGTTATACACACATTTCAAACAGCGCATATTACTATAAAACGGAGAGACGCAGTATCTCTACCGCTGTAACTAAACTATATTCCTTCCATTTTAGCGATATACCATGCATGCTTATAATTTATCGATCCAACATTTATCGATGCCGTATAAACGTACCTTTGGGTGGTCGTTTTGTTGTTCCTTTCGGTACCGCGCTTGACTTGACATACGCACGTTTGGCAGATCTGGCAGCATCTGGATCTTTCCACTTTTAGATGCTCGAGTGGAATCAGAATTGTCCTCATGAGATTATATGGTAAAACCATCGAATTTGATAACGCTGGTTATATTATACTGGTGCGTCATGAACATTGCGATAGCTGATGTAATGTGCTATTTGTAGATCAACACCAAATAAGGTACAACTAGCTTCAGCTAATTGCCCGATCGGTTGGGCGTCTAACAGATACCTGAAGATAACATGCGGACACATCCTGAAGCGATTGGTACACTTGGCGTGCTTTACAAACGTTCCTGTCGTGAGTTATACTCTCCGGAAGGAAGAAGAAGAAGAAGAAGAAGACGACGACGGAGGAGAAATTTTAGGTGGGACTGGGTACGGACGATGGGGACGAGTATTTTTGTTCTCTAAAAGTACACCGTCTTATGACATATGTATAACGCAGAACTGTTCTCCTTTTTGATATTGCTCGATTGCCACTAAAAGCGAAGTGACCCGACTCTTGGCTGTCCCGCTAGACGCGAGTGACGTTTTTTAATGACATTCATGATACTGCAGGATTCCTATATGGAACCTACTCGCGTAGGTTCCGATAGCCCTATCATTTGCGTCACTGCTATGCGATCACTAGAAGTAGCAGTGCCATAACATGTACGGATGATGGGATCAAGCTGCATGCGTACTTCACCAACCCTTGCCAACACATGCCTGAAGGTTGCTCCCCTAATAAAAATTGTAACATGGCATGACAATTGCAACATTATGTGGCTATAATACATACCATTTCTTAACTCAATGTGCCTCATCAATGACAAACGCTTTCAGTCTCTCAGAATACAAATCTCCTGTAAGCATATTCCTCCATCTCTTACTGCCTATGAGCATCTCTAGTGTGAAAAACACCAATTGGAAATTTCCCTGTGAGACTTCATCAAGAACTGACTTGTCAGTAACCTCACCAGAGACACAAGTAAAGAAAAACATTCTCTAACGAGAAAGTTGGTGGAATATAGGAATTGGAGGCAATGGTGGTGTTAAAAGGAAGGGAACAAGGTTTTGAGAAAAGGGTAATGAGACAAAAATCCTATGTTTAGCACTTCTTTTGGTTCTGTTACATTTAACATTTACACGTGCTCAATATAGGATTTTTGTCTCATTACCCTTTTCTCAAAACCTTGTTCCCTTCCTTTTAACACCACCATTGCCTCCAATTCCTATATTCCACCAACTTTCTCGTTAGAGAATGTTTTTCTTTACTTGTTTCCTCTATTTTTTAATTATCATTTTTTATCGATTATTAATACTGGCAAGTGCCCCCCCCCCCCCCCCCCCCCTCCTTCCTCGACTTCAATTACCGTCACGAGCAGACGCCCGCTTTTGTTTGCCTCTATTTTTTCATTACGATTATTACTACACTGGCAAGTTACCCCCCCCCCGCTCCAATTACCGTCACGAGCAGACGCACGCTTTTGTTTGGGATCACTGTAAGGAAAGCGGGAGAATTATAACTCGTCGTCTGCTCTTCTGTTTTGTTTACACAATTCTAAATATACGTAAATGTCGCCATGGGAACGCTTCTATCTACCACTGGGCATTACGTAATGATTACGTATGTCCGTTTCATGCTTTATTGATACCTGAAGATGTCCTTCCAGGAGAATCTAAAGCGATTGGTATAATTGGCGCTCTTTAAAACCATTCCTATCCGGAGTTATACTCACCCGAGAATTAGAAGACGACGACGACGACGACGGAGAAGATTTGGCCTGGGGACGAGGTAAAACACGAACTTTTTTGTTCTCTTAAAGGAAACAGTTTGAAGACTGGAACAAAACATTAAAATGACCGTCTTTGCCTTCTGGTTCGATAGGAACAAAGAGCTAAACTATCCGTTTCTTAGTACGCGAGTTATACGCGGGTCGCGTTTTTTTAATGATATTCACGACCCGGGTCAATTCCTATATAGGAACTACTATCGTAGTTCCTGATAGGTTGTTTTTAGGCCTTTAATGGAACAAGTAAAGAAAAACATTCTCTAACGAGAAAGTTGGTGGGATATAGGAATTGGAGGCAATGGTGGTGTAAAAAGGAAGGGAGCAAGGTTTTGAGAAAAGGGTAATGAGACAATAATCCTATGTTTAGCACTTCTTTTGGTTCTGTTACATTTACAGGTGCTAAATATAGGATTTTGGTCTCATTACCCTTTTCTCAAAACCTTGTTCCCTTCCTTTTTACCCCACCATTGCCTCCAATTCCTATATCCCACCAACTTTCTCGTTAGAGAATGTTTTTCTTTACATGTTTCCTCTATTTTTTTATTTTTATCGATTATTAATATGGCAAGTGCCCAACCCCCCCCCTCCCCCCCCCCCCCCCGCACTCAATTACCGTCACGAGCAGACGCCCGCGTTTGTTTGGGATCACTGTAAGGAACGCGGGAGAATTCAAACTCGTCGTTTCGTTGTTTAGCTCTCCTCTTTTGTTTGCACAATTCTAAATATACGTAAATGTCGCCATGGGAACGCTTCTCTACGCATTACGTAATGATTACGTATATCAGTTTTATGCTTTATTCATATATATATGATACCTGAAGATGTCCTTCCAGAAGATTCTAAAGCGATTGGTATAATTTTCGCTCTTTAAAACCATTCCTATCCCGGGTTGTACTCGCGCGAGAAGAATTCTACGGAGAAGAATTGGCCTGGGGACGAGGTAAAACACGGGCGGCCAAAACACGAGCTTATTTGTTCTCTTGAAGCAAAAAGTCTGGAACAGAACATTTAAATGACCGTATTTTCCTTCTGGTTCGATAGGAACAAAGAGCTAATCTATCCGTTTCTTGGTACGCGAGTTGTACGCTTTTTGCGTTTTAAAAATGATATTCACGACCTGGGTCAATTCCTATATAGGAACTACTATCTTAGTTCCTGATAGGTAGAAACCTGTTTTAAAATGTAAAAAATGATTATATGTTTTATAAACAAGTAAATAAACCTCTGAGAAAGTTGGTGGGATATAGGTTTTGCAGGCAAATAGTATACTGGTGTATAAAGCAAGGAAACAAGTTTTATCAGAGGGGAAAATGCCATAGTCCTATATTTAGCACACTTCGACTAAGGCATATGCTGTTTCTGTGCTAAATATACAGGCTATTACATTCTCCCTTCTGATAAAACTTGTTTCCTTGCTTTTTACACCAGTATACTATTTGTCTGCAAAACCTATATCCCACCAACTTTCTCAGAATGTTACCTTAATTTTATTTAACAGACAAATCACTGTTGCATCGCAGGTTTCCCCCCTTCCACTTAACCGATTTAATTCAAACCAGACGTATTGTGAAAATTTTCTAGGTACTTTTGCTTAATTAGACTTGATAAGACCGTATAAAGGCTTTTAGACTTTTGTGTATCAAAGCCTAACATCGACTATGGCGAGTCCTCCAGCAAATTCTAAAGCTATTGGTGCAATTTTCATTGCTTTAAAAGTGTTCCTGTCCCGAGTTATGAGTTCCCAAGAAGAAGAAGCAGAAGCAGGAGACGACCCGCCCATTATTTTAGGATTTTTCGTTCTCGACAACCACGCGGCAGGGCCCGCGGAGGGTATGATAAAGTGGGGGGGGGGGGGGGGGGGGGGGGGGGGGCAGATTTCAGTACTCTTCCATGCTAGCAATTAAATCGTAACCTAGACGGTTTTCCTTCATAGTTATCCATAGTTATAACGCGCATATAAGTACACAGTATAAGCAAAAATGCACAATAATACCTCATATCGATCTATACAGCTAGGGTGACTGGAAAGTCGCGCAAAATGGTATAACTCCAGAATTGAACATTCTGAGCAGTAACTTTTAAATTTGATTCTCATGCTTGATCGAAGCCAAGTTATCAAGCTACGAGCTGTCGAAAAAGATCTTTCACTAGCTGCCTTAGTAGCTGGATTGATCAAGATCAGTTTAAATATAGTAAAGTCTGTAACAATTCCGTTACAAGGCACTTTTCACATTGCAAGTATGGCTATCCTCGGGTGCATGTCGTATTGCCATCTAATACATGCACGGTCATCATCTTTGGCACATCTGCAGTACCACGTACTTCATTACACTAATTTTATTAAAAGACGGATATCTTTAAGCATGTTGGATTACTTGGAAGAACTTAGCGGCAATGCTATATACAATGCTTTTTAAGGAGATTCGCCCATTGCGTATGTAGCGAACCGACCCGGCAATTAAAGTTCAAATCCATGCAATCGATTCGCAGGCTATCTAACACAAGCAAATATATTTAGGAGTTCCCTAGCCCTTCGTCAAGCAAACGATCAAATCACTATAACTTGAGGTGGATACACTGCACAATAATTAACATACTAAAAGAACAAAAGGCTGGTCGCGCGGAGCTTGTATGTACGTATTACATGTACATGCATAAGTATACTGCATCGATAATTTATAATAAAAATTATCGGCCAAAAATGTGAGGGGGGGGGGGGGGGGGGGGGGGGCAGCTGCCCCCCTTGCCCCCCGACTCCGCGGGTCCTGCGCGGTTCTACGACGTGAAAAAAACACGAAACTACTCAGTTTTGACTTCTAGATCGATCGCCGCAACAAGTTAGACGATCCGATCGTCGGGAGCGAAGCTACGGTAGGGTACCGGGATTCGTAGTCGGGGTCAAAACATATAGACGGTTTTCATGCGTAGGCGTGAAGCGCGTGAGCATCACGTGCGGCGCCATTGTGTAGGGCAAATATACATTACATTGAATGAAATCGCAAGAATGCCTTCAAGTTTCTGTGCGTTTAGGTGCCAATCTAGGTATAAAAAATCTACGGGAATGAAGCTCTTTCGTTTTCCAACGGAAGTAAAGCAGAAATTTATGGATCGCTGCCGTTGGTAGAAAAGCGTGGGTACCAAATGCTTCTTCTATAGACTTTGCTGTTTGCATTTCGTATCAGGTAAGACAACTTATGATACAACTAATATCATTTTTGATACTTGAATGTCAAATTTCGCAGGCGCGCCGTCTAGACAGTTACATCATCCTGATTAAGTACCAAGCAAGTTTTCACATGCAATAAAATCATCTCACAACGTGGACAAACAATTCAAACGCTTTGAAAGGCATCTCAAAAGAAATGCCACTCAGCTTTCTGTTCAAAGATCGTTTGTTCTGTTGGTTGATGTTTGTACACAAACCGAGGCTATGATTGATCATGCTACTCAAACAGGTCTCCCTATACTTATTGATACAGTAACACCAACGGGAGATTACTCGGTTGTGTATGTGATATCACGTTCAACACCAAGGAAACTATATGTGATGCAAGATAAAGAAGTTATTTGGGTTACTAGGACAACTCAAACCGAGACTGCCTATATGCTGCACAAAGGTGTTGATGTACCTGATATTGAAAGTGTACAACCAACCATTTTTTCTTCTCTGGATGTAAGGGATGACCACATCAGATACTATACAGGACTACCGTCTAGCGCTGTGTTTACGAAACTTTTTACCATGCTCAATGATGTGTTTCTGGCCAAAAATGATGGATTCTGTTCTTCACTGGCACCTAAGAAGCAGTTTTTAATGGTCTTAATGAAGCTTCGGCATGCATTCAAACATCAGGACTTAGCATATCGCTTTCAAGTTGCTGTTACACAAGTGAGTCGAATTTTCCATTATTGCCGGATAAATATTATGTCAAGAGAATTGCCGTGTTTAATTCACTGGCCAGACAGATGGCAATCAATCCAACAGGAACTATTGTGTTTTTGTCAAAATGTTGGGGTGGACGGGTATCTGATAAGCACCTTACAACTGAATGTGGTTTTTTGCGAAAGCTTCTTCCAGGTGACATGGTTCTTGCTGATAGGGGATTTGATATTGCTGATGACCTTGCACTGTGTGGTGCATCCCTTTCAATTCCCTCCTTTAGAAAGGGAAAGATCAATTGTCTCAGGCAGAAGTTGAAAGCTCAAGGCAGCTCTCACGATTACGTATACACGTAGAAAGAGCCATTGGAAAATTAAAGAATTATAGTATACTAAGTTCAACACTATCAGTTTCTATCCTTAAAACATCTACCGATGTTGCTTATGCTACGATTGATAAAATACTTATTACATGTGCTGCCTTATCGAATCTTCATCCTTGTTTAGTGTAACTTTGAATCATATACATACTCATGCATGGCATTTTCATCAAATTACAACTCAATGTACAATTACATACACTTTGCAACATTACATCTTGAACAGTACCACTCACCCTTGGAAGAGAATAGCAGCCCCACACATGAAAAATGGTACCATTCTATGGTACATGTCGGGTTATCACATAACACCATTTCACCATGTTTGATGTTCTGGCAAAAACAGAATTTATCATCACTATGGTGAAGTAAACTCTCTTCTGAACATCTTGGCAAATCTAGAGAAGAAGTAGGAATTTTTTTATATGCTTTGGAAGAAGAGAATGATATGCAAGCATCAGGGATGACTTCATGGAGAGACTGTAAAAGTGATACCGATGAAAGCATTAGTGGCATTGATGCTGAACAACTGCATGGACTAGTAATGTAACATATTGTACTGGATGTTGTTTGATGTTTGATCTCGATCAGCATCTTTACTATAGGATGGTTTCACAAAATCTATGTCAATTACCATGGCTGGCTGTACCTATAATTGTAGGGTGTGTGTAGAGTAATGCAAAGGAATGGCACCATAATAAATGCTGCTTGCATGATGATCAACTAGCCTGCTACTCTACCTTATCAACATAACTCTTGTTCCAAAGGCATGGCTGAGATGTGCAAGATGGATTGTTGTAGCCTAACCTACAAGCAGCTTCAGTTAATCTTGAAGAGCAATGCAGCAACATGGCTGCAAACTTCAAGGACAAAACGTATCCATCATCCATCCATGTTTTTAAGCTTGCACGACATTGTTTGGCATGCAAAATGACTTACCCAGCCATGCAAGAGCAATGTGCAGTTTCCAAAAAGCTGTTTTTCCGATTGATGATGACCCATGCTTCGTTTGGATTGTCTATAGCTCTTTGGCTGGGGTTCACTTTAGCCTATTAGAATGCATGCAAAACCGGGAGCTATAGCCACTGGTTCCAGTACAACTGCCATCGTAATAAAAAACTGTGCGGACATATCCATTAAAGAAGTAGTTATACGCCTCTAAGGACTTGTATGCCCTTAGTGATTCCTGCGTGAACATCCCTTTGGAATCCACTAAATAAGAGTACAGGTCACCAAACTCCAACGTGGGCCAGCTCGTTACATCTTCGGTCCAAAGCCCTTGATCGATACTATAAGGGTCTGGAAGAGTAACTCCGCTGATTTTCAGCTTATCTGTGTAGCGTTTTTGAGCCTGGCCTCCCATGGAAGTGACGCACTGGTCTGCATCGCCATGTTACCGTACGTTGCCCTACCACCCACGCAAAAAAGGGTGTGGCATGTCACATGATGAAAACCGTCTATATGGGAGTCTCTAGCGAGACTTCCGATAAAGCATCCATTTCCTGATCTTACCTGGTCCTTCATGATGTGGCCACTAGAGGGGAAACTACAACGACAATGGAATAGCCCCGGCCGGCCGCTCTTTCTTCTGACATTTATCAAACGCCACTGGCAAGCAAGCATAACAGAGGCTTTTACCAAAACCCGTGGGTAGAATGGCAAATAAGTCCCTGCCTTCAATTAGAGCCACAGCTACTTCGACTTGTTCAGGCTTCATTGAAGAGTAGCCTAGTTCCATGGCCGCCTCGATCACACACTGCACTACTGTTATCTCGATACAACCATGGGCGTAGGAACCGGGGGGGCCAGGGGGGCCTTGGCCCCCCCAATCATAACATTGGGAGGGCCAGGCCCCCCCAATCCCAATACAATTCAATGTTCACACGACATATCTTTGGTACGACATGGTACGGAACAGCTAAATGTGGCACGGTACAACTACTGATTATTTGGGATTGTGTGGCGGCCGTAATGCCTGAAATCAACCATCACGCCATTTTAATACTATGGAAACAAGCTAATACTACGCATGCTCATATCGCAATCTACCACAATCGAACGACTGTATGGTTTTGGTAGTGTCAGAGGTAATATTATCTCTGGTAGTGTAACCATGCCGTACCGTACAGTACCATGTAGGCACAGAAAGATAATGTCGTGCAAACGTGTTAAAATTTAAATCCACGCGTCGGTTTGATAGCGTTAATCTTGTAGCCCCTCTCTATCGGAATACAGTGGAAATCGTGATACTTGTCGTTAAAATATTTTGAGTGTGTTTTAATGTTAACTTGATTTTTTAACATTAACTGTATGCAGTATTGAAAATCTGACAACACAGTGTTGTTGACCAAACATTTGTAAACAAGTACCGGAAATAAGTAAGTGTCACGTGACTAACACGTCTGTTTGTTTTTGTTTTTAAGTGTCCCAGTCCAAAAAACGGATTTGTAGCATATTTCTCAGCTCTGAGGCAGCAGATCAACACAAAATTTGGTATATAAGAGAAAAACAAACCTGCCCAACGTTTGGCCGAGTCATATTTCAAACCCGGGAAATATTTTGTGTGTTTTCATGGGAGACACGTTTGTTTAGGTCGAAAAGCGTTTAGTATGCCGTTTTGCACAGTGGGCGTTATATGCGACAGTACATCGATTTGTATACCGAGGGATGGTTATTGCACTATAGACACCTATGTTTACAACGTAACAGTTGATTTTACCGTCAAAATTCTGCTTGCAAACGTTGAAGCTTAGAAAACACGCCATTTTCGAGTGATCATTACAATTATGTCGTTATTGGCAATTAATTAAAGGTTTTGTATTATGGCTGAAGATGTGATCGGCGAATACGAGAACCAAGCATCAACCAGCGTACAAAAGCGGCGAGCTAGTAAAGAGGCAAATCATGCTTGGGCATCGTTGAAGCGAAGGAAGGCTCCGAGGGGTAATCCCGAAGCTGCCGCTTTGAAGCAGTGGTCTATCAGCGAAACAAACGTGTACCTCAAAGAGCAGAAGGACGAATGCTACTATCGCAGAGAGTGCAGCCAAGGAATTGGAGTCCCTCGCTGTACACATGCCAAATGTGTCCGATAGTGAGGCAAGAGCGTTTGCATTACGAATGTTCTACATAGAGCCTATTAGAGGTGTCCACTCCCACTGATGCCCAAACAAATGTGAGTCAGATGTTTCATCACTATCGGACACATTTGGCATGTGTACAACGAGGGACTCCAATTCCTTGGCTGCATTCTCTGCGATAGTAGCATTCGTCCTTCTGCTCTTTGAGGAACTTGCTTCGCTGACCGACCACCGCTTCAAAGCGGCAGCTTCGGGATTACCCCTCGGAGCCTTCCTTCGCTTCAAAGATGCCCACACATGATTTGCCTCCTTATTTGCTCGCCGCGTTGGTTGATGTTTGGTTCTTTGAAGAACCTAAGAACCAGCCATAAAATCGAAACTTTAATTAATATTAAAAAATTGTTACAATAACGTAACATTTGTAATGAGATTCACTCGAAAATGGCGTGTTTTCTAAGCTTCAACGTTTGCAAGCAGAGTTTTGACGGTAAAATTAACTGTTACGTTGTAAACATAGGTGTCTATGGTGCAATAACCATCCCTCGATATAAAAATCGATGTACTGTCGCATATAACGCCCACTGTGCAAAACGGCATGCTAAACACTTTTCGACCTAAACAAACGTGTCTCCCATGAAAACACACAAAATATTTCCCGGGTTTGAAATGTGACTCGGCCAAACATTGGGCAGGTTTGTTTTTCTCTTATACAGTATACCAAATTTTGTGTTGATCTGCTGCCTCAGAGCTGAGAAATATGCTACAAATCCGTTTTTTGGACTGGGACACTTAAAAACAAAAACAAACAGACGTGTTAGTCACGTGACACTTACTTATTTCCGGTACTTGTTTACAAATGTTTGGTCAACAACACTGTGTTGTCAGCTTTTCAATACTGCATACAGTTAATGTTAAAAAATCAAGTTAACATTAAAACACACCCAAAAAATTTTAACGACAAGTATCACGATTCCACTGTATGTTCTTTCAGGACAACTTGACTTTCCCGATACGTAAAACTTCAGTGTAATTTACCTTTATATGTACTATTCAAACAACTATGTGCGACCGTAAGGTTTGATAAGCCAACTACCATACTTTTTCAAAGCTTCCGCGCTCCGCGCGGGAGGGCCACATCCCCCCCCCCCCCCCTTGTTGGCAACCTTCCGCCGGCTATTTCACAGATATTTTATTATGTGAGTTGGCCCCCCCAATCTTTAATACGTTCCTACGCCACTGACAACTCTCTTTCAACAGCTGTACGTACATTGAATGAATAACACTAGTGTATAGGTGATAATTGCCTGCATCGAAATGTTCATCTTCTGATTGCCATTCTGCATGCAACCACTACTAGCTCCCTTGCAAATGTATAAATACTTTTGACCAGGGGTAAAAAAATGCAGTGCTTTTTCACAAAGGATTGTTCAATTAATAGTTAGTACCACATATTCAGGCTTATTGTTCCATCTGCATGGTGGATACGCGAATATCTTTTTGAGTGCTGCAATCCCCCCACCTTCACAACTGTTTATCACTTAGAAGTTCTGTTTTACCAACATTGGTTTCTAATTTTAGTTCTTCATCATTAAAAAGCAAATCACTCTTTGAGCAAAAATTACTAATTTCAAGTTACTAGGTTCAAAAATTAGTTATTAACATGTAACGCTTAAACTAGTTGATAACTAATTTTAATAACCATTACAAATTATGAAATGAAGTATAAAAGCATTTGATTTGGTATTAGGGTTGAAATGATCAAGAAATCCACATCCCAAACGGGAGGCTGGTCTCCCCACCCCTTTTTAATCCTGTGTATCCCATTGTACCTAATGAGGTGATACCATGTAAGGACCCCTGTTCCTGATGTAGAAAAGCTTGCAAAAATGGTCGTAGTACTCCAGTGATACGCTTCTGATGTGTGGGTATAATTTATGGTGCGGTGGAAAGCATAGCGGTGCCTTGCACCGCCCCCATTGTACCAATTCACTTCCTGACTCATACAAACAGCAGTGTAGTTAACTTCTGAATGAAATAAAGTATGGAACCATATGTTTAAATACAACATACCTCGTAAGGGAAGTATATACATGTGTACTAGTGCAATCATATGTTGAACCTACTCTTATCACATTCTGAAGTCGTCTTTTTTCTCCCATATGGGAGAGTATTGCTGACCTTGAAGTATAAAAAGTGAATGTGTAGGGTTAGTTATTACACAGGATGGGGTAATATCACCATGCAGGGGCCACTCTTTTGTGAGTGGTGATGGGGGTGCACGTACACAGTCCTACAGCACTGTCCTCTACACGGAGAGAGAGAGAGAGAGAGAGAGAGAGAGAGAGAGAGAGAGAGAGAGAGAGAGAGAGAGAGAGAGAGAGAGAGAGAGAGAGAGAGAGAGAGAGAGAGAGAGAGAGAGAGAGAGAGAAAGAGAGAGAGAGACTGTATCTAAACGGACAGACAGCAGAGGTGCTTACCTGCTTCTGCTGGACTGGGGACTGTGTTAGTGCATATACAAATATTTAAATCCTTAGGGAAAGAGTCACATGTACAGCTGTAGCCATGTCCTTACTGGGAGATGGGAGAGGGGCCTAAGCTGCTTGAGGCATAGTTCCAAATGGAGAGAGACACCCGTATGCCCGTGAATCCCCCCCCCCCCATTCTTAAATATTAAATTACTCATCGTATCTCTGTCTAATTAAAGCATAAACGAGCCAATCAACACTAGTTAACACCTGCAGTCCGCACATTCGGCCACTATTTGGTGTACTGAAAATGATTCACTCAGACAAGAATCAGTTTTCCTCGTATTATATGTACGACTATCAAGTCGAAATCTTCTTTTACCCCATCACTCTTCCCAGTGTACGTTTTCTAATGTATGAAAGTCGGAGAGGGCATAATCACCTAAACCTATCCATTGTGCAATTAACAAAAATATGCTCGCACTTTTTAAAAATTTCCCATAATAGTACTTCATACGAATACGAGACTTTGCAGTGTAAAAATCTATGCTCTATCAGAGAATTGTTTGTGTTATTTTTAGCGACCAACCTATAATGAAGGTATAGTCGCAAGTTTCGATGGGGGTCAAAACTCAATGCGTTTTACTATAGTCGCGCCGATACGTACGACCAAACATCGTATAACCTACACGTTGCAGTGTATAAACGTGACCACTATCCCTCTTACTTAAAAAAAGGCACAAAAGGTAATCTACTAGGCTGTTGTAAGAGGCTACACGCGAAATTTACTGTATCTTCTCTTCTGTACGTCCTATTTAAAAAAATACAAACGTTCCCGAAACCTACATACAGCAAGGAATCCAAATCCGTTATTGGTTTCGACACTGCAACAAAAAACGAAGGGGGAGGATAGCCAGACACTCAATCAAGTAAGTGTGCGCATGGTTGATAGGCGTCTATGGCTCACGTGCTCCGTTTCCGATCCCTTTACTATATATATATACTATCTATGATAAAAGTTAGCCAAGGGCGCATTTAAACTAGTTGAGCGTAGCCTGACCTTCGTGTATTAGCGGAAGGTCGGGTACCAAACCCGCACAGATTTTGTACAAGCTGCAACGGGGATTGCAGTCCAATGGGTGAATGAAGTACCAGCACTTGTTTCTGTTGGCCCAGAAATTATGTTTTATTTTATTTTCAGTGGACACTGTACTCAACCCTAAAATTATGTTTTTCTACATGTACAATCACAAAACAAAATATCAGCAATACAATCTGAAAATACAATTATGAAAAGTTACATAGTGCACATAATAAGATAGAAGTAGTCTCAATAATGCTTCAACATTAAACACTGTGCATGACATTAGTGCATGAATTTAAGCAGTTTCATTAATGTGTTCATTCCTCTTGCAGCGAACCAGAACGCACAACTTGAGCGTGCCAGTTGTAAAATCAACAAGGCCAACTTCAGCTCATGTAATCTTATCATCCAAGAACAGCACTCAGAGCTTTGATCTGATCACTACGCAATGATTGCTTCCAGTTCTTCATGAGGCTGCTGTCATATGTATGGTAAAATATCAACTGGATCAGAAAAGGAGAACTATCACTAGGAATATCATCTTTGGTTAGCTCACTCTGACACTTATCTCCATTATAGGAGGACAGTGTGAACAGTAATAGGCCAAACTGCTTCCAATCCAAATATTGCACTTTCCTTTCTTCTGTTTCATATGTATACATAAAATGTTTTCCATACTCATCAGTGACATCATCATTACTACTTGAACGATCAAAGTCAATCAATTTAATTTCACAATCTTCACCTACACAGACATTGGGCAGTCTGACATCAAGGTGAGCTCTGCCAAGACTATGAAGGAAATCCAGTCCTTCTATTAGTCCATCAGCAAGATCTGGAAGGCATTGCTTAGCTATTTCTTCAGTTAACTGATATTTCATTGCTCGAAATACAAATAAACTAATAGGGTCCATTAATTGATGAAAAGGTAAAACAAGGTGTTTGTCACACTTGTCTCTGTCTGTTTCATTCATTTGTAGGTATGCAATAACCAGCTCGCCTAATGCAGACTGATGTGACAAGTCACCAGGAAATTTGAAGAAATACTTTCCATTCGTCAACAAAATAGAAAATTTTGAGGGAACCTGCCTTAAGGAGGTGGAACCAGAATAAGCATTCAGTTTTCCATGAATCAATTCAAGGTCTTCCTTAGACAAAGGAACTAAGAAACGTTTAGCAGGAGATGGGTTTATTTGTAATTGTTGCACAACCTGGATTTGTTTTCCCCATGTTTCTTGTACCATTTCTTTGATCTTTTCCTTCCTTAAACTTGAAACATTGCAAACAAATTTGCACTTATCCCAAACAACTTCTACTTTACAAGCAAAGTCGTTAGTGTTGTCTGCCTCATCCTTTGGGAATGTAAAACCAACCCATGATGTAATAGAAGGGTTGAAATGACGAATATAACGTAACAAATCAATCAAGTTAGCAAACAGTTTTGCAATTGTATCTTCCATAGGAGAAGAATTGATCTCAAACAAGCTTGCAGGTACTAAATTCCACAAGATGGCCACGTCAGGTTTGAAGCAAGCTGATGCTGTAATTGGTGCCAATAGTTCAAAAATTTCAGAAATGTAAGTATGATCAATGGAGTAGTAATAACAATTATTACATGTACATTTTGTGCTATATGTGGTGTCTTGACTTAAGTCAGGCAACTGTGTTCCTCTCTCTCGTTGTTTCCATTGTTTGAAGAAAGTTGAATTGCCATGTTTATTAGCCGATTCATTTAGAATTAAAATTAACCATTTACACAGACGTTTGCCTTTACTCAAGTCACCATCAAAATTAGTGATATCACAGAGTTTGTAGCGGTTTAATGGAGGAACGTATTTAAAACCATTTGTCTTAATGATGCAATTCTTGAAACATTTATCGCCCCGTTTTAGTGAACAAGATGGAGTTGTGCTAGTTGATTTTGGAGCCGAATCTGAAATGTCAATGTTTCAGACAGGTAAAAATTACTCAAATTTATATTAGGTACATGTTTAATTGTCTATTTGTATCCATGTGAATACCTGTGCACAGGTGTTTACATTTTCATAGTTGCCAACTTTTTGGTAAATAATTCCGGGACCAGAAGCCACACCCCTACCATACCCACATTTTGTCACATTCTGTATTAGCTACAATAATCCATTGACACAGAATTCTTGTTTCCTTTTACTGCTATGGTAGAAATAATAGAACGCATCAATATTGATCAATATCAATTGGAAGTGCTGTTAGACCTGCTTTCAAGTGTTACATGTACATTATGATATTACTATAATGATAATACTTATAGTCTATAAAACTGTCGCTGTTACAGAGCTCACTGCTATCCCTTGAAACTCTAGTACCCACGTCTTGTTGAAGTGATAGTCCCTTTTCGGCTGTTTCTTCTTAGGTGGAACTCAGCTCATTCGATAGTAGTTGGGCATAGCCTGACCGCCAGTACGCAAAGGCTGGGCTACACCCAACTACTTCAATTGTACACTTAGCCATGCACTGGAACAACTGTCTATCATTATTATCCATTTTACGGATATATACACGTGGGTAAAACACCGCAAGCGCAAATGAAATATTTGTCGTAGACAAATTAGGGGTGTGACTTAACGGATAAGCGTTTAAAATAGAATTCCGGGACAATGGGCCATCCAGGACACGGGTACAAAATCCGGTAGTGTCCCGGGCGTTCCGGGATGGTTGACAACTATGCATTCTACTTTCAGCTCTGTATTCTTTGATAGAAATGAGACATGTTTTCTGGATTTCTACATATTATACATAAGAGAAATGATTAAAATAACATATTAATTACACGTTAAGTAATTGCAAAGTTGTTTCAAAATTGGCTTGCGACAGTAAAACATGCTTATGCTAGGTAACCTTTTAAACGATACGGTACAGTGGAGGTATGGGAGATTCACTTGAAACCATAGATTGGATCCAGGACCCTTCTGCACCTGTAGAGGAGCAAGGACCTTCAGGCTTAAATTTGTTATTAATGTCTAATGTCCTGGGCGTGCTCCGCGGTGCACGTTTGTACATCGCGGGGTACGCAAAACAAAGGTTTTTGCATTCCGCCGTTTCAGCATGCTAGTGAAGTTTGACTGTTATGCCACGTTGTATAAGTCCTTATCTGCTTGGGCTGAAGCTTTGAAAGCCTAGTACCTTTCGCTGCTGATACAACAAGTCGCCACAGCGGAGGTACACTTTACGGCGAGTGTACGCGGTAATTGAAAAATAATAACAACGTACGTACCGGAAGTTTCGCGTACCTCCGCTGTGACAAGTTGCTGTAAGAGCAGCGAAAGGTACTAGGCTTTCAAAGCTTCAGCCCACGCCTTATACAATGTGGCAAAACAGTCAAACTTCACTAGAATGCTGAAACGGCGGAATGCAAAAAACTTTGTTTTGCGTACCCCGCGGTGTACAAACGTGCACCACGAAGCACGCCCAGGACATTAGACATTAAGTGAGTATTGTGTAAACACGACAAGCTCCGGACCTTCAAGGAATTTGAGAAACCTTCCAAGCAGTTTCCAAAACGCAAATGGTACTCCAGGAAGTGCTTGAATGACTTTTTCAATGTGTTTACACGCATAGGTGTGAGCTAGCATACCGCTGGTGAAGATTGGTGGGCGTCTCCAGTGCAGCAATCGTCAACAGCGGTGGTGCAGCTCAGGCCAACAACGACATGACCTGGACCAGCAAGCATGGACAATGGAGGTACAGAAAATGGTAGTGGTCAATCTTAAAGTAACCAACCAAAAAAATGCAAGAGACTCCTGACAATCAGGTGGCTTAGCTTGTTGTCGTTATCGTACAGGAAAGATAAAACGAGTAGTTGTGTGTTTGTTTTATGTCACAAAACCGCATGATTATGGAGAACAAAACACTTTTTGAAAAACTCGTACCCAGTCCCACGAGACCACACATAACTAAGGATGGGAACACTTTTATGAAATGAAAATCACACTAATAGCTTTAGAAATCATTGGCATTCTCGTTTCAGTGGTCAAAAAGTCTCGAGGCTACATCGTATATATCAGTAGTTGTGTTAGCAAATTACAAATATTTAAGCATCCTGTATCTGACATGACTCAAAATGATCAGATAGTTTAGAACTCGGTCATATTTTGCCTTTTATACAAAGTACTATTAGAATACATGTAATCCGGGCACTATACATATTAACCTGAGGAGAGAGGCAAAACGACGAGCAAAATATCGGAATGACCTTCAATCAAGCTACAAAGGAGAGGATGAAAAGAAAAGGACCACTCAACACTAAAACTATTGAGCAGAGCCAGATAAGGAATGGGCTTCTCAACCACATGGCAAGCCTGAAAAAGAATGGGCTGCTAAAAGACAAGTCCAGAACGTGCTCGTTCAGCGATATGGGGACCCAAAGGTATGTAATGTAGCACATAGCACACTAAGTTGTATAATTACATGTAGGAAGTGGTCATGTATCTCGCTAATGATGTGCGCTTGGTGTTTATCCAAATTACTGTCTGATGAAAGCATATATGTTTATGAAAAAGTAATGAAACAGGTACATAAAAATAAAAATCTTCCCAGTGAGTTCTAAAGTTGGTGGTATATAGGATTTAAGGGAAAATGGAATAGTCCTATATTTAGCACATTTCTACATGTAGGATAGTATGTTGCTTAATAGGACTATTATTATAAGATCCTAGTTTCCTTCCTTTTTACGCCACTATTGCCTTCAAATCCTATATACCACCAACTTTCTCATAGAGGTTTTTATTTCTTTGTTTAAATAGATACCATAATGAACACGAACAGTTAACTGGTGTTCCATTTAAATTTCCGTTATCCCAAGGTACAAGTACATGTAGCAGTGTATAATCTCTTCGAAAATAGCACAGTGTATATAAACAACAACATTTTTCAAATCTCATTTATTGCATAAAAATAACAATTTTTAAAGTACCAACAATGACAATACCTGTTTTCATTCTCTTTGGAGGAATTGATTCTGCATCTGTTTTGAATGAACAAAAGTGTATAGTGCAGATGGGATACATGTACCTGTTACACCTGTACGGTCCATGTACTTTTCCACAATTTAATTTCTCGTCTTTCTATCTATACACGGAGGGCCTTTTGGGCTCGAATGTCAATGTTGCACGTGATCGAATTCAATTTGTGCCCTAAAATCCTGCGCATCGCAAAGTATTGGAAAATGAAAAATGAATTATCGTCGTCTTTATCAATATAATGAACAATGCTCCATCTGCAACGGAATAATGGTCTGGAAGCGGTGCCGACCTGTCTCCAATAACCGGAATCGATCCCTCTGCACGGAACACGTACGCCCTGTGGGCGTGTGTACCTTTTTATAAGTTGTTGCGTTCTGTATCGTGTGGTGTGTACCCGATGCTGTTTGTAGTATAATGTGTGTGTGTGTGTGTGTGTGTGTGTGTGTGTGTGTTCATTGACGAAGATTAATACTATGTGTCTCAAGTTTTTACGTAGCTATACCTCAATCGCCAGTCAGCGTCCTGTTTAATGGCATACGAAAATGTGATCAAATGTGACAGTTTAGTCATAGATTATAAATCACCTTAATTATGACCTTATGGAACCCTTCCTCCTCACCCTCCCTCCCTCTCCCTCTCCCTACCTACCCCTGGTTTTCTATATCTATAGTGTGTACAACAACAGCACTGACAATTCTAAGATGGTTGCACAAGGTCAGAGTACTCTATCAGGTTGCCATGGTAACTAATAAGAACAATACGAGAGAGGTGGAAGGTGTGACACATCACATAGTATCTTTTCATGGGGTGAGAAAATTGCACTTCATTAGTACATGGTGCAAAGGATGATCTGTCTCTGGGCTTAGAATTACTGCTTACTAATGTCATTTCTTGCATGCAACATGTACAGCTCTCTGATGTGATGAAATTTTTAGTATGCAAGTATTTTCTGTCAAGGCACACGAGATATTATGAAGGCATGCATGCTGTGCATATGATGTGTGATGTGTGTATGTGTGTGTGTACGTATGCATGCATATCTACAGTTTAATACACCCCTTGGACTAAAAGGTTAGCATCAGTACTTCATTTCCAAATTTATCTACCTTAAACCAGTACCCTAAGTTTTTATGTGTGTAGATGCAGGAAGGGTCAGGATGTCTTTATCACAAGGAAAAAAACTAAACTGGAAAACAAATTAAAATTTTATGTGTTGTTGAAAATAGTTTTCCACGCTTAGAGACCTGCAGTTTGAAAGTATTGATTTAGACACAAAATGAGCTTCCACCTAAATAGGGCTAGTCATCATGATATCGACCGGGGATGGTACATGTAAAATGGTGGGGTTGTGCTTGGTTATTGGCAGGGCCAGCTATAAGTGGCAGCTGGCAGCTCAGGTAAAAGCAGCAGCTGGAGGCAGTTGCTCAGTCGAAGCGTTTGTGCATGCACAACACTTGTAGGCAGCAGTAATTCTATTTTATTTGGTTGTTCATTAATCAGTGCCAAATGGTAGCACTGTATGTGTCTTATCGCAAGAGCAGATGATCCCTGGGCACAGGGATGGTGGAAGCTGTTGGACTCTAAGTTGAATATGTTCTAAGTTGTATGTGGCTGGGCAGTGCTAGTTAGAGGTTTTTTTCTCCAACATGTTTGGTGGTTTTTTTTCCCTGGTAGAGGTTTTCCCATAAGGAGATGTGGGCTCATCTCCAGGTTGAGCCCCTTGCCTAGCCTTGTGTGTTGTTTGTGATTGCTGTAGCAGTGTGCAAGTGTAAAGTTTATCATGTACTATTATTAAAAGTTGGTGTGCACAGGTGACACAAATCGTAATGGCATGTCATCTGGGAAGTGGGAAGGTATGTACCACTAGTTTACTCGTTGCAGTTTTGCTTGAAATATATATAATTGTTCACTACATAAAAGAATCCACATGCATGTACAAATTATCTCCCTTTGGAGCAGAAAGACAAAAACGTATCAATAGTGTAGAGAAGGTCCAATGCAACTATACAGTACATAAGGTACTTCACGTGGTTAGTTGGGCATTTATTTGCGCGTAGCCGAACAGTTATGGGGATAGCTGTATCGTATATACAGCTGTGCCATTGATACCTATAGTCATCGATGTTGTCCTGTTTGAAGCAGGTGCAACTCTCTACTTCAAGGTCGTTCAGGCCACTCAGGCCAATTTGTATTTTCCAAACCGCTCAACGTTAATGTCTAATTGCAAACTAAAAAAAAAAAAGCATAACACACACACACATACACACACACACACACAGCACCATTACATATATAGATGGGAAGCATGTGGCTCTATAGAGCATTCAGAACAATCTGTACAACAGTATTATTTGTAAGGTGGACAGTTTACTACTGTGTGTGTGTATGTTGTGTGTGCGTGCATGTGTGTGTGTATGTGAACCTGGTTAGAGCAAATGCAACAGTGATCCTCTTAAGGTGTTTTGCCTTTACATTTGGAGTGTTTGGTGTGTATTGTAGACTAAATAAGTTTTCTTGTATTCCTATAATATACAAAATTATTTAATATTTTTATTTGCAATATATAGCAAAAATGGCACTTACATACAGCTATTACGTGTATGTATTGATGTATGCATGTAGGTATGCATGGATGTATGTGGATGTATGTGTATGTATGTGTATGTATGTATATGTGTGTATATGTATGTGTATGTATGTATGTATGTATGTATGTATGTATGTGTGTGTATGTATGTGTATGTGTGTATGTATGTATGTATGAATGTATGTTATGTGTATGTATGTGTGTATGTATGTATGTATGTATGTAATGTATGTATGTGATTATGTAGGTGTATGTGTATGTATGTATTTATGTCTGTATGTATGTATGTATGTATGTGTGTGTATGTATGTATGTATGTATGTATGTATGTATGTGTGTATGTATGTATGTATGTGTGTATGTATGTGTATGTATGTATGCGTGTATGTATGTACGTGTGTATGTATGTGTGTATGTATGTATGTATGTATGTATGTATGTATGTATGTATGTATGTATGTATGTATGTATGTACGTATGTATATGTGTGTATGTATGTATGCATGCATGCATGTATGTATGTATGATTTGTCCAGTTTATATCTTGCAGTTGATATTAGTACATGTTACAATTAAAGTTACTGTGGATCTTGATTAGATCCACACATAATTATATACATACGTACACATAAATACCTATATACACATACATGTATGCCTACATACATTCAGATACAGATACACTATATGTATTATGCTTCTGTACAATACTATTAAATGTATGTAGGGGCTGTTGACTGAACCAGGGTCAGTACATACATAACTTGGGTTATGACAAATGAAGCCAGCTTGTGTGACCTGAAGTAGAGGGCCCCACGTTTGTTGTGCCTCCTTCTTAGGCACATCCTTGATGGTCTACTTACAAATACAAGATGAACAGGCCAGTACTAGTGTATATCAATTAACACTGCAATAGGAAGTAGAACCAAGAACTGAATGTTAACCAAAGGGGAGTATTTGTATGCATATACATGCACGAATACAGAATGTGTCCATGCATCTGTCCATCCATTAATCCACATTCATCCACCTATCTACATGTGTGTCCCCGGGGGGGTTGGGGGGGCATGGCCCCCCCAACCCCCCCCCTTTATTGCATACATGCACACCCCTACTGGCTGAATTGGCTGAAAGCGGACAGCATCCACCGTCCACTGGTTGAATCTGCCGAGAGCGCGGACACCTCATTGACTGAATTGGCCAAAAGCTGACATCAGCCCCCCCACTGCCGAAAGCGGACAGCCCCCCCCCCCCCCCCCCCCCCACTGGTTGAATTGGCCAAAAGCGGACAGCACCCACACCCCCCCCCCCCAAACTGGTTGAATTGGCCGAAAGCGGACAGCACCCCCCACCCCCCACCACCCCCATTGGTTGAATTGGCCGAAAGCGGACAGCACCCCACCCCCCCCCCCCACCCCACCCCCCCCCCCCACTGGTTGAATCGGCCGAAAGTGGAGAACATATACTCGGCTGTCAAATGGCGCCCCCCTTGCCCTATCCTGGCCCCCCCCCCCCCCCCCCTTTCCAGAAAAGCTGGGGATGACCATGGCCTACACACATACTTGCATATATATATAATATATATATTATTATTATTATTATTATCATAATTATATACATACGTACATGTACATGCATGCATGCATACATACACACACATACATACATATGTACATATACATACAATACACACACATACATCACCAGCATGCATGCCTTCTTGAACTAGATATATCTCCCCTTTGGTTAACATGCAGTTCTTGGTTCTACTTCCTATTGCAGTGTTAATTGATACACACTAGTACTGGCCTGTTCTGGTATTTGTAAGTAGACATCAAGATGTGCCTGCTTAAGCAGGGGAAACTATAACCATGGGGCCCTCTACTTCAGATCACAAAGCTGGCTTCATTTGTCACGAACTGTACATGTTGCATGCAAGAAATGACAACATTAGTAAACTTTAAGGGATACATGACATTAATTGGAACAGTTGACAACCCAAGGGATACATGACATTAATTGGAACAGTTGACAACCCATTCGAAGCCCAGAGGCAGATCATGCTTTGCACCATTGTTCTTAATAGGTACTATGGCAACCTGATAAGGTACTCTGACCTTGTGCAACCATCTTAGAATTGTCAGTGCTGTTGTTGTACACACTATAGATATAGAAAGGCAGGGGTAGGTAGGGAGAGGGAGAGGGAGGGAGGGTGAGGAGGAAGGGTTTCATAAGGTCATAATTAAGGTGATTTATAATCTATGGCTAAACTGTCACATCTGATCACATTTTCGTATGCCATTAAACAGGACGCTGACTGGCGATTGAGGTATAGCTACGTAAAAACATGAGACACATAGTATTAATCTTCGTCAATGAACACACACACACACACACACACACACACACACACACACACACATTATACTACAAACAGCATCGGGTACACACCACACGATACAGAACGCAACAACTTATAAAAAGGTACACACGCCCACAGGGCGTACGTGTTCCGTGCAGAGGGATCGATTCCGGTCATTGGAGACAGGTCGGCACTGCTTCCAGACCATTATTCTGTTGCAGATGGAGCATTGTTCATTATATTGATAAAGACGACGATAATTCATTTTTCATTTTCCAATACTTTGCGATGCGCTGGATTTAGGGCACAAATTGAATTCGATCACGTGCAACATTGACATTCGAGCCCAAAAGGTCCTCCGTGTATAAATAGAAAGACGAGGAATTAAATTGTGGAAAAGTACACGGACCCTGTACCATGGCTGGTCTACCTGCACACTTGCGGGCACATTGTTGTATGTTAAATTGTTACTTGGCAATGAATTAATTTGCATGTTTGGACTTATTCTACACATTGCTATAAACTTAATAACAAAGCAAAAGGTACAAGTACATGTAGCAGTGTATAATCTCTTCGAAAATAGCACAGTGTATATAAACAACAACATTTTTCAAATCTCATTTATTGCATAAAAATAACAATTTTTAAAGTACCAACAATGACAATACCTGTTTTCATTCTCTTTGGAGGAATTGATTCTGCATCTGTTTTGAATGAACAAAAGTGTATAGTGCAGATGGGATACATGTACATGTTACACCTGTACCATGGCTGGTCTACCTGCACACTTGCGGGCACATTGTTGTATGTTAAATTGTTACTTGGCAATGAATTAATTTGCATGTTTGGACTTATTCTACACATTGCTATAAACTTAATAACAAAGCATAGATATAGGATCAAAGGATCAAAAGAACAGAGAAACTGGCTGTTGTAAATGTATGCTCATCAATATACTTGGAAAAAATCAGCATCATCAGCATCATGATTACCATTGTCATTATCATCACCACATTGCTTATCATCATTGTCTGATGGCATGGTGCTGGGTCTCTCCCAAGATTTTTTCCCCTGACTCCATCCATTGCAAAATTGCATCTGCAAGGTTATAGTGTGCAGATGATTTTGTAACAGTATTTCGATCCCTGCATTGCTATAAAGCCTGATTTCAATGCCATTCCATTAATTTATTGCTACATGTACATGTACATGTATACCAGATGGATTTTATCGCTAATCACAAGCAAAGTAACGAAAAGAGTGTGTGCTCATGCGTTAGCAAATTAGAAGGCCATTTTCTAAGCAAGAACCTTTTACTGATAGATTGAAGAAACGCCTACACATAGGCGAAAAGTGCTGTTTTAGCCTACGCATAGGTAGCTTACGTGTAAGCGTTCTATTGCAACCTATGGTCCTCGCATCCAATAGCGTTTAAAACTTTGAACTAAAATAATGTAACACTTAAGCATAGGGCTTCGTTTTTAATTCGCTTTGGAGATCATTTGACTATCGGCTTTATAGATACACGATCGAGATGGAAGAGCATACAAAAATTGCCCACGATCTTGATGAAAATGAGTATAAAAGTTGGAAATCGTGTGTGTTAGGCAAAAAGAGTTCAAATTATATCTGCCTAAAAAGCGAAGAATGCTTCTAGCAAAGTTTTTCTTTTGCAAATCGGAACAACTCGAGCTAAGTGAGGGGCGTGCCTTTTAATTAGCGTACGTAGCTCTAACAGCATGCTGGCATTGTTTTCTACTGCTATCTTGCAAGTAGCCCTCTTTGCTATACTGATCGTTATTATATCAAGCATTGGCTAGCTGGTCATTTGTTGGAATTAAGTGATTTGCAACGCCTCCATGTAGATTAACGTGCTTACATGTAGGCGACAATCTATCATTAACACTCAAGGTGATGCCCAATTGATGTTATTAAATTACAGCCCACCCATCACGCGTCACAATATGGCAATGTTACTGACCACTCCTGCAATACACTAATTTATTTGTGGTTGCAAAACCATTTTAATAAATGGGTAACACATGTATAATGGTATTGAGCATAGTGTGCTAAAGTTATTCCATTGCTGCAGGGTGTTATTTTCCGTTGTTGCCAGCTACATGTAGGACAGTGTTAGTAGAGATATCCCTCTTACCAGTTTATATACATGTACAATAAGACCAAAATTTTTTCACTCTTATGGTTATTTGTTTGTAACTTTTGAACCGCACAACCATAAGTGATGCAAAATTTATTTTCAGAATCAATTTTACACAAGGATTATGCTTTTGATGTTATTTATTAAGTGTATAAAATGCATGGTAATCAAATAAACAACTTCGGTTTGTGGAACATTTTCTGCCCTGAAGGAATGTAGTTAGGAACCCAATTTTTTACATGGATACTACTACACAGTCCCTATGTACAGTACCGGTCATAATAAAAGTCACGTTCCGTTTTAGTTCTACGATCGTAGCACTGTGCAGTCTTTTTAGAACACGATGATAAAACGATGATCTTATGTACGTGTTAACTGGTCCGCGAAGTGCACAACTCCGTTTACACCGGTTTTATAGCAACGTACGCGGTAACAAAACGATGACGCTGCGTAGATCGCTGAAAGGATTGAATTCTAACGTAGCGTAGGCTATAAAACTGAACAAGCGCGTTCGTTCGGAAGATCCGTTTTACTAAATACGTTTAAGTAATTATGCCTCCGCCCCTACAGTAAAAATCGCTCGCTATGACCGCTACATGTACTTCTTCTATACGTCTTCTTGAAAATCCTCCCTCCCTTTGAAGGGATAAGTGGATGACGTCATATACCAGATGAGACCGCTTTTAATTTTAGCCACACTTAATTGAACCGATCGCGAGCGCTGTTGCAGAACGTCCATCCAAGCGATGTTCTACAACCAATCAAGCGATGCGAACGGCTTGTTAACATTTCAAAAACGCGTCTAAAACGCTAGCGATTAACAACTTTTGTGTTAATCATATTTGAAGAATAGCTACGATGCCAAAACTAAACGAAACCAGAAGCCATATCTTAGTGCTACGATCGTAGCACTAAAACGGAACGTGACTTTTATTATGGCCGGTACTGTAAGTTCAAGTAATTAGCCCTTAACTGTTATTGGTTATTAAGATCGGTCCCATTTTATACGTTCTGAGGTTGCTTCACGCTTTGCAATAATTCAAACAAATAATGTCTATTGTCCTGGGCGTCCCTGCGGGTCACGAGTGTGCACCAAGGAGGACAGGAAACAAATTGTTTGGCGATTAGTCAATTCAGCTTTCAAGTGTTTTGCCACGTTGTACAAGTCCTTATCTGTTTGGGCCTAAGCTTTGAAGCTCTAACGTCTTTGGCTGTTCTTGTAGCAGTTCATCTCAGCTGAACCACCCGGTATGTAACACGCTCTGAGAGACATTTTTTAAAATGCGCCACAAAACTTAATAACCGAGGACCGACGTGGCTAATTAGAAGATTTGTTTTTGAAGGCGAGAGCTTAGAACAAGTCGCTTTTTCCACCTAGTTACATATAGCTGCCAGTTAAAACATTTATTTACGCACGTCAAACGTATTGGGTATCTCCAATTTGACAAGCTACTATATACAGTACCTGTCATAATAAAAGTCACGTTCCGTTTTAGTGCTACGATCGTAGCACTAAGATATGGCTTCTGGTTTTGTTTTGTTTTGGCATCGTAGCTATTCTTCAAATATGATAAACACAAAAGTTGTTAATCGCTAGCGGTTAAGAAACGTTTGCATCGGCTTGAATTGTTGTAGAACATCGCTTGGATGGACGTTGTCACTTGCACAACAGCGCTCGGTTCGATTGAGTGTGGCTAAAATTAAAAGCGGACTCATCTGTTGTATGACGTCATCCACTTATCCCTTCAACTGGAGGGGGTGTTTGGGAATGCAAAAAGGAGTCGTATAGAAGAAGTACATGTAGCGGTTGAAGCGAGCGATTTTTTCTGTAGGGGCGGAGGCATGATTACTTAAAGGTATTTAGAAAAACAGTTCTTCCGAACGAACGCGCTTGTTCAGTTTTATACGCTACGTTGGAATTCCTTTGCCTAATCCTTTCAGCGATCTACGCAGCGTCATCGTTTTGTTATCGCGTGCGTTACTATATAACCGATGTAAACAGAGTTGTGCACTTCACGGAACTAGTTAACACGTACATATGTGTCAGAAAGATCATCGTTTTATCTTCGTCTTTTAAAAAGACTGCACAGTACTACGATCGTAGCACTAAAACGGAACGTGACTTTTATTATGACCGGTACTGTAATCATCGAATATACAGTACCGGTCATAATAAAAGTCACGTTCCGTTTGAGTTCTACGATCGTTGCACTGTGCAGTCTTTTTAGAACACGATGATAAAACGATGATCTTATGTACGTGTTAACTAGTCCGCGAAGTGCACAACTCCGTTTACACTGGTTTTATAGCAACGTACGCGGTAACAAAACGATGACGCTGCGTAGATCGCTGAAATGATTCAATTCTAACATAGTGTATAAAACTGAACAAGCGCGTTCGTTCGGAAGAACCGTTTTACTAAATACATAATTATGCCTCCGCCCCTACAGTAAAAATCGCTCGCTATGACCGCTACATGTACTTCTTCTATACGTCTTCTTTGAGTTCCCAAAATCCTCCCTCCCTTTGAAGGGATAAGTGGATGACGTCATATAACAGATGAGACCGCTTTTAATTTTAGCCACACTTAATTGAACCGATCGCGAGCGCTGTTGCAGAACGTCCATCCAAGCGATGTTCTACAACCGATCAAGCGATGCGAACGGCTTGTTAACATTTCAAAAACGCTTCTAAAACGCTAGCGATTAACAACTTTTGTGTTAATCATATTTGAAGAATAGCTACGATGCCAAAACAAAACAAAACCAGAAGCCATATCTTAGTGCTACGATCGTAGCACTAAAACGGAACGTGACTTTTATTATGGCCGGTACTGTAGCTACATGTAGATCTTCAAAGCTTCGGCCCAAACAGATAAGGACTTGTACAGCGTGGCAAAGCCATAAAATGTCACTTGAAAGCTGACTTAACTAATCGCCAAATAATTTGTTTCCTGTCCCCCTTGGTGGACAAACGTGCCCTGCGGGGGACACCCAGGACAATAGACATTAAGATGAGATCTTCTGGAATACAATGGAAAAGTTCCTGGGGTATTCATATAATTATTTTATTGGTACCTTAGTATCAGCAATAAATAAGCAATAAAATGCTAAAACATAAACATTTATCTCTCGTTTTTAGGATTTCTCCATATACCACAGTAAAACTGCAGTTGTATTTCATTATTTTGGGGTTTGTCCTTAACCATTATGTATTCTAAACGTAGAACAACTTAGATCAACTAAACAGATTGCTAGCAAACTAAAATATCATGAAACAGAGCCAGTTTTATGAAGAAATCCTAAAAAAGGGATATAAATGTTTTCAATTTTCATACATTTTATTGCTTATTTAATACTGATACTAAGGTACCAATAGAATATTAAAAATTATATGAATACCACAGGGACTTGTCCATTGTATTCCAGAAGATCTCATCTTAAGTCAAATAAAACTGTTCAAATATTGCGAATCGTGAAGCAACCTCAGAAACGCATAAAATGGGACTGATCTCAATAACCAGTAATAGTTAAGAGCTGATTACTTGAACTTACATAGGGACTGTGTAGTAGTATCCATTTAAAAAGTTGGGCTCCTAACTACATTCCTTCAGGGTACAGTGATGAGAAAATGTTCCACAAACCTTGTGTAAAGATGATTATAGATTCTGAATATAAAGTTTGCATCACTTATGATTGTACGGTTCAAAGGTTACAAACAAATAACCACAAATGTGAAAAATTTGGTCTTATCGTGTGGAGAACTGTAGAGTTGATTTAAATAAACAAGTACCGGAAATAAGTAAGTGCCATGTGACTAACACGTCTGTTTCTCTTTTGAAGTGTCCCAGTCCAAAAAATGGATTTGTAGCATATTTCTCAGTTCTGAGGCAGCAAAAGTGTTTAGCATGCTGCTTTGCACAGCGGGCGTTATATGCGACAGTACATCAATTTGTATACCGAGGGATGGCTATTGCGCCATAGACACCTATGTTTACAACCAAACAGTTAATTTTACCGTCAAAATTCTGCTTGCAAATGTGGAAGCTTAGAAAACACGCAATTTTCGAGTGAATCACATTACAATTATTACATTATTGGCAATTAATTAAAGGGTTTGTACTATGGCTGAACATGGGAACGGCAAACACGAGAACCAAGCATCAACCAGCGTACAAAAGCGGCGAGCTAGTAAAGAGGCAAATCATGCTTGGGCATTGTTGAAGCAAAGGAAGACTCCGAGGGGTCATCCCGAAGCTGCCACTTCGAAGCGGTGGTCGGTCAGCGAAGCAAGTTCCTCAAAGAGCAGAAGGACGAATGCTACTATCACAGAGAGTGCGGCCAAGGAATTGGAGTCTCGCGCTGTACACATGCCAAATGTGTCCGATAGCGATGCAAGAGCGTTTGCATTATGAATGTACTACATAGGTGTCCAATGGAATGTCTCTCACTAATGCCCAAACAAATGTGATCGGATGTCTTTGGTACATGTATGTTCAAGAATGGTACAAAGATGGGTCGAGCTGTGGGAAAGTATTGGAGAAGAAGCCTTGCTGGATGGTCACAAGACGCACCCTGCTTAACTGTACTCCCATCCAATTTTTATTCTATTTTATATCTCATGCTTTATTATTAAAGAATTGTACAGAACACAAGTACATTATGCATTCATAACTATGGACATGCTAAATGAGTAACATTAGATCTGCATAGGAGCTGGAACGTCTTTATTGCTTCCCCTACGATGGTGGCGATGAGTTTTTTCAATGCCATAAATGCCTCATAAACTGCAAATCCACATGCTTCATTGCAATAGGCTTCAATCCACTTCCAGGCATGATTGGAGAATGGTGTGTGAAGCTGTACTATTCAGTGATGCTGGGAGAGTGCATGCTCAAGACCAGTTCAAAGAGCTGTGATGGTATGACCACAATTCTTTACGTGTGCCCAGCACAATTCAATGTGCATGCACTCAGAGTGGCATTTAGGTCCAAATAAAAAGTTCCTCTTGGATCTCGGGTTTGACATTGGCAAAGTCAGGCTGAGCAGCTAAAAGTGTCCGAAGTTCATCGCACCTCATACCTTCGACACCAGGCAAACCACGCTCTGTACATATCCTTAAGGCACCCTTTGCAATTTGTTCTCCATTTGGCCCAGGATACCACATTTGTTGTTGTTGCACTTGGACAATGGCCCCAATGATGGATAAATTGTATTATACCAGCCCATTTGTGTTAGGATTGGTTGAGCTCCACCATCGGTCTTATTCATGTTAGTTGTTGATAGAGCGCCTTTCCTCTTTGCCACATGGCTTGATGCATTGTCGTAGGTGAGTAATTGACACCCAGGATACAGGACTTCAAACTGATCAATTATTGTTGTTACATTTTTCATGATACTGACATGATTCCAGGTGCCATCAGTTTTGGGTTTAATTGTCTTAAAGGTGATGGAGCAACCATGGTGAGTGGCATGTCAGTTGCCTGCCATGGTTGGTTGGGTCTTGGGTTTCAGATGGTAACTATCGTTGGAAATCCAAGCAAAATGATTGCCCTCGTTAGCAGTATGATGGCTTCATCATGATTTCCATGCATATTTCCGGTACTTGTTTACAAATGTTTGGTCAACAACATTGTGTTGTCAGATTTTCAATACTGCATACAGTTAATGTTAAAAAATCAAGTTAACATTAAAACACACCCAAAAATTTTAACGACAAGTATCACAATTTCCACTGTAGGCCTCGAGCTCCTTTGATGCATTGCTGGCAATTACAGCTGCTGCGTGCTGCAATCAATCCTTGAGGTTAGCTATTTGGGCTTTTTTCGGCACCAGCAACTCTCAAATTGGTGGCAACTGCTTTCTCCTACGTCACAGCAGCCCACTGGTAGAAGCTTGCTCTTCTTGGTTCTGAAAATTATCGTCTTTGCTCTGATCAACATACCTATTTCAGTCATGTTTAGCAATGACGTCATTTTTAATTATATTCCAGGGGTCGACGTAACAGTTACCATAAATGGAATTCATTTAGGTGGTGGGACTATCATAGCAAAAATGCAGCTAAATGAATGTCATTTATGGTAACCCTTAGTCGACCCTGTATTCATTGAAAGTGTTTCAACCTTCCGACTTGAAGCGTATATTAGAGGGTAAAAATGATTTACAATACTACAAACTAGACCTCACTTTTATGCAGGACAAAAAGCGCTTAAAGAAGTTCCTAAGCTAACACTTTTCACCCTCAAAATGGCCTTCATAGGCATACAGAACTCGAACTGTTCCAGGTTGAAAATCGGACTGCAGTTAGGTGCAAGGTGCAACACTGCAGTTATGTAACAACGATCAGTGCAATCGATTGCAAAACAGCGGAGAAATTGGCTAAAAACTGTGTTCGGTGCAATAATAGAATGCAGGCCCGAAAATCACGTGATACACATTTCATTTTCAATGCTACAGTACCAGTCAGAAAAACGTTTCCCACCATACAGTACTTTTTCTATAATACTACGTTAAGCACGTACAGTAGTAAGCAAATCACGTTATTACGCTTAACCAGAGGGTACGGCGCTGCGTGCATCACTTCTCTACACTAACTACGCGTAGTAGCATTGCAGCACCATGTTGACTAAGAAGCGTGTGTAGTTGATGGGCTGTTGTTTCATCGACTTCCATTTGCCTACCAACCAGATGCATCTGTGATTTTCGTTGACCTTCCACTCCCACTTTTTCGCTGAGTGGACCCGCTGTTTACAAAGCGTTTGATGAATTTCAGTACACCCTGCCTCGTAGATGAAAAGTTCTCCTCAAGAAGTGCTTTTGATATCTCCAACGAGGATAAGCCACGCTGGTAGAGGTCAATATCCTCCATTTCTTGTACTCAAGAGTACACCATCGTGCGTAAATGTAAGGTCGTGTGTGCTACAGCTTACGTACATGTATATGTACTGTACATGTATATTAAGTGAGCAATTTTTACTATGCAAACTACGCTGGTCAATGTTTACGCGAACTTCGCTACTCAGTACCTGTAGCTACGGTGTCATGCTACAATGCTACGCCACGGTAATTAAACTACGTGGGGTGTAGGGAAACTTTTTTTTTTTACTGGTACTGTACTTATTGCTAGTTGGCTAGTAAAGCCTCCATTTTCAAATTTTGGATATCTCAAACCACCCGGTTATGAAAATCAAGAGAATTGTAAAAATTTTAAGATCAACTCTGTAACAAATACACCTGCAGGTATCAAAAACTATATTAGTCTCACCGTTTCTTTGAGTTCTTTTTCTTAATCTGCTTTTTAATGGAGGACTTGATGCTTCTAATGCAGTCCTTGCAACTTTTGATGGTTCTGGTGCATCTGATGATGTAGCTGTTTAGTAGGTACAGTCAGTCCATAGCATTGTACCCTGTCTGTACACAACTATGTAACCACTAATCATTAAGTAATGATTTAGAGTGCCTGGGTTGTGTAGAGCTGGAGAGATATCAGGTCTCCATGCCCTAAAAGAGTCTGTGGTACACATTGGATAAATGTACCTAAATCTGCTGGATCTACCCACCCTGCTCATCTTGCGGTCAACACAATATTATTATTAATGCTGACCGAACAAACTGTGGATGGAGCAGAAGGGAATTCACAGATAGCCAGAGAAAAACAAACTTGTTCTTATTGGGGAACTCTAAACCTATAAAAACACACAGTGTGTAAGATTTGAAGATACCACATGTGGAGTTATCAGAATACAACTGTACACTCCTAACATCTCTACACATCACCACTATACACACACTCCCTCCTCTCACCACTACACACACACTCCCTCCATCTCACCACTATACACACTCCCTCCTCTCACCACTACACACACACTCCTTCCACCTCACCACCATACACACACTCCCTCCTCTCATCACTACACACAAACATTCTTTTATGTCTCTACAATATAAAATCAAATATTAATTAGGAGAAGGGGAGGGACTAAAACCACCATATTCAGCTGTTCAAAATATGCCATTCCATACATGTATATGGGCTTCAACACAACTCATGTACGGGTCATTCCATGGGCTGTCAGGAATGAATTGGACAGCACCCCTCAGATTTGTGTGCAATTTATCATATTTGCTTGACCTAATATGGATGTTACTTTAACGCATTAATTTTTAAAATCGCACGAGTGGTTTACAAATTAACACCGTCATGAATAATTAATTGTTTTCCACTTTGAAGACTCATAACTCCCTTCTCACAGAATGTGTGTGGCTATTGTTGGCATCAAATTGAAGCTCTCTTAGTGTACAATCCGACTATAATATGTTTCTGTGGGAGAGGCGAAAGGGTTAACGAATAAATGTTTATACAGCACGGTTTTCAATATTTAGGTCACTTGCAGGGTGATACTGTTTTTGTATATGAAAACTGTTCATTGTCCTTACATTTAAAAAAAAATAAAAAGTCTGAGTATATCAGCTAGTTCTGGGAACTGCAGAGGGTTAAAGGGCAAGACGCCATTTTTAATTTTTTCATGGTTGATTTTATCACTAATGAGAAGCAAGTGTTGTTTAGATACGTCTCAAGGGTATTACATAATGCTGTCCTCAACTATCACAACAGTAAGAAAGGGCGTTGGTAATTTTAAAAATGATTTTTAGTACATCGAATTGCGCATTTATTGGAAACCGTTACTAAGCTTCCTAATAATGGGATCATTGCATACTCGTTATTACTGTCATAAGTGGTTAAAGCTCAACATTTCTTTTGATTGGAAGTAAAAAGGAACAACGAGGTTTAAATGAACCGGCGGTGAGAGGCTCAAGAAGTGGGGTCCCTGAACCTGTTTATACACCGGATGACGGCGTATCGGGGATCGGGGATAGGGGATCGGGGATCCCACCCGCGGCACCACTACCGTGGTGCCGCGGGTGGGATCCCCGGTACGCCGTCATCCGGCGTATAAACAGGTTGAGGGACCACCACTTCTTGAGCCGGTTGAATAGGTCTCACCGCCGGTTCATTTAAACCTCGTTCCTTTTTACTTCCAATCAAAAGAAATGTTGAGCTTTAACCACTTATGACAGTAATAACGAGTACGCAACGATCCCATTATTAGAAGGCTTAGTAACGGTTTCCAATAAATGCGCAATTCGATGTACTAAAAATTATTTTTAAAATTACCAACGCCTTTCTTACTGTTGTGATAGTTGAGAACAGCATTATGTAATACCCTTGAGACGTATCTAAACAACACTTGCTTCTCATTAAAGTCCGCGACACCATCGAGGAAGTAAACGTTAATGGCTTCTTAACGAATTCATGCCCACAATACCACATGTATGTTGGCTATACAAATGAACTTTGTGCAGGTTAATATCTAGTCAAAAATTTCAAGTTAACAGGGGGTACTTTAAAAATATTTATTGAATTTGACCATGATTATGTACCGCATCCAAAATAAAGAATCAAATTTTGATTCTGCGTGTATTGATACATCTAAATATACAATATCTCGTCTTCTGCTTTTACACTGTCTGTTTAATTTTCAAGAATACATTCTTTACTTTTTAGCCTCATTACTGGCTCCACTATTAGACTGTGTAAACAAACACTTCTCACTAAAATAACTGTCAACCATAGTTCGAGCCTTAATGTTAGATAAGGGCCGCTCCTTGTTACCTTTCTTTGTTCTTGCTCCCAGAGGCCTATTTGTATGACTATTGCACTTTTGTGATGCCCTTTGTCTTTGTTCTTGCGCCCAGAGGCCCTTTTGTATTGCGCTTTTGTGATACCATCCGCCGTTGTTCTTGCGCCCAGAGGCCCTTTGTATAGGCCTTTCGTAGGCCTATATGTTTCTGAGTTGTATGCATTCTGGATCGGTTTTTTTTGGCGGATTTGGCAACTTTGTGCGTGTTCTAGGATGTCAGCAGTTCTCGAGGGGACTAGCAGCAATAATAAAGAAGATGAGAGTGTGTTGTTGGCTGAAATAGAGGAATTGAAGAAAAAGAGACCCCGAGCATTAACTGAAGAGCAAAAGACTGATATTCTTGTTGCATACCGCTCTCTGCAAGTTGAAGACCCGAAAAGGAAAAAGATGCGTCCAGGACGAAAGTGTGGCAAAGGTAATTACCAACGGCGGGTTAGCAGCATTTTAGGCTATTCCAGCAAAACGGTGGGACTTACCTATCGAGATTGGAATCGCAAGCAAGAAATTAAGGTAGCTGTTGCTGCAGCAAATCGCAAACCCAAGCGCCAACGTATACCTCAATCGAAACAGGTACTGCTATCAGTAAAAGCATTGGTACGTCAGCGGCGAGCTAACAGTGAACGAGTTGTTGCTCTACATATTCTAAATCTCATGCGTGAACGAAACTGGATTGACGTTGACGAAACTGATCGTAAGATGTTTGCCTCCGCACTGCGCTGTGTACAACGCTACCTTTCTCGTCATGGATTCAGTCGAGGTGACTCGGTAACTGCGCCAATTCAAGAGACAGCAGCTATTCGTGAGGCCCGCATTCAATACTTGCAGCGTCTCATAGACAACGAAAGTCTACCACCTGAGCAACAACTACGTATCGTTGACTTAGATGAGTCCTACATCCACCACCACTATCGCCGCCACGATTCACTTTTTGATCCAAATGATGATGCCGAATTTAAACAGCCGCACACACAGAAAAAGGGAAAGCGTTTGTGCTTTGTTGCTGCAATTGGAAAATCCAACCCATTAATACTTCAAGCCCCTACCGGTGCTGTATCCTTTAATGACAAGGCGGGTTTGGTACCCAACTCTGTGTGGATATTTCAGTCACAGAAATCATCTGGAGACTACCATCAGAACTTTAATGGTACTAACTTTGTCCACTGGTTCAAAACACAGTTGTTACCAAATCTGAGCCAGCCTTCTCTGATTCGCCTTGATAATGCCAAATATCATCGCACAAAGCCAGCAACTACACCAAGTGGATACAGGCTTAAAAAGGCAGAATTGCAGCAGGTTCTCACTGTATCTGGCATTTCCTTTGCAGCAAAGGACACCGTTGCTACTCTTCGAAAGAAACTAAAAGCTTATGTAAATACAGTGGAGCCAGAAGTAGTTCAGCTTGCAAAGCAGCAGGGTCACGAGGTGTTGTATATGCCTCCATATCACTGTGACTTGCAACCAATAGAAATGGTCTGGTCACAAGTCAAGGGTGACGTGGGAAGGCAATATGACCTATCAACAACAATGGTAATAGGAAAGCAGCGATTGGAAGCAGCTTTTGAACATCTGAATGCCGACACTACAGGGAGAATTGAGAACCTGTATGCCCATGTCGGAAAAATAGAAAAGGAGTACATGGAGGCTGATGACAACGAAGAATACAGCAATAGTGAAGACTATGCAGCATCGGACATGAGTGATTCAGACGTGGAGAGTGTTGAAGACCAAGAGGACCCTTCCCATTCTGAAAGCAGCAGTTCTTTTGGTGACGTGGACAGCAGCGAGTCAGATACGGACGAAATGTAATACATTTTGAGTTATGTAAACGTTTCGAAGTGTTTTCATGTGAATTTCATTAGTGACCGCACTCGCTACTGGTTAATTATCGTGAATAATAGTCTCGCTCATTAGTATTCAACTCACTGAATTTTTTATAATACGAGATGGTCTGCGGAAAATAATATGCCTAATCTATTGTTTAGACCCCAAAGACACCTTTTATTTTTTAAAAAGAGTGCATAATTTTTACTTCCTCGATGGTGTCGCGGACTATAGTGATAAAATTAACCATGAAGAAATTAAAAATGGCGTCTTGCCCTTTAACCCTCTGCAGTTCCCAGAACTAGCTGATATACTCAGACTTTTTTTTTTTTAAATGTAAGGACAATGAACAGTTTTCATATACAAAAACAGTATCACCCTGCAAGTGACCTAAATATTGAAAACCGTGCTGTATAAACATTTATTCGTTAACCCTTTCGCCTCTCCAACAGAAACATATTATAGTCGGATTGTACACTAAGAGAGCTTCAATTTGATGCCAACAATAGCCACACACATTCTGTGAGAAGGGAGTTATGAGTCTTCAAAGTGGAAAACAATTAATTATTCATGACGGTGTTAATTCATAAACCACTCGTGCGATTTTAAAAATTAATGCGTTAAAGTAACATCCATATTAGGTCAAGCAAATATGATAAATTGCACACAAATCTGAGGGGTGCTGTCCAATTCATTCCTGACAGCCCATGGAATGACCCGTACATGTCCACAATTGCACAGTATTTCGTTCCTTTTTAAGACGAAAAGGATTGTACCATGTTCTCTGAACTAAAAAAGTGAAGCGCAAAGGATTCCGGAAACGTCTGGATGCGAAGCCGTTTCATACCGCAATCGTAGTTGGGTAATCGCTGTTGTCCACCTACAAACGGTAAGGATCCAGTTTGTGTTTGTCTCTTTGTTTGAGTGATGTGTAGCTTGCGTATATACATTTTGCATAGTTTGCTTGCATTTGTGATCTGTTTGTATCCGCTCTGTGCGATAACTTTTTTTAGAGCATATCTGTGGTGTCTAGCACTTTTGTATGTCATATAAATTATAGATGATATTGACAAGGGTGTGGATGAAGAGACAGGGAGGGTGGGAAGTATGTTGTGTGGGGAGAATGGTTTGAAAGATATCAAAGTGTGGTGTAGAACATGGTAGAGAGTGTTGTGTGTGCACACATGGAAGTGTTGGGTGTACAGTCACATGGGGAGGAGTATTGTGTCCACACTGTTTTGTACTCATATGGGAGGGGTGTGAGTTGGTACATGGTTATGTACAAGGGTAGTGTGTAGAGGGTATGGTCACACAACACACTCTGTCTGTCCCTTCAGTGTGCACACAAAACTGTCCCTCCCTTGTGATACGTGGTGCATGTCCCTTGTGCGTACATGTTGTGTGTTCCTTATGCATACACAGTGCATGTCCCTTGTGCGTACATGACCAGTGTGTCCTTTGTGCGTACATGGTGTGTGTCTCTTGTGCGTACATGGTGTGCGTCCCTTGTGCGTACATGGTGTGTCCCTTGTGCATACATGTTGTGTGTCCCTTGTGTGTACTTGTGTGTACATGTGTGTACATGTTGTGTGTCCCTTGTGCATACATGTTGTGTGTCCCTTGTGCGTACATGTTGTGTCCCTTGTGCGTACATGATGTGCGTCCCTTGTGCATACATGTGTGTCCCTTGTGCATACATGTTGTGTGTACATGTGCGTACATGTTGTGTGTCCCTTGTGCGTACATGTTGTGTGTCCCTTGAGTGTACATGTTGTGTGTCCCTTGTGTGTACATGTTGTGTGTCCCTTGAGCGTACATGTTGTGTGTCCCTTGTGTGTACATGTTGTGTGTCTCTTGTGCGTACATGTTGTGTGTCCCTTGAGCGTACATGTTGTGTGTCCCTTGTGCATACATGTTGTGTGTCCCTTGTGCATACATGTTGTGTGTCCCTTGTGTGTACATGTTGTGTGTCCCTTGAGCGTACATGTTGTGTGTCCCTTGTGCGTACATGTTGTGTCCCTTGTGCGTACATGTTGTGTGTCCCTTGTGTGTACATGTTGTGTGTCCCTTGTGTGTACATGTTGTGTGTCCCTTGAGCGTACATGTTGTGTGTCCCTTGTGTGTACATGTTGTGTGTCCCTTGTGCGTACATGTTGTGTGTCCCTTGTGCGTACATGTTGTGTCCCTTGTGCGTACATGATGTGCGTCCCTTGTGCATACAGTAGTGGTCAAAATAAACCTGACGTTTTTTATAATGCCGTTGCAGTCGCACGGTGTGAGTACTACAGTTCAAGTGGCGTACCATTCCGTGCCGTTTTATAGAACATAGAAAATCTTATTGACACTTTATATGTCACAACAAAATCTATATTCCGTCACCGTGCCGTTTAAAAAAACGTTTTGATTATGTAACTACGAACGCTTCACATTCCTCACATAAAAAATATTGGTACAGTGGACCAAAGCAATCAGAAATGGGTTTATTGTGATATATAAAGCTGCAGATAAGCCGCTGTTCGGTGAAAAGATGTTTCTGGTAATTCTAGTGGTGGTTTGTGTTAGAGACGCGATGGTTGTTATCTGCCATTATCGCAACATCAATGTTTTCTTCTAGCTCGCGAAGAAAAGTGATAACGGTCAGATAACAACCACCGCGTCTCAACCCCACAAACCACCGCTAGAATGATCAGAAACATCTTTTCACTGAACACAGGCCAGTGTTCTTCCACCATAAATGATTTTTAAAATGATTTTTAAAAGGCTCCGGCAATTGAAAAAGAAGGGATGTTAGCTTCGAGACAAGGAATCCACGACTTTTTGTAGAGGTATGCGACAACTGGCTCCATCTGTCGAAGACAAGGAAGCAGACTATATTCAAAAGTCAGTCACGGAAGCCATTAAAGCAATCGTAGGACGACGAGACATCAGCACTTCAGCTCCATCGTCTCCTTTGTTCCAAGGGGCACTAGCTCTCTATACGCAGCTGCAGACAGGCACTTGGCTGGACATTCCCCGTTGGCGCCTATTGCCAAATGACCCAAGAAGCTAATAAAGGGAAGCGATGAGGGTGGGCGAGGGCAAACATCAGATAAGCGTTAAGCTTCTAAATGCGCGTGTAGAAACGTTCTCGCGAACCGTGACAACGTTCCGGCAAACGGTGTTCGCAAACGGCGATCAAAGAACTTGTTAATTAGGTGTAAACTACAGGCGCCCGCATACATGACCAGTGTGTCCCTTGTGCGTACATGGTTCCTTCCACTAGTCCCTCTCTTCCTCCAATCCTGCCTCTCCTTTTTTTGTGTGGGTGTACACAACACTCTGTACCTCCCTTGTGTGTACACTTAACACTCCCTCCAATGTGACATACTCTCTACCCCTTTAAATGTACATGTACACACCATTTGGCACTTGCATGCTCTACTGACTCCATCATACATGTAGCTTATGTATCAATACCATCCATTTCTTCCCCAGAGTCAAAGTCACTGAAGACCTCATCACCACCAGACATGTTATCAAGCTCAGAAAATACATTGGTACCATTTTCATTTGCCACAAAATCAAGTTTATTCATTGGGTGGTTATGGTATGCCTAATAAAATTCATTTGTTGAATGGTCCACCACCTTACTACTGTAACCACAATGCATATCAAGAAACTTAAAGGAATCAGTCTGCTGCAGGATCACCAACATTTTACTGCTCTGGAGATTGAGTAACAGAAGAGCCAGACTACATATGAGTGCAAACGGAGCTTAGTTTGTGTTCGGTTTATAATGATTACGTACTAACCCCACTCCAGCTGTCTGCAATTTATCGGTTAAACAAGATCATACCAGCTGCAAACATCTTTCCCCACTCCTAACTCACAGACCACACCCATCGACCTCTCATAGACCAAATCCCTGGGGCCACCTTGCAGCAGTCATTAACCCCACAACTTCTCATTCACTGGCCACATCCATACTCCTCACTGGTCACACCCATAGACCCTCTTAGTGGCAGGCATAACATACATGCAGACCCTCTTAGTGGCAGAGTACATTAACCCCACAACTTCTCACTCACTGGCCACTCACATAGACCCTCTGAGCGGCACACCCACAACCTCTCACTAACTGACCACACCCATTGGGCCACACAGAAAAAATGCTCCATGTTTAAACAAGCGTATCTTTGTAATCTTTATCGCTTCCGCGTATGCTTAAATCAGGAAAAAAACTGGTACAAGATTTTTAAAAACAGTACACAGCTGCGTTGATGATTACATGTACGTCGGTACGCTCGTTTAAACACGGGCCATTTCTTTTCGGTGGGGACAGAGGGGGTAACCCTACAAATTATGGGAACAGCCATGGAAAACATACACAATCACTTCGCACATCGTCTAGCTGATCCGTTCTTAACAACCGTACAGTGGTTTCATCACGACGTGCGACTCTATTAATCTTTTAATCCACACCAATGTAATACCTAAAGGTCCTTTAGTTACAAACCCAAATTCGTTGGGATCCATTCAATGTACAACGGAGAAACTCGACAAACAAATTGTATTGGAGAGGGGTCACTAAATAATTAACGAGCCTTAGAATTCATGTGACCTATTTCTTTTTCAAGCTTATATCTGCCAAGTGGTACAGGCACAGAAGTGTGCAATTAGATTTTAAGATACTCCTTTCTAAAGTAAGTTAATGATATTTGACCAACTATCATGTTCTCCACTGTACATAATAACTCACAATGTAAATTACAACCAACTTACAGCTCATTCTTTGTAAGATGAAGAGAATCACTTTCACTATAAGGAAAAAAATCATACAAAGTTTCTTATACTTGGGTCACAAACCTTAAACACAAAATAAACATCAAATACATGTACCTATACAAAAAGTGATAAATCTCTTATCAAACTTGTCATAAAACGTAAGCAATATTCTTGCAAACAAGCACAGGTTAACCAAATAATTAAATATTCAGACGTTTGTATTTCATAAACTGAATAACTTAAGGTATACAAATGAATAACAAATTTGTATGTTTCATATGGCAGCTATGGTACATCAATATGAGATGGTTGTGCATCTAGGGGGGTACAATTAACTGTGAAATGACCCGAACACAGTTTGTTTATGGTCAAATTACTATGCCTTATTTTCCATATCTGCGAAGTGTGATTTTTTCCGTATCTGCGAGCCGGTACTGAACTCTTGTAAAACCGGAAGCGCGCAGCTATCACGAGGGGTTTGGGTATCAAATGAGCAGTAAGAGCCGCCGTAAGTTCCTGGAATGTTTAATGTTTGTCCGTGACTTTCGGCAGGTGTCACTAACGTTCACAGAAGGCCGAAGGTCTCACGCCCCGCGCAGCACAGGAACATGTCAAGCTTATCGTTCGCCACGGTATTAATTGGGCAGAATTCCAAAATACACGACCAGCTATGGAAAGTCTATGACCCTCATGGTCTCCATTCTGCATCCCCTTCTGTCTGTGCAGGTGTCTCCTGGGCTCCATTGTATCACCTTGTCCCACCAGAGATACATACTCTGACTGTAGTGATGCCTCTCCACTTACAGTGTCATTTCCACTAGCCACATTGATAAGGGCAGCGTACCATCTCTCGTTTCACTTTCACACCGGTTGTCAGTGCTTCCACTGCCACCACCACATTGGGTTATAGTTAATAATGTGCCACTCACTTTGAGTAAAGTTGAATTTTTGGCAACCTGGTGTCACTGTGGCCTATTGAGACAGACGCAGTGTAAGGAGCGCTTCAATGGCTTGTACTTAGGATGCGCCGAGATAATCAGTGCTAATTGCCTCTGTTTCCAATCCCTATCTCTGATCAAACTCGCCAATCTTGTCTATCGCAGTCGCCATCTAGTTGTATGTTTGACAACAATCCCATTCTCGTCGCCCCGTGGAATCCTTTAAATGCACCTGTCAATGGTAACTGCAACCCCCCCCCCCCCCCCCCCCCCCCTCCGGGACATACATGTACTGGGGGATTTGACAGGCGAATCAGATTATTGCGGTGCGCATTTGACCGTACACGGGGATTTGACCTCGACTGCGGAAAATGAAATTTTAATCGTATAACAGCTTGTGACCTCCCCCTATCGGCGTGTTTTGCAGCTCAAAACTTGTGACGACCTTGGCATATTCACGGTAGGTACGCAACATCATACCTAGCCTGTACCTCACCGGAAACAAGAACATGCGCTTTAATACCAAACTACTAGTACAATTATAACAACTCTTATAGCGGCACAATATCAGCTGTATACCTACAAAGGCTAACGCGCGTTCGTTATGAATAGCAGGAACGAAACCGTAGGTCATAAAAGGAATCAAACATGTAACGGGACTGGGTCGAGGAGAGGTAATTTGACCAGTTATTAGTCCGCAACAGTGGGGCATTTGATTTAACAAATGTCAAATCCCCCATATGTCCCGGAGGGGGAGGGGGGCGGGGGGGGGGGGGGGTTGCAGTTACCATTGATAAGTACATTTCCTTCACGATGGACCTAACGGATTCCTCAAAAATATAATTCACACCGAAAAACACCAGCCATAGATATTATACGGAAGGGATTGGAAACGGATCACGTGATGCAATACATTGCATAGGCTGGCTTACGGCCTGTCACTGTAGGATCAATTAACACGTTTGCCACTGCGTTTCAGATACTTTTTCGAAGAAAACCGGTCGTTGTGTATAGTTTGAGGCTTTTTCCTTTATTCTGTCACTTGCTTAAGAGGTATGGATATTAGTAGATATGTTTTTATGACTGTAAATGATTTTAGACCCGAGTTTTTTAAAGACCCGCGTTCCGTGTCTTTGCGAAGCCTTTGTGGGCGTGTAGGAAACGTTAGCGTTGTCATATTGGCTACTTTATTGTAGAATCGAGTGGAGCTTCGTGAGACAAATCGAACTGGCTAGGTATTATCTCAAAAGCTCTTGGCGCACTTTAGATGCCCACAACCAGTCTCATGTCAAAATCTTTATTGCCAACTTTTGTACGAGTGTACAACACGCATTTGAGATAATACCTAGCCAGTTCGATTTGTCTCACGAAGCTCCACTCGATTCTACAATAAAGTAGCCAATATGACAACGCTAACGTTTCCTACACGCCCACAAAGGCTTCGCAAAGACACGGAACGCGGGTCTTTAAAAAAACTCGGGTCTAAAATCATTTACAGTCATAAAAACATATCTAAAAATATCCATACCTTTTAAGCAAGTGACAGAATAAAGGAAAAAACCTCAAACTATACACAACGACCGGTTTTCTTCGAAAAAGTATCTGAAACCATAGATTTTATCCGCCATTTTATTTCATTTTTCCTGCATGGATGGAACCTGTTGATTGGTGTTAAAGACTTCCGTTTCCAATCCCTTCCGTATAATATCTATGCACCAGCTAACGTACCGAACATTCTAATAATAGCACACCCAACCACCCTTAATTGTTAGTTAACTTACTGTTCATAATCCACAGCATACACATACACTATAGCTATAAATAAGAACGCCACTCACACACGCGCGCGCGCACACCACACACACACACCACCACCACTACCACCAGAGAAGCGCTCGCCTTACACGCTTACCTTGTGAATTCACGAGTAGTTTTCTCTTGAACCCTTGACAACGCACACGGATATAACAGCATCGATTTTAAAACTTGGCACTAATAGATACCGTATACCTAAGAAGTGAACACTTCTCGTATTTGGGTTACGTCATTACATTACAACAATGGCCGTTCCGTACCAGGCCATTGTTTAATGCGTAGCATATTTTCAGCATATACATGAAAACTCGTAACGCTTATGGACGGCAGGTGTCCTCTCCTCTCCGTGCATCTTCTAATTCGACAGTAAGACCGGTACGTTATGACCATGCAGATGCAAACTGCTCGCCAGGATTTTATTGTAGGTGGGGCCAACGGGAGTGCCCCTCCCGACGACAGAGGCGGATAAAGGATTTCTGGAAAGGGAGGGAGGCCGGGGGTGGGGAAGTGCTGTCCGCTGTCGGCCGATTCAACCGGAGGGGAGGGGGTGCGCGGTCCGCTGTCGACCAGTGGGGATGGGGGGGGGGGGGGGGGGGGGGGTTAATATGTTAACGTCAAAATGACGCTAATTTTTCCAAACATAGTTTGGACAAGCCCCCTAAGCTCGTGCAGATCCACACCAACCATATTAATACAGAATGAGAACCCATTTCTCTGGAATGTACTGGGGGTGGGTGCATGAATGATGGCATCTTCATACACACACATGCACACGCTGTGACACAACACACACAACACACGCACACACAATACACATGCATACTTTCAGACTTTCCAATAGCAAAGAAGAGTTGATGTGCACAATGACTTCAACAAGGGATCTGCTGTGTTTTCACTTTGTACCTCATCCCTGCTGCAGGCACTGCACCATGTCCCACACAATGAGATGCGTCTGAAATTTCCTGCTGGCCTTGAATTGCCATAGCAACAGTTCCTCCATACAGCTGCGGCAACGACACATGCATTGGGGTGTCTCTGTTTACAAGACCTATTCATTTTCACAAAGGCTATAAGTATAGGGCCAAAGGTGATTGTAGGAATGTGGCATGGGTATCAGGGTTTAATTCCAATAAGGAGCAATAAGTGTTCTGACAAAATGTCAGAACATGAACAAAATTGACCAGACATATGGTTTAATTGAGCAGACATTACAGATTGTGTTTTACATTTGCGAGTCATTTCAAACCATTTCATCAAAGAGATGGACACCATGTTGTAGCTTTATGCCAATTCTGACAGCTATACAATTGTATACCAGTTCGTATCCTCAGAGATCAAAGGGATACATACACTTTGACTTCGCAACATCTGCTGACCATGAAGAAGAGGAAAGGCTTCTGAAAGAGAGGTACAAATACTGCAGAACTGTACCTGGAACTAGATCATTGCACTGTGTTATCAAAAGTAGACATGGAAGTTCGAGTTAGTTATAGAAGTGAATTTCTTCATCCACAATTGCATGCCTTCAAATTTGTATGGGTATCCACAGCGTCAGGATGTGATGGAGATTGACCCGTCAGACATACTTACACTTGTGAGCCCCTCGACAGCTACAGGACACCGATATTACTTAACATGCAATGAAGTTGCAGCCGCCACCTGTGCACTTAACAGCAAAAGCATGCGTATCCATATACATTTTTGTGTGTGTAGTGCCTTGATGTATGCATGGTTTACATTGCAATTTTAAGTAAGATACATGTAGTTGCTTGTTCTGATCCCAGAATGATCTTTTTTGAACGAGCACTGCGCATTAAGCCGGTGTCGGAGCAGATTCTGTCCCCCCGCAGATTTTGTCCCCCCGGACATAATGTGCTAGCGGAAATTGGCCCCCACGGACATAATCCGCTAGCAGATATTGTCCCCCTTCCGCAGATATTGTCCCCGATATTGTCCCCCTTCCGCAGATATTGTCCCCCCCCCCCCCCCCTCCCCCCCTTCAATGCTTGGCCGTCCCGGGTTTTTTAATTGGTGTCAGGTCCTATAAACCCCGCCCGCTTTTTACATCGAGCCAGAAAGGTAAGCTTAGTACACACACCCTCTCCCTCCCCCTTCAGTCCCGCAGTGCTATCAATCTACCTTCCCGCCAGACGTCCTGGCTGCGGCCCTGAATATTGTCCCCTCCGCCCTTCTAAGTTGCACGTGCACGTGGTGCGCTTTGCAGCTGTTAGCTTTCAGTAGTCAGCTGCAGCATTATAAGGATGAAGGAGAGTACGATGCCATTTTCAGCTTTCTGGAGTATGGTACTTAGTTACCCCTCTGCATGGCATCATAAGGACCTAAAGCAAGCTCAAGTGTGTGAATGGACTATGCGGTCGATAGCGGCGTATACTGTACCGCACAAAGGATAAAGAAAGAGGGAAAATTGAATATCTTCAAGTTCCTAGAGGCGTAAAAGAAATAGAACGAATCCTTCATTCAGGCGATTCGTCCAAAGAGAGTATGACTGCCATGCACGTATATACGTACGCATGGGGGCTCGGTTATCGACATATCCAGAAATGCCCCATACGTACATTAGAGGACATTCATAAAAAATTCCAAATTGAATTCTATAACATTTTAACATATAGCGGAATTGTTTGTTTGTACTTTCCACTATAAAAATTTGAGTTTCAGATTATAATGGATTATGAAGTTAAAATCAAGATATGGGAAAGTTTCCGAGAAAAGGGACCTAGCGTGTATTATTATAAAGCATAATAAAAATGCATTACGTTTGAAATGCTATAACTTCCGAACGGTTAACGCTATCGTCTTCCTATTTTCAGCACTTCATACTATACCATTTCTCTATTGTAAAATACATTTTGGGATCTTGAACATGCTCCATGCCAGTATCGCGATGTCCGATACCCCAAGGGGTTCAAACCCGCCATAACTTTCGGCAGGAGTAATCAAATCGCTCCAAATTCGGTTTGTCGGTAGAGAGGTCCTGCAGCTATTGATTTGTTCTGTTCGTTAATTTTTATGTTATCCGTTGCGGAGATACAGCTGTGCAAAGTAAGTACAAGTTTCCCGCTCGAATCGCGCCGTTGTATCTGCGCGAACCGATTCCATTCACCGATGTATACATGAATATTCAACTACATCCACCCACCATCACTGTGACGCAATGTAAGTTGTCTGGGGACCTGAATAATTTGCTTTTCGCCTGTGATTTCGAAGACGAAGATCAAAGAAGTTTGAGAGCGGTAGCGGTAACTAGCTGTGGAGCACCGCAGACGAGTTCCCGTAGTGGACAGCTGTGGAGTATGGCAGACAGTGGAGTAACTACATGCAGTACGCAGCTACTATCCTACGGCAGACAGCAGTGGAATGAGCACCGCAGCAGACGGCATGGAGTAACCCTAAGGCAGGCAGCTATGCAATGGACCCTATGGCAGAAAATACGACAGAGGATAAGTATAACTGTGAAACAAAACCAGGCAGAGCTGTGGAATGGACTCCAGCAGTAAACAGCTGTAGAGATGGCAGGCAGATAGGTGTGTCCAGAAGACAGTGGAACAACTACAAACGAGTGTGGAGTAGACCAAATAGTAGACAATACATGTAGGTAGTGGACATCAACACTGCACCATATGGAATAGACTCTACTGCAGATATCTACCTGAATACTGTATCGAGTGAACCCTACTGAGTGGACCCTGTGGCAGACATCTACTGTAAATGGACATCTACTGTATGAAGTGGACCCTATACTGCAGACCCAGTGGACAGACATCGACGATAATGAGTGGACCAGCATACGGCAGGCAAACAGCTGTGGAGTGGCCCATATGGCAGAACCACACAGCAATGACATATGTGAAGCAGACAGACATGTGTCTAACTTATAGCAAGCAGCTGTGGAGTGACACTACTGCAAAAAGCCATAATGTGACCCCTATGCCAGATACATGCACATGTACAGCTATGACCCCTCCACCCTACCTCCCGCACTGCACCCTACACCCATTCCTTACAGTGAACAGTGTTAGCGATGGAGTGGACTCTCTTTTGAGTGGACTCCACCCACCCTACAGCTACATGAACAGTGTCAGCCATGGAGCAGGCCCTCTTTTAAGTTAGCTATTGAGTGGACTCCACCCTACCCCTGTGCTGCACCCTAAACACATGCACACACAACTCGTACACGCATGCACTTGTACACAGCACCTATGCACTGCCATGTGTGCTCAACTTGTTTCTTCATTCCGTCAACAGGACTGTTTAGAACAGGAGTGATTGCAGGTTTTCCCTGCCTTAAAGCCTACCTACCCCCAGTGGACTGCACCTTCGTACATGTACGTGTACGTACACAGTCATTTGCTAGTAGTTTGTTATACATCTAGTTGTGCAGCTGTGCACACAGTACAATGTACGTTTATCATGTCCCCATAGGATTGAACCTCTACGCGTGCATGCTTCTTGTCTCCACACATACATGCGCACAACACTTGTACACACAGCACTTGTACACAGTTTCGCTGCACCTATGCACTGCCATGTGTGCTCAACTTGTTTCTTCATTCCGTCAACAGGACTGTTTAGAACAGGAGTGATTGCAGGTTTTCCCTGCCTTAAAGCCTACCTACCCCCAGTGGACTGCACCTTCGTACATGTACGTGTACTTACACAGTCATTTCCTAGTAGTTTGTTATACATCTAGTTGTGCAGCTGTGCACACAGTACAATGTACGTTTATCATGTCCCCATAGGATTGAACCTCTACACGTGCATGCTTCTTGTCTCCTCACATACATGCGCACAACACTTGTACACACAGCACTTGTACACAGTTTCGCTGCACCTATGCACTGCCATGTGTGCTCAACTTGTTTCTTCATTCCGTCAACAGGACTGTTTAGAACAGGAGTGATTGCAGGTTTTCCCTGCCTTAAAGCCTACCTACACCCAGTGGACTGCACCTTCGTACATGTACGTGTACGTACACAGTCATTTCCTAGTAGTTTGTTATACATCTAGTTGTGCAGCTGTGCACACAGTACAATGTACGTTTATCATGTCCCCATAGGATTGAACCTCTACACGTGCATGCTTCTTGTCTCCACACATACATGCGCACAACACTTGTACACACAGCACTTGTACACAGTTTCGCTGCACCTATGCACTGCCATGTGTGCTCAACTTGTTTCTTCATTCCGTCAACAGGACTGTTTAGAACAGGAGTGATTGCAGGTTTTCCCTGCCTTAAAGCCTACCTACCCCCAGTGGACTGCACCTTCGTATATGTACGTGTACTTACACAGTCATTTCCTAGTAGTTTGTTATACATTTGCAGCTGTGCACACAGTACAATGTACGTTTATCATGTCCCCATAGGATTGAACCTCTACACGTGCATGCTTCTTGTCTCCTCACATACATGCGCACAACACTTGTACACACAGCACTTGTACACAGTTTCGCTGCACCTATGCACTGCCATGTGTGCTCAACTTGTTTCTTCATTCCGTCAACAGGACTGTTTAGAACAGGAGTGATTGCAGGTTTTCCCTGCCTTAAAGCCTACCTACACCCAGTGGACTGCACCTTCGTACATGTACGTGTACGTACACAGTCATTTGCTAGTGGTTTGCTACACATGTATTGGTACGTGTACATGCATACATGTAGTAGCATGCATTCAGCTGACAGTTCTCATTTTTCCTCTCTAAATACTATTCCTATGTTCACCTTGAATTTTCTTTAGCTGTTTCTATGTGCACACATTAGTGTCTTGTGATTGGTCCTCTGTGCATAGAAATAGTGGTTACGGTTACATGTACATGTAGTTGTTCCATGGCAAGGACACAGTGCTCGATTTACTGAAGTGTCATATCATGAGCATTATGTTTGTCCTCAAAGTACATGTATGTTGCTCCTTACAACTGGTCCTCTGCCACGTTCCCATATGATGGTGCTTCCTAATGTGTCACCAGTGTGTGTTTGTAAAATGTTGTCAAACTTGTACATATACCCCCTAAGGATGAGTTTACATAAGCAAAATTGATTAGGCCATGCCTATCAAGATAAGATAACCCAGGCAGGTGTTGTGTATACATGTACCTTACAGGGTCTCTTTTGGCACAATAGTATCTGTGGATGCCTTTTGGCACAACTATCTGTTTTGTAGCTGGATGTATGTGTAGAGCATACCTTTACATGTATACCTTTATCTCACACTTTTACAGTTGTGACCAACTGTGTGCTTATGTGTCTGAATGTGCTATCAAAGACGAATCGTCATCTAGCAACAACTAGAGCTAACTGAGACTGAGGTTGTGTTTATGATGGTGTGTTTATGTCACATGATCACTTCCTGTCATAAATGTTGTGGTCCCTCTTTGTGTAATTGGCTGCTGTTACTTTCAGAATTGTAGTTTGTATTTAAATTGTACATGTATGGGACATTTACAAATTGGCACTGGGGCTGTGCATAATGTGTGCTGTATAATATGTTATGATCCAAGTCAGCACATTATTGCAGTGGATGATTCTTCTTCTTATGGCTATACAATGCTTGGTAGCTTGCGTACTTTTTAGTGCATAGTGGGCATAGATGATTATATTCCAACTCTGACCTTTTCCTTCTTTTTCGCACTGATATTTGTTCACTGTTTTCATCTTGATTGATCTGTCTGCCTCTTTTTTTAATTTCTTTGCTACATGTACTTGATAGTGTTGAGCTTTGACATGATGGTCCTTGCATATCACATTCTTCCCTTACCATGATATCTGGCCCAATCACAGTAGGATGGGCAGTATTTGATTCTTCATATGGATTTGGATTGGGACAAACCTTGTCTCTATTCGATGGACAATGCACATATTTTCTTACTTTTTCATACAGGTACTGCTCTCTTGCTGGAGTAAGTCCTTTCGGAACAATAGTTAGGGGCATTTCTTTGTTGTGGAAAGCATTGACAATATCACAAATCTTGATTCCTTGTTTGAGCAAGCTTATCTCTCTACCTTCATCATCTGGTGTTTTTTTCATCATCATAACTCCTGGATTATGCTTATCGAAACAAAATATGTGGTATTTGTTTATCCCAACCAAAGGAACAAACCATTTGCTTAGGTATGCATCCCAATTGTAAAAGCTCCAATCTCTGCAAAGCTGTGGTATACATGATACTTCTTTTCCGCACTCTTTGACGCATTTCACTAGTTCGTCAAGTGTGTCAATACAGTTCTGCACACGGTATTGCCTTTTAAATATTCCAAAATAGGAGTCAGGTCTGAATTTTGTGTGTCCAGGTAGCATGTATTGGATATCAATTCTATGGTGCTGATCAGTTATTATACGCCATGCTAGATACCACATCATTGTTTTGTTTTTATTCTGTCCTACACAGTTGTCAGCTTGCAATGTTGCATACGTTTCCCCTATCCCATGAAGTTCGAAGAATGCATGCAATAAACTGACAACTGAATTGGATCCCTTTCCGATCTGTTCTGACTCATCAATGAGAAAGAAAACTTGCCTGCATAAGGGCTCACAGCAGACACCAAAAACCTGCACTTTACGAGGAGATACAAAATAAAATGTGCCTCGTTGCTGGGAACTGTATGGAATGGATACATTTTGACAAAAGTCAAAGGAATATTGCATTTGTGTATTCAAGTAGGGGTAACTAGACCGATTCTGCAATTCATCCATCTTCACCCCTTGTCTACAAAGAGCACGCCATAGAAGTGTGGCTTTATCAATATTGGTATTGTAGGCCTCTCGTAACACTTTAGCTTCAGTTATATGCTGAATGTAGCTTGTGTTGATCCTAATTCTTTCACCCTCGCTTAGGCTGTGTCGTAATGACACTAAAGCCATATCGCATACATCGCACAGATCACTTTTGCTGGGACAGAATTTTATATTGCTGCAAAACCTGTGCCATAAATGAGTAAATGCAATGTAGCTGACACATCTATATTGCTGTTCTGTAGATGCTGCTGGAGTAGGTGACTCTGATTGAGTAGTAGTATGCACAAGTGTGTATAGCCTTCTTTTTTTGGTCAGTGTTGTTAGATTTTGCACCTTTGATGGCTGAGTTGGTGGGGATGCTTGGATTTGTATTGCCTGGCAATATTTGTTATACACTTCTCTCATAGTGACATTGCTCTCGAGCACATAATCTCGTATCGGTCCCTTTAGGCGTCCAGGGTCTGGGAGACCATTCGTTGCTGCATACTTTCGTATGAAATTCACTACAATGCTCTTATCCCGTAGTGACAATGCATGGTGAGGAATTTTTTTACTGTTACCATGCGTTTGAGGTACTACATCATTTTTTGAAAAGGATTTTTGCAATAACTTCATAGTTTTAACTTTGAAACCAGTTACAGCACAGAATGCTGAATAGCAAATCCGAGAAGTCCAGTCAAGGCAATAGTTGAAAGATCTTCGAGAACGTTTAACACGGGAAACAAATTCAGACTCAACATGGATCATAGCCAGCATCCCTAATATCACTGCCTTCTTTGTAGCCTTCCTTAGTTGGGACATTGCATAAGCACGCTTTGTAGCCAAATCTTTGTACTTAATCAGGCAATTACTACTACAGCACCCTCCATTTTTTAAGTACTCACGAAGCAAACTGCTGAGCCTACCTGGTCTGTGTGAGTTTCGCTGGTCATTTTCATTATCATCTTCGGCATTTTCATTTTCATCATCATCACCATCATCATCATCATCACCATCATCACCATCATCAGACTTGTGGTCATCATTCTGCTCATCACTATCATGACCCTCATCGACTTGCAGATGTTCATAATCCATGTCAACCTCATCATTTTCCTGGTCATCACTATCATTCTCATTGGCCTCTTCAGGACCATCACTTTCATTTTCACAACCCACGTCAGGACCATCACTTTCGTTTTCACAAACCGCTTCGTCTTCACAGTCCTCGTCAATTGCATCGCTATCAGTCTGAAAATCATAAACACCACTGCCCTGTTCTTTGGCACTGTAGAACTCGGATTCCATCGGTCGGAAGGGTTTTTGCATTTTCAAGAGCGTAACAGGTTGCTATTATTATGAATTGGAATTGAAATGGCTCTGCAGACAATGGTCTTCGAAACTAAGAACGGCGAAAATATAGAAAAGAAACGTATGTGATTAATATTCAGAACGTGCGGATATTTATAGCCATAACGCATCGCATATAATTGAAACTCCTGCATGTATAGCCGCTATGAGTCTGACAGCAATAAAAAGGGAAGGAAAACAGCTTCTGGACACAGCGATGGAGCAGGCAATCCAATATCTTGAAGAGAACGAGTGTAAGCGCATATACAGTTTCATGCGTGCATGCTGCTCAATTACTATGCTCAAGCCCTCAAACAAAACCTACAAGATGAGAAGAGTAGAAACAAGGAATTCAAAGAAAAAATTGCGAACTTAGAAGCGATTATATCAAAGTTAGTTTGAATACTACATGTAGTGATCAATAGTATCGCATGGGCATGGCTGTACTTCCATGTAGGCAAAAGGTCGAAATCGAACGTACCAAGGAAGCCTTATATCTGACCTCCACCCCAATGATTCCCACTACGAGTACTGAATCTCAATGTGAACCAATATCCCCTATCATTGGTAGCAGTAGGGTAGGTTATTGTAGTAGCAGGTACAGTGGTCTTAGTAATGATACCATGCATAACCAGGTTGGAGTTATTCATCACAAATGCAATGAGCTTGAGGTCTGGGAAGGATCACAGGAGCTCCTGAATACAGATGATGAAGAGTTAAACCCAGAGAAAACTGTAGTAGAGGAAACCGACCTGGAGGATACAGATGTCAACATGCCAGAAAATAAGTAAGTGCATGGACTAGCATGTGAGATCATTCAGCAAAAGCAATACTTTTTATGGCATGATATTGCTGCATTAATTGCAGGAACACAAACCAAACAAATAAAAGAGTAAAGGGTCCTAGTTACAAGTACTTGGTCCCTATCAGAAAAAAAAAAGATCGCGACAAGCTGAATGCCAAACCTTGCCATGATTGTGAAAAGGTACTGTTTAAAATGTTGTATACTCAAAAGCTTTAACACTTAGTTCCAATGCAGTGGTTTGCATCAGGAGCCGGTGGTATACACAAAGATCAAAGAGAACATCTCAGGAGTGTGTGCAGACACAAGCATCTTCACCTACCACCTGACAGTGACCCTCGTGTGTGGGACATTAGTTTTCCTGACAGTGAAGAGTGTGAGCGCATCATGGCACCAAAGTGACTTTGTAGATCTGTCGTATTATCTTGAATACAACATACATGTACGATTTTGAAAGTAACAGCAGCCAATTACACAGAGGGACCACAACATTTATGACAGGAAGTGATCATGTGACATAAACACACCATCATAAACACAACCTCAGTCTCAGTTAGCTCTAGTTGTTGCTAGATGACGATTCGTCTTTGATAGCACATTCAGACACATAAGCACACAGTTGGTCACAACTGTAAAAGTGTGAGATAAAGGTATACATGTAAAGGTATGCTCTACACATACATCCAGCTACAAAACAGATAGTTGTGCCAAAAGGCATCCACAGATACTATTGTGCCAAAAGAGACCCTGTAAGGTACATGTATACACAACACCTGCCTGGGTTATCTTATCTTGATAGGCATGGCCTAATCAATTTTGCTTATGTAAACTCATCCTTAGGGGGTATATGTACAAGTTTGACAACATTTTACAAACACACATTGGTGACACATTAGGAAGCACCATCATATGGGAACGTGGCAGAGGACCAGTTGTAAGGAGCAACATACATGTACTTTGAGGACAAACATAATGCTCATGATATGACACTTCAGTAAATCGAGCACTGTGTCCTTGCCATGGAACAACTACATGTACATGTAACCGTAACCACTATTTCTATGCACAGAGGACCAATCACAAGACACTAATGTGTGCACATAGAAACAGCTAAAGAAAATTCAAGGTGAACATAGGAATAGTATTTAGAGAGGAAAAATGAGAACTGTCAGCTGAATGCATGCTACTACATATATGCATGTACACGTACCAATACATGTGTAGCAAACCACTAGTGACTGTGTACGTACACGTACATGTACGAAGGTGCAGTCCACTGGGGGTAGGTAGGCTTTAAGGCAGGGAAAACCTGCAATCACTCCTGTTCTAAACAGTCCTGTTGACGGAATGAAGAAACAACTTGAGCACACATGGCAGTGCATAGGTGCTGTGTACAAGTGCATGCGTGTACGTGTTGTGTGTGCATGTGTTTAGGGTGCAGCACAGGGGTAGGGTGGAGTCCACTCAATAGCTAACTTAAAAGAGGGCCTGCTCCATGGCTGACACTGTTCATGTAGCTGTAGGGTGGGTGGAGTCCACTCAAAAGAGAGTCCACTCCATCGCTAACACTGTTCACTGTAAGGAATGGGTGTAGGGTGCAGTGCGGGAGGTAGGGTGGAGGGGTCATAGCTGTACATGTGCATGTATCTGGCATAGGGGTCACATTATGGCTTTTTGCAGTAGTGTCACTCCACAGCTGCTTGCTATAAGTTAGACACATGTCTGTCTGCTTCACATATGTCATTGCTGTGTGGTTCTGCCATATGGGCCACTCCACAGCTGTTTGCCTGCCGTATGCTGGTCCACTCATTATCGTCGATGTCTGTCCACTGGGTCTGCAGTATAGGGTCCACTTCATACAGTAGATGTCCATTTACAGTAGATGTCTGCCACAGGGTCCACTCAGTAGGGTTCACTCGATACAGTATTCAGGTAGATATCTGCAGTAGAGTCTATTCCATATGGTGCAGTGTTGATGTCCACTACCTACATGTATTGTCTACTATTTGGTCTACTCCACACTCGTTTGTAGTTGTTCCACTGTCTTCTGGACACACCTATCTGCCTGCCATCTCTACAGCTGTTTACTGCTGGAGTCCATTCCACAGCTCTGCCTGGTTTTGTTTCACAGTTATACTTATCCTCTGTCGTATTTTCTGCCATAGGGTCCATTGCATAGCTGCCTGCCTTAGGGTTACTCCATGCCGTCTGCTGCGGTGCTCATTCCACTGCTGTCTGCCGTAGGATAGTAGCTGCGTACTGCATGTAGTTACTCCACTGTCTGCCATACTCCACAGCTGTCCACTACGGGAACTCGTCTGCGGTGCTCCACAGCTAGTTACCGCTACCGCTCTCAAACTTCTTTGATCTTCGTCTTCGAAATCACAGGCGAAAAGCAAATTATTCAGGTCCCCAGACAACTTACATTGCGTCACAGTGATGGTGGGTGGATGTAGTTGAATATTCATGTATACATCGGTGAATGGAATCGGTTCGCGCAGATACAACGGCGCGATTCGAGCGGGAAACTTGTACTTACTTTGCACAGCTGTATCTCCGCAACGGATAACATAAAAATTAACGAACAGAACAAATCAATAGCTGCAGGACCTCTCTACCGACAAACCGAATTTGGAGCGATTTGATTACTCCTGCCGAAAGTTATGGCGGGTTTGAACCCCTTGGGGTATCGGACATCGCGATACTGGCATGGAGCATGTTCAAGATCCCAAAATGTATTTTACAATAGAGAAATGGTATAGTATGAAGTGCTGAAAATAGGAAGACGATAGCGTTAACCGTTCGGAAGTTATAGCATTTCAAACGTAATGCATTTTTATTATGCTTTATTATAATACACGCTAGGTCCCTTTTCTCGGAAACTTTCCCATATGTTCTTTAATTACTATATAGTTGACGTAATTTTTGGGGGCCGATGAACTAACTATTAAACAAATTAACAACGTTTATGTGCAATTAATTGTAACCAATATGCAATAATATAAATAATCTGTCTTGAATGACCGGCTGACTTTCGATCTTGGTGTGATTGAAATACTAACCCTGGTAGGCAAGCACGAAGTAAGACATCACTTTATTATCTCAAATGGACCACGACACTTATACCTGCACACTACGGCAGTGGCCGGCGTCAGCGAGGGGGGTGATTCAGGTCAGGCCAGGTACGATAAGTGGGGGGAGGGGGAGTTGCTGTCCGCTTCAGACCCAATACGAAAAGTGGGGGCCCTTTGATTGTTTGGCATAGGGCCTACTTTATTTAAATACGTTATTACCGGTTACAATATTTTGGCCGAGGAGGGTGAAGCACCCGGAGCACCCTCTCTGGGATACGTTAGCTTCGGCTATATATATTTGTAACCGTTAATTATTAACGATAACGTATTTGCTGTGTGCCAAACAAAGGGCCCCCACTTTTTGTATCGGACCTGAAGCGGACAGCCCCCCCCCCCCCCCCCCCCCCCCCCCCCCCACCCCCAAGGGCGTAGACAAGTTTTTAAGGAGGAGGCTAAATGTGGTTGGAGGTTTAGACCCGCGATACGACAAGCGGGGGGTGGGGGCTGTCCGCTTCAGGCCCGATACGAAAAGCGGGGCGGGGAGGGTGGTGGTGGTGGTGAGTTGTACACTTCATGCAGGCACAATACGAAAGGCGGGGGGGGGGGGTGGCTGCTTAGCAGAAGAGGGGGAGGTACCTTACATGAAAGTTCAACTCGATGATCTATTGCGCTTCACAATTGATTATTAACTACTTCAGAAATTTTAATAACCCAAGTGCAAAAATCTGGGGGGCGAAAGCCCCCCCCCCCCCGGCCCCACCCCCCCCCCCCCCCCGTTTTCATATCGAGTCTGACCTGAAGCACCCCCTTCGCTGAAATTCTGGATATACGCCACTGATGGTGGGGTATGCTATGTCTCTGCAAACAACTATGTGCATGTTTTGCTCCTCGAATACAAAGTCCTTCCCTTAATCGAAATGTCTCTACTCCTCAATGGTGTAACTTTGTTTATCAAATGGTATACAGTGCACCGCCCCACATCAGAAATAGGGATAGATATCAATCATTATATCCTCATTTCACTTCCAAATGCACCAACTAATACACAAAAGTCCACAAGTAATAATCAAGGATCAACAATGACTACTGCATAGCATCATGTCATTATCATCCAAGTTAGAATAGTGTCAGGAAAGGATTGCCATCTTCTTGAAATGGATTTCATTTCATCCTATTTAAAAGAGACCAGTGAATCAAACAGTTGATGGTGTACCAACGCAATGTACCAAGAATTCGTAGCTTGGTGGATGTTATGGTAGAAGAGGTAAGACCAAATCCAACATCTAAGCAACAAATAAAAACCAATTAACTCTGTACAAGATGATATACATGTATCACACTGCTGCCTGCTACCAATTCCACAGATGCAGGAACTAAAGAAGGTTAACCCCACCAAATCCTCTGTGTAGAATTTATATCAGAAATGCTCTGCGTGCGAGTGTGTATGTATGTGTGTGTGCGTGCGTGTGTGTATGTGCACATGCGTGTGTGTGTGTGTGTGTGTGTGTGTGTGTGTGTGTGTGTGTGTGTGTGTATGTGTGTGCATGCGTGTTAAATCAAGAAGTCAGTGTGGGTTCAATTTGCAAGCATACTGGGAATAGGCACTGCTATCTAGATCAATCTACCCACAGTGTACACAGTTCAACCTTGCATTAAAAGCTTACAGGTCAAAATAAAATAACAGTACCTGTGCGTGTGTGTGTGTGTGTGTGTGTGTGTGTGTGTGTGTGTGTGTGTGTGTGTGTGTGTGGGTGTTAAATCACAAAGTCAATTTGCAAGCTACTGGGAATAGCTTAACCAGGCACTGCTATCTAAATCAATCTACCCACAGTGTACACAGTTCAACCTTGCATTAAAAGCTTACAAGTCAAAATAAAATAACAGTACCTGCATGTGTGTGTGTGTGTGTGTGTGTGTGTGTGTGTGTGTGTGTGTGTGTGTGTGTGCATACTGGATATGGCATACAACAGCTAACCAGGCACTGCTTATCTACCCACAGTGTACACAGGTCAACCTCCATGTATGGGGCATCAAAAGAGCTTGGGGGGGGGGGGGGGGGGGGTTAAATAACAGTGTGTGTGTGTGTGTGTGTGTGTGTGTGTGTGCATGTGGGTGTTAAATCATGAAGTCAGTGTGGGTTCAATTTGCAAGCTTATGGGACAAGTAAATAAAAACATTCTCTAACGAGAGAGTTGTTGGTATATAGGATTGACCAATGGTGGTGTAAAAAGCATGGAAACAAGAGTGACAGAAATATTATTGGAAAATTGAAATAGGCCTATATTTAGCCCATTATTCAGGCATGTGTGTTGTATTGTGTGCTAAATATAGGCCTATTTCAATTTTCCAATAATATTTCTGTCACTCTTGTTTCCCTGCTTTTTACACCACCATTGGTCAATCCTATATACCAACAACTCTCTCGTTAGAGAATGTTTTTATTTACTTGTTTCATAAGTTTTTTTTCACCCTGTCATAGCAGTATCATAGTCAATAATCAAATGTAGGAAGAGGATGGATGATCCCCTTTATCTCTTAATGCAAGAACAAATAACTTTAATAGTACTGCTGGTGGTGGGGGCAGCACTGATGGTGCAGGCAGGAGCGCCGGTGGGGGCAGTGCTGGTGGTGCCGGCGGGAGTAGCTGCTGGTAGTGGTGTGGGCAGTGCTGCTGGTGGTGGTGGCAGAAGCGGGGCTTCTGGAGGTGGTGGGGTGAAAGGGAGAGGAGTTGGAGGATGAATGTACTCTTCCTCCTCCGACCCCTCGTTGGTGAAAAACCCGCGAAGGTCGTCAGCCATCTACATGCATATACGTAACAGAGAGTATGATTAAATTTTTACTTCTTTATTTTTTAAAGCAAAGTGCAGAGCCTTTACACATCTACATAGAGTATTATTAAATTTTTACCTCTTTTTGCTAGCGGATGAGTGGCTTTTATACCTGCAAAGCCTTACACGTGTGCAGACTGTGCTATAATTTTATTAGTCCAATTCCATCATATTAATAACAGGGAGGGAAGGGGTGTATGCGTGTCAGTTGTGCTAAAATTCTATTGGTCAAATTTGATCCAGTAAAAATGGTCCCATCTAAACATGGAGGTGTAGCCTACATGCAGTTGTATAGATGGGTAGTGTGGGAACTAAGGAAGTGAACTACATGGCAGTACATGGCAGCATGTAGACCGATCAATAAGGATATGTTCTCAGGTGAGGTCCTATCTATGGACAGGGTCTGCAGCTTTATAAGTGTGGGCAGAAGGTCTGTTTTTATTTCACTGCATAAATGTGAGTGTGCTGCTAGAAGTACCTGATGGTGGCTTACCTTACTCACTGCTGCACAGGCAGATCACTACCCCTAAGAATAGCTTTTTCAAGACCCCATTGGTGCATGAGATTTGGGTTTATACAAGGAGTAGCTATATGGGAAAAGGATATAGTTGCAGCTAACATTTCTTCAATTCAGTTTGCAGTATCGTTGCGACCTTTAAAGCTCTGTCCTTCAAACTTGCTACATATATTACCGGACCATTTTACTACTGCATTTTGTTGTCGAATGTTTTTTATTTACTCCCTGGGGGGTCCTCATGATTAAACAACCAGAACAGTTAGATTTCAATGGATCTCGATGAAAGAATGCCATTTCGCGTTCAAATTTGCAGCACATTTACATCACTGCACCCGCTATTTTTTCCGCCTTTTCGTTTGAGATGTGATGAGCGGTTACAAAACTGCGGCGTTTGAAAGTTGTCGTTCATTTGTCTTCCGATTGCTCCGCCATTGTGCCGTCATTGCTATTTTAACCCCGTGACTACGAGACACTGCCCATCAAGTGCCCCACCCTCCCTCGAATCGATAGCCCAGGCCATCCGGAGGTGGACCTGACATTTTGCAAGTTGCTTGTCACGTGAGTATCACTTGGTTACACCGGTCTGCGTCTCCATCAGTTGCGTAAACAAGTTGGGAGTTTACGGTGGCGCGTGGCGACATGAAAACGTCGAATTGATCGAGCCTACGTGATCCAAAGGCTAAGATAACCTCAAACCCTTTTGCAATCACGTATTTAGTTGAGCTTGTATGGTTGTTCATTTCTACGAGGGTGATTCGTTTTTTTTTTCTTTCTCGGACACAGGCCACACGTGCTGTCGATCGGTATTTGTGACTGAGATATAATCGCTACACGTCATCCTACTTAAACTCGACCAGCGCAGCGTTTGTGTTCACTGCAATGTATACATGAAGACGATTTGGAATGGTACGTTACCCTAGTAGTTTACACCCATGCCAGTTTAAATTCCGGTATTATGGAGACTGTTGCCTGTGAGCAGCAAAGTGATGACCAATCAGTTTACACCACTGATAGCATAACATACACTATGCCAGTATTAATTGTGCTGTTGACAATACTCAGACCCCCAAAATTTATGCCTTCAACACATTGGAAATCTTGTACACACAATTGTCTGTATGATGTGTACATTGACTACGTAGTCCCTCACTACAAGTCGCACACAAAATAACTGAGCACACACTCCCACACAAAAATATCGCAGTTCTGGGGTAAGCAGTATGCAGTGTGTCCCTTCATATGGCTTGTTTGCATTCAGACTTCATACCACTCGGGTATACTTGCTCCTATTAGATGCATTTGTATGTGTTGCCTGTGTCTGCAACTGTGGCTCATTACATTAATAGATGGTCACAACATCTATACAAGCTAAGCATACCTAAACGAGTAGAATCACACAGGTATGCACGCATTCATGGTAAAGCACATCGCTTACATTCACATGCAGGACACTAGACAGACCACAAAGCCTTAGCCTGTTCAATCCCTGTAAAGAGTTAAGGATCCAGTCTCAAAAACTTCAACTGTTGCTGGGAGACATCCAATTCTAAGTCACATGCCATGCTCATACTGGTATCATAGCAGATCCCATCCCCAGACAAAATATCCATAAGCAAAATAAATATGTCCCCCTCTTTCATAAAGTGTCCTCCTTTTTCCCATCCGTTCAAAGAACCTGTGTATGCATGTGACTGTACATGTGCATGCATGCATGTGTGTGTATGTTTGCTTCGTTTATGTGTGTATGTAATTAAAAATACAATGAGCCAACAGGGATTGGTGTGTAGTGCTGTTACTGAAATTGCATTATGTAGTAGTCCAAGTTTGATACAAAGCACCAATCCATTGGCCACTGGTGCAGCCAAACTTGATTTCCTAGAGCTCTTACAACAGTGCTACTTGTACAGGCCACATTATTTTGAATTTTAGTATCCAGGTCAAGATCTATGTTCAGTGCAGATGCAGTTTAGGGAAGGGGGGCTGACTGTGGGCAGGTTGCTGACCTCAAACACACAATGCACTATGAATTTATGTACAAAGGCAACCATAGAATGCTACCCCATCCCCATATCAACCACTGACAAACACATAAGTACAAGTTAAGCTTGGCCTGTACAAGTAGTTTGGCAGCACCAGTGGCTTTGGATTGGTGTTTTGTATCAAACCACAATTGTATGGACTACTACATAATGCAATTTGAACACTACACCTATTGGCTCATTGTATTCTATCAGCTATGCAACAACATTGTGAACTGAAATTGTTCCCCTGGACAAAATCTGCTAGTAGAATCTGCACATAACCGGCTTACAAATCATGTCCTCCAAGGGCACAATACACTAGCAGATTCTGTCCCCCTCCAGCAGAAAATATCCCCTCCACACACATACACACTTGCCACACAAATACACATGCATACACTCATGCACACACATACACACATGCACACATATGCACACCACACATACAGGTACACTCACATCCATACATCTATGTCACATGCATACACAAGTTCTTTGACTGAACAGGAGGACCCAACACATACAAGTGCATCTAATAGTCCTGAGCAAGTATACCCGAGTGTTGAAGGCATAAATTTTGGGGGTCTGAGTATTGTCAACAGCACAATTAATACTGGCATAGTGTATGTTATGCCATCAGTCGTGTAAACTGATTGGTCATCGCTTTGCTGCTCAGTCTCCATAATACCGGATTTTAAACTGGCATGGGTGTAAACTACTAGGGTAACGTACCATTCCAAATTGTCTTCATGTATACCTTGCACAGGGGTGGATACAGAGGGGGGGGGGGGGGGGGGGGGGTTGGGTTGGGAGTTGCAAACCCCCCTTTCATATAAAGTACCTCCCCCTCTTCTTCTAAGCAGCCCCCCCCGCTTTTTGTATCGGGCCTGAAGCGGACAGCACCCCCCCCCCTCCCCCCCTCCACGTTTTCGATCTCGTATCGGGCCTGAAACGGACAGCACCCCCCCCCCCCCCACACACACACACCCCACACCCTGCTTTTCGTATCGTGGGTCTCAACCCCCCCTTTTGGAAAGTTCTGTATCCGCCCCTGCAGTTGCAGTAAACACAAACGCTGCACCGGTCGATCGCGAGTTTAAGTAGGATGATGTGTAGCGTTTATATCTCAGTCACAAATACACGAGCGACAGCACGTGTGGCCTGTGTCCGAGAAAAAAAAAAAAAACGAATCACCCTCGTAGAAATGAACAACCATACTACAAGCTCAACTGCAATACGTGATTGCAAAAGGGTTTGAGCTTACGCACGTTATCTTAGCCATTGGATCACGCAGGCTCGATCAATTCGACGTTTTCATGTCGCCAAGCGCCACCGTAAACTCCCAACTCGTTTACGCAACTGATGGACACAGGGATTAGTTTCAAAATCCCATGCAGCCTTGGGGTTTTTTTTAACAAAAAGTCATCCTGGGATTGAGCGACTAGCATGGGAATATCGCAAAACCATCCTGGGATTTGGCGGCCAGGGTGGGTATAGCTTAAAAACCATGCTGGGTTTGTCGAACAAAAACCGTGTTGAGTTTTTATTCATTCCTTCAACATGGTTTTTGTTCGACAAACCCAGTATGGTTTTTAAGCTTTACCCACCCTGGACGCCAAATTCCAGGATGGTTTTTGCGATATTCCCATGCTAGACGCTCAATTCCAGGATGGCTTTTAATAACCCAAGGCTGGGATTTTGAAACTTTTTCCTGTGGGAGACGCAGGGTGAACCAAGTGATACTCACGTGACAAGCAACTTGCAAAATGCCAGGTCCACCTCCGGATGGCCTGGGCTATCGATTCGAGGGAGGGTGGGGCACTTGATGGGCAGTGTCTCGTAGTCACGGGGTTAAAATAGCAATGACGGCACAATGGCGGAGCAATCGGAAGACAAATGAACGACAACTTTCAAACGCCGCAGTTTTGTAACCGCTCATCACATCTCAAACGAAAAGGCGGAAAAAATAGCGGGTGCAGTGATGTAAATGTGCTGCAAATTTGAACGCGAAATGGCATTCTTTCATCGAGATCCATTGAAATCTAACTGTTCTGGTTGTTTAATCATGAGGACCCCCCAGGGAGTAAATAAAAAACATTCGACAACAAAATGCAGTAGTAAAATGGTCCGGTAATATATGTAGCAAGTTTGAAGGACAGAGCTTTAAAGGTCGCAACGATACTGCAAACTGAATTGAAGAAATGTTAAAAATCACATAAGCCCAGTTTTCTCTTGCACTGCCCCATTTAGTTCTCAGCCCTTGCAACTGTAACTATATTCATACAGTTGCAACATTCACGGCTAGACAAGGAAGTCTTCAGATAAGGAAGCTTTATCAGATCAAAACAATAGACACTACTGTACACACAGTTGAGTCACCATGCATGCTTTACATGTAAAGTGAATGGTTTTGTGCAGATCCGTGCTGTACATAGTCGGGCGGGCCCTACTACCCGCAGGTAGTAGGGTGACAAACCCGACCAAACGCGGTAGTAGGGCCGCCCGACTATGCTGTACAAATGCTGCATGCACAGCTTTTTAATGTTAATACAACATGCCATAACATACCTTTGGGTGGCAGTGGTAGTTCTGTGACCCCTGCGGTACCGCGTCCTCTCGGCAGCACATTTAGCCAATCAGACAACGGGATCATTCCAATACCGACTCCTTTCAGATGCTTTAATGGTAGCTGATATTTCTCCCTATTAGCAGCGCGATTTCCCTCGAGGTCCTCTTCATATCGCCGCCTTTAGTTTTAGCAGCACGGTTCTCCTCGAGGTTCTTCATATCGCCGCCTTTGAGCAGCACGGTTCTCCTTGGGGTCTTCTTCGTATCGCCACCTTTTAGCAGATCGCTTAGATTCAATATCGGCCTTGTAGCTGTCGCGTACAGAGGCATTCTTCATTTCGGGATCGGCCTTGTAGCTGTCGCGTACAGAGGCCTTCTTTTTTTTTGGGATTGGCCTTGTAGAACGCTCGGGCTTTAGCTTTGTTCTCGTATTGCTTTGGAGGTATTCCGCTCGTTGCTTAGACCTCTTCTTTTGCATTTTTAGAAAAAGAACTTCACTATTAGCCAACGTAACAACTAATATATTAAACTGGATAAATTTAGTGCAGGTTAGAGTATTTATAACTGCCTAAAATTATTAATAAATAGAACTTGATATATGTATGTCTATATGACATGTAAGGATAACGTGCCGGTAAATTTCGAAGCGATTGGTACTATTCCCGTCCTCCAAAACCGTTCCTAGCTCGAGTTATACCTTCCTAAGAAGAAGAAGAAGAAGACGACGACGACGATGGAGAATTATTTTGGGACTGGGCACGAGAAACATGAAATTGTTTGTTTCTCTATAACCACACCGTTTTATGACACGGAACAAACGTAGAACTGTAGATTGTTGTGCTCTCATTCCATGGCGATAAAGAGATAAGCGATCCGTTTCTCCGTTTTCCCTCCAGACGCTAGTGAAGTTTTTTTAATGACATTCATCAACCCTCAATCAATCCTATATTCGCAGGTTCAAATATGGCTTAACCAGGCACTGCTATCTAGATCAATCTACCCACAGTGTACACAGTTCAACCTTGCATTAAAAGCTTGCATGATAGGACAGGTTAAAATAAAATAACAGTACCTGTGTGTGTGTGTGAAGAGGGGAGGAGGATGAACAGAGTATCACACATACATGTATGCCATCCATCCTATACAGCAATAGGTTAAAAGAGGCTGGCAGGCCTACGTTTAATTATTCATGCAGCATTCATCTAAAAAGAGAGGGTGTTTCAAATAGATTACAGTTAACCATATACTAATATCAAGTTAGATCATATCTACATGTAAATCGCTCTTCACTTTCACGGAAAGTGACATATATGTATACATGGAATGTAAAATTAGCCCCCAAAAATCTATGTATCAGGGCATGCCTATAAAATGATGAATAGAAACCTATTAGATATGGATATGAATTAGACTGAATTTAGACACAATGACTTTAGGCCTATTTATCCCCCCCCCCCCCCCCCCCCCCCCCCAAACTATAAAGTTATCTACATCCCTTCAACCGCATGCACACACATGCACACTTCTTTTCACACACACACACACCTTAAAGTGTTCTGGTTTTTCACTATTGAATTCGTGGCATTCACCCTGCAAGCAAAGGGCTCCTGAATTGTTGAAGGAGTTAAATTTTAATCTCACCTAATACTGATAAAAAAGTACAATCCCACTTTCGTACTGGATGCATTTTCTCTCCATCTGATGTATTCAAACGTTATCTACACATACAGGACGGCTTTATTTCCCATGAGCTCAATTTGAAATCAAAATTTTATACACAAGCATATATACACATACATACATGTACTCAGACATACTGATATAAATAGATCATCGATACATACATATATACATACATAAATACATAGATACATACACGCACGTGCACATACACACACACACACACACACACACACACACACACACACACACACACACACACACACACACGTGTTACAATCACACGAACGCGCGCGCTCACGGGCATTGTGCGAATGGCTATGAATCCTTCCTCGTTTTTCCTCTGCATGCATAGTTTGAGTGCATGTGCATGTATGTGTGTGTGAGCGCGCGCACACACGCACACACACAAAGGTCAAGAACATAGAATTTTATTTTTGTACATGTTTGTTTATGGTGCTATTATTACTTCAAACGATCACATGCACACACATATACATAAAACACACACATAATACATACATGTACACATATGTATATATACACATATGCATGTACATGTACAGACATACATAAAACACACACATACGTACAAGTACACATGTGTACATAAAACATACACAAATACATACATGTACACACATACATACATTTTCACATATATACATGTACAAAAAACACATACATGTATGCACACATATTTATATATATGAGACAGTTTCCGACAAAATTGCCCCTCAAAATTCCCTTGCATTTGAATAACTATTACTTCCAAACGGTTAAGGCTATTGACTTCTTATTCTCAACACTTCATAGTACACCATTTCTGTACGACAGCATTTTGGGGTATTGCAATGTGTGATACCCCACTAAGTTCAAACCCGCCAAATACCTTTCGGTTCTCCTGTAATCAAATCACTTTTAAAATTCGGTTTGTGGGTAGAGAGATTCCTGTACCTATCACGGCAAGTTGTGTCCCACTACATCAAGCGGGAAAATGTGCATGTAGGGACCTCTCTATTTGCAAACCGATTTTGAAGCGATTTGATTACTCCTACTAAAAGTTATGGCAGGTTTGAACCCGGTGGGTATTGGATGTTGCAATACTAGCACAGAGCAAGTGCAAAGCCCCAAAATGTATTTTACCATTGATAAATGGTGTGGTATGAAGTGTTGAAAATAGGAAGTCGATAGCATTAATCATTTGGAAGTTATAATGATTCAAACCCAAAGAATTTTTATACACTCATTGTATAATATAATAATTATATGTGATGGGCCTGTTTTCATGGAAACTGTCACATATACATGTACATGCATGTACGTACATACACATATGGGGCAGAGAAAACATTTTTCAAATGTTATAGTTGACACAAATCTTATGCACCTCAACTTAAAGTCGGACTAACTGTTGCAAAGTTGAAAGTTAATAAAAGGCATTCATTTTCAATGGGAAAGGTGCGTACCGCCAGTGTATGACTGCTATTGTGTTTCCACCGTTTGTACCAGACGTTACCATACATGTAGATAGTTTAGAGATCTATGACGTTACCTCACTATGTGTAAGCTTTATCAGGCCACCCCCCCCCCCCCTCCCCCCGTTCGATGCTTGAGTTCCGCCTCTTCTAGTTATGGTACTTATAAAAATGCATTAGGCCCGAAGGTGTCTCTCGTTTCGTATTTGGTCCGCTAAACGCGAAGGGGGACCTGATGGACTTCCCTCTCCCTCCCACTCCCCCCGTATTTGGCCCCACAGATAAATGCTTTTTGAAGTATTGATCGATCCCCCCCCCCCCCGCCTAACTTCCTGGCTTCCCAACGCTCCGCGGTATATTACAGTTACACAACCATTTAGCCTATTACGGACGTAGCTACTGTAATCATGTACGTGTCACATTTATGCCAACCTAGGACTCTGAGCATGGCCGGAGACAACTTTTGAAATTTGGGGGGGCTTAATTATTAGTTACATTAAATCATGAATGAGTAATTAATATTTAAAAGCGTTTGGCTATGCTCAGTTTACAAATTGGAATGCATGCACTTGACAACTCAAACAAATTTTCCAAAAATGCTGTGGCGGCTGCTGTTATTGCTCACAAATTCATTAGCTAAATAATTAAGATCGAGTGCATCTGTATCGTTGTTGTGGATGTGCAAAATCATGCACCAGTTTAATCGCTCTTGATTCATGGTGCTTCTCAGCCATGTCTTCAGACGCCGAAGAGTGCTGAATGATCTCTCACTTAGAGCATTAGTGGCAGGCATCACTAGGATCAGTTTTGCCACCTTAATCACTTCAGAATACAACTCTCGTTCTGCCAAACAAAGAGACTGAAGGTATGATATGATGCTTTTGAACTTCATTCCACCAGAAAGAGCTTTTGCATCTGCATCAAGATTTGAATGAAGCACAGTAAGCTGAGTTGTCAGACGTTGATGGTCGAAATCATCAGCATAAAGGCTCAAAATATCATCAATTCTGATGTTGGAGTCACACAATAGCTCTTCAAGTTTGCACAATATCTTGAAACCATCCTGATCAAAGCGCTGTGTCATTGCATTCATTACATAATCCAACACTTCATAGTACACTCTCTTGTACATATCTTGAACAGACACATCCTGTACTTCAGGTATCGATGGCAACTCATCTAGTTTTCTTGGCACTTTTCGTTTGCGATGGAGAACTGGCTCTTCAATGTCTAGTTTGTGTCTTTTGATCTGAACTGATTTCCAAAGGTTATCAAAGAATTCATCAGATCGCATTGACTGAAGTGTTTTCACAACCTTTATCACAAGATTTTGGCCATCATTGGCAGAAACAGAAGACCCTTGTAATGCTCTTGACAAGTTGTCTGTCATAGAGAGCAATATCCTCCCTAAATGCACCCCGAATAAAAAGTTGAACGATTCCATCTGTTTTGCTACACCGCCTATACGAGCACGGGCTTCACTATCTCTGCTAACGTCTTTGGCCTGCAACCATGTTTCTTTCAGAGCTTGGTAATTTTCAGCAATTGATGTGAAGGCAACGGCACGAACAGTCCATCGTGTAGGACATAGCAAGCGAATTCCTGGTGACTCCAATGCTATTTCGTTTTTTACATTGTCGAAAATAGCTTGACGCCGAGGAGATTTTTTAATAAGTTTGGTCATCGCTTCTATAGTGTCCATCGTGTCTCAAAGAATTATGTTGGCTTTTACTGCTTTCCTGAATAGCTAAGTTTAAAGCATGGCCATAACAATGTGTATACAGGGCTCTAGGCTCTTTTCTGAGTAGAGATGTTGATACACCAGTTTTGCAACCAGACATTGAGCTTGCCCCGTCATAGCATTGTCCACGGCATTTCTGAAGAGGTAGTGATAATCTCAGTAATATGTCTTCTATTGTATGGGTGATGGTTTCTGCCGAAGTATTCTCCATGCTATGCAGCCCAATGAATTCTTCATGACAATGCAAATCATCATCCACAAACCGAATGCAAAACACAAGCTGTTCAATATTAGATATGTCTGTGGTTTCATCAACCAAAATGGTAAATAACTTCCCTGAAATTCTAGTTGCAATGCTGCGAAGAACGGTAAGAGCCATGATTTTCAGCAGTTCAATTTGAATATCATGACTTGTAAAACGGTCTTGTGCTCTCTGAAGCCATTTGTCGAGATCTGGTATATCTTTGTTTCTGAGGAAAAGGAGCTGCATGAAGTTGCTATCTGCTTCTCCATTGCCATCAATATGCGCTCCACGTAAGGCTAATCCTTGGCGAGCAAGGAAACGAACTGTTGATATAATGGCTAGCAAACATTTACGATTCTGGGCTCTTTTTTCTTCATATGCTCTGCTCAGTTTAGAGCCAACATCCATGCATTCCTTAGATGCAGCAATCACCATGCTAACTGCGTGGCAATGAGAAGCAGATTTCTCATGCTTCACAAACCTATCAATGGCTTTCTTCCAGTTGTTGAAACCGCATTTTGTAAAAACACTATCAACATACCCATTCAATGGCATTTTGCTCTTCACCGCAGTTGCACAATAAAAGCAAAGAACGGCGTCCTCATTGTCAAGGTAATGTATCCAGGGATACTTCTCATACCAATGAACTGAGAATCCCCTCCGCTGCTTACCAAAACTCCGTAAAGGAAAGTTAATTTTTGGTTGATTTGGTTTCGAAGGTAGAATTCGAACATCTAGAACATCTTCATTTCCAGCACTGGACTGTTCATTGCTGTTATCTTCACTCTCGAATTCTTCTGAATGTGACATGTGGCCTCAAGATTAATGCGGCAATAGCACTGTATACACATACACCCTGAAATACAAAAATATAGACGCTTATATATTTACAGAATCGTCCGATTACAGGTCACATGAGCTAAGGTGTAAGGTCAGACATGTACAGATGCGTGTCCCTGCTCAGTAGTCAGTGCGCAGTAGTGACGTCAGCTTGTAACCGTATTACACCACTCCCTCCTTTCAATGTTGAAGGTAAGGTCCGTAGCGATCTGGAACTCGGTGTTCCCTGGATGGGTATCTTCGTTCAGGATTGGGTGCAGGTACCTCTGGAGCAGGTAATACTTCGAGTTCAATTTCATCCTCGTCATAATCTAGCAGTTCTGGTGCGGCTGGGGTAGCTGCAGTAGTGGACGAAACGTCCTTTGTGTCGTTCGGTTCCCGAGAAGATGGAGGGCTGTGATCTGGCGGAGAGTTTTCTCCACCTAGATATGGTTTTAACCTGTCGAAATGAACACATTGGTAACCTCTTTGACCCTTAATCCTATAGACACAATCCCCCAATCTCTCCTTCACTGTAAATGGGCCCTTCCATGGTAAATGCAGCTTCTTAGAACGCCCCCGAGGAATCGCTGGAGAAAACAACCACACTGTGTCACCAGGGCGAAAGGGTTTTCCATGAGCCTTCTCATCATACAGAGCCTTCTGCCTTCTATGTTCCGCTTTACATTGCTCTCTTACCAATGAATACGCACTCTGAAGACTCATCTTCAATTGTAATGCATAATCAGAGACTGGTTTTGCTTCCGTTGGGTTTGACCCATACATTAGATCAACGGGCAGTTTGGCCTCACGCCCAAACATGAGAAAGAAGGGGCTGAATCCTGTGGAAGAGTGTACACTGGAGTTATAGGCCATACATACCTTTCGAACGTAGTGTTCCCAATCATCGGGATGGTTTCTGGTTGTAGTTGCTAACATGTCAAGGAGTGTCCTATTGAATCGTTCCACCATGCCGTTCCCTTGGGGATGATAAGGTGTGGTACGAGTCTTCTTAATCCCTAACATGTTACATATTTCTGCTATCAAGTCAGACTCAAACTGCCTTCCTTGGTCGGAGTGAAGCTGCTCGGGGGGAGAGAAACGGCAAAACATCTCATCTATAAGTTTTCGAGACACTGTCTGGGCTTCTTGATTCTTTATTGGATACACTTCCACCCATCTAGTAAAGTGATCAGCTGCCACCAACACATACTTACAACCATCCTGAGTCGCTGGTAGTGGTCCCATAATGTCCACGCTGACAATCTGCATAGGATAACCAGCTGGAACGGTATGCAGCTGTGCCTTTCTTTTCGGGATCGTCATTTTCCTAGATGCACAAGTCTTACACTGTCTACACCATGTTCTTACCGCTTCCGTACATCCTGGCCAATAGAACCGTTCCTTAAGTTGAGACAACACTTTCTCTTCACCCAGGTGACCAGAAACTGCACCCTCGTGTAGATCTCTGATGACATCTGTTTGTAACTTAGAGGGTAAGACGAGTTGTAACCTGTCCCCTTTTCCGTCAGAAAATCGTCGCCAGAGTACATCATGTTTGATCACAAGCATACCCCACTGCTGCAGTAGGGTGCGGCTTTCCCTACTCCAGGCCTGAGATATATCTCGGTCTGGACGTTCACCTATCACGATTGCTTGAAATATGGGACCAATGGTTTCATCTTCCATCTGCAAATGATGTAGTTCACCTAAATTGTCTGGTAGAGGAAGAGAGGGCGTGACAACATCGACCACCATGTTTACCTGAGCTTTTCCACACAAGTCCCCGCGCCCACACTGTGTGCACGGGAGTCTTGACAGTGCATCAGCATTTCCGTGTTTGGTGCCTTTGCGGTGTTTGATGATAAAATCATACTCCTGCAATTTTTCCAGCCATCTTGCCAGCTGACCCTCGGGCTCCTTGAAGTTCTGTAACCATACTAACGATCCGTGGTCGGTACGCAGTGTAAACTGCCGACCCAATAAGTATGCTCTAAAATGCTGGCTAAACTCTACTACAGCTAATAGCTCCTTGCGGGTAACGCAATACTTCTGCTCTTGTCTCGACAGTGATCGGCTACCATATGCAATAACATGCTCAGTTCCATCGTCGTAAACCTGAGATAAAACTGCTCCAATACCAACATCGCTCGCGTCTGTGTCTAAGACAAACGGTTTCGTGTAGTCCGGGTACACTAGAATAGGAGCAGTAATCAAACAGTTACGCAGCTCCTCAAATGCTTGTTGGCAAGACGGAGACCAGCAAAACGGAACGTTTTTCTCGGTTAAATGCTGAAGCGGTTTGCATATGGACGCGAAGCCACTGACAAAACGCCTGTAATAATTGGCCAAGCCTAAAAACTGCAACAATTCGCGCTTACACGAAGGAATTGGCCAGTTACGAATAACAGCGGTTTTGTCAGGGTCAGTGGAAATCCCTTCCTCCGAGATTACGTGCCCCAAATATTTGACTTCCTTTCTTAACAGGTTACACTTCGATGGCTTTAGTTTGAGCCCAGCTTCTTTCAGTCTTTTCAAAACACATACAAGATTATGTATGTGATCCATAAATGTTGGTCCCACCACTACAATATCGTCAATATAGACTAGACAGTTATGCCATTTCAACCCATGCAATACGCGGTCCATTAAACGTTGGAACGTGGCTGGTGCGTTACATAATCCAAAGGGCAATACCTTGAACTCGTACAAGCCTTCGGGTGTAGTAAAGGCCGTCTTCGCTCGATCCTGTTCTGCCATTTCGACTTGCCAGTAGCCTGTTTTCAGGTCCAATGTCGAAAACAGCTTGGAACCAGCCAGAGTATCTAAAGTGTCGTCAATTCGGGGAAGGGGATATGCATCCTTCCGTGTGACGGAATTAACTTTTCGAAAATCGATACAGAATCGAACAGACCCATCCTTCTTCTTTGCTAGAACTATTGGAGACGACCAGGGACTATCGGATGGCTGAATCACCCCTTTGTCCAGCATGTCGTGTAACATCTTCCGGATCTCCTCTTTCCGAGCTTGTGGGATTCTATGTGAGTGGCAATGAACAGGAGGAGAGTCACCTGTGTCTATTTTGTGTTTTGTGAGCGAGGATCGACCCATGTCACTCTCGTGGAGGGAAAAAACATCATTATATTCTAGTAACACGGCAAATAGTACTTCTTTTTCTGCAGATGAAATGTGTTCGCCAACCTTCTGCACCATGTTCCACAAAATGCTTCTGTCGTCTGGAGACAGTTCTAAACCAGCAGAGACCGCTGAAACACCAGCAGGTTGTGAACACGGTTCAACAGACTCCAGTGTTGCTATAGTTTCACCTTTCTTTAAGATAACTGGGGAATCACGAGGGTTCAATAAGCGAATAGGTAGTGACTGCGATGGATCACTGACGTGTACAATCGCATGAGCTACCATTACCCCGTGTCTGCTCACAGTGTCACCTTCCACCATCCACGTGCCCCCGCTAACCGTACCCTTAGGCGTTACCATGATTTCCATTTCACTAAGAGCAGGTATCGTTATCACACTACCTACTTTGAGTTGGATGGAGCCAGCACAATTCTGTGAGGAGGTAATGCCAAGTGAGTGTGACAATCCTTCGGGAGGAAGGGTAAGGAGCTTTCTTCCACAGTCAATGATACCCCCATTAGCTTCGAGAAAGTCTAGTCCTAGGATTGCATCCACCAAAATACCGTCAACAACAACAAATGTAACGTCAAACCGCTTCCCATCCAACTGTAGTGAAACACGGGCACAACCCCTCACCGATAGCGTATCACCACTGACACCAGTTAGCTTCGGTCCAGCCCACTTCTGCAATATTCGCCGAGACCCTCCTTTTTCAAGTTGTATCCAGATGTTTTTATGCAACAGCGAAACAGCAGCACCTGTGTCGATTAGACACTCAACAGAAATTTCATTAATCAACACATTTACGCGGAAACTCATGCATGAAGAATTTAATGACGTGTACGTATGCACCATGGGTTCGCTGTGTTGGGCCTTCACTGGTCCTGATTCTCCCTCTCGTGGAAGGCCCTTTCCACGGAGGGACGGAAGTTTCCCTGCTGCTCTGCTGTTGAATTTGGACATATTCGAGCCGGGTGACCCTGCTTTCCGCAATTCCAACACACAATAGGCCCACGCCTCCTGCCCGACTGTTTGGCTGGCTTACCTCTGGAATTGTTATCACTTCCTAGTGATACCTCTAACCTTTGAAGTCGTTCACTTAGTTTTGCCAATGTCCTCTGAAGTTCTTCACCTGTACCTGCCACCATTCTCTGGGCCAACGCCTCACCGCCCAAGACCCCCGCCGACTGCTGAGGAGCAACAGAATCAACACAGTGGTAAGCCGACCTACCAGGGGCACTTAGGTATGACTCGAGCTCTATCGTAGCTGCGACTGCTTCTTCAACACTGTTCGGTCGTTTCTGTTTTACCCCAAAACCCACCTGGGGGTTCTCTATTTGTGACAAGAACTGGTTCAGGGCCAGGCGCTCTCTAGCCTTGTCTTCCAGGTCGGGGTAGGCCCTGTCGGACAGTGTGCGCAGTGCATCCCCGAAGGAAGCCCAGTCTTCATTGGCCCGTTTCGTTCTTGTCTGAAGTTCTGCGACGTAGAGCTCTCGCCTACTTTCAGGGGCAAAACGTTTTTGCAAAGCCTTTATGCACTCACCATAACTGCTTCGGGCGCTCTCTGGTAAATTCATGAAGGCTGTCTGTGCCTTCCCCGTTAGTCGCACGCGGAGCCATTTGAGTTTATCTTCGTCCTTCTCCCACTTATTCACTATCGCCACACTTTCGAAGTGTGTGACCCATTCCTTCCAGTCTCCAGCAGGGTCGCCACTAAAGGGCTCAGGTAAGAGAGCAGGTCTAGTATTCGACATCCTGCCGACTACGCCAATGTGACATGTGGCCTCAAGATTAATGCGGCAATAGCACTGTATACACATACACCCTGAAATACAAAAATATAGACGCTTATATATTTACAGAATCGTCCGATTACAGGTCACATGAGCTAAGGTGTAAGGTCAGACATGTACAGATGCGTGTCCCTGCTCAGTAGTCAGTGCGCAGTAGTGACGTCAGCTTGTAACCGTATTACATGAAGAACAAACCAACAGATCACTAGCGGGATCCCGACGACCAGAACCTAATTGAGCAAATTCCATATCTCGCGCATCTTCACCCTCGGTCTCCTCGATGCTGGTCTGGCTGGCACGCGTATGTACAGGTAAGGAAAGAGCTCTAGAGCTGCCTTGAGAAGCACTCGATTGCTTGCTGAAGTAATTTAAGATTGACATCCTGCTCAGCTGCTATTCATAGACCGCAGTGGCAACGAGTGTGGCCAATGAAATTGGCAGCTGTCAAGTTATATGAAAACTAATGAATTTTAATATCATGAAGTGCGGCATGTCACCCCTGCATTCCGCTAGCGCTGCAAATTAATTAATTATTATTATTTGTGAAAAATTTTGGGGGGGGGCTTAAGCCCCCCCCAAGCCCCCCCTTGTCTCCGGTCATGCTGAGACTTGCAAGATGCTTCTGTAAGAAGACTGGTTGGTTGTCATGCCCAGGCAATCCTGTGTCGATTCTATGAGTGGCAAACTCATCTGTGCAATCGCTACCTCCGTCTTTGCAACATAATTAGTGCCCACTCTTACAAGGGGTCGTGTTATAGTAAGTTTGTTGGTCATTAATACAACATCAAAAACAACCAGGTCTGGGCACGGCTGATGACGGTAGGGTGGCACGTGATGATCGTGGTAGGCACATTGAATGTGGGGTATATCTCACTAACCGTTCAAAGGAAGAGCGATTTGAAGGCCCTAAGCTCTGAAAAATAATGATAAATAAGTGCAATGACTACTCTCATGTAATCCCGGGTGAAAAAAATCGCGATAATATCGCGATTTTTTTAATCGCGGCGATTATCGCGATAATCGCCCATTAATCGCGCTAAACCCAAGCACTGTTCTGTAAAGATGGCGTATCATACCGTATATCATCAATGCCTCGCCCCCCAGGAGGGCGTATCACATGCATCATTAAATCACGAGATCCATATAGTACAGAGCAGTCGTTCAGGTTGGTAACTTGAGCTAGCTCGATCGATAAGTACGTTAGATCAGTGTGTGCATGTGCGCGCGCGCGTGTCTAGATGTACTCAACTGTTGTAATGGTATCAATACGTTGTACTTTGCTTCTGGGTGCATGCAGCATGGTCTGTGATTACGTGTCTTGTTCTATGCCTAAATGCTTTTCTTCGAACAGTGCTATAATGGAACACCGAATATAAAATGGCAGAATACCAATATTGGCAATAAATAATGAGTGCATGCGTAGGACAAATGGTGTTCATTCTTCTATGAAATGGAACTAAAAAAGACTATGATCTACTTGTATACATGTAAGTGTCCATTGCAATTCTATACGGGAATGAATGAATTTGTGTATTGTGTATGTGTGGACACCAACATGCACTTTTGACCTATATGCATTAGGTCACTCCGAACTGCACTTTAGTTTCCTGTCCACCCTTCCTCGAAAATATTTAGCATGTGGTGGGGATGGAAAACTAAAGTCGACTTCGGAGTGGCCTTACACCTGCTCTGTGATATGTGTGAGCTTGTGTATGTGCTATGTGTGTGCTGTGTATATTACAAGGTTTCTAGGTGCACAATGACTAGTTTCACATGCGTGCTAGGACTTTGCCAATAGTCAACGGTCCCCATCTTCCACCCCTGAATAGTAGAAATGGGACTTGGGGATGAGTATATATGTGTGTTCCAAATGTGGATGTTGATGTATGCATCATTTCATAGTCATGCATACACATGCATACCAGAACACTTTGCACATTAAAAGACACCTCCATAGTGTGTTCAAGTCAAACCACTGTCAAATGCAAAGCAATTAAAATCAAATAGCACGTACAATGAACAAATGATATTGGGGGGGGGGGGGGGGGGGGGGGAGCTTCTTCAATCTCTTAATAAATGACTAGGAAACCTAGAAAAAAACACAAGGTACTCCTTGAATGACCGGTGTTTGATAGATACACACACTTTTCACATATAGCTGACAGTGGGACAACTTCAAAGTTATCCACTATTTTTGCACATAGATAGCATGATCGGATGGCATTGACAACATCATCTGCCAGATGTAACACATTTTTCAAACCGTCATTATGCAACAATGGTTTTTTCATCAGCACTACTAGTGAGCCATTAAGGTGAATAAACTTGGTGACAATACCAGCTCTAAGTTTTCCTGACTTGGAACGATACAATACAGCAGAATTATACCTTGTTTTTCCGTTTATGTCTTCTGCATCAATTGTCATTTGCTTGTGGATCCCCGGGTGAAAAAATACACGTAGTAACGCGTTATTACGCGTGAAAATGGGACATAAATAACGCCAAAACACGCGATTTTCAAGATGATTATCTCCTTGATTGTGCAATACAAAAGAGTTGAATTTTGCCTATACACAAAGCGGTCCAGTGTGTATAAAGTTCCAAAGACTGGTTGGTTTGGCATGCATCGCTCCGATGATATTCACATTCAATGTACTAGCTTAATTTCGCGGGCTTTTGTATACTTTCCCGCGAAATCAAGTTCGTACTTGAATGTGAATATCTTCGGAACGATGCATGCCAAACCAACCAGTCTTTGGAACTTTATACACACTGGACTGCTTTGTGTATAGGCAAAATTCAACTCTATTGTATTGCACAATCAAGGAGATAATCATCTTGAAAATCGCGTGTTTTGGCGTTATATATGTCCCATTTTCACGCGTAATAACGCGTTACTACGTGTATTTTTTCACCCGGGTCACTCTTCCAACAACTGAAACAATTGTTGTGTCCTGTACAGTGCTATGTCCCATGTAAGCATTTATTGCCTCAGCGCCCTTCACTCCCACTTTCCAGATTTCATGGTACTTTTCATCACTGCTGTTATTTGAACAAAAAGGCTATAGTGGAGAACCCATGCCATCACTTGATTTCCTTGAGTGAGTTGAGAAATATTAGGCTCATGCATTTGCTACATAATATCGTGCATTATCATGCTACCTTTCCAGGTTTTGTGATCAAATATGGGGCTGGGTGTTCGACTGATTTCATTTGGAATCAGTACACTTTGTAATCGATATTGTTCCATTCACAGTGACAATACAAGACAGATTTCAGATTCCTATTAAAGAAAACAACTGGAAAGAGATAGTGGGCAAACTTAATTCTAAGTGCCGGAATCTAAGAGCGAAGTTTAGTCTCACCGGCAAGAACAAGGAAGCAGCCACTGATCTGGACACAGAGAACATAGATACACCAATCATATGATCCAGAACTGCATGCTTCCTACATGTATCTATATAAGCTGTTGCTTTGTAACTTGTCTATCATACTTTTTTGGTATATGTGCAAATCAATAAACCTTGTGACTGACTCCATCCTCCTACAATTTATAGTACTGATCATCATCATTACAAAGCAAATATGTTATACGATATACAAAACAAAGCATCAGTAAATGTCCGTAAACTCTTCAAGAACCAATGAAATGCTTGCTGCTGAGAACAACAGAGGCTCCCTACAAAACCAAAAGTGTGACTGCATGTGTGTGAACAGAGCACATTAAGTACACACCTCTTCATTATAAACACACCTCTACACCTCTTCATTACATACACACAGCTCCCATATGAATATGGAGGGAGCCTACATGTAAGTTGCATGTCTGTGCTGTGCAGCAGTGTACATGTAAGCATGTAGATCAATAAAGATTGTAAGGGGTGTATGTGAATGTGCAGCTGTAGATATCAGGTGAGGGAGAGCACATGTTCTGTACAATGAGTCTTCAGCTGTGTTTACATACAATGTTGGGGAATGTGTGTTACAACCAATCCTCACACCTGACCCCTCCCTACTATTACACCCCTCCCTACATCACACCCCTCCTTACATCACACCCCTCCCTACTATCACACCCCTTCCTACACCACACCCCTCCCTACACCACACCCCTCCCTACCATCACACCCCTCTCTACCATCACACCCCTACCTACTATCACACACCTCCTATTAATGTGTTCTCCAATAAGTTACATGATAACACGCTTAAGTCATTATGCCCCCCCCCCCCCCCCCCCCCCCCCCCCCCCCCTTCCCCGACATATCACCCATGCATATACTATTCTAACCCTGTCCTGAGAGTAAACTTAGGGGGAAAACTTCACTGCAGTCTGGTGATTAGTTACACAGAAGTCATTTGGCATTTACCCCCCCCCCCCCCCCCCCCCCAAACATATGACCCAAGTATGCTACCTAAACATTACATAGTGTCCTAATGATGTCCCAGAGTAGGGGAAACACTTCACTGTCTATTGTTTAAGTCAGGTGATAGAAATTTTTAGTTACTCGAAAGTCACTTACCCCCCCCCCCCCCCCCCCCCCCTTCTCCCCCAAACATATGACCCATGCATATTGCTATGCTACCTAAACATTACATAGTGTCCTAATGATGTTCCAGAGTAGGGGAAAAACACTTCACTGTCTATTGTTTAAGTCAGGTGATAGAAATTTTAGTTACTCGAAACTCACCTACCCCCCCCCCCCCCTCCTCCCCCAAACATATGACCCATGCATATTGCTATGCTACCTAAACATTACATAGTGTCCTAATGATGTTCCAGAGTAGGGGAAAACACTTCACTGTCTATTGTTTAAGTCAGGTGATAGAAATTTTTAGTTACTCGAAAGTCACTTACCCCCCCCCCCCCCTTCTCCCCAAACATATGACCCATGCATATTGCTATGCTACCTAAACATTACATAGTGTCCTAATGATGTTCCAGAGTAGGGGAAAACACTTCACTGTCTATTGTTTAAGTCAGGTGATAGAAATTTTTAGTTACTCGAAACTCACCTACCCCCCCCCCCCCCCCCCTCCTCCCCCAAACATATGACCCATGCATATTGCTATGCTACCTAAACATTACATAGTGTCCTAATGATGTTCCAGAGTAGGGGAAAACACTTCACTGTCTATTGTTTAAGTTACTCGAAAGTCACTTACCCCCCCCCTCCTCCCCCAAACATATGACCCATGCATATTGCTATGCTACCTAAACATTACATAGTGTCCTAATGATGTCCCAGAGTAGGGGAAAACACTTCACTGTCTATTGTTTAAGTCAGGTGATAGAAATTTTTAGTTACTCGAAACTCACCTACCCCCCCCCCCCTCCTCCCCCAAACATATGACCCCATGCATATTGCTATGCTACCTAAACATTACATAGTGTCCTAATGATGTCCCAGAGTAGGGGAAAACACTTCACTGTCTATTGTTTAAGTCAGGTGATAGAAATTTTTAGTTAGAGGAGGGGAGGGGGGGGGGGGGTAAGTGACTTTCGAGTAACTAAAAATTTCTATCACCTGACTTAAACAATAGACAGTGAAGTGTTTTCCCCTACTCTGGAACATCATTAGGACACTATGTAATGTTTAGGTAGCATTAGCAATATGCATGGGTCATATGTTTGGGGGAGGAGGGGGGGGGTAAGTGACTTTCGAGTCCCCAAACATATGACCCATGCATATTGCTATGCTACCTAAACATTACATAGTGTCCTAATGATGTTCCAGAGTAGGGAAAACACTTCACGGTCTATTGTTTAAGTCAGGTGATAGAAATTTTTTAGTTACTCAAAAGTCACTTACCCCCCCCCCCTCCTCCCCCAAACATATGACCCATGCATATTGCTATGCTACCTAAACATTACATAGTGTCCTAATGATGTCCCAGAGTAGGGGAAACACTTCACTGTCTATTGTTTAAGTCAGGTGATAGAAATTTTTAGTTACTCAAAAGTCACTTAACCCCCCCCCCCCTCCTCCCCCAAACATATGACCCATGCATATTGCTATGCTACCTAAACATTACATAGTGTCCTAATGATGTCCCAGAGTAGAGGAAAACACTTCACTGTCTATTGTTTAAGTCAGGTGATAGAAATTTTTAGTTACTCAAAAGTCACTTACCCCCCCCCCCTCCTCCCCAAACATATGACCCATGCATATTGCTATGCTACCTAAACATTACATAGTGTCCTAATGATGTCCCAGAGTAGGGGAAAACACTTCACTGTCTATTGTTTGAGTCAGGTGACAGTTACACAAGTCATTTGGCATTCCCCTCCCCCTTCCCCAAACACACCTACTACAACAATTTTAGTATCATTACCATGCAGCTATTAGTGAGTCCCTAACTCCCTATCACAACTCTCCCAACAACAGAGTCACTGAAAAGACCTGCCTGTGTAACGTAGCTCATTCCTCTACGGCACTGTAATTTGTCAGTAGGTGTGCCTTTTTAAGATATCAATAACAACCTTAATCAATAACCATACAACTGTATAAATAAGTGTGTTAACAAGGCAATAAGAATGGAGCCACAGTTACACAATGAAAACGTTCATATAATGACAGCTGCACAGGATTTCTCATTTTCTCATTGCCATAATCTATTGAATGAGAAGAAGAGGGTTAATGAAATGGCCCGGCATATAACATGCACATTGTCAATGGGTTGGTTCCCAGTGGCAGGGCAACATGTCACACACACACACACACACACACACACACACACACACACACACACACACACACACACACACACACACACACACATACACACACACACACATACACATACACACATATACATACACACACACACAACCCCAAGTAGGTCCAGTACAAACCAATGTGCAATGTCAAGCTGGAGTGATTATGGGGGACATGCACACATCTGCATGTCTGCATTGCCACCGTATCCCCCTGGGCTTACAAGAGTACAGGGAATACTGTTATACATCAGATGTATTTAAAGGTATGGTATGGGGACAAACTCATGGGCGTGTCTATAGCGGGGTGGGGGGGGGGGGGGGGGGGGGGGGGGGGGGGGGGGGGGGTGGGGAGAAAGAGCTTAGTCCCATCCCCCGCCTCCCCTCTTAGGGCATCCACCATCTGAAGAGAGTGCAGGTGTCAGTACAATATTTGGGTGGTCACAATAAGCTTCTCTAGCAAGCTTTGCTAGCAAGCTATACATGTAATAAAAAATAGAGACCTCACAAATCCACAATCAGATAAAGGTACATATAGGCAGCTGGAACAAACAAATACACAACCACATATGTACATAGGCTTTGAATATTAACAAACAGTAGTTCCTTCTCACACTCAGGGCTCTTTGCTAGATCTGGCTTGACCCTTTGCACTATTGGAACACAACTGACAAAAAAGAACCCTGTGGGTGTGGTGGTGAGTGTGTGGATTGTCGGCTATGTTCCTTAACCCCTCACACTCCTGGAAAATACACCACACCCACAGGGGTCTTTTATTAGGCTATGTTACATAACCCCTCACACCTTAACCAGAAAGTTCACCGCACCCACAGGGGTCTTTTTAGTCAGCTATACTAAAGAGATTCTCCTAATATACATCCCAGGAAAAAGAGCCCACACACACACCAGGGATTTACTGCTTCCACCCCCTACCCACCCCCTGGTTTGCCACTAATTTGACTAACCCACCCCTGGTTTACATGCTAAAACTCCATGGCATACCATGTAACAGTGCAGAGGGAAGACTTTCACCCCCCTATATTTTTATATATTCCAAAACCCACCCCGTTGCAAACTTGGCGGTAAATCCCTGCACACACACACACACACACACACACACACACACACACACACACACACACACACACACACACACACACACACACACACGCATACACACACACACACACATACACACAAACACACACACATGCACACATATTCATGCCCAGGGTACAGACCATACCCAGATGAAACAACTGACTAGTGTTTAGAGATATGTAACTCTTTCTTGCATAGGGCTCAGACCAACCCAACCGTTGGAGAGATTCTCCTAATATATACACACACACATATATATATATACAAACACACACACACACACACACACACACACACACACACACACACACACACACACACACACACATACACATTCCTGCCCAGGGTATGGACCACACCCAGATGACATAAATGACTAGCGGCTAGAGATATTTAACCCAGGGTACAGACCAACCCAAAATTCAAATAATCAATCTGTAATTTTGCACTGTAGGGACAGTATGACCTCTCAAAGTCCATGTTTTTGTACTGTGCTTCCTCTTTTGTAAAAACTAAAGTTGTTGCATCCTTGTGATTAAGTCAACAATTTTAGTATCAATACCATGCAGCTATTAGTGAGTCCCTAACTCCCTATCACAACTCTCCCTCACCATCCTATAGCCCTCTACATGTACATGTCTCTCCCTCCCCACTTATCCCTATGGACATCCAGCTCCAGGGATCGAGTGTGTGTAGAGGGTGGGTATGTACAAGAGTGTGAATGAGTGTGGGTGTGTGAATGAGTGTGGGTGTGTTCAAAGAGGGTGTGTGTAGTGAAGGTGTGTGTAGAAAGGGTGCAGAGGGTGTGTGCATAGTGACAGAATGTACAGTGGGTGTGTGACAAGGGAGTACATGTATGTGTACAAGGGGGGCGTAAATTAGATGTGTGTGTGATAAGGGTGTGTGTGCATGGGCTAGCCATGCTGTGAGAGGATTGCAATGTAGCAGGTCAAGGGTGTGCATTGGTGTGTACAAGAGGAGTGTGAAGATGACAAGGAGTGTATGTACTGTTGGATTGGTGTGTGCAGGGGATGTGCATATGGGTGAGTGACAAGCAGTGTGTGCAGTAATTTGTTACAAAGCAAGTTATCATAAACACCACAAGGTACACACACCATGCATACACATAATGTGTACACAATGCACACACACTGCGCCGTCTTCCTTCGAGGGCTTTAATAAGAATTATCAATTATAAATGCCGCAATGGCAGTATCGCAAAAACACTCTTCTGCACAATCTGCGTGGACAATAGGCCTAGGATTGCCTTTCACTCCCAAGTACTTACTTAACAATAATACTTACTTAATAATAAAGTGTCAAGTTCAACAGTTTGCATCTTTCCGCTTGACAGCGTCCATGTCAACGACAGCGTCTTAACAATGAGATCCAAGCGCTAGTTGTAGGCCTAGGCCTATGGTTGTATTGGAGCGCCGGCCGGCATTATAGCGTGTAGGGTATCAACGGGTAAACTGATTTTAAAACTCTGGTCACGTCACACGATCGACAGGTGATAGCATCCAAAACAATAATTCCTATAGACATATATATTATTATACAACTGCATGACTATTATTTAGTACCATTGACTGTTACAATACACCATGCCAAACTGTATGTTTTCCTGGTGTATGAATATACATATAGTTGCCAAGTGGGTATATGCTTGGCTTGTGGTGGTATATATAGGAGTCTCAAGCAAGGTCACATGTATTTACACCTATGTACGTTCAGACAAACATACTTAGATGGCCAGTGGGTATACGTATAGGGGCTTACTATGTACGCACATGCACACACACATGCGCATGCACACACACACACACACACACACACACACACACACACACACACACACGCACACACACACACAAACACACACACACACACACACACACACACACATACACACACACACACACACACACACACACACACACACACACACACACACACACACACACACACACACACACACACACACACACACACACACACACACACACACACACACAGGCAACCCAGCATATGGCTGGTAGCCAGACTACAAGAACTTATGTTTCACCAGTGGCACAGGTGCCTCTGTCATAATGAAACTTCAATGAGAGCCTTTTTATTACAATGATTCTAAAACATTATACAACCTTGTTTAATATAACTGTGATACATAAAAAATAATATCTCACAAATAGGCAATAAGAACCAAACAACTGATTTTCACAAATGTTTATATATAGCTTGTAATGTCAATGAGCACATCATAGCTGAAGCATCCACAAGAAGGTCACATTGGAGCCTATTGAGGGGGGAAGTAAGGAATAGAGCAGTAGATGAAAGGGCATACACAGACATCCAGTGTCACACGTGTCACACACACCACATACACATGTGTGGGAAGAAAGGGTGGAGAGAGAGAGTGGGTATCATCACACCCGCCTAAATCTGAACTGATATACTGGTTACCAAGTTTGCCTCAAAATGGCTGGCTGAAGACTGATAGGGAATGTAAGTTAACCTTATCACAACCTCAGGGCCATAAACTCTCAACCCTGCACATGTATGTGTGGGTGCCCATTGAAAAGGGCATATTGGATAATATCTATTAAGTGAGGAGAGGGTAAATGAAATGGCACATATGCCAATAATACAACATCAATTGATGGCATGGGCACACATACACACACATACACACACGCATAGACACACACACACACATATGAAATGCATCCAGTGTCATCATGTGTGAAGGGTGCTGTGTGTGGGAGGGGTACTGTGTGTGAGAGGTGTGCTTTGTGTGGGAAGTGTACACATTAATGTCAAATGTCTAAGGTCCTGGGCTTGCTCCGAGGTGCATATACATGTATGTACATCGCAAGGTACGCAAAGCGAGTTTTTTTTTGGCATTATAGTGAAGTTTGACAGCTTTACCACATTGTATAAGAGCAGCAAAAGGTATTAGGCCTTCAGAGCAGCTTCGGCCCAAACAGATAAGGTCTTATGCAATGTGGTAAAGCTGTCAAACTTCACTATAATGCCAAAAAAAAACTCGCTTTGCGTACCTTGCAATGTACATACATGTATATGCACCTCGGAGCAAGCCCAGGACATTAGACATTATAAATAACACATACACACCCATCCCACAGCCCTATGCGGCCATACATTTTGTGGACAAAAGACATACCCATAGAAGTATTGAAAAAGTGGCGTAATGCCTTAGCAACCACCCTTGACAACCGACAACATTATAAACTTTGCACTACGTGTTAACAAGTTGAACTTGTTGCCATTTAAAGGCCATACATGGAATGAAGTACCTTTGTTCTATTAGTAGCCAATGTCACATGGACTAATATTCTAACATGTACGTACTGGTATGGACGTGTCATATTTATATAAAGGTATATATCTACGATTTTGTAACTTTGTTTGGCGGTGGAATTGCTTTCACAATCCGGGGTGCAATGGATAGCCTGTGCTCTTGAACAATAAGAGTGGGGTGTGGACCTTCTTGTAGATACATTGATACGCTCTCTGTGTGGGCATGGAGAGTCAGGATAGACTCTACCCCCTGTTAACCTAGGACACCAAAGCCTGCACCCATCCACCTTGCCCATTGTTTTAGATAAGATCAAGCAGCCTCATGTGTTAGACAACCCTACACTTCTCAGGTGTGCCTACCCATATGTTATGGGAAGGAAGTGACTACTATTGTGACCCCAATCCATTGGTCCCTCCAGCTGTTCCTGTTCTCAGCATTCTAAGTGGAAATGGACCAGGGACATTTTTAACTTAATGGGTATAAATGTGAAGCCATCTCCCCTTTCCTCCCTCTTTTGCCTTCCTCTCCTCCCTCCCCTTTCTCCCCTCTCCTACCTCCCCTCCTCCCTCCCCTCTCCTCTCTCCCCTCTTGCCCTCCTCTCCCTCCCCTCTCCCTCCTCCTCCCTCCCTCACCACCCCTCCCCCTTCCTCCTTTTCGTCTCCTGCTCCCTTTTCTCCCTCTCCTCCTCTCTTCTTCCCTCCCCCACTCCTCCTCACTTTCCTCCCCCTCTCCTCCCTCACTCTCCTCCCCCTCTCCTCCCTCACTCTCCTCCCCCTCTCCTCTCCTCTCCTTCCTACAACTCCCTCTCTCTCTCCTTCTCCCCCATTCTCCCTTGTTGTTACACTTTCCCTTCAGTCTATTTACTGCACTACACTAATGCCAGTCTGTTGGTTCTCATTGCTTACACTTATAACTACATTGTCAAAGTACTGCTCATACACGTCACAAGCACCTACAGTGGGTGCCATCAGGGGGTGTATACTTATGGTAACTCGGAACATTGATAGACTGCCCTCCTTATCTTCCCTGTAGCTACCAAAAGGCTTCCATAGACTATGCAACATTTCTGGAGCTGGTCTCTGTGGTGGGCACTGTGTGTAATTCTGTGTATTGTATCTGTGGTATTGTGCGTAGTTAACGATGCAGCATACCATCCGTCTTGAGAATTTGTCTGTGCTTGGTAAGCTACCCCTCTCCCTTACGATATCCACATATAAATTGGCTGTGTGTGATATGAAGAGTGCGCATAATAGTATAGTCTCTACTATGATGATACACCAGTTAAATGGGAGGGATCAACGGGTATAAAATGAACAAGGTGCATCTAGCTGCAATTGGTTTATGGTATTGTCTAATTATGGACCCTTTTGTCCACCCGCAAAGGGCTATGATCCACAAAAACACACACGCTGATCTATTAATTAGCAAAAGGCAACCCCAAGTAAGCAGAGGTCATTGGACCAGTACAAACCACTGAGAGGGGGATCATGGTAAGGGAGCACACATACCTCTCCACTTTCCTGCAGTACAAATTAGTAACAGAATAGTACAGAAAATGTTCAATGACTTATCTGTGCCCATACCCCCCCCCCCACTTCCCTTGTAGTGTGAAAGGGTTGGGTTGAGGAGAAGGTTGGTATGTGTAGGGAAAGGGGTGGAAAAGGGTGGTGGGTATGGATCAAAAGTGTTACCAGGGAGAAGGGAGGCATGGATTGAAACTGTATCAAGGCATCATAATAAGAATGGATCCCCTTTCGTACAATGCACATACCCTGTACCCTGCATAGGCATTTGGGTGACTTACAGAATGAAGATGAGGACAGGGAATGCATTTTGTAGTGTTACACATGTATCTCGAGATTTCCAATAGTCACATTCAGGGTGCTGTTTTGGACAAGCAGGTTTGGCTACTGCCTGGTAGACAGCATATATGTACAAGTAAATGATCAAACTCACCACCCCAGTGTCTTTCCATTGTCCCACATGTAAGTAAAAACGTACAATGTAAAGTAGTAAATGTAAGTAGACCAATGTAAGGCGAATGTGGAAATGTACTCCGTGTGTGTATGTAAAAGCCAACGTGACAAAATTACTACCTTACCCCATTTTAAAATCCAGATTGTTCCTCTGCTTTCGCGGTCTGTCCAGACTGAAACAGTGCTTTCATGCAGGTAGCGCACCAGCTCAAGCACCTGCTTACTAGTAGAGACATAGTTGAAGCACCATATGCAGATAGCGGCTTCGCTGTGACACATGATACACATCACATAAACATATAGATCGACACAATATGCCTGCTCGTTTACCGCTTCCATACAGAGAATGTCTACATATGTAGCGCGAACCGAGTCACCATCGATATGTGCTACGGCTACGTCCGCTCCCTCGTTTAATAGTAACTGTTAATTAGAGTTCCGCTAGATCCTCTCCGACCAGCTTCATCTTAAATACAAGGGAATATTAAAATCCAGGCCTACTAGTATAGGCGTACAGATAAAATATCAAATTTTCTATCGTCCAAATACATGTAATTGGATATCATCCCGTCATAGAATGGTTGTCATGACAATTTACTTGACACGTTGACGTCATTTCTGTCCGGCGATTAATCGCCAGAATCGCCAAATATCGCGATATTATCGCGATTTTTTCCACCCGGGATCCGTTAGCAGGTTAGGAAAATATCATTTGGTTTGGAAACTATTGATGACTGAATAAGGAAATGAGACAAAAATGAATGGACATTGGAAACCTTGCATAATTAATGTGGAAGTGCGGATATAGGTACTTAGGTTGCGAAAAACTACACAAAATATGTCAACTAGTCCCCACATTGCAAATCCGAGAGCAGGTAATCAATATAATTTTTTTTTCTGCAGTTAGCTGCAGTTTTCTGAATGCGTCCGTACATTTTCTATGGACATTGAATTACGCAATGACCGAATACCGCGTAATCTCTTTGACCGCCAATTTCTCGACATGTGTAGTTAACTTCTGAATGAAATAAAGTATGGAACCATATGTTTGAATACATCATACCTTGTAAGGGAAGTATATACATGTGTACTAATGCAATCATATGTTGAACCTACTCTTATCACATTCTGAAGTCGTCTTTTTTCTCCCATATGGGAGAGTATTGCTGACCTTGAAGTATAAAAAGTGAATGTGTAGGGTTAGTTATTACACAGGATGGGGTAATATCACCATGCAGGGGCCACTCTTTTGTGAGTGGTGATGGGGGTGCACGTACACAGTCCTACAGCACTGTCCTCTACACGGAGAGAGAGAGAGAGAGAGAGAGAGAGAGAGAGAGAGAGAGAGAGAGAGAGAGAGAGAGAGAGAGAGAGAGAGAGAGAGAGAGAGAGAGAGAGAGAGAGAGAGAGAGAGAGAGAGAGAGAGAGAGAGAGAGAGAGAGAGAGAGAGAGAGAGAGAGAGAGAGAGAGACTGTATCTAAACGGACAGACAGCAGAGGTGCTTACCTGCTTCTGCTGGACTGGGGACTGTGTTAGTGCATATACAAATATTTAAATCCTTAGGGAAAGAGTCACATGTACAGCTGTAGCCATGTCCTTACTGGGAGATGGGAGAGGGCCAAAGCTGCTGAAGGCATAGCTCCAATGGAGAGAGACACCCATATGCCCGTGAATCCCCCCCCCCCCCCCCCAATTTTAAATATTACTCATCGTATCTCTGTCTAATTAAAGCATAAACGAGCCAATCAACACTCGTTAACACCTGCAGTCCGCACATTCGGCCACTATTTGGTGTACTGAAAATGATTCACTCAGACAAGAATCAGTTTTCCTCGTATGATATGTACGGCTATCAAGTCGAAATCTTCTTTTACCCCATCACTCTTCCCAGTGTACGTTTTCTAATGTATGAAAGTCGGAGAGGGCATAATCACCTAAACCAATCCATTGTGCAATTAACAAAAATATGCTCGCACTTTTTAAAAATTTCCCATAATAATACTTCATACGAATACGAGACTTTGCAGTGTAAAAATCTATGCTCTATCAGAGAATTGTTTGTGTTATTTTTAGCGACCAACCTATAATGAAGGTATAGTCGCAAGTTTCGATGGGTGTCAAAAACTCGATGCGTTTTACTATAGTCGCGCCGATACGTACGACCAAACATCGTATAACCTACACGTTGCAGTGTATTGATAATGGCACCTCACCTCATAGTATGGGTATAGGGTACATTAGAAGGTATGAGTGATGAGGGTGATGGAAAGGTGAGGTGTGATGAGGGTGGTGGGAAGGTGAGGTGTGATGAGGGTGGTGGGAAGGTGAGGTGTGATGAGGGTGGTGGGAAGGTGAGGACTGATGAGGGTGGTGGGAAGGTGAGGACTGATGAGGGTGGTGAGAAGGTGAAGTGGGATGAATTCTGATATCGTTATTTTAAGCTAAGCAGACACCTCATTTCACCCCAAATGAAAACAGGCCACATCACTGGTGCCAATGTTGACCTCATCCCTACTGCAGCATCCTGATAATGCATGATAGCATGGTCTGTTGAGGGAGTTCATTATTGGATTTGCAACTTGATCAAATGAATTTCCTCACCTTCTGAGAAATGCAATGAGGTGAGAGGGTGGCATGTCTAGGTCGTTGTGGTACCATGGCCGTGTGTCTAGGGGCCATGTGTGTGTGTGTGTGTGTGTGTGTGTCTACAGAGGTATTTTGTTGTGGTTACAGTGTAGTGCCAACACACACACACACACACACACACACACACCTCATTATGTACCTGCACACACATCATAGCAATGATCCAATACCATCATGATGCCACAGCTCCTTTCAGCTTGGATCGCCACCTATCACAGTGCAAAAAGTTAGTTATACGATACTGTATATTTTTGCGTATATTGAAGAATACTCAAAATATACGCGTGTGTAGTATATTTTAAGTATACGACGGCGTATATTCAAGAATACGCATGTGTTAATTATGTCACTGTTTATATAGGCACCGCACTGCAAAAGGTTAGTTTTACGATACTGTATATTTTTGCGTATATTTGAAGAATACCCAAAATATACACCTGAGTAGTATAAGCCTGCGTATATTCAAGAATCCGCAAGTGTCGAATACGTCACTGTTTTTATAGGCACCACAGTGCAAACGTTAGTTTTATCATTTTTGCGAATACATGCACGCCGGAGTAGTATATTGTAATCCGCAAGCGTCACCGTTTATATAAGCACGTTTTCGATACACCAGTGAGTATTTTTATATCGTACTATCAACCGTGCATATTCAAATTCTTGTGTGTATATATACTTGTGGGAATTTTTCAAATCCTTACACGTTAAATACCTACACCGCCTTGCGCGCATGCGACAGTCAGCACATGTCAAAGACCGCGATTGATTTCATAATTGATTTAAAATCACTTGTAAAATGATCGCATGATTGACAGAACAGTATCTTATACGCAGGTGTGCTTTAAGCATCTATGAAATCAAAAATTGATTTTGACCCTTCGCATGCAGTATAAACGGAACCCAACACGATGATTATTGACGATAACATACAGTGTATTTGCTGTGTGCCAAACGAAGGCCCCACTTTTCTTATCGGACCAGAAGCAGACAGCACCCCCCCCCCCTCCCAATTTTTTTTATATCAGGCCTGACCTGATATCCTGAACGCCACTGATTCAGTGTGGAATTCGATCGCAAAATCGAAGTCTAACTATACAGATCGATATAACTTACAAATTCCCTTCGCACACACTACATCCTATATATCTATATACACACTGCTTATATTGACCCTGTGTATTTGTATCTTTCAGCATGCAGGAGTGCTGCTCCTGGCCCTCGTGTTTTCGAACATAGAAGCTACCACTCACTGTAGCACTTGTCATCAGAAGTATTCGCAACCAACTTACTGTAAGGTATTGTAAAGTGAATGTATCACTATGTTATGGATGACAAAGGAAGTATTTATAAACACAAGTTTGGCTCTACACTATATGGAGAATGGCTCTGGCATTTTCTCTTATATTAAGCAAATGTGTTAGTCCTTGGAAGCTGGCAGTGGGCTCCTTCCCGATCATAGCAGTCTCAAACTGCTGGATATCCTAGTGCAAAATTGGGGTCTTGGAAGGTCCGTATCCCTGAACATCACTGTTATTATGAGCTCACCACTAAATCCTACAAGTGGGAGCAATGGATGGTGCAGTCTTGATGCACTGGAGTGCAGGATAATCCAATGAAATGAGGCCTGGGATAGAGGTTTCTAATTATTAACCACTAGTGACTGCCAAACTCAAATGTATCTTTATTGCTAAATAGGATCGAATGCAAGAGCCATCCTCCAAAGAGTAATTATATCTGGTTATTTTATTTTCAGGGTGCATCGTGGTGGTACTCCTTTCACTTGCCTTACATGCATGGTTATTGTTACCACATCCCTCTCCCTCTTGACCTTTGGTGCCAGCAACTATTAGCACATCAGCAGCATTACACTCCAACATAGAATACACAAACACAAACAAAAACCCATAACAGATTGTTCCACCTCTCCACCACCAGTAACCAGATCCTTGCAGCATGACAGCACTGTGTTCCACATAAGACCACACATACAACATACGCATATATAAGAGCAATGGGCATAAATAAAACCTAACTAACTCTATTTAGAACAGGTGAGCGCACCTGATCTCGGAAAGAACCCGTGGAAAAACCATCTGAAGGAAAAAAAACCTTCCTAACTACACTGCTCATCATGCACAGGTTACAATGGCTTCTTCTGGTCAGATCCACCATCATCCGTATATACTCTGGACACACCATCACAAGGTAAATTGCAAGACACAACGTGCACTTAGAATGCTGACTCAATAACACCTTCACTCCCTTATAAATCTGCTGCCATGTGTAGCCACTAAATCTCACATTTAGGCAGGAGCTTATCTCCTGTCTTTCAACCGACTAGAACTATATGTGACGTGTATATATGCGTACCATGTGTGTATGTCTGTGTCTATGCCTGTGTGTTGACACTTGTTTGTGTATGTGCAAGTGTGTGTGTCTGTGTGTATGGACATCTGTTTGTGTGCATGTATATGTGTGTCTGGGTGTGGAGCAGTCTATAAATACATGCTAATTGTGTGTGAATGTGTGTATTTATGGACGTATAAATGTGTGTCATTACTATTTTTAATTTGTACCATTTCCATTCTTACCATACTGTTTAAAGGTTTTTGATGCCACTTCAAGAATGCTTGATCATCTTACTTGTAAGTTCTCTGTTATCGGTGTAATTTACATGACAACCGATTTTTAATAAGTGCGCCAATTAGAGTATGCCAACATTAGCAATTGCACGTGATAGTAATTTTGGCGGGTTTCCGTGCAAGTGTGGCCTCGAAAGTGGAAAGGTACGTGTCTTTTATCATTTGAAGGATCCGTTTGTGGTGTAGTAAACCAGCCCCTAATGACAAGCCTAGTATACGGTAAGTACTTCTCAACCAATGTTGTGAGCAAGTGTCTGACTTTGAATAGCTTGTCATATCGCAATTTGTGCACTTTTTTGGTGGTCGATTCTGCTAAGGTAAGTGACGCAATGGCATTGCTGCTACCTTTATTTTGCTTTTCTGCAGCGTTTCGACTCGAACTGGTAAGTATGCCCTGAGGCGCTAAAACTTTTTTTTTTTTTGCCTTAGGACGAGAACTCAAGCACGAGAACTCAAGCACGAGAACGCCAACGAGTCTATCCGAATTGGTAAGTATGGCAATATCAATTGGCGCCAAATGTTATTTTGTTCTCGTCTATCATCAGGTCACGTATGAAGTTAGTACGTGGGGACCGCTGTCTCAAGATTATGGTGTTTGTATCTGTTTGTAACTGTTGTTTTTGGCGTTGTATCACTTATATGTACGAAGAAAATTTTTATAGCCAACCAGAGGCAAGGGAAGGGGGAGGGGGAGTGCGGAAGGACCAGTTTACGGAAGATCAGAAACGAAATATACGATAGTGCACGGTTCAATAAAGCAGGTAACGTTAATGAAATTCAGAGGTTTGCTAGGATACCACAAACCACACGTGACTGACTATATGCTCCTGCTTATATGGTTCTATAAGCAGATGCTTATATTTTTTTGCGTATATTCGAATATACGCTGTAGTATACAGTATCGTATAACACACTTTTTGCACAGTGTATGTTCTACAATTGCAATGTTAATTCTGATGTACCACCTCCTGACCCGACATCTATGATGTCACACCTTCAAGCCCTTGTTGCCGCAACAGCAATCATTTATCTCTTGCATGGGCCCCGGTCAAGATATCATTCGCACAAGTTGGCTGCTACACAGGCAATCGTGCCTTGTCGTAAAAGGTTTATGCCCTGTCGAAACTTTAATTCCCCTTGGTTAACCCCAACGGATCTTCAGCAACTAATAAATCTTCGACTCTAAAAGGTGAGACTTTAGCTTGGATATATTCCATGAGCCATCCTTGAGAATAAGACCTGAGCCATGCCCTACCATCTGAGCGACAGAATAGTGTACATGACATGACATGTTGTCACATCACCATCTTCATTGTCAGTTCAGTGAACATTTTCATGAGCTGATCCATTGTGACATATTCATGGTGACTTATCCATGGTGACATTATGCGCTAGACCTTCCCATTGATACAGAAATATAATGACACATAGATATCCTCCATGATGTCTATACACACCCTCCATATCGCCCATGTCAAAAAGGATAACCAGAAATAGTCTGCCCTGACTGGGCGACCCCACATATCTTTTTCCCAGGGTGATTTGGGAAATGATGGTACAAACTTCAACTGCTCTTGATCTACCATTTCCCCCACATTGATATAGCTTTGAGAACTCACCACAAGTGTGGCCCATATAGCGTAGTTTTCCTAGTCACTATCCATACCACATTACATGCCATCCATGAAGATAGCCCAAACATAAACATGTTTGAGACAACAAAACAGCCACTCGCACATGTCTAGCGCGAACGAAACTAAGTCGATTGTTTTTCTTTGGAATGAAAGTCCAACAAGTGGTCCGTGGCCTAAAGATAAAATCCTGATATATGCCGAAGCGCGCGATTAGTGCTGTTGGCATACTTGAACGTTTCTTGCTCGTGTACTTCGTGGCGAAAGGAGGAGAAGGGGGAGGAGAATGAGGAGAGGGAGAAGGGAGGAGGAGGAGAGGGGGAGGGGGAAGAGGGCCAATCTATTCTCTTCTTAGGAGCACCTCCGGGTTTTCCCATTTCAATATACACAGCTTCCAGATAGAGGCCACCACTGCAGCATGCAGCAAAGGCTGGCCTATCCTCTACAACACTCAAGGAACTAGTTCCATGGCACAGCTCAGCATTTCAAACGTAAATCCATGGATCCAGCTTACCAGACTGCGGCAGCTTTGATGGCAATTGTACATTGAATGATTCTAAACTCTTCATGCACACAGTACCCAATTATCATGTATCTGTACCCAAAATCAATCTGCTTGGTTTAATCGATTTGTCTGCATGTTTCTAAAGGCCATCACTTGGGTGGAGCCAGCTTAACCTTAAATCTAGCTAGCCATATCTGGACAACCTGTTCATCCTGGATAAGCTGAAGTGTCTCATTTGGTTTGTCATGCAGCCAATGATTGCACTGCAAAGCATTCATTTTTGGCATGTGTCCAGTGCAATAAATTGGTTGATGGCTTTAAAATGTACATGCAGTGTCCGTGCACTAACTGCACATCAGATAATGCTTTTGCACCTGCAGCTGTTAAACCACCAAGTACATTGGTGTTAATGCTGCTGAGGGACACAGTGCAATGAGTAATCATCAGTAGCTACGCTATGGTTACTCTAGACCTACTGGAAAAACAAAAGTGGATTTGTCTAGTTTGGCATGAGGGGGGAACAAGTCATGTGCAGGTGCAGGACATCAGGTCAGCACACATAAATGGGTGCTGTAGATATAATGATATAGCAATCAGCATTTTTTTTTGTTGTGCCTGGTGGTGAATCATCCTTCCATCACAATGGCTTCTTCCAATACCAGCCATGTGTGATTTCACACCATAATTGGGCACAAGCTGTTTAGAGTACAAACCACTTGTGTGAACTATTGCCCAATTTGGCAGTTCAGCTTTGATTTTCAAAAATATTAAGTTTACTCAATAAAATATTGTACAATGAAGTTCCACGTTTAATGAATGAGGACCCCCCCCCCGCCCCCCCCCCCCCCCCCCCCCCAGTATACAACCAGCGTACGGGCCTGTGATCCAAGACTTATTTATGTTGCTAAACATCTGTGAATAGTCATCCATCTGTGCTAGAAAACATGTAATATGTTATCTGTATTGCAAAATTGTACAGACTACATTTTTTATTGAAATGTACATTTAATCAATCACTTGAAATGACAATATAATATAACATGACAAGGAAGATACATATGTATGGTGGCCATGACATGGCCAAAGAATGACTAAGTGATAAATTATTGACTTATTACCAATTCACATACATCATTCAGAGTACGTTCAGAAGAATACTGCTGTACAATATGGGTAACAAACTTCTCCTTCATTTCAACTTGTGTTGTAGAGTTATTAATGTTCTCCAGATATGCGTAAATGGCTGCAACGGTTGTGTTCTCTTTGTTCTGTTCAACTGCTGGAACTGAGTCTATTGAATGAAAATCAGTCCGATTTGGTTGCAGAATCCAAAGGGCTGTGCAACAAATCTGGTAATAATCCTGGCAATAGGGCTTCAATCCCTTGCAAGATTTCTCATATCCTATAATGGAAAACATCTTTTCCCCACCAGTTAAACGTTCATGGTCTATCAATATAGGACAATAGCATTCATTAATTTTCTTAAAGCACACATTTTCAAGACGAATGTCACAATGTGCACTCTTAAGCACATTGTGCAGCTCGAAAACTGCTTCACAGATACCATTAATGAGCTCAGTGAAGCATTTTAATGCCTCATTTCTCTTTAAAGGAGGCTTCAAATATTCATATACATATAGACATTGAGAGTAATTGAAAACCAGTGTTTTCAAGACACAAAGAGACCGAGACAGCTGTAATGTTTCTTCACGAAGCAACACTTCAGCATTCTTAGTGTGGAATTTTTTTAAAATGAAGTTTCCAAATTTGAACACCCAAGATGGGCCTGAATTGAGCTGTTGTAATGATTGTTGACAAGAAAAAAAATGTGGATGTTTATTTCTGAGATTTGCCTCAAGCCTTAACATCTCGTCAGATGTCAGAGGATAAAAACAGCCATCTATGAATTCTAGATCAGGAGCGACAGCGTTAGTGAGATTTTGCGTATTTTGTTTCAAAATCTCAACAATGGTATTTTTAACTCCATCCAGAGGAATGAAGCGACATTCAATGTAAAAGGACAATTGCTCTGGTGACCACGATACAGTCACCTCTACAGCAAATGAAGCCCCATCAATTGCAGGCAAAACAAGTCCTTTCAAAGAAGAAATTTTTTTCCCCTTATCAATTCTGATATATCTCATACAGTCAATCAGCTTCAATATTAACTGCCTTATTGTTGCATGGACTTGACCAGAACTAATAATTTCAATAAGTAAAATAGGTAAATCATTTGTGTAGACAGCTACATCAGGCATTATATGTATACCAAATAGAGAGCGCATTCTAGTGAACTTCAGTTTACACCGTGCAGATATTCTGTATTTACAACCCGTGACAATAAACTCCAATTTAAATGAAGATGCTTTGAGGAGTGTTGGTGTGGTACACCCAAGATAAGATGCAACCAAATAAACAGCTATATTTTCGTTAATTTTTTTGGGACCTTTAAAAGTAGCAGGTAAATTGTAATATTTGGTTTTTGCTTCTTCATAATTTTCAACTTGGTGCAAAGAGAATACATAACGTTCATCTTCAGGAAATTTATAGAAAGAGCAATCAATGAAGGTTAATGTTTCAAAACAGTGCTCATCCAAAGTAAATTGCGAAGTTGCTGATCTTCTTGGTGGTGAAGCACGGGTATGATCAAATTCATTAATTATACGCCTCGAAGCATGTGTAATATCCTAAATAGATCACAAAAAATAAGGTGGTTAAATAACAATGTCCATAGTATATGCAAACAACAAAACCCATTGATGATATATATACAATGAACTACTTCTGTATGTTGTGCAATTTCAAACCTCCACACACAAGGTTCATTATGGGTGGTCCGTGTTTGGTAAATACATCATCACCAATGCACACACAAAACGCATACACAGTCTTGTACCCAGATAAATGCAATTGCCTATTTTGTGGCACATTGGAATGTAATGAACACCCAAGTCACCCCCACCCCCTCCAAAATGCAATTAAGAGCCCACACAGGCAGTTAAATAAACACTATTAGCTGCTAGACCACTTTATGTGTGGAGAAACAGTGGCTTCCAAAGCAGACTGAAGATCAATTAGCCAAAGGAGTTGTGCTATGTTGGAAGAGTTAAGTACACTGCAAAGAACTGTTTCCGCAATCTATTTTAGACTACCCAGAGGGCTGATTAAATTGACTAATGAAGGCATCCCCAACGCTTTTATTGTACAAAAATTGGTACGATTGAACTAACTCATATTTATGGTAATTTAACAATTGTACGATTTTTGGTATGTTTCAGCAGAAAAACATGCAAGCAAATTCTCTCGTTTTTTAGGTCATCAAAGCCATTCTCTTTGGATTCAAGTGTAGTATTCACAGACAAGCTTTTGTGTGAGTGTTGGCCCCATGCTCAAGGTAGATGCTGACTACTTCTTACGATGCGGAAAATGACATTTTGGGGCCCATTGATGTCTTGGACAGTTTCAGTGACGAGGAAGATGAAGCCAGAGATGACTACACGTACCTTGGGGTTCGGCCTGACAGAATTAAAGTAAATATCATGTATGTAGGAAGTCAATAGATAACATTCGTTCTGATGATAAGACAACTTTGAAAAAAGAACGTATGAAGTTGGGTATTCCTGAGGGAGAAAACTTGGAAGATTATAACAACCTTTTGTTGCCTCCCACCTCTTTGTTAAAGCTTCAGGCGGAGCATGTGTGGGAACAAATGATGTGATGAGTTTGGCTGATATTGAGCTATGTTCTAAGTCACTGTTATGGACCCGCTTCGCCACCGCTTAGCTCGCACACCCCAACGATATGATTAACGGCAAATCTTTATCTTTAAGAATGCTTTTACAACACTTTTCTCTCTATTTATATTTTCTGGTGCTATTCACATGCAGGTGACCCAGATACAGGGTTCACTGTCACCCTTTCACTGTATGGCACCCCTTTCAACCGTCCGATCTCCTTAGACTCAACCTCTTGGCACCTATTCATCGGGTCATGCTCTGTAAACTCCCTTCTCTTCCTGGTCACCTTTGCTCAATGACAGTCACTCTGATGCATTTCTATAAATGCTCCTACTATGTTTTTTGATGAAGAGAACCATTCCATGTATCCCATGGCACGTGATTTGGATTACTCAGTTTGGAAAATGTTCTTACATGGTTTATCATATTCTCCAAATAAGGAAGATTTTGGTGATATGTGGGGAGAAGCGATGATGTATGATTCTTCGATAACTTTTGCAGCCTCAGGTAAGATGCCCACAATTATTTGTGTTATACACAGTTGTCTTTCATTTAGATCTTTGGTCAACATGTGTTGACATTTTTTTTCCACAAGGGTCTCACTATTCTTTCAGCTGATGACGATCAACTGCAGTTAAAATGCAACAGAGGGTCCTTACTAGAAAGCATAATCCCAGAAAGCTGTATGGTCCACAGCAAGATGCGTGGTGTTAATTTGCTACTGGTGCTGTGATCTGTGCTCACGTGATATCATCACTGTAGAGTGAGAGTAATAGTTTTCAATATCGCATGCAAACGTGCAAAAGGCCATAAGTTTCAATGTGGCATTGCAGTACGGTTTTTCTAACATCATTGCTGTTGACCGAGGATACAGTGGAATAAAAAATACAACAGATGCTGCTGATGCAGGTTTACACCTAGGTGGAAAAAAAAATTGGTCCTTATACTTTTAAAACAGAAGGTAACAAGAGGGCAAAAGTTATACGAAAGCACATACCCTTGTATGGTCATTCTAATGCTTACTATGCTTCACATTTTAAATAACAGAAACGAACTACGGTAATATCACTTTGTTATAGAACTGGAACTGGAAAGCTATGTCATATGCAAAGTTCATCTGAAGACACAGACCCTTTTGAATGGGATTATGAATATGATGAATGTAAAGACAGGATTACATCGTCCCACTCAGAGCGTAGTGATGATGTAATCCATCCATAGGTGTGACACATAAATACTTTAGGTCTAAGGTGAGACAGTAACTCAACAGCATGCTCCAATGATCATGATTTTGATACTGCAAGAGTTTATGATATACAATGCCTGCAGAAACTAAAACTTTGTGAGATTAAAGAAAAAACAATCTTCCATTACCACCCTTGCAACCAGAAGAAAGGAAATCAAACAGTTATGGAGGAAGCAATACAGCTTGATGGAACATTTCATGTGCATGATAAACCTTTATCCATTCCAGCTGAAAACGAAGTGTAGTGCTTCTCACAAAGAGAGGGAAAAATGAGAGATTCTAATTTATTTTTAGCCCTAACTCTTTAACCAAACACAATGTTGAAAAACCAATTACATGTTTGGAATCAGCATGCATTTTTGTATCATCCTGTGAATTTATGTTGTGTCAAGTGATGTGTTTTTGTTTCAGGACCACAGCATGAAACATAGAATTAAAACAGCAATTATTTTATAGCTCTAGAATGCAACGGACTTAAGGCTTCAAAATTTCAACACAACTGCACCATCATAGTCTGCATGTCCTTGAGCAGTTTGATCATTGCAAGCCTTCTTATTATGGAGGTCGGTTAAAGATAGTAAAAAATTGAAGGTGGGTAGTGGTTAAGGAAAAAACTCCAGAAATGTTCTGAGGTAAGGTTTAATTCTTCGTTCGCTACAATGCAAAGTCCCTGTAGTTATAATATAGAACATTGTACTTTTATCATTTTTATTTTTCTTATTTTTTCTAATGAAAACAAAAAAATGATAAGGAGATACATAATAATTAATAGTACAAAATACATTAATTTAAAACATAAGCACTACAAATAACTATAAGTCACAGCAAGTGTTTGGTGAGACACATCTGGCCAAAATTGCCCTGGCATTCTGCCTCATGAAGGTGAGGCTGAAGAGACTGTAGATGCCTGACATAACCTAATTCAGAAGTCGACATAGTTTTGTGACTACCTTTTTGGATATGGCCAAAAGTACATTGATAGCTTCATTGCCCCATCCCCCAAACACTTCTACAACCAAACGGATGCATGACCATCCTCTAAGGGCACATGCCTCATCATTTCTCATTCATTGCGATCGTATGTTGCAATTTGCAAAAGTTAAATATTCGATTATCGGATAGAAATTTTAACTTTTTTTGTACACGTTAAGGTATTATCATCCACTTTGACGTCACAACTGATTATTGTAATAATACAATTATGGTTTCTGGCCCATGCAGCAGTTTCCAAGTCTGTGATTCTATTTCTGATACTGGTTTATTTTAGAACCTACCTGATACATGCACACATGTATCAGGGGGTACCAGAAATAGAAAGCACAAAAGTTGGGAGGTGGAAGACATTCCTGTGGTTGTACAAGAGCAGTTGAGCAAGGGGAAGGCCAAGGAAGGGCTAGAAAAAATAGTCCAGAGATGATCATCAAGACCCAAAAAGGTTTGCGAAAAGGATTATGTACATGCATCTTTGTGCTATCTTTTTCAGAAAAGTGTTTTTTGACAGTTGTGTTACCCTATTGACCTACTACATGGTGAGGCACACAAACACTTGTAGAGCTGAAAGTGTTAGTCTTGATTGTAATGTTTGTGGCAATAACAATGTGGGGGGAAAATATAACTGATGCTGCTACAATGGCTGCCACAGTTGTCGGTCATTCAGCCAAAGTAATATGCCATTGGGTATATAACTGTGTCAATATATGAAATGTCTCCTATCCAACATAACATATGATGATATTGAGCATATCTTAAGCTCAGATCGTGGTACTGCTGTGGAAATTTAATTGCTGTATTCAGCCTTTACCCATTCAGTAAACAAATGAATTGTTAGGTTGGGTTCTCTTTTAGTGCAAGCGTTATTGCGTACAAACTCTCTAGCTTTATTCTGAAAATTATCATCGCATATAATACTATTGGGATATGGCTGTGAACTTGGCTTCAAGTGTATTCACCACCAAAATGGAGTGTATTATGATGGCATGAACAGAAGATGTAATAGAGGACAGGGAGAAATATTGACTGAACTCAATAACATTAATATATGTAAAAGTAACCCCAATCCATTATTGTTAATGGACAAAAACCAGTAAATAGAGATGTACAAGATGAAAGCACATTTTATGCTAACTGTGACGAATCATACTTTTGGGCTGATGAACACAACAGTGTTATTAAACAGAAATCACTTGGCCAGTCAATCACGATATCAGACTTTATTGAAGAAGTGGATGGTTCTCTAACTCTTGAAAGACATTCAGCTCATGTTTCTCTTGAAATACAAAAGGATGGGTACTTTGATAATGACAAGTTGATGAAACAAGTCGAAAGGACAGTTGATACATTTGAATGCAAATATCCTTTTGCACGTGCACTGTTTTTATTTGACAATACACCATCTCACAGGAAAATGGCAGACAATCTACTTAATGCAGATGTCATGAATGTTTATCCTGGAGGGAAGCAACCATTAATGAGGGATACTGAGTGGGCTGGAGAAATTCAAACAATGGCACTCCTTGATGAAAGGTATGAAGCTTCAAAAAAAAAAAAAAAACATTGAAATGAGAGGACACTTATGCCTACATATACCAACATACAATTGTGAATTAAGTCTGATAGAAAGATTTTGGTGTTTTGCCAAAAAACATACTCGAGTTTATGCGCATGGAAGGATCACAAAGCTACGAAAATTTGTGCCTGAGGGATTGAGTATGTGTTCTACAACAACAATTCAGAAGTATTTTATTGTAGAGACTATGAACAAGCATATAGAAATGGATAAACTGGGAAAGATGTGAATAAGCAAGTTAAAATGCATTAATCACATAAAAGAGTTTTTGATTCTACATGTACTTAGGGCTTGATGTTTGTTAAATAAGTGTACGTGTACATTTCATATTAAGTACAACGATGCAAAATTTGATTCAGTTGATGAAATGCCATACAGCCAACGCTGCCTCACCTGTTGAGAACACAAATTTGTCTATGTAGAACAGGCATTCTTTACTCTGTGAAATACAGTTTAAAAGTATCTCATCACATTTCCGACAAAATCAAAACAACGTGTCATCAGTATAATGACATGTTTTGATACGTATGTCATCAATTATCAGAATTTCTATCCTTTTTAACTTCGACAAATTGCAACTTACAATCACAATGAAGGATAAGAGTACAATATTCCATATATTAACTACAGAGACTTTGTAATGTAATGAACAAAAAATTATACCTTACCTCAAAAGTTTTTTTATTAACCGCTACCCACCTTCACAATCTTGAACCAATCTCCATAACTAGCGGCATGCAACGATCAAACTGTTCATGGACATGCATACTATGATGGTGCAGTTGTGTTGTAAATCTGAGGCCTTAACTCCATTGCATTCATGAGTTATAAACAAAAACTATTGTTTAACCCTATGTTACGTGTTGTGGTCCTGAAACAAAACACATCACATGTATTCACAGGATGATACAAAAATACATGCTGATTCCAAAAATGTAATTGGTTTTTCTACATCGTGTTTGGTTACAGAGATATGGCTAAAAAACTAGAAATTCTCACTTTGTGAGAAGCACTGTAGAACGCGTGCTTGCAGTCATGGTTATATACAAGAAAGAAGAGGAAACTGGATTCAGACGTTCTCTGTTTGCAGGGCATGTTAGTGAATGGAATGCAAGACACTGGCTGGTATGCCTGCTTTTCTATATAAACATGTTGAAGAGTTGAAATGCATGACATATGGTTGACTGATGAAAGAAAAAGGCATTTATTGCTCACCAGATGGTGTAATAGATGTTAAGTTACCAGGATGCATATCAACAAAATTAGTTTTGGTTGAGTTTAAAACAAAAGTCTCTATTACTACAATCAATGAAGCTGTAACTGCACGGATCATTCATGCACGGATCATTCATGGAATGTTACTTTGATTCAGACATCCGCAGGACAACTGTTGGACCTCATAGATTTCAAATATTGCCTAATGCTGTCACTTGTGGTCTCTCAGATGTCTTGTATGTGGTTGGAAGTAAAAGTGGAATTATTTACATTCATTAGTTCATATTGCTGATGTTGTAATGAGTGCATGGTTACATACACTGAAAACACTGATTTGTAAGTGTGTAAAGTGAATTTTAGACGTAAGTTTATTACAATATTAATGAAATTGGTAACTATTTCCATTGATTACAGGACAGCATTCCACTTCCTAAATTACCTGAAGGTGGCTATGGTGGCTGCGTTGATACGGATACTCTTGCTAGCAATTTTTATATATGCAAGGGACTTTGTGAAGCAATCATTGCACGAGGCAGACCCTTTACCTCTGCTATCCGCATTGCCCCCTCTGTAATAATAATGTGGAATCACTTGAAGGGCATGACTGATGTATTATCAAGATGTCTAAAGGATGTTAAGCCCATGTTCAAGAGCCTGCACCCATATGCATTTATCTGGATTAGATTGATTATGACCATGCTTTGGAATGTGCATGTACTTGTTCGACTAGGTCACATAGAGAAAAAAAATGACACATATAAGTCTCTTGTACAGATCCATAATGCAGTAAACAAGCAAGGATCCTTACACCAATCTATCTTGAGATGTGCGTTGAAATACAAGTTGCAAATTGCTTATCCTCCTTAGCCTATGAAGGTCAATGTTAATCCTGCTGTTATTGAGTAGGTGTAGGTTGAAAGACACAAATAAGAATTAGAAAAGGCTGAGATATTTGAACTCTGAACATGGTGTTCTACGTCGAAGCAATGGACTACATTACAATGGTGACTAAGAAACATCAAGATGTATTTATTACATCCATGTCATAACAAACTACTGTGTGCGAAGCTCCAAAGGTAATTATAAAATTCATAACACTGTTCATAAAGTATAATTTATTTTATACGTATTCTAACTACAGGTTATCTTCCCAATGTGTCATGCCAAAACAATGAGTCCAACAGGACGAGAGAATTTAAAGACTTGCTTTCAAAAGTGTCATGATTCTGTTAAAATAGTAAAGGATTTCACACGAAGAATGACCTCTGAGCTCCAGAAATGTGCTAACAGAGAAAATGCAATAGTATCAGCACAGTCCAGGAAAAGGAAACGTAAAGCCGATCGTGAAATGGTGCCAGAGTAAAGAGTGTTAGAGGAAGACAATAATAATGTCTAAGACATGTCATATAGATTATTGAAATGCCTCAGTGTGAATAACCTCCATTTGTGCATCAATCGCAACAAGTTGAATCGTACGAAATGTCGTACAATTCCATACATTACAGATGGTATAATTATGGTTACATTACCGGTGCAATGACCTTTTGTGATTTTAAGGCCAATTTTAGAAAATTTAATGCAAATGTATGCTCTTTTCGATATATGGTGTTTAAGTATTTAAAAAATGACTTGTTATCATTAGAAAAAATCGTACCAATTTTACAGGCATTGGGGCTAGTCCGCGACACCATTGAAGAAGTAAACGTTAAACGGCTTCATTATAAAAAAATATAAAACATGCTGCAAATCCACAATATGAAGAAATCTATCAGCTATTTATGAGGATTGCAAAGCACTGTGTACTAAGCTTTACAGTTTTCAATAGCTGCACCAGAATGCATACCGTACAGAACCAGTGAAGCGTTAATAGTGCTTAGAATATAATTCCATTTATGCACAATATCTGACAACTGTGGGAGTGTAACATGACTGCCTGCATCTGATTGGTAGCGACAGAATTCAGTGTAAATAAAACATTTGTACATCTGAGTACGAAACCAATGCACACTGATTCACATCACCATATTGAATGAACTAAAATACTTCTGTATACACAGGTAGTGCATGTGTGATTATAACATCACAAGGTGCAGTGATCCTTGGTATATACAACCCACACACCATTCCCATCTGACCATGAAAAAACTTACATTTCTTTCTGTATACTGTATCATTTCTTCTACAGGATAAAAGTCAGTAAACCATCAGTCAATGAAACTTTACTTTGCTGGCCATATGCATTAAAGAAAATTACACTCGTCATAATTTAGAACAATCGTGTACACGTATCTATACTTATGTTTACAGTGTGGCTGTGTGGATTGTAGTCATACTGTAGGTCATTTTAAGCCTGAAGGGATATCCAAAAGGATTAAAAAAATTGCCTGATTTTTCACAATCATACAAAATTACATACAGTATCAGTCAATAAAAAGTTAACGCTACGTACTACTCTCTACCTTCGCAACGCAATACCTTATTTAGGTAATAAATTACGTAGGTAGAAAGTTGCGGTAGATCAGTAGAATAATGCGTTACCTTATGGCAACACGTAACACGAAAACATATTGAGAACAAGTTGTCAGGTTGGGCAGCTGCTAAAGCACGGGTACATATCCGCCACACGCATTGCGTCAGACAACACTGCCACTGTTTGGATCGTAGCGATGGTGTTTACGGACTACGTGAAGCAAAGGATTTTATTCTATCATCAACAGGGGAGTAAGAGTAGAAACATTAGGAATCTTTTGTTGGGGGAAGGGTTGATCGTTAGCCATGTAGGTATTTATCGATTCCTAAAAAGGTTTGAAAAATGTGGAACTTTGGCGCGCCGCCGTGGATATGGTAGACCTTCAAAGATTACTGATGAGGTGAAGAGGATCGTGGAGGCACAAATGCAGCTTGACGATGAAACGACCGCTGCTCAGCTTCGCGTGCTTCTGGCACAGAAAGGTGCGTATTATTTGGATTACGATTTGAGTTATAATAGTCCAAGTTTTCGTCATAAACTTTCGCTTCGCACCATTTTGCGTGCGCGGAGAAGCCTCGGATGGGTGTTCAGGGGCAGCGCTTATTGCCAAATCATCAAGTACAACTTTAGCTACAGGTTCATATCGAACATGTCTTACACCGCTTGCGGTTCGATAGGGAAGGCAACAAGGTCAAACGCTTTGAATGGTGCCAGGAACATCAGCAGGACAACTTCTCCGACGTAATATGGACAGATGAGTCTTCTATTCAGTTAGAAAGTCACCGAAGGACATGCTTTCGAAAGATTGGGCAACCGCCTAAACCGAAGCCGAGGTTATGAGTTACTGAACGTAAATGGTTAATACAATTTTAACCACGTATTGTTACAGACCAAAACATCCTGTCAAAGTACACGTTTGGGGGGCAATGGGCTATTCCAGTTTAAAATCGTACATGGGTACTGATGACATCGCTGCATACCTCCGGATAACCACTAGTATTCTATGATTACTAGCTATTATCCGGAGGTATGCGGCGATGTCATCAGTACCCATGTACGATTTTAAACTGGAATAGCCCAATCAGCTTGAAAGGAACAGCTAAACTGTGCATATTTGACGGGATAATGGATTCTCCGCTCTATGTTAACATATTGGAGACGACCTTGCTGCCGTTCCTAGCACGCAATTTTCCAACCTCGCATCGTTTCATGGCTGATAACGATCCAAAGCACACATCGAAGTTAGCACAGCAGTTTTTGAAGGAGAAGCAAGTGAACTGGTGGAGGACCCCTGCTGAATCACCTGACCAATCCTATTGAAAACCTATGGCATGAATTGAAGGAGTATATGCGGAGAGAGGTGAAGCCTAAAAACAAGGAAGAACTTATTAGAGGGATCAAGGCCTTTTGGAAGACAGTGACACCATCTGTGTGTGCTAAATACATAGGACACTTTTAAAAAGTAATCCCTAAAGCTATAGAACTGAAGGGTGATGCTACTGGTTATTGAGTGCTTGAAGTTCAGTTTGTAAAGCAATTTTATTATTTCTTGTTACAAGCCCATAAGTAAAGAGGGAGGGGTCCATATGGCAGGAAATTTTTTTCATGTGATTAACAAGTAAACCTCTAAGCAGCTGTACATTTCACCTAATGCACTCATGCACACCTCACTACTTGGCTTAGTGCATTAACCCCACCACTTCTCACTCTGTGACCACACCCATGGACCCTGTTTGCGGCTTAGTGCATTAACCCCACCACTTCTCACTGTGACCACACCCATGGACCCTGTTTGCGGCTTAGTACATTAACCCCACCACTTCTCACTCTGTGACCACACCCATGAACCCTGTTTGCGGCTTAGTGCATTAACCCCACCACTTCTCACAGTGACCACACCCATGAACCCTGTTTGCGGCTTAGTGCATTAACCCCACCACTTCTCACTGACTGACCACACCCATGGACCCTGTTTGCGGCTTAGTGCATTAACCCCACCACTTCTCACTGACCACACCCATAGACCCTGTTTGCGGCTTAGTGCATTAACCCCACCACTTCTCACTGACTGACCACACCCATAGACCATGTTTGCGGCTTAGTGCATTAACCCCACCACTTCTCACTCTGTGACCACACCCATGGACCCTGTTTGCGGCTTAGTGCATTAACCCCACCACTTCTCACTCTGTGACCACACCCATGGACCCTGTTTGCGGCTTAGTGCATTAACCCCACCACTTCTCACTGACTGACCACACCCATGGACCCTGTTTGCGGCTTAGTGCATTAACCCCACCACTTCTCACTCCCTGACCACACCCTGAGACACTGCTTCATCCAAGAGTAGATTGATAATATCAATGAACATGTGCATATACATAATGGCTAAACACAACACTCGTTTAAGGATAGTTTCTAGCTCGAGTGCACCCATGGCCTATACTAGATACACACCTACTCCATACAGGTTCGAAGTCATGTGGTGCACTCCAATATTTAACTAATATACCAAACAAAAATTGTTTTAAACTATTTAGCTCACTAATGGGCAATCCCTTGAATGCAGTGCACCCCATTACAGTGCACTGAGCCATTACTTTAGTTCCAAAGTAGGATTCAGTTGCCAAATTCAGAGCGAGTGTATGAATTTTGCTCTCCGATGTCAAGCTGCGGTGACACTGAACCGTAAATTCCGGAGGCCTGAGGTTGGATCTTTCCATCTCATTTGAGGGCAGATGGTTATGACCCTCTCTTATTGGAAGACATCTGGGTGAGTCCCCGCTCGTGCTTGGAGATAGCAAGACTTCTGAAGGGAGTGGTAGTTGTGGTGCTGGCTGAGGCATTAGCGGTACTGCTGTGTGCTGGAGTAGAGGAACTGCAGGTGTTGCTTGGCCAGCTGAAGGAGATGGCCTGGGCACTGGTGTTGTGGAGCTGTTATGTAACCTTGCTGGCCATGAGGGTTTACCAGTCAGTGTTATCTCATCCAGCTTCCCCAAAAGTGCCTCTTTAAGGTCCCTGATGGCATCAACGATACTAGCCTCCATCTTTTGCACTGAGGGTTTAAGAGTGATGGAAAATCCCCAAATCCCAAATTCAGTTACCTGCTTTAACAACATTGGAGGTGTCTGATGTAGACATAGGTGAAGGTGGATGGTATGGTGATGGAAGAGGTGGTGGTGACAAGGACCATCGAGGTGATGGAGATCCTCTATGCGGTGAGCATAGTACAGCATGTAGTGGCTCAGCTGAAAATGTGTGAGGTTGATAATCACAACCAGATACTTATAGAAAGCCTTACATTGGTGAGACTGGGCAAGCATTGACTGAGGCAACGGTGGTGTGTAGGTGCATGCTGGTAATTGTGATAGGGGACCTATTCAAAGACTAAGAACACTATACGTGATCAAGGAAACTGAACATGGTATTGCATACTTTCAGATGTGGCTGCTTCTGGCTGAAGTATTGCCTGAGATATAATGGTTAGTGGCTGAGATGCAGCTGTTGTCTGGGATGTACATGTAACTGGAAGCAGGGGTGTGGTGGCTGGAGGCTGGGGTGTGGTGGCTGGAGGCAGGGATGTAGCGGCTGGAAGCAGGGATGTAGCGGCTGGAAGCAGGGGTGTAGCGGCTGGAAGCAGGGGTGCGGTGGCTGGAAGCAGGGGTGTGGTGGCTGGAGGCAGGGGTGTGGAGGCTGGAGGCAGGGGTGTGGTGGCTGGAGGCAGGGGTGTAGTGGCTGGAGGCAGGGGTATGGTGGCTAGTGGCTGAGATGCGGCTGTTGGCTGGGATGTAGTTGGAGGCTGAGGTGTGGTGACTGGTGGAGGGGGTGTGGCTGGTGTTAGATCAGCCACTGAAAATTAATTCCACTATTAACAGAACCAAGACATACTTTCAGGATCAGATGTGACATCATCATCTGCTCCACTTCCATAGTCCAGAATCCTCCCTGAAATAATGCTTTGTTTAACATGCAGTTCTTTAACCAATATCTACCTATGGGCTTTAACTTGGCCTTTCCAGCCTTTGCTCTTCCTGAATTTGCCCTGGCCTTTCCAGTCTTTGCCTTTACTGCCAACTTTTTCCCTGATAGTTTTAAAGTGCCACAGGTACTAATCAGCAATAAATTTAATCATCAATGACAAACTAACGTTTAGGTGTAGAGGCTGCATCTTTATTTGTGGCTTCTGACAATTCATTTCCTGATGGGTACGGGAAACGCGCTACATTACCAACTGAAGATTGTAGAGTAGCACTAACGTTCTGGGGCGGTAGTCACTGCAACAGGCCTTAGATACCGCGCTTCTTCCAGTTCCATAGCGCACTTTGTTCCTAATAATAATCATTGAGTAATTTGTGGTAATAATGTTTTTTTTTTTACATGTACCTGAAGCCACAACATCGCTATAGTACAGCTTCGTTCCCCACTTCATTGAACAACCCACGCCTCCCTCGCTCAGCATTGTTACGGCACTATCGGGGACAACTGACACCGAGTCCTCATTTTGCCAGCGCAAAAGATGGTAGAGCTCTAAGGAATGCGGGATGACCTCGAACAATACTGATGAAAAAAAAAATCCAACCTGTCTCCTTGAGTGCCGTTCGCAAAGACATCGTATTACATGTAGTGGAGTAGGGCGCGATCGTTAACGCGGTAGCACTCCAGTTTATTATTTATAGTCGAAAGAACCGCGCATTCGGGAAGGAACAGGCAAACCTCAGTGAACGATTGGCGCGCTTAAAAATGATTGGTTCATTGTGTCGTAAAAACGCGGGTACTTTAAGGCCAGGGAAAGAAATAAACAAGTGTGAAACATATGTTTAGTTGTTTGAACAGTATGTTCTACTTGCGCACCGTAAGGTACTACCGCAAATACGCAAAACATTACTCCGCAACGTAACGCAATTTTCTACGTAGGTATTACGTTACGAAGGTAGAGTACTACCTAGCGTTAACTTTTTATTGACCGATACTGTACTGGTTTGACCACTACAGCAGTCCTGTACATGTTAAAAACACCCCTATATTCGATTATTGATTATTGACTACAATGTCTAATCCTCCCCCCCCCCCCCACACACACAGTGGTTTAAAAGTAGGGGTCATGATGACATTTTTGAATTAGGATAGATTTGTATTGGTGTCATGTGGCATAATAGCAGTTTATTAAACTTCATGAGATAATTAAACCCACAAATTCAAGATTTTATAACCTTATCAGGTAGCACTTTTTTGATCAAACTGAAATCAAGTATACAGAACTGTTCATGCATCATAACTATATTGCTATCAGTTTAGAAAGATAGATGCTAAAAGGTGATCCTCAAATGAAAGGCAACTACTATGTATAACGTGCTATCTTGGACTGGAACGAACATTATGTTCTTTTCCACATAATGAACAGTTAACAACTGACGGTGATACCTCATAATAGGATCTGATTTAATCCACAACCTTGTCAAAACAGATTGGCACTCTGAGACGTTTTTCTTGCCAAGCTCTCTCTGTACTTTAGTATATTGTGCTCTAGAAGCTATTTAGAAAATACACCAAGGCCTGCTGAGTCATTGGCATCAATCAATGCAGCTGAGTGAGCCAGGATTTGATGCATGGAAGGAGTAAACCTGAAGGTGGGCCAATGCGTTACAATCAAAAGCGAAGTTTCTTTGCAAAGGTGATCTAGCTCTTCCGTGTTTACATTTCATCTTGAGCAAAAAAGAGTTAAAGACGGACCTCTCAGAAATGAGAAAGGACAACGCGAACCTCAAAAAAGAAGTGAAGATGGAACTGTCAGAAGTGAAAAAAGAATTCAAGATGAAACTGCTTTTAACATGCGGTTTAGGTAAGATGCGGGGAAATATAAAAATTCATAATTCCCTCCTTACGTTTGATTCCCAAGCTAATTACATTGCCTAACAGACCTTCTTATATGCAACTGTACTGTAGAGTTGGGGCTGAAAGTTCATACCGTTGTTGTACACTGACGTCTCAAACCAACCTCATTAGCGTTTTCGCGGTGTTCCTCAATTTCAAGGTGCACTTTCTCCCCTTGGCTTATAAAGTGTGCCATTAGCATCTCTGGCATAAGAAAAGGCTACATAATAGCTATATATAAAGACAATGCAGCAGCCATTTGAGGTGCAGTGTGTTTTACTCACGAAGAGAATAATAATGATGAATAAAATTACCTTATAAACAGCTGCCTCGAAATTGTTTCGCATTTTACGAGGATGGCACCGGGATGCATAGCCGAACACAGACGCAGAGCATGTAAAACGTGTAATTCAGGTGTGTGCCATGATTGCTGTAATAGTAAACAACACACTCGCGGAAGTCCTCACAAACAGTTGAAATTGCAATTGGCTAATAAAACCCGTCGTCATAGCGCTCCAGCATGGGCATAGTTGCTGAGTCTGTTGTTCCTTGGAAAATTAGTACTGTCACATTACATGTACCAACTACAGAATGCATACGTATGCATGACATAGCTAGTAATGATTTCATTGCAGCCGCAGATATTGCGATTATCATTACTAGCCCTATCTGTACAGAATATGGTTGGTCGGAGCCCGTGGTAACATTTACATTGGATGCCCAGGCATGTCTTCATCTGAAGTAACTAAAACAATAGTAGGATTGCTGCATGTACAGGTATTACACAGCCAAATTGTTACAAACTGCACCAGATATATGTGCAACATTCTGAGACAAGTATGTCAATCATATTTGGATCATGGTATGATAGCAAGCCACAATCTGGCCCAGAATATGTTGACAGCCGCTACCAGAATGACGCTACATTCTGGTACATAAAGGCAACAATACGTACAAGACTTTTTGACATAAGACCTTCAGATTCAATACATATATATGGGTCCAGTACTGAGAAATTTTAGATTAGCGTTTGATGTAACTCTTGATTGTAATGTGAGAGAAGATATAGATATGAAATGACTACGTACGTAAGATCTATCTAACTGTCCAAAACTCAGACTTGCATAGTTAAGCCTCTACTGTTCTACACCGCCATCGTCAGTGCCATCTAGAATTGGCACATAATTGGGAGTTATGCGCGATGAATTCTGCGGGAGGGTGACGAAATACATCCTCTTCTTCCATTGCTGACAGTTCAGGGGCGGCGGAAGGAGGGTGGCCAGGGGGGCAGTTGGGTCCTTCAAATATAATGTTGGGGGGGCAGAGCCCCCCAACATTGTAATGCTCTTTAATTAAAAATAAACCCTAGTGCTTGCAGCGTACTGCACGCGCTTGGTTCAAAATGTGTTCACTCCCATTACATTAATTATGTACTTGTCCAATTACATTTACAAGAATTTATTCATATATTGTTCATAACCACAATCATTAATTTTGGTGTTGTGGGAAAGACAAGTATTGCTTGGAGAAGCATGGGCGGGGGGGGGTGGGGGGGGGGGGGGGGATCAGCAACCAAAAAAAAGCAAATGCTGTAGCAGCAGTACTACCAGCCGTGCCACGAGCTGTGCCACCAGCAGTGCCACAAGCTGTGCCGCCAGCAGATATGCCTGATCTGCCGATCGCGATTTACGAGATTACAGCAGGTGATGTGGTTGTACATGTGGCTTTACCACAACCGCGCACACAGTCTCAGCTAACCACATCAAGCTAAGATTCGATATTAGCAAATGAGCTGGACGATTCTGTTGTTTCATTTGCATCAAAGTGCTTGCAGTATACTGCATAAATGAGATGGAGGCCTATCAGCCTGAGTAAAAAGAAGTCTTGTTGCAGATTTCCAAAAAGGGAAGGCACTTCTCACCATCTTGGTATAACAAATACCCATGGATTACTTTGTGTTTGAAGGATATGAAGGTCTTTTGTTTGTATTGTTGATATGCTAAGAAACAAAAAAAGTTCTTTCAAAGCAACCTAAGTGATGTTGCATTTACTGATAGGGGGTTTGATAATTTGAAGAAAGCCCTTTAGAAATTTAGTATTCATGATGCTTCAGCATGCCACATGGAAGCTACGATGATATAGAGTTCTGTAAACAGACCCACAATAACTCAGCGAATTAGCTGAGAAGCTGGCAAGATTTTGGCAGATTGAAGATCAAGTATTTGAAGCAATTATCTGCAATGAAATTCCTACTTCGCCAAGGCATTACTTTGAGAGGATTTGCCTCAATTGCTAAACACATGGGCTGAAGGCAACACCACACTGAAACGATGAAGGTAGGTATATGTCTCGTTAATGAGTTAATAACAATCATGGGTCACTGCGTTTTGAAAAAGGTATAGTCTCAGATCAAGTGTCAAGAAAATCCAGGATGGTTTTTGTTGATTGCACATGAGGCTACAGATGTCAATAATAGAGAGCAGTTGAATTTGTCTTTACGCTACGTAGATGATGACTACGTTGTTCATGAGGATGCTACGGGACTTTGTTCCTTGCCAAACACGTTTGCAGAAACAGTTTATTCGGTACTGAAAGATCAACTCTTGCATTGCGATTGATCATTGAAGTTGTGTAGGGGGCAAGCTTACAATGGAGCTTCTGTGATGCAAGGGATCAGAAGTGGAGTTGCTACGAGGATTAGGCAAGACGTTCCTCAAGCCTTTCCTGTGCACTAATATGCTCATTCCTTAAACTTATGTCTTCAAGGTGCAGGAAGACAGATTCCTTTGCTCAGAGATGCCCTGGACACCGTTTGTGACATCGTTAACCTTTAATCTCCCGTCGTCCTATGCGTAGGATTATCGTCCTACGCATAGGACACAAGTTAAAATTAATTTTTAGCAAACTCATATGATCTAAGAACAAAGCAAAATTACATCGTACTGTAGAAATGGTTATCAATTCAGAATATATTTTTACTTTCTTGCAATTCTTCAAAGATTGTCAAATATAATCAATACTGCATTGCTAAAAGATGTAATTGCAGTAAATCGCAAAGCAACTTATAGTACTAAAAAGTAATGTTGGGAAGATCATAGCAACATGTTAAAAGAAGGGGGCAGTAAGACAGGTCTTTTGCACTAAGCATATAAAAAAGTAGATTGTAGTAGATGTGGAAAATGCTAGCTCCACAAGATTATGAACGATAGGTATTTGTCAGACGCATGTTGCGGGAATAGCCAAGTGAATGGACAAAATTTTGAAAATGTACAGTGTATTTTTGGTAAAAATGGCTAAACCAATTAGAGCATAAACACTGCCTTAGAATGTATGTGCACACATGTCATGCTTCAAAAATCATTCAAAAAAAGTTACACGTTGTACTTTTTTCTGTGACAATTAAATTCTCTAAATAATGCATTTTTAAGAACCGTATGTCCTGTAATAGAAGTGGTTTAAAACCTTTGTGTCCAACACGATGGACTGTAAGGGCGGAGGCTATTGATGCAGTCATCAAGCCGTACACCATCATAATTGGAACACTAGATGAAGTACATTCTACCACAAAGGACGAGTACAGGCTGAAGGCAGGTGGAATAGTAACAGCGCTTGAAAATGTTTTTTGGTCTACTACATGGCCATCTCCTCTTTGGAGCTGCGGAGAATACTGTATCGGTCAATAAAAAGTTAACGCTACGTACTACTCTACCTTCGCAATGCAATACCTTATTAAGGTAATAAATTACGTAGGTAGAAAGTTGTGGTAGATCAGTAGAAAAATGCGTTACTTTATGGCAACGCGTAACCTGAAATCATATTGAGAACAAGGTGGCAGGTTGGGCAGCTGCTAAAGCATGGGTACATATCCGCCACACGCATTGCGCCAGACAACACTGCCACTGTTTGGATCGTAGCGATGGTGTTTACGGACTACGTGAAGCAAAGGATTTTATTCTATCATCAACAGGGGAGTAAGAGTAGAAACATTAGGAATCTTTTGTTGGGGGAAGGGTTGATCGTTAGCCATGTAGGTATTTATCGATTCCTAAAAAGGTTTGAAAAATGTGGAACTTTGGCGCGCCGCCGTGGATATGGTAGACCTTCAAAGATTACTGATGAGGTGAAGAGGATTGTGGAGGCACAAATGCAGCTTGACGATGAAACGACCGCTGTTCAGCTTCGCGTGCTTCTGGCACAGAAAGGTGCGTATTATTTGGATTAATCATCGATTTGAGTTATAATAGTCCAAGTTTCAAAGGTCACAAGTGATAAAAACATTCTCTATGCGAGAAGGTTGGTGGTATATAGGAATCAAAGGCGGTGGTGGTGTAAAAAGCAAGGGAACAAGGATTGTGATTGAAAAGGAAAAATGAAATAGACCTATATTAGCACACACAGTTAAACATGACGACATGCTGCTAATATAGGTCTATCTCTTTTTTCCTTTTCAATCACAATCCTTGTTCCCTTGCTTTTTACACCACCACCGCCTTTGATTCCTATATACCACCAACCTTCTCGCATAGAGAATGTTTTTATCACTTGTTTAATAACGGCTGGTTATTTTATATTGGCTGCGTAATGTACCTAGTGATGTAATGCGCTATTTGTAGATCAACGCCAAATAAGGAACTACTCGCTTTATTTAATTGCCCGATCAGTTAGGCATCTAACAGACCCCCAAAGATAACCTGCGGACGCATCCTGAAGCGATTGGTACACTTGGCGTGCTTTACAAACGTTCCTGTCGTGAGTTATACTCTCCGGAAGGAAGAAGAAGAAGAAGAAGCCGACGGAGGAGAAATTTTAGGTGGGACTGGGTACGGACGATGGGGACGAGTATTTTTGTTCTCTAAAAGTACACCGTCTTGTGACGCAGATACAACGCAGAACTGTTGTCCTTTTTGATATCGCTCCATTGCCACTAAGAGCGAAGTGACCCGATTCTTAAATGTCCCGCTAGACGTGAGTGACGTTTTTATAATGACATTCATGATACTGTTGGATTCCTATATGGAACCTACTCGCGTAGGTTCCGATAAATGTGGAATAATTGTGATATGTATGTGTGTGCGCATGCGTAAAAGATTAACATTCGATTATTGGACATGGTGGCAGCGGTGTTGCAATGGCAGACAGCCGTTTAGTACCCCCACAGCCGTTTGACTTCCGAAAGCCTGATGAATGGCCTCGGTGGTTGAGACGTTTTGAACAGTACCGGGTGGCATCTGGCCTTTCGTCACAGGAAGAAGAGAAGCAGGTTAACACACTGTTATATTGTCTGGGCGAGGAGGCGGGAGACGTATTCGCAGCGTGTAATGCCACCGATAAGGCGAAGAAGGTGTACGCGGAAGCAGTCCATACGTTCGAGAGGTTTTTCGGTGTAAGAAAGAATCTTATTTTCGAACGTGCGCGGTTCAATAGTAGGGACCAAATGGAGGGCGAGTCGACGGAACAGTACCTCCTAGTGCTACACGCTCTGGCGAGAAATTGTGAATATGGACAACTCCGAGATGAATTAATTCGTGACAGGATAGTAATAGGGATTCTAGATAAAGCACTCTCCAAACGACTACAGATGGACCCCGAGTTAACGTTGGAGAAAGCTGCACGGTTGGTGCGTCAATCAGAATCTGTCGGGGAACAACAGCAGGTTCTCAAAGGACAGAAGGACAGTGAACTGGACGTTAATTGGATGACTTCAAAGAGCAAGGCGGCTCAGCAACTGAATCCATCTTCATCCTGTACCAGGTGTGGAAATCAGCATGAACCAGGGAAATGTCCAGCTCAGAAAGTAACTTGCTTTCGTTGTCACAAAAGAGGACACTTCAAATCCCAATGTTTTTCACTGGGGACTTCACAGAAGGTAGCAGATAAAGAGGTAGACAGCGTCAAAGGAGAGGCTGTTGAGACGGTATTCCTTGGTACAGTTGGAGAAGGAGAGGGTTCTTGGATGGCAAAAATTTCTGTATGTGGACAGTATCTACCCTTCAAGATAGACACTGGTGCTGATGTCACAGCTATATCTGAAGAAAGTTACAAGAGGATAAAAGGGAAAGGAGGAAAGCTGGTTAAGCCTTCAAAACTACTGCGAGGTCCATCAAACCAACCACTACCAGTAGTTGGTGAGTTCATTGGGTCCCTCGCATACGAAGGGAAGTCGGAGAAACACCAGATTTTTGTTGTAAAGGGTTTGAAGAATAATTTGCTAGGACTTCCTGCTATTAGATCGATGGGTCTTGTTGTCAGAGTGAATGAGGTTACTAGCAGTTACAAGGACAAGATCCTCGTACAATACTCTGCTCTCTTTAGGGGCCTAGGAACTTTGGGAGAACCCTATGAGATCAAACTGAAAAGGAACTCCAAGCCAGTCTCCCTGTTTGCTCCCAGGCGGGTACCCATCCCTCTTCGTAAGCAAGTGCAAACTGAGTTGGACCAAATGGAAGCTCTTGGTGTCATTTCCAAAGTAGATATCCCTACTCCTTGGTGTGCTGGGATGGTAGTCGCTCAGAAACCTAATGGAGCTATCCGCATCTGTGTTGATCTCAAGCCATTGAACGAGTGCGTTCTAAGGGAGGTTTATCCACTTCCTAGTGTGGATGAGATTCTCGCCCAGATATCCGGATCAAAAGTCTTTAGTAAGCTTGATGCTAATAGTGGCTTTTGGCAAATACCTCTTGCTCCATCATCTCGTTTGCTGACTACTTTTGTCACCCCATTTGGGCGCTATCATTTCAATAAGCTTCCTTTTGGTATCTCCAGTGCCCCAGAACTCTTCCAAAAGAGAATGAGTAATGTTCTGAGTGGTGTAAAAGGATCTTTGTGCCTAATAGATGATGTACTGGTATTTGGCAAGACTCAGGGAGAACATGACCAGAGACTGGCTGATGCCCTCAAGAGAATTCAGTCAGCTGGAGTGACACTGAATAAGGACAAATGTGTTTTCAGCACAAGTACGTTGACCTTTCTGGGCCATGTTCTAGACAAAGATGGAATCAGTGCAGATCCTGAAAAAACATCTGCTATAAGAATGTTGGACCAGCCAAACAATGTTTCAGAGTTGAGGAGGTTTATGGGAATGTTGAACCAAATGGGAAAATTTTCCCCAAACCTTGCATCGATCACCCAGCCACTGAGGGAGCTTTTGAGTACAAAGTCAACATGGACATGGGGCCCCGCTCAGGATGAAGCCTTCAAGATGGCAAAGGCAGAACTCACTAAACCTACTATCCTTTCTTTGTATGATCCTGGAGCGGAGACCAAACTGTCATCTGATGCTTCCTCTTACGGGCTTGGAGCAGTCCTTCTTCAATTGCACCAAGGAGTTCCTGTCGACAATTGTGCCGCATTCCAGAAAGAAGTTGAGGGCCATATTGCTGCAGTTACGGAGATTCTTCCAGCCACTAAACAGCAACTTGAGAAATACCGCCGTGCTCAAGCCGCTGATAGTGATACTGGAGCCCTGATAAATTATTGCAAATTTGGCTGGCCGGTGAAAACTAAGCTTCCACCTAATCTGAAGTCTTACTGGACGGTGAGAGGAAGGCTGACACTGCATGATGATCTCCTACTGTATGGAAGCCGTATTGTGATTCCTCAAGGTTTGCGACAAGAGACAATGCAGAAAATTCACCAGGGACACCAGGGGATCCTTAAGTGTCGACTTCGGGTGGAATCAGCAGTGTGGTGGCCTGGGGTTTCAAACGAAGTTGAAGATTTTGTCAAGCAGTGTTACACGTGCTCTAAGAGATCTACCCCTCCTGTGGAGCCAATGATTGCATCTGAACTACCTGATTATCCCTGGCAAAAGGTCGGAGCGGACCTATTTGAGCTCAAAGGCATCAAGTATCTGTTGTTGGTCGACTACTTTTCCCGCTACATAGAAGTTGTAAAGTTGTCAGCTACTACCTCAGGTACAATTATCTCTGTTCTAAAGGCGATCTTTTCAAGATACGGCATCCCTGAAAGACTTATAAGTGACAATGGTCCGCAGTTTGCTTCAAGAGAGATGAAGATATTTTCAGTGTCCTATGGGTTTGAGCACGTCACGAGCAGCCCACATTATCCTCAGGGTAATGGGCAGGCCGAGAGGGCAGTTCAGACAGCAAAGCGACTTCTGAGTGCCGGAGATGACCCTGCCTTAAGTCTGTTAAGTTACAGAACGACTGCTATGCCCTGGTGTGGGTATAGTCCAGCAGAGCTTTTGATGGGGCGCATGCTCAGAACACAAGTCCCACAATTACCCAAACAGTTTATTCCCAACTGGCCTCATATAGAATCATTGAAAGAACTGCATGGAAGATACAAATACAAACAAAAGGATAACTATGATACTCGTCACCGAGCACATGGGAGACCAGACTTGCGTGATGGCTCGGAGGTGTGGGTGGCTGGAGGTGGTGATGGTGGTCCAGTTCCAGGACAGGTAATGCGGTCGGCAGATACTCCAAGGTCTTACTTCGTTAGTACCCCTACTGGGCAAGTTAGAAGAAGCAGCAGACACCTAGTAACAAATCCAGACAGAGAAGGGAAACCTGACGCTGAACACCAGCCATCTCAAGAAGTCGAACAAGATGTCATCCCAGAGCTACATGTACCTGTTCAGGCTCCGGTCCGGGACCCTATAATGACGCGGTCAAAAACGGGGACCAAGATCTCATGCCCAGTGCGATACCAGGAGAATCAATGACTTTTGCAATGACTTTTGGGGGGGAGTTGTGGAATAATTGTGATATGTATGTGTGTGCGCATGCGTAAAAGATTAACATTTGATTATTGGACAATAAACTTTCGCTTTGCACCATTTTGCATCCACGGAGAAGCCTCGGATGGGTGTTCAGGACAGCGCTTATTGCCAAATCATGTGAACGTCACAAGGTCATTATATCAATGACAAAGGCAAGATGATGCTTTCAATAAATTCTATGAATCAGTTGTGAAAAATGCTCAAGATCTGCAAATAGGAGAATCCATGCTGCCCCAGTACAGAAGGGCTCCGCTTTGATATGACGATGGATCTCCCCAATATACCTTTAGTGATCCTCAATGCTTTTACCAATTTTGAATCCTGTGACCTTTTAGTTCAAAAATTAAACAATCGGTATTTTCAACGCGATGTTAAACTAATCACTACCTTGGAGTCACTGTTAATGAAGTCTGCCAATAGAGATAGTTGCGTGCAGGAACTTTCAGATAAGCCATTTTTAGCCCGGATGTATGTATGGATAAGCTTGAGAATTCTAGTGGATGTTATTCGTGTGGAACTACCCAAGTTAAGAAAGTTACCAGCATTAAAACCATTTGTGATGCTATGGCACAGCGTGTGAACAAGGATCTTTTATCTGAGGTGCATATGCTACTTCGACTGTACCTCACATTCTCAATAACATCGAGCACCTCAGAAAGAAGTTTTTCAGCACTAAGACGACTTTTTACTTATCTTAGGTCGAGCATGAGTGAGAAAAGATTGAACCAATGTTTCTTGTAGCATGTTCACAATGAGCTGACAGAAACCCCAAATGTGGAAGAGATAGCGTGAGAGTTCATTGCAACAAACAACGAACGAATCAGATACTTTGGCAAATTTTGAACAACTTGTTCTAGTCAATTCTGGAAACTATGTTGAACATGTCACAGCACAGTGCAGTGTAATTTTACACAAGTGCTAGATATGATGAGAATGTCCTTTGTATAGATGAAGTATGGAACTTGCTAGCAACATTTAAACTTCGCAATGGCAGTGTGCACTGCCTGGTGCAAGGCTTTCATGAGCTCACATCTGGTGGGCAGCCAGTGATGAATGAGTATGACTGTCCTCTCTTGGACCGATCTACCACTATCTTCTGCACTTCTGGCTACAATATACAACGACCTGTGTCCTTGGTTCACGAGTGCAGGGCTTGTGTATTTTTAAGGAGACTGCAACATTGTTCAGGATTGTTGAGCGTGAAAGTATTCAACAGAACATTTGTATTTGAGCATGACTGGAGCAACACTATGTATTGCTATAATGTCTATTGTACACTTTAATAATAGATTTCCAATAATGGCGATGACAATAAGAATATGATCACAACTGTCAGCAACAGCTATCAACAAGTCCTTATATGGGAAACTGCATTTCTGGTACAGAATGTTATCAGCCTGTTCCGAATACGCCACGATATTGATTAGCATATGGTGCATCAAGTCTTACGAGAGAACTGCTTCACATAGTATGGGCCGGACTGTGTCAACATTTTGAGCCATATACGGTGACATATACTTTACGCTATGTATACAGGTTTGACCCAGGAAACGCAATTTGGCTGTGTACAGTTAAAAGGTTCAGAAAAGGTGCTCAGGTGATCTGATAAGTGTAGTAAAATACCTAACTGTGATATTTGATTTAGAGACACGTGATTTTGGCTCATGTTCTTTTGGTGTGTAACATGCTTTGTGCTGTTGTGTAGGAAATCCATTTGAATCGAGTCTCTACAAGAACATTACATGGTGTCAGAAGAAATGGATGTTTTGAGAGTGCCTGGTGAGCTCGACCTCTTTACCACGGACAGCGTTTCTATTCAGGAAAAATGGCGGAAGTGGAGACAGGCGATGGAGTTATACTTACAGTTCAGCATGTCAGCGAAGTCTGAAAAGGAAAAGTGCAGCACCTTCTTGTATCTGATTGATCAGTCTGGTAGAGACGTATACAGTACCATGAAGATAACCGATGGACGAGTTGCGCGTAAGGTACAAAGAATTTAATCATCCTTAATTACATCCGGACTGCTACTGTTTGAACGGAGCTCAACGTGTAATGCCGCCATTCTTGGGAAACCTTGAGGAATAAACAGCAGCTATGCCTGGCACATGGTGCCCAGTGTGTGACAACAGCAATTCCGGTGATCCAAATGCCTCCTTTCATTGATTCCCTACAAACCTAGAAAGGCGGCTATCTATCTAGCTTACCGTGTTTAACTTACAGCCAATTAAAGGATATAAAGCCTCACCATTGCGTTTGCTCCATCAGACATTTTCCAAATAGCGAAGCGAATAACAACCCTGAAACTACCCTCGGGGAAAAGGTTATCCTCGCCCACCCCCCCCCCCCCCTGGAGAATGAGGGCTAAAAACTGAGAGGCCAATAAGCAGCTAATTCGACTATAGATTCTCTATTGTCAACGTCAGTAACATCGGCACCATCAAGCATGCAGCAATTCTGTGACAACATCCACCTTTAAACAACTCCACTTTCTGTAGCTGATTTCGGAGAACAACTAGTGAACGACTATCAAGTGCATGAGTTGCCCAACAATGTTGACGTTGCCTCACAGCCTAAGCGCATTACCCATCGATGGGTTCAATCGAGCTCCCTTTAGACTGAATCATTAGTTAATGCTCCAGAGTAACTCCCCATCTAGAAACTCAAAATACTTCCAGAAACGAATATGCACCTACAAAGATTAACTCTAGGATCGAACACGATGATTGCCTAGTTAGAGTGTATACTGGGTTCATATTTGTTTGGCCTTCTACAACTTCCTTGGTACAGTTGTTATTGATCTGCAGTACTGCGAGTCAAAGGAGGGCGCTCCTGTACGGAATTGAAAAACGAAAACTACATTCAGAAAATCAACTGCTTATGGGTTTGGTGAAGCTAAGGCAAATATCATGACTAAACGTCACCGTTCCTTGGGCTGACAACTTTAAGACATAGAGACTAGCAGTCTGGACGTGACGTCACGTTCAATCAAATGTTTAATCAACATTCCATCGCTTACACACAACTGGTCCATTAGGATAACCCTAAGCGATTTAAACGTGATGCATTTCAATAACAAAATTTTATAATATGCGCTAGGTTCCTTTTCGCTGCCTCGACCCCATATATATAATTATATATACCTATAGCGTATTTCATTCCTCCTATAACCATTAACCTCCAGTTTGCGGCGAAATTACTGTGTACGGTAACGCTATTTATTGCCGTGCACGGTAACAAGCAATTAGGACATAGAAAAACAGTGGAAGATTACAATTGCACTAGTTTGTCACGTTAAAAGGATTTCAGCGAACAAATGGGATTAGCGCTAGATTAATTTTAGGAATAATTATGACTCCTGAAAGACCGTCATTTTAAATTGCCGTGTACGGTAATGAATTGCCGTGCACGGCAACGTAACAACGCGGAGGTTAACAGCACCAGACTGATCAAATAAAAATACCTTCTTCTGAATTCTGCAATGTTGATTCTATCAAGGAGAAAAGATGGGAATGTTATCATACAGTCCTATGCACCAATAGTTATTGGCAAGAATGCCCTCCACTAAACACAGGGTCATTCCACTGCTGCAGCTGGACACTTATGCACTTATGCGCTTGATTTTTGTGCAACTTCTCATATATTTGTGTCATGATATGAATGTGACTTTAGCCCCTCAAAAGTATAATCTGTTAACATCAGGATTCTATATTTATTCTTAGGAAAAGTAAGTGTTGCTTACATACATTACAAGGGATTGTGCAACTATGTAACAATTAGCCATATCTATATAAACTGTGGTTTTTGGTATACATCTTAAAAGCTGCATGACCATGGACACTCCACCAGGTATTTTGTTTTTGAAAGGGAGACAGCCACTGGCATATTCAATGCATTTTCAAGCTTGCCTTCAGTACTAACTATTCCATCCATGATTCATAGTATGAAAATAAAAAGTAATTCTTACTGAAGCATGAGAATAAATTTTAAAAATAAATAAATGAAGCAAGTGATAAAAACATTTTCTATACGAGAAGGTAATTTTGCATGAAAACTCTCTATATGAACACCTTGAACACCTTTTGTAAATAAATTTGTTGTGACCCATTAATCATAGATTGACCAATTGTGACTTATATTTCAAAAAAGAAAAATGACATAATTATAAATAACACAATTTTAAATAGCAAACTGATTTTGAAACTTCCCTCACACACTGGATGATACATGTGTGTTCTATGTAAAAACTTGGCTATGCATAACTTTTACAAAACTCTGTATGTGATTGCACATAAAACGTGTCACTACCACATCATTGTAACTTAATAATAGATCGAACACGCGCCTATGTGTAGGCGAAAAACACAATTTAGCCTACCTGGAGGTGCTATAATAGTGTTATGACTGAATTGACCACGCATGTGCACGATGGTCCAATGTTGCGTCATATATGTTGGGTATTTAATTGGTATGCTGAAATGGATCAGATTTTGTCAGTAACAAGAGTGATATTAATTGCGAGTCGTTACACCTGGCGTAGTCGTCATGTCGGAACCTAGCACAAAGGAGGAGGAGATGGATGGAACGGGTATCACTGCTGAAAAGATGAAGAGTTATGGCCGGCCGCTGGTTTTGCCAGATGCGTTTTCTGGGGCGACAAGTTGGACAGACTGGATAGAACATTTTGAGGCAGTGGCGGTGTTAAACGACTGGGACGATGCGGCTAAGCTCCGTTGGTTGCCTGTCCGACTGTCAGGCAAAGCTCAGACGGCGTGGAAAAGGCTAAGTTCTGCGGTGAAAGCAGACTACGAGGCGGCGAGGGAAGCTCTGGAGAAACGCTTTGATCCTGAGAGTAAGCATTCATTGTATTTTGTTGAGTTTCAGGCAAGGGGACGCAAGAAGGAGACCTGGAGCGACTTTGCAGACGAGTTGCGGGTCCTGACAGATAAGGTGCTGCCTAAGATTGAGGATAAAGCAAAGGAATTGCTCGATATTGAGCATTTTCTCGGTGAGCTTACTAATCCCCAGGTTGCATTTGCAGTTCGACAGAGGCAGCCTAAGACTTTAGATGATGCTGTGGCCTGCATGCTGGAGACCGAGTCCTACCTATTACGGGGAGCAAAGGACACTCGAGTGGCTGCCATCACGGTGGTACCGAATCCTGGGTCTACGTCGCTTGCAGCAGCCCCTGAACAGGAAACTCTCCTGCAACTCCTCCAGTCGCTGTCTGTGCGTCCATAGAAGATCAAAAAGACAATGATTTGCGGCTCGCAACCCTCACGGCAACAAACTCAAGGAGACGAAGCAAGTGTACCACCTACATGTTTTAAGTGCAGTCAGGTGGGTCACAATGCCAGGGGTTGTGCAGCTAAGGGTGGCTGCAAGCAGCAGGAAAACTAGCAGCCCTCAGCACTAAGAACCAGGTGTGTGAGGGCGTAAAAACAGTGGTTCAATTGGATAGTACAAGTACATGTAGTTTTAGTCTATCTGTAAATCCAGCTTGTTCAAGCCAGTGTGATGGAAACCCAGCAGAAGTTCATCGTAGACACCGGGGCAGCAGTTAGTCTCTTGAGTAGTAAAATCTGGAGTGCATAAGGTGGTGAAAAGATGTTGCAGCTGTCCCTGTGGGGTGGAAAACAGATTGTTGGTGTGGTTGGCAGTCCTTTAATGGTGCTGGGAGTGTGTACACTAGATTTGAGATTCACAGACCTTGTAATCCAAGCTGATTTTGTGGTAGTTGACTGTCTTGCAGTTGAGTCCATCATTGGTCTTGATTTTCTTGAGAGGCAGGCTGTGTTGTTGACTTACTTAACAAGCTTCTCCAGGTCAGGGGTCTGTCAGTTCCCTTGGTGCATGGCCAGGACACTGACGGGTCTCAGCAGATTCCAGCAGATGTGGCCGTGGCAGAGACACTATTTATTCCCCCGTTCAGTGGAATCCAGACTATGGCATCATGCAATCCAGTGATCAACCACAGAACTTGGCTGATAGAAGGCTCACGGGCTGACCTTCCGATTCTGATTGCTGGAGCATTGGTCACCTCAACACCTACAAGTCAAGGAGGTTATGTGCCTATTCTTATTGTCAACCCTTTACCCACAGATGTCACCATATACAAGGGTACGCGGGTGGCAAAGGCAAGCCCAGTTGAAAGCCTGATGGTAGCCCCAGTTGGTGAAGTGCTCAGCAGCAGTTCAAATGTCCCTCATGTGTCACCCCAGAAACATATCATGCTGCAGGAAATGGTATAAAGAAGTGCCAGTGACTTCACCACAACGAGAAGGAGGAGCTCTACAAGTTGCTGTTGGAATATGTGGATGTTTTGCAGAGTCGAGTGCTGAGCTGGGTCGTACAAACCTAATCAAACACTCTATTGACACAGGTAATGAACACCCTATTCGACAACCATGTAGACGAGTGCCACCAGCAAGGAGGGAGCAGGCTCGAGGGCTTATCAAGGACATGCTCTAGAAAAACATCATTCAACCCTCTTCTAGTCAGTGGGCTTCACCTGTAATTCTGGTTGGGGAAAAAGACGGCTCCTTGAGATTTTGTGTAGACTACCGCAAACCGAATGCTATCACCCGCAAGGATGTATATCCTCTTCCCAGGGTGGATGATGCTTTGGAGGCTCTGAGTGGTTCCAGATGGTTTTCCACCTTGGACTTAATGAGTATTGGCAGGTAGAAATTGACGAAAAGGACCGACCCGAAACAGCGTTCACAACAGGAGATGGACTATTTGAATTCAGAGTGATGCCTTTTGGATTATGCAATGTTCCAGCAGTTTTTCAGAGATTGATGGACCTCGTGCTGCCAGGGATTTGTTGGGAGCACTGCCTCGTCTACATAGATGACATAGTCATTATGGGAAAAACATTCAAGAATCACATGCAGAATTTGAGAATAGCACTGGAAAAGTTGAGGGGTGCAGGTCTTCTAGCAATAACTCTGGTTTCAGGTGGAGGTGAGAGAAGGAATATGTGGAGACCAATGGCCCATTCCCTGCCCCTGCCCTTGGGAGGTATATGGCCTGCCATGATTCAGAACGAATACTGTGAAACTTGAAGCTGTGTGTGTACACTGATGAAGAGTTAGAAGATGGTCCGTGGATGCCCATTCAAAGTGCAGTGGATTTTTTCAATAGAAGAATCATCAAGAAGGTGTCTCATCTGGCGTAACATTGGGTGCTGACGAGAGTATGGGAAGTTGGCGAGGATAGGCTGTTGAAGTAGATGATGCTGTAGTAGGGCTATCTCATGTACCTAAGGGGTTGAAACTGGAGATTCAAGAATGGAAGGTTTCAACGTAAGAAAAAGAGATGCAAAGGATTATGGCTCTGGTACATCATCGTTTACGGTTGAGTGGATCTGATTGTATAGTTGTTGCCAACTCGGCATTTGAAGACTGCAGAAGCACTCCACAACCACTGTGGTCTTTGTTTCATTGGCCTAGTGAAGACTGCGCACAAGCAATTCCTGAAAGCATGGCTTCCAAAATGTCACTACTCTTACAGGGGTATCATTGTGTGCTCCAGGCCAATATTAATGGAAGGCAGTACATGGCAGTAGGCTGGAATGGCAAGAAATTGAAAATGTTCATTTCCATGTGTCGTTTTCTACAAAGAAGTAATTAGGTTAGCAGTTGTTGAGGCATATTGTGACAACGCAAATGCCACTGACATGCATAACCAACTACGCCAGGGGGGCTTTGAGCTGGAGTATCATTGGAAAGTGCACACATGGTGGCATCGTAATTTTGTTACACTCATCAGCATGTGCGAGACTGATGCATATCTTATCTTCCACTATTTCCATCCTCTTATTCCCAATCCCACAGAGTTTATCTTTGCAGCTACTTACCAATAAATCACCATTCCATGACACTGGGCCTTCCTCATGTTTTCGGAAACACATCTGTAGCACCCACTGCACAGCCATTACAGACAGTAGTTGCAAAGATAATGAGCAGCCACACTCTCAAAACTAACATCAGAGAGTGTCCAGTTTTCAATAAAAAATGTTAGTGACTGGAGCATGATATTTCTTACACCAGTTACAGTACTTGTCAATAAAAAGTTAACGCTAGGTAGTACTCTACCTTCATAACGTAATACCTACGTAGAAAATTATGTTACGTTGTGGAGTAATGTTATGCGTATTAGTACCTTACGTTGCGCAAGTGAAACATAATGTTTCAACAGCTAAACATATGTTTCACATTTGTTTATTGTCTTAAAGTACCCGCGTTTCTACGATATAATGAGCCAATCATTTTTTAGCGCGCTGCGTGCACCCATCAGGAATGGAACTATCTGACACCACAAGCCCTAAAGAATCATCTACATCTACACCAAAACGTTAGTTAGACTTTGATGATTATATATTTTGCTGCTGAGTACAATGTATTTTATAACTACCAGGAAAAAAAGATGGCAGTAAAGGCCAAGTCTGGCAAGGCCAGGGCAAAGTCTGGCAAGGCCAGGGCAAAGTCTGGCAAGGCCAGAGCAAAGTCTGGCAAGGCCAGGGTAAAGTCTGGCAAGGCCAGGGCAGGCCAGGGCAAAGTCTGGCAAGGCCAGGGCAAAGTCTGGCAAGGCCAGGGCAAAGTCTGGCAAGGCCAAGTAAAAAAAGCCTATTGGTAGATTACAGTCACCTGAACTGCATGATTAAACAAAGTATTTATTTCAGGAAGGATTCTGGACTATGGAAGTGGAGCTGATGATGTCACATCTGATGCTGAAAGTATGCGCTGGATCTGCAAATAGTGTTATTAATCTCCTCTCACATCAGCCACATCTCAGCCTGTATCAGCCACCACATCCCAGCCTGTACCAGCCACCACATCCCAGCCTGTACCAGCCACCACTGTACCAGCCACCACATCCCAGCCTGTACCAGCCACCACTGTACCAACTACCACATCCCAGCCTGGACCAGCCACCACCGTACCGACCACCACATCCCAGCCTGTACCAGCCACCACTGTACCAGCCACCACATCCCAGCCTGTACCAGCCATCACTGTACCAGCAACCACATCCCAGCCTGTACCAACCAACACCACTTCCCAGCCTGTACCAGCCACCACTTCCCAGCCTGTACCAGCAACCACTTCCGAGTCACACCAATGTAAGGCTTTCTATTATCTTGGTTGTGATTTTTAACTTCGTGCTTTTTCAGCTGAGCCACCATGCACACAATGTTCACCCCTTAGAAGATCCCCATTACCTCGCTGGTCATTGTCACCACCACCGCCTCCATCACCATACTGTCCACCTTCACCCACGTATCCATCTGACACCAATGTTGTTAAAGCAGGTAACAGAATTTGGTCACATAAGGCATTTCCCATCAGATTTAAACCCTCAGTGCAAAAGATGGAAGCTAGTATTGTTGATGCCATCGGGGATCTTAAAGAGGCACTTTTGGGGAAGCTGGATGAGATTGTACTGTCTGGTAAACCCTCATGGCCAGCAAGTTTACAGAGTAACCTTACAACACCAGTGTCCAGGCCATCTCATTCACATGGTTCATACAGCACAACCATATTAAATCCCCAAACCTTTCACGAACTTATTACTAACTTTTATACCCTTTTCAAGACTCTACAAGTAAGTGATGTAGGTGCATAAGCTATGTTATGTATACCTCTCTGCAGATCAGAAGTTGTAAAAACTGTAAATAATGAACACTGACAGATGGTAATGATACATTAATTGCCACAATCTCATTATCTTTCTCTGTTCCAGCACGTCTCAAAGCATTGGATTTAGAAAACATAGATATTGATTCAGCTTTGTCAGGAAATTCATCAGCTGATTTAACTAATGCATCTCTGTTACGTTCCATTGCTTTCTTCTTGCTCTTCAGTTCTTCAAGTTCATCATAGGTCATCTTTCGTTTCTCTCCTTTTATACTTTCCTCTTTTTTTTTTTATTGAACCTCATCCGAATATGCAGAATACCTTTGCCTTGACATATATAGAGGGAGTTCCTTTGTAATTTTTACATTCAAAGCACCTCCCACAGACTTGATATGGTCTGAAATAGTTTGCTGAGCATTTAGAGTATGCTCCAGCATATTCTCCAACATTATCTCTTTGTTTACTGAGAAACCTCTCTCAACTGAGGCTTGGCCATGAGAGAGAAGTAGAATCTTCCTTGAGAGAGACCAGAGGTGTTCATACACCACTTTCTTATAACTCTACAGCTCCTTTGCCAGACACATAGCTTAAAACAGAAGTGGTAGCAGCACTTGATGGTACATCATTATCATTACCAAGAAACGCAGTTATGTTTGGCAGCCCCTTTGCAGCAGTTAATTGTAATGAAAGAAGCTCCTTGCATTGTGCTTATTCCCATCAGCATGACTAATGATGCCAGCTTTGTCCATTGCTTTTATAGAAAAAGACTTCTTAAAAATTGTACAGACTGCTTTATGACGGTTTTTTGCATCCCTAGCAACCCATTTTTAAAATTCAGCATTAGCAAGCCATGCGTGATTGAACGAGCAAATACCTGGCATCCTGTCAAAAACGAAGCAGAATATCAACCACTAAATTACGTTTGTAGTCGTTGCGTTATACTGACGCGCTGATTGATTACTTCAAACGCAGTTTTGTGTTTTGTTTGTACATATACGTAAGAGTACTAGTCTTGCCATTGCTTTGACAACACAGTAAAGTACCCGCGTGCGTAACATGTATTTCCGCGTATGCAATTAATGTAATACGCACACATAGCGTAGCATGATAGTAATGCAATACTTGGCACCTACTTTGTATTGACGCAAAGGCATACTGTACTTGCAAGTGCAACGCACATCTACTCACCTTTGAACTCGTCCATAAAACAAACTTCCAAATAGCGCAAACAATTCAAAATGCAACGCACACGGATTCAAAACGTGCGTACGCAAGCATAGTATATAAATTTTTAAAAAACTTTTCATATTGTGCCGTATTCCCAAACTTTTCCGGGCCCTTGAAATCATAAAACGAAATCCATAACTTTTCCAGGATTCCAAAACCTGTACGAACCCTGCATTCAGTCAACCGAGAGGCACCTGCATCCCAACAATCACCAGTTTCTCAGCCATCAATACCACTCCCCGCAGCAGTCCTGCTCTCACCAATCCCAGGTGGGGACTTCGCCGAGATGTTTAAAGATAAGAGAGGGCTCCAACCATCTGCCCTCCAGTGACATTGAAAAGACTACCCTCAGGCCTCCTGAATTGACAGTCCAATGTCATCATAACCTTACAACTGAGAGCAGGATTCACACCTTGGCTCTAAAACTGGCTACAGAGTCCTACTTTGGACTTTAATGGGCCAATGCACTGTTATGGGATGCACACAATATAAGGGGTTACCTATTATTGAGTGAAATAGTTTAAAGCAATTTTTGTTTAGTAAACTAGTTAAGTATTGGAGTGCGCCACATGACTTTGAACCTATTTGGAGTTGATGTGTGGCTAGCATAGGCCATGGGTGTATTCGAGCTAGGAGTTTTACTTAAAAATGTATTATTTTCTGCGCTTCTGTACATGCACATGTAAATTTTGATTGATATCATTGTGAGAAGTGGTGGAGTTGAACAGGGTCTATTGGTGTGGTCACAGAGTGAGAAATGGTGGGGTTAATGCACTAAGCCGCAAACAGGGTCTATGGGTGTGGTCACTGAGTGTGAAGTGGTGGGGTTAATGCACTAAGCCGCAAACAGGATCTATGGGTGTGGTCAGTCAGTGAGAAATGGGTTAATGCACTAAGCCAAGTAGTGAGGTGTGAGTGGATTAGGTGAAATGTACAGCTGCTTAGAGGTTTACTTGTTCACATGAAAACAATTTCCTGACATATGCATAGACCCTCCCTCTTTACATATGGGCTTGTATGTGACGGTAACGAGAATTAAAACTGAACTTCAAGCTCTCAATAACCAGTAGCATCACCCTTCAATTCTATAGCTTTAGGGATTACATTTTAAAAGTGTCTTATGTATTTAGCACACACAGATGGTGTCACTGTCTTCCAAAAGGCCTTGATCCCTCTAATGTGTTCGTCCTTGTTTTTAGGCTTCACCTCTCTCCACATATACTCCTTCAACTCATGCCATAGGTTTTCAATAGGATTGAGGTCAGGTGATTCAGCAGGGGTCCTCCACCAGTTCACTTGCTTCTCCTTCAAAAACTGCTGTGCTAACTTAGATGTGTGCTTTGGATCGTTATCGGCCATGAAACGATGCAACGATGCAAGTTGGAAAACTACGTGCTAGGAATGGCAGCAAGGTCGTCTCCAAGATGTTAACATAGAGCGGAGAATCCATAATCCCGTCAAATATGCACAGTTTAGCTGTTCCTTTCAAGCTGATTGCCTCCCAAACGTGTATTTTGACAGGATGTTTTGGTCTGTAACAATAAGTGGTTAAAATTGTACACAACCAGAAATTTTCAGTCCATTTCGAGATGTAAGGGTGTTACATACTGTATTGTGATCGAATTACGGGTCTCTACAGAGCCCGTAATCTAAACAAATTGTAACGATGTCGTAAAACAGTATCGATGGCATTTGTAATATACATATTGGGATAAATTGTAACAAGTAAGTAAAAACATTCTCTACGAGAAAGTTGGTGGGATATAGGATTTGATTATGACATTGGTGGTATAAAAAGCAAGGAAACAAGGTCTTATCAGAAGGGAAAATGTCATAGTCCTATATTTAGCACATTTCTAGGGCATGTGTTGTTTGTGTGCTAAATATAGGACTATGACATTTTCCCTTCTGATAAGACCTTGTTTCCTTGCTTTTTATACCACCAATGTCATAATCAAATCCTATATCCCACCAACTTTCTCGTAGAGAATGTTTTTACTTACTTGTTTTCTTAATTTTTTTTTCATATATTATATAAAAGCGAGTCCTCCAGCCGATTCTGAAGCTATTGGTGAAATTTTCATCGCTTAGAAATGTTCCTGTCCTGAGTTATGCGTTGCCAAGAAGAAGGAGAAGAAGAAGAAGAATAAGAATGAGAAGACGACCCGCCCCTTGTTCCGAGACTGGGTACGAGGACGGGCAGTACACTCTTGTTCTCAACAACCACGCTGTTCAGCAACATGAAACAAAAACAAAACTACTCATTTTTGACTTCTAGATCGATTGCTAAAACAAGCTACACGATCCGATCGTCGGGAGTGTTGTTACAGACGGGTCGCGTTTTTTTAATGACATTCATAGTCGTGGTCAAATCCTATATGGAAGTTTCCAACGAAACTTCCGATCATGGTAGTTACGGTTACAAATTCGTTGTTGTTACAGTGTGTCTACAGTCACTGTCAGGAACAGTAACGGGCGATCGTCACTGGCATATGTTGTCCCGGTCGCGTGCGTGTACTATTATTAGTTCACAATATGGTACTACTTTAGCAGAGACACAAAGATCCATTTCTTCAGTCGGAATATGAAGTAAGTGGACCTTCCTAGTGTTTCTTGTAATAAAAAGTATGGTTTTCTAACGCTAGTGAACGAAAAACGTTAGCAGCTATTACATTATTTCGAGGTATGTTTTAATTGATGCGCGCATGCTGTTTCCTGTTTGAATCCGTACCCTCGTCGTTAATGAATTGTGGATGGTGTGTAGATTTGCAGGTTGTGTTCGAGTGCTGCTGACTTGGTTGGTACATGTATGTCTAGTATTGGTTTGTGGAAGCTCATGTGTAGTGTGGGATGCTGGAGGCTGGTAGGTAGTGTATGAGTACTAGTATTGAGGCTGTTTGGAGGAGAGTGTGTGTGGGTATGTGAGTATAGAGGCTTATAGGGGTGTCAAAGGCTCGTGTGTGTGGGTGGTTGAAGGCTTGTAGGGTGTGAGGGTTGCAGTGCGTAGGTGCCGAGCACTGCAGTGTGTGTGTATGTTGGAAGCTTGTAGGGTGTGGGTGTTGAATATGACATGGTAATGTTTGTGTGCACTACAAGTTCTTTGTGGGTCGAGACTATAAAGGATGGAGTCAAGTTGCCCTTTTTATTTGTGTATCCATACCTTTCAGAAGGCATGAAACACTTGCTACTGTTTGAAAAAGGTAAACATTTTATTTTTAGTAGATAATTTGAGTACACAAACACGTACATGCCATAGGTATTCTACATAGCGTACTGCAAGCCGAGTATAGCAGATGATTGGCAACACATTTTGTGAGGAGTTTGTTCTCTCAGTCAAGAACATGCCCAGCTTGCTAAAAAAGCAAAAGGTCCACCTTATCCTTCATCTGGTGGATTCTATGCGAGATTTTGGTCCCTGTTCCGCTTTTAATGTTGAAAGGTAAGCTGTTACTTCAATTCAGGTGTGAGGTTGCGCAATATCTTTAGCAACAAACAAGCATCCGGTACATCTGCCAAGGAGGACTATTTAACCACAATGACACGTACGCACATATTTGCAAGTTTCAGCTACTACAATCATTTTTCTTAACCGCTGTGTTCCTGGATTCCAGATTTTATACAATCATCCTAATGTGCAGCATTTTAAAAATGGAATCCTACCCAAGACACTTCTTGCTGACAAAGCCATATACCAACCAGGAGCTGCACGGAAGGTACCCTGTTATTGTAGTTTGTCCACATTCATTTTATTATATTTATGTGCAGGCATCCCACCATGCTGGAATGCAGAAGTTTAGTTTGTTGTAATTGGTAACAGTAGGGGTTGTGTCAGCCACTGTGGAGGAATTTAGCATGATGGATCCACCATTCACTATGACCTATGCAGAGTGCCATGAGCACTATGCAGTCATGTCACAGAGCAGAGACTTGGTGTGTACAGGAAGCTAAGTTCAGTTATGCAAACCATTTCAGCAGGTATATGTATGCATACACTTTCACATAAATGACTGCGTGGCAATATTTCCTTTAACTATCAGTTCAGTTATGGAGAGCTTCTGGCAACGGAAATGGAGCTACTGTTTGCATAGTTTGGGGGTTTTAGGCAGTAGAAGTGGAACCAGGAGTACCATTGCTTAGTGAATTCGAAGGACCATCTCAACTGACAGCAGCAACATCAGTACTGCAATATCGATGATGCATCATTGTGAAGAGGAAGAGGGTGGCTGGTCACTTTGTGGAAACTGATGGTACCAACTAGTGGAAAGACAGGAGACAATACAGCAGAAACTAACATTTCAGCATGACTGGACAAACTTTATACTGTAGGAATCTATACTATGCGTTGTCCAATTAAAAGCTTGCAAAACTGAGACGAATAGTATAATCAAGCAAAGGGTTAAAAAATACCTATTTATTCCAGGTACTGTAGATACAGTATTGGAACACCCCTTGTTACAGTCTAGTACCAGCATCGTCTACGGCATCGAAGTAAACTGTAGCTTACACCTACCTTACGGTCACGGCAACTTTTGATCCCGTAACATATAGTGTAACATATCGGTACAGGATGAATACGGTAATCGATCCAACATTGTTACAGGCACGTAACAGGAAAAAATTTCTTGCTGTGTATTAACCATTTACGTTCAGTAACTCATAACCTCGGCTTCGGTTTAGGCGGTAGCCCAATCATTCGACAGCATGTCCTTCGGTGACTTTCTAACTGAATAGAAGACTCATCTGTCCATATAACGTCGGAGAAGTTGTCCTGTGGATGTTCCTGGCACCATTCAAAGCGTTTGACCTTGTTGCCTCCCTATCGAACCACAAGCGGTATAAGACATGTTCGCAATATATGAACCTTAGCTAAAGTTGTACCTGATGATTTGGCAATAAGCGCTGCCCCTGAACACCCATCCGAGGCTTCTCCGCGCACGCAAAATGGTGCGAAGTGAAAGTTTATGACCTATGAAAACTTGGACTATTATAACTCAATCGATGATTAATCCAAATAATACGCACCATTCTGTGCCAGAAGCGCGCGAAGCTGAACAGCGGTCGTTTCGTCAAGCTGCATTTGTGCCTCCACGATCCTCTTCACCTCAACAGTAATCTTTGAAGGTCTACCAGATCCAAGGCGGCGCGCCAAAGTTCCACATTTTCCAAACCTTTTTAGGAATCGATAAATACCTACATGGCTAACGATCAACCCTTCCCCCAACAAAAGATTCCTAATGTTTCTACTCTTACGCCTGTGTTGATAATAGAATAGAATTCTTTGCTTCACGTAGTCCGTAAACGCCATCGCTACGATCCAAACAGTGGCAGTGTTGTCTGACGCAATGCGTTTGGTGAATATGTACCCGTGCTTTAGCAGCTGCCCAACCTGACAACTTGTTCTCAATATGTTTTCGTGTTACGTGTTGCCATAAGGTAACGCATTTTTCTACTGATCTACCCCAACTTTCTACCTACGTAATTTATTACCTAAATAAGGTATTGCGTTGTGAAGGTAGAGTAGTACGTAGCGTTAACTTTTTATTGACAGATACTGTACAAGACGTTTTACCTTTCAATCCCCAAAACGGACATCATGGAACAAAAAATTGTGACTTGCGTCACAAAGCCTTGAACAGTAGAAGTACTTACAAGTACTAATAACTTTATGCACAAGCCAAGGGATGTACATTCTTACAGTACTAATATACAGGAATGAAATCTTATCCTGGCATGGATAACATAGAGGGCAAAACTATAAACATTCGATGGCACATGTATTCATTGAAGTAACGCCCCTTACTCTATAATCAATGTGATACCAAATAAACCCCTGCAAGGTCTGTAAGAAGAGAGTCAGGACGCAATTATTTGTAAAACATTCTCAAAAGTAATTTTCTTTTTGGGCGAAAGTCACCTTCATATAAGGAAAATATGAGAAGTTGCATAAAAATCTCATCCACCTGCAGATTACCCAGCAGTGGAATGACCGTACATTGCTATGAACAAATTCATCTACCACCACACTTACCTTCTTGCATATTGCTCTCATAAGTTGCAACTCCTAATAAGGGGATAATTGAGTTAAGTAAAGATGATGGATTATTTGTCTGACTTGTTATTAAAACACCTTTATCATTACAACGGTAAACCCATAGTACAGAATTGCAGATGATTACCTAATATTTGAAATTAATGTAAAACTTTAAAAGCATGCAACTTCCATTGCTGATAGTGGATAATACAGCACATTTAAATTCCAAAAAGGTAATGCTCAATCCATCCTGAAAATATACATTTACCTCAGTGTTTCCCAGAGCGTGCCACTTCAATAGCGCCATGCTTATGAATAAAAGTGATTACTAGGTGTTAAGTAAACTGGGTAGATAGGTGATATAGATTGGTTTATGGGCAAAAAAGATTACACTTGTGGTATGCATGTAAAAGCAAGTACATGTACAAGCTAAATACTAATTCTACGATGGCACATCTCACTCCAAATCTCAGCAGCTTTTACAAAATCAAAGATCTCCACCTTCTGAAACAATTCTCATTATTTGCCATAGAGTGGAGGTGTTTAATCTATTTCTAAAATCAGTTTTTATACGGTTCATAGATGAAAAGCATCTTTCACACTCAGCTGTGCTAACTGGAATGATTAGTGCAATTGATGCAAGCCTTGATAGTTGAGGGTAGAGATCTTAGAGAGTATTGTTAAATGCCAGATCTTGTAGGAACTTTCTCGGAGTGGTCCCCCAATTTGTTGTTTTCAATTTTTCCCACTCCAAGATGGCCAACCTATCATTTCCCCATGACTGATACAATGCTGGGTCAATACTTTTATCTGGAATTTTGTACGGGTCAAACAATCCAAAAGCATCTATTTCATCACACTCAGGAAAGTAGCTTTCAAGCTGCTCAATTACAGCATCCACAAGCTTTGTCTGCATCATTTCAGTAAAGGAAGTTCTATCAGCGGCAGACACATTGATGATATGATCTTTAAGTTCATGCTGAATGAATGCATCCACTATACAATCATACATATGGCGTGCTAACAATATGGAACGTAAACTTTTTCGTGTCCCATACTGTATATGAACTGAAACGTTACAGGCTAAAACTGTAAGCCTGTGCGTATGTTGCAGGCTTTTTAAAACTACGCCCCATACCAGTATACCCTCTCACCTTTTCTGGTCCTCAACTTTTATACCAGGATGACAGGAGAGACTATAGCCATTCCTACAGTATGGTCTAGGACAACTCAATCCATCTAAAACAATTCTCCCTTCTCATGTGCAGCTGTTTTACTCACAGTGTTCATGGTGTCTTCTATTAAGAGAACTACTCCGCCAACTGTAGCCTAGATTTTTTTTAACCCATTACACACTGTATAACAAATAAAGGGTCTCGACTTTATTTGAACGTTTCTGTGCAGGCTCTAATCTGTTAATTAAAGACGATAGATCATTTATATGACTTGGAATTGTACTCACATGTTATGATAGTGGTAAGAGAGCGGTACCACATACACCTGTAAATGAATATCATCAATTGCAACCCTTATGTCAACCCCTGTTTGTATACTGCAGATTACCGAGTATTTTTAGTTAATGAAACTCTTTCCAAGAATGTACCTTCAATTGCTGATAATTCCAATAATGTTTTATGCTCAATCCATTGTAAGGTGTACTTTGTCGTTCATAATAAACATTTAAAAATCATATGTCTGCAGTTAAAAAATTAAGGGAATTGGTCTAAATCTCCGATCGAAGGTAGGTGTATTAGTCTAGGGAGAATAGAGAACCATTGGGTTATTCCATTTAATGACCGTGCAGGGGTACTGATGACCATCCAATAAATCACTCTGGACAGGTAATAAATTCCCCTGGATATTATGAATATCTAAGCTAACCACCGGTAATAACTATTTATCCATCAGTACCCCTGTACTGCCATTGAATGGAATAGCCCATTACCACACCACACCCATCAATGAAAGCATAATTATCTGAGTTTATAAATAAAACTACTTCCTTGTTCAGACCTCTACATGTATGTCATCAATGTTGATTCTTATTACAACTGGGAGTGTTCACATGTGCATGTACATGAAATACATGTAGATCTCACAGTACAGTCCTAGACACCACTAGTTATATTGGCAAGAATGCCCCCCACTAAACACATTGCTATGAACATATATTTATCAACCACAACACACTGATAAACCAAATTCAAAAATTTGTTCCTCAGGATTATTATTATGAATTTTATTCAACTACCAAGAGACTTACTAGTTCTTCTCTTGAATTCACTTAAATGTTCTGGAAGAGGTAAATGGCAATAATAATGCCTTAGTACATGTATAAGGTGCATTCCACAATATTTGCTGGTGATGGTACTAGCCTGGCATTTGTCTTTATCAATGAACTGAGCAATTACGTTTAATAATTTTTTGACAACTAAGGTTGTGCATTACATGTACATGAATGCTTGGTTGTGTATTCTGTAACTTTAATAATCACATCACACACATAACATCTTTGTGTTCCTCTTTTTCTATTTTTCTTTTCCAGTTAGATTATAGGGTGCATAATTCTGCTCAAACACCGGTTATTAATGGCAATAATTGTATTACCAACCTGTAACCCACAAGAACATCAACCCAACTACCCACCATGGTCCTCATCTGAAGAATGAGAGTGCCCTAGATAGGATGGTAGTAGAAATAAAGCAATCAATGTGACTAGGTTTACCTACCAAGTATACAAATTCGTATGTACATGTACTCTTTAAAAGTACATACATGTATATTGTGCAATAAATAGTGCAAAACATAGTGCAAACAACCAAGAGAGAGACCATATGTACATGCACTCGTAAAAAAACTCATAACTTCCTGTTTCTCTCTTAACCTAAAAAACCACAGGCACGATTAATGTATGGATCAAAAAAAATTATAGTTAAGTTTATTTAGCTTCAACATTCCCGTTCCAACAAACTAACACATTCACATTTTGAGTACAATATTTATTTTTAAAAACAAACCATAAGCTTGTAATGTCATTGTAGAAATAATGAACTCAATACAGATACATGTACAATATTACAGTAGGTGGCAAAGGTTACATATAAGAAATGATGCAGTGGTATAAGAACATAGAAACAAAACACTTACTGCGTTTTCGATTTCTAGTTTTCATTCCTGTTAGATTTAAGGTGCATAAAAACCAATAATGAATTACACTGTACCATACTGTCTATGCTTGTAATCAACAAAATAGCAGATTCTAAAATAAATTTTTTAATCACACAGGGTTACATTGCATGTATATAAATACATGCTACTTGTGGTGCCCAATTATTGCCATGCTGTAATGCAACGGACACTCTCTGGAGAAGGAATGGGAGGGACTGGTGATCATGTGTCATGCTCTGCTGATATCTGTGTGCAAACTGAGAGCATCAGGGCCAAGGGCACCTGAGGTCTTAATGGCAATTGGTACAAAATGGTGGGATTTGGACAGCCGAGCATATGTGTTAGATTGGTTTTACGATACTTGGCCATAAAATTTTTTTTTGGTGTGTATGTGTTTCAATGTTTTAATATTAACAGATAAACATTTTTCACCGGAAATATGGAAGTGTCATATGACAAACATGCCTCTTGGGTTATCATTTCAGTAACAGATTTATAGCAAATATTCATTAGATCAACACAAACTTAGGAACATAAGACAAAAGCAAACCTGCACAGAATTCAAACCAGAGAAATATTTGTGTTGTGTCCAGGCGAGGCACGTTTATCCAGGACAAAAATGATTAGCATGCCATTTTGCACAATGTACATTGTACAATAAATCCACTGTTATACTGAGGAATGGTGACTGCATCATAGGAACCATTATTTACGTTGTACCTATAAATGTTCAATCTCCAGGGAAATATCCTTATTTAAGGATGTCAGTATCATTCAATAAGGATCATCTTTTACATGTACATTGTATATTTTTGCTAACCAAGTATACAAGATAAAATAAAGACTATTAGTCAATTGTATACTGATTAGCCTCCATAACAAACTTTAAATGATGTCAATATGATCAACGTCCATGTGGTAAAACAGGGAGGAAGTAGCACATCCTTATTTAAGGATTGACACCATCCTTAATTAAGGATCACAACAGCAGAGATTATTGACCATAAAAACCACAATACTTTTAAAACTTTTGATTTTCTCTGATAGCCAGTTGATCCAGCTATACTCACAACCTGATTCGTCGAAGAAATAACTTGTGGTTAATAAGTTATGCTTATTTACACCATAACGCTTAAAACTTAATCAAGCATTTGTATAATAACGTGTACTGATGTAGATACTTGCTTCTGCTCAAACGCCACATATACAATGGTGCATTGAAGGAGGGGGGGGGGGGGGGGTGGGAGATCTTGGAAGCATTGCCATTTGCCAATTGGCATACGATATGTGTTCGAGCTTAGTGTAGCTTAGTCCCAATTAATTAGACTTGAGGAGACCACGCCATTGCCTAAGCCTACTGTTGCCGTCGCTGTCACTGTCATTTGACGAATCATGCAGTGCTGCCGCTTTGGTCACCTGGGCCTACATGTATGTCATCCATCCGTACTGAGGAACTACATCCGTCGCTTTCTGTGGCTCCCTCGGTATCTAAGCAGGGTTACTTTGCTTGACGCTTTCAAGTGTATGCAATCGCTTCGATCTTTGGAAGTATACTGCATGGCCGGTATGTGAGCGTAGATTGTTGAAGCCGTGGATATTGTTCAACAGATCCATCTGTCAGTGTATATTCTACTCCTAGAGCTACCAGAAGCCTGTCCTTCCTTGCCATAAGTCGCTTTGAGTTAATTTGCTCACTACAATATCGCCAGCGGCAAATGGCGGTTTCGCCGTATTTACACTGTAATACCGGTTTTTGAGCAAGCCAAACTTGTTTAAATCGCGGCAGTATCACTGATCTGCATGATCTTGAATCTAGTGAATCACTAATATAAAACAAAGCATCAAGAGTACATCATTCTTGTAGAAAGTGGTCACCATCCTTATTTAAGGATGGCCATCCTTAAATAAGGATTGCGGGAGATTAAACATTAAGTATACTATCAAAACTCTGATTGCAAACACGTTGAGGCGTTGAGGCTTAAACACATTTTTTTTCATGCCTAAAAACGAAAACTGCATGTTTGTCACATGACACTTCCTTATTTCCGGGTCATTTCACACAAACTATAAACCCCCCCCCCCTCCTCCCCCAAACAGCATTATAATATACCACCCGCTGATGAAAGACAAGTACTCATTATCCAACAAACTGCACATGCACTAAATACACAAGTAACTACAAACGTTCTCTATAAGAAAGTTGGTCAGATACAGGATTTGAGGCAATGGTGGTGTAAAAATCAAGGAAACAAGGGTCTCTAATAGTATAAGAAAATGTCACAGTCCTATATTTAGCCAGTTTGTAACATATACTACGTTCGTGTGCTAAATATCGGGCTATGACATTTTCCCTTACTAATACAAGTAAATAAAAAACATTCTCTATGAGAAAGTTGGTGGCATATAGGATTTGAAGGCAATGGTGGTGTAAAATAGAAGGAAACAAGGGTCTAATAATAAGGGAAAATGGAATAGTCCTATACTTAGCACACGAACAACATACTATATCCTACATATAGAAATGTGCTAAATATAGGACTATTCCATTTTCCCTTATTATTAGACCCTTGTTTCCTTCCTTTTTACACCACCATTGCCTTCAAATCCTATATGCCACCAACTTTCTCATAGAGAATGTTTTTTATTTACTTGTTTCATTGATTTTTATTCGTACCCGATTATGAGCCATATAGCATGTTAAGTAATCCATCGTGATATGAGAGGGAGGTTGTAAAGGTACGACATACCTTTGAGTGACCTTAACTCTTTTCGCAGAGCGAGATGCACGTTCAGGGCTATGGCAATATCGCTGTCTTTGTTCAGGATCTGTACCTTGCACGTGAAGGCATTTTGAAAAAAAAAAACTACTTCACTAAGTTACAAAGAGCGTCAAACTTACAAGGATCGAATAACAAGAATGATTATAGTACGCACGTTCACGTTACTATAACCGCCACAGTTAATTACCCCTACGTGTAGTGCCCAGACCATACACATTTGATTACATGATGTATACTGCTAGTACTTCGTATAAAGAGCGAAGTAGGACCTATCCGAGTCTTGTCAGTGCAGCAAGCTTAACTATACGTGATTTGCTACCGATATATGTCATGTAGCCTCGAGACGTTTTGACCACAGAAGCGAGAATGCCAACGAATTCTGAAGCCATTGGTGTAATTTTCATTTCTTTAAAGTGTTCCTATCCCGAGTTATGCGTGGTCAAGAACAAGAACAAGAACAAGAACAAGAAAAAGAAGAAGAACGAGAAATACGTCAGACTGGGTACGAGTTTCGAAAATTGTTTTGTTCTCTACAACCACGCGGTTTTGTGACATCAAACAAACACGAAACTGCTTGTTGTTGCCTTCTTGTACGACAACGATAACAAGGTAAGCCATCCGCTCATCGGGAGTCTTGTTAGAAGCGGGTCGCGTTTTTTAATGACATTCATAATCGGGGTCAAATCCTATATGAGAGTTACTAACGTAACTCTCGATAGACCCTTGTTTCCTTGCTTTTACACAGCCATTGCTTTCCAATCCTAGAGAATATTTTTTTCTCATATCTAATTATACGTCTTACGGGTCAGTACATGGTAATTTTTACCACACTTGAATGCATCACTCTCTCGTATTTTCATATAATGTTCTCCACTAAGGTATGAGTGAAACTGCTATACATTTGCATACCCTATGATGTCTCGTTTAAATAATATGACCTCCTGAATAATCAATTTTTATGATTTCAAATGAGTATAGTTGAACCTTGACTTGTATAGGTTACGGCTGTTTGCACGTAACAAAGGCTATTATGCAGTTGCACTCATAAAGAGTAAAAATTAGCATACAGGGGTTAATGTGGTAATGAATTTTTAATGAGTTTTAAGGCTGCAAAAAATAACAACCTCCATTTCACACCAATTTTTTAACTGGTAGATGCAAATATCGATAAGGCTCTATGCTTGACAGCTTGATGGGGAAACGACCCACTAGACTGCAATACCCATTTGAAAAACCAGTATCCATTTCTACTTCTCCTTGTATTGGGCTATTAGTTTACACAGTAACCACCAGTTGTTAATTGGATATCATTAAAAAAGACACCACAGACTATCTAATTCCTTGCAGCAATCAGGGCAAATATAATTGGAACGGTTAAGGCTAAATGATGGATGCACAGCTATCAGTGCAAACAAGACAAGCCTCAGACCCCGTTTTTGAGAACCTGGATGACACTTCAGCGGGTCACAGCAGCACTTCGGTTGAGGGAACGACAAGATCGGCGTGGATTGTATGCAGCACTGTGTCCTTTATAACCATTTAAATATTCTAGTAGCCTGCATTTACGCAACACAGCGCCGTAAGGGGGCTTGTTCAGGGGGGGGCAGTAAAAATGTTAACGTCAAATTAATTTTTCCAAAAATAGTTTGGACTAGCCCCCTTACGGCGCTGTCTTGCATAAATGCAGGCTACTAGAATATATAAATGGTTTGAAAGGACACAGCGCTGCATGCAATCCACGCCGATCATGTCGTTTCCTACACCATAGCGCTGCTGCGACCCGCTGAAGTGTCATCCAGGTTCTCGAAAACGAGGTCTGAGGCTTGTCTCGTTTGCACTGACAGCGGAGCATTCGTCACTTGGCCTTACCTATCTTTGCCCTGATTGCCGCAAAGAATTAGTCTGTGGTGTCTCTCAGTATGTTAATGATATCCAATTAAAACCTGGTGGTTACTGTGTAAACTAATAGCCCAATACAAGGAGAAGTAGAAATGGATACTGGTATCTCAACTGGGCATAGCAGACTAGTGGGTCGTTTCCCTATCACGCTGTCAAGCATAGAGCCTTATGGATATTTGCAGCTACCAGTTAAAAAAAATTTGTGTGTGAAATGGAGGTTGTTATTTTTTGCAGCCTTAATAATTATTACCTCATTAACCCCTGTACGCTAATTGGATAAATTTTCTTTTTATGAGTGCAACTACATAATAGCCTTTGTTATGTGCAAACAACCGTAACCTATACAAGTCAAGGTTCAAACTATACTCATTTGAAATAATAAAAATTAATTATTCAGAGGTCATATTATTTAAATGAGACATCATAGGGTATGAAATGTATAGCAGTTTCACTAATACTTTAGTGGAGAATATTATATGAAAATATGAGAGAGTGATGCATTCATAGGTGGTCAAAATTACCATGGACTGACCCTTACACTGACCGTATAAATGTTGTTGATTGTAATCATTTGCTACTGCTCCTGTAGTTTTCTGATTAGTTTATCGACAAATCTAAACTAGCCAAGATTCTGCCTTGTAAATGATACAAGTAGCCTTTAGGACGGCCAAACATAACAATACAATTACCAAATATACAATCAACTATTTGATCACAGTAGGCACTCCTCCGGCCAATTCTGAAGTTATTGGTGAGATTTCCATTCTTTAAATGTGTTCCTATCCCAAACTATGCGTGGTCAAGAAGGATTATTCTAGGACTGGGTACGAGGACGGGCAGTACCCTGTTGTGCTCTACAACCGTGACATGAAACAAACGACAATATTACTCACTTCCATCTTCTTGTTGGAATAAAACAACCAGCTAAATAATCCGATCGTCAGGAGTCTGGTTATAAACAGGTTGCGTGTTTTTAATGATACTCATAGCCAGGGTCAAATCCTATATGGAAGTTTCCAGCGAAATTTCCGATATATGCATAATAAATACGTACACATACAATAACATATGCTTCATGTCACAACTCTCTCTGTCAGAAATAATCGGGTGGTTGTGACTACTAATGTACTTGAGTTCTTATATGACTGCTAATGTACTGGTGTTCTTAAATGACTACTGATGTACTGGTGTTCTTAAATGACTACTAACGTACTTGTGTTCTTAAATGACTAGTGTAATATTTTTATGGTACATCTCAACAAAATTGCAGATTCAAAAATAAATCTGTCATGATCGCGCAAGATGACGTTTTTGCTAACTGGGTCTATAAGTTTTAAGAACTAAATACAATACCAAATCCACCAGGAAACAAGTAATAAAAACATTCTTTATACGAGAATGTTGGTGGTATATAGGTGATGGTGGTGTAAAAAGCATGGGAATAAGGCTTCTGATTGAAAAGGAAAAATGACATAGACCTATATTAGCACGCACATTTAAATACGACAACATGCTGCTAATAATATAGGTCTATTTCATTATTCCTTTTCAATCACAAGCCTTGTTCCCTTGCTTTTTACACCACCATCACCTTTGATTCCTATATAACACCAACCTTCTCGTACAGAGAATGTTTTTATTACTTGTTCTATTATACATCTTGCATTGAAATTGTATACAGTGCTTTCAATTTTCTGAAGTGCCAAGTGTATTCTAAAGTGATGCATAATTTTTCTTGCAATAGTACACATTGCTAATTCATGCTATTTCAGATAACATGAGCCATGAATCGATAAGACTGGTATTGCAGTTTATATTGTCCCCCGTTTTTCTGTCCCCACCAGACAACTTATCCTAGGACACATTGTCCCCCGGACATCATAACCTAGGATATATTGTCCCCCCTGGACAATATATCCTAGAATCAATTGTCCTGCTGTGCAATGCATGCTTGGGAATGATCTAACTGCAGATTGCTCCATTACTGTGTTCTTCTCAGAAACAGATTGTTCTGAAGTTTCAGCCTGTTCAAAGACAAAGTGGCTCCAATTGGTTTGCTTGCTTTGGCATTTACTACTAGTGGAGCATCACCCAGTACAGTTTCCAACAATCAGCAATTTATGCAAAATCGTTCGCTGGATTGTTTAAGTTTAATGAATAATCTTCCCTTGTACACAGCGACAGCCATTAACTTCTGAAGTAAAAATTGATGTATTCTGTAATTGCAGGCTACCACAAGGATGGTAAATGGTTACATGTTCATGACACATGTGAGAAGATTCCAGTGCTGTTTGGAAAAGAAATGCTTCTTGGCTGTGCACGGAGTGGTTATTTCAAAAGCTTCCTTATGGCGTTGTAGTCAATCAGTATCATTGTTTGTGGTGCATCTTATCAGGTACGTCGTTAACGCCCGCCAGTACAAAATTTAGGGTACTTGCATAACATGCGCAATGCTTAAAGGTTATTGGATGCTTTATCAACATATAGCTGTCATTGATGAGAGTTCTCATATTTAATGTCTACTACTGTCCTAATTGTAATCCAGGGGTTCAATTGCATACCTTGTCTCCATTTTATTATGAATAATGTTCCCACCACCACCGCCATCGCCGCCACCACTGCAATGAGAAAAGTCACCTGATGAAGAGTCGCGTGATTTATAGCCAGCAAAAAAGGTTACAGTATACAGGTTTCATGTTCATGTGCATACAGCATTGTACTAAATACATGTACCATAGAGCAAAATATATTACACTTTTAACATGTAATTATAATCATATGAATGGGCTATAACTTGAGACCAATGGGCTATTAATGGGCTATTACTTAAGATCAGTATACCAAACATGAATTACCTACCTATTTGGGGATCCATTCCTGAGATAATAACCACTGATACTGGTATACAGGGAAATAAAGAATGAGAGAAGAGAAGCAAACAGGAACCTCAAAATGCAAAACAAACACAAAACTGAACATTTAAAATGGTGCCAATACTTTACATTTTACTGTGTTTGATTGCAAATGTCCTTGATTGCAAAACAGAGAACACTTTTTGACTCGAAGTGTAGGGGTCATTCCATGCTTAACTATACTACCCTAATCTCAAACAGAAGTAACATTTTCATGTTCAAAGACCCCTCTAGTGAAGCAGAGAACCCCCTCTCTGTCACCAGTGAGGCCTAATGAAGAGATACATGTACCAGTGAGGCATAGCAGGGTTTCCGATAACGTTTGGACACATACCATTTTCCGATCAATTAAGCCATTTGTCCGAACATAATTAATCATGTTCGGACAAAATGTCAGGACAAAAAAAGGTGCACTTGCTCAGGAGGAAGGTGAGGACGACGGTGAGGATGGTGTCTTAGCACCAAAAAAGCGGTCAGTGACGATTAAAACTGTTGAAAAGTGGGTGGCGGAGAAAGACAAGGAATTGGACACATTGCTTTGGCTTAAGTACGAGAAGGATGGGTGATACACGGTTGGGTTACTGAAATGCGTGGTTTGTGTAGAATTTGAAGCTAGGCTCATTGGAATGTGCAACGTCTGTAGTATGTTCATTGAAGGTACACCGAATCTGCGTACAACCAGTTTCAAAGATCATGCAAAAAGTGAGATGCACGCGCGTGCAATGATGCTTATTAAAAACGCCATGATCTAATAGCCAAGCAACAATCTAACTTTGTGACTGATGCAAAGGAGGGACTAGGGCCTAATGAATTTTTAGTCATAACAGACTTCTCTGAAAATTACAGTTGTGTTTGTCAGGATGCTACCCAATCCTTTCATTGGAATAAGCTGCAGGCAACCATCCATCCTTTTCTTGCCTATTATCGTGATGAACAAGGAAATTTGCAACACAAGTGTTATATCATGATATCCGAGTGTACAAAACACGATACAATAGCTGTGCACTTGTTTCAGAAAAACCTTATACAGTTCTTAACTGACACCTTTGGAAAGAAGCCTAGTAAAATAATTGATGTGTTGGATGGATATGCAGCCCAATATAAAAATAGGAAGAACTTTATCAACTTATGCCATCACATGGAAGATTTTGGTGTATGCAGAATGGCATTTTTTTACAACTTCACACAGCAAAATGCAGCAGATGGATGTGCAGGTACATTAAAACGACTTGCCACTAAAGCCAGCTTACAACGTGCCATGGAAAATCAAATATTGGATTCAAAGCAGCTGTATGAATTTGCAATAAAAGAAATCAAAGACATGTCTTTTGGATATGTTACTAATAAAGATCACGAAGAGGAGGCAAAACTATTGGAGGCAAGACTTTTGTTGTCCAAACGGATTCCTGGGACACAGAAATTGCATTGTGTCAAGCCCATTTCAAACTGTTTTATTTTAGTTTAAGAATACTCAAATAGCAGTGAAGAAACAAAAAAGCGTGCAACAAACGCTCTTAATTAAAATGATATGTTATACCTTGTAACTAGCTTTATGTAAATCAGTGCAGAGGATATGATTGTACAAGTGGGATGAATAATTTACGTGCTGCCCAGCAGAAAAAGCTAGAAACACTTGATTAGTATGTTAGATTGTGCTAAGATGGTGTTGGATTGGTCAGTAAGCTGATGTTATGACTCATTCCCAACAAAAATAGTATATAAGTATGTGATTTGTATGTATTAGCGTGGTAGTTCGGAGAACAGTTATGATAGGCTCACCAAAGTGTTGATAAGCCTGATGTTATGACTCATTCCCAGCAAAAAATAGTATATAAGTATGTGACTTGTATGTATTAGCGTGGTAGTTTGGAGAACAGTTATGATAGGCTCACCAAAGTGTTGATAAGCACATTCATGGCTTATGAATTCAATCAAACAGAACAAACATCCTAGGAGACTTACTCTTTTCTATATGGCATTTCAGTGGAACCCAGTTTCATCCCGCTGTAGAAGCTACATAAAACAGTAGAATACAACCTGTTCTTTCCTATTTTCAAAGAATAAAGACTTTAAAAGTGGTCATTTCTATAGGAGCGGCATAGTCTCGTACCCAAAGTCCCAGACCCAGATTCCCAACAGCTGCGGATGGATTACATCACCGCTACGTGGAAAGTGGGTCTGGTGTCCTCCTGTACAAATTTCTGTCCAGCGATTACATAATACTTACATTCCAACGTCGGGAGGAATGCAGTTACGTCATGTATGAATAATATTATCTTACGCAAGAATGCAATTAGTGTGTTAATGCGTTAATTAGAAACGCATGTCAGCAAGCTGTGTATATTTCCTTTCTTCGTACAATAATCTTCCCCTAGTCAGGAAGCGATTATCAGTGCACTTAGCCTTGGATACACCTGATCCTAAACGCCCGCGTTTTGAATCATCTCTCACAAGTGAAGCTACTCCAATCAAGGTAAATGTAAGCTATGCTGCATTCTTTTATACACAAGTGCTGGGTCACAGGCTGCGGTGAGAAGCACCCAGCCAAGGCCTGCCCATTTGCCTGAGACTACGTGAGCTCCAGCAACTGAAAGATCATCCTGACAAGGCCTGCGACTCCTGGTGGTGTGTCCACCGGCTACAACAGACCTCACTTTCCTTTCACTGCACGCAAACTAATTTCACAGTCCATTACTCCACAATTGACAATGTGGTGGGGCTCCTTAGCAGATTTGAAAAAGGAGCCATGATGGCCAAGGTAGACCTAAAATCTGCATTCAGAATGGTTCCAATCCAGGCCTCTGAATGGAATTTCAGGCCTGTAAATGGAATTTTCAGGCCTCTAAATGGAGTTCCCATTCAGAGGCCTGGATTGGAACCATTCTGAATGCAGATTTTGAGGAGGCTCCACCACCTTATCCATCTTAATTCTAAAGCCAGAGCCGACATACGATGGTGGAGCAGCTTCCTACCATCTTGGACTGGCATTTCTATGTTCATCTCCCCAGATTGGAACTATGCAGAGTCCATCCAGTTGTACAGGGATTCCTCCGGCACCTATGGTTTTTGGGGCCTACTTGGATGGGGCCTGGTTCAGAGGCAACTGCCCACACCAGTGCCTCAAGAGCTGGCAGAGCTATAAAAGGTTAGCCTGAGACACCTCCTCCACAGAGCTGTGGCCCTTTCAGCTTCCACCTCCTACAGGGCAGGGATGAGAAAGTACTACGCCTTCTGTCATAAATTTAACCTGACCACTCTGCCAAGGAATCAAGCACTCCATCGACCTTTTCTCAGTCAAACGGGGAGTGAGGAAGGATCGTCTATGGAAGAGGGAAGTTTATCAAAGTGGGCATGCTTACCCCTCTTGACTTCGTGCCTCGAGGGGTAGGGACATGGTAGTGAAGGCAGAAGGGGGCGTTGAGGAAGTTGCTCTCCCGCGACCTGGAGTGGTGGGTCCTCTCGCGGCACTTGAACTTCTTCTTACATGCGTCGGAGTCGCTGGACTCAGACGACGAGCTGCTTGAGCTGCTCTCCGAAGATGAGGATCGGCTGTGGCATCGTTTCTCGCTCTTTGACTTTTTGGCGCGATTGTGAGGGGCTTGCTTCGTACCTCTCGAACCGATAGCTCGTCAAATTTATACCCATAGCAGAAAGCCTCAACAAGAGACTTCCCATATCCTGTTGGTAAGCTTACGAACGTGTCCCGACCACGGACCACGTCTTTGACGACTCAGAACTGCTCGTCCTTAACTTTGGCAAACCCCATATGTTCACCCGCCGACTGAATCGCACGTTTTACCTGTACATCATCCATCTCTAGCCTTGCCGCCATAACCAATAACTTCGATTGATAACTACAGTATGCAATTAATGCATACCTCAAATCTGATAGGTCGCCCCAACATTCCGGGGGAGCTGGACAGAAATTTGTACAGGACACCAGACCCACTTTCCACGTAGTGGTGATGTAATCCATCCGCAGCTGTTGGGAATCTGGGTCTGGGTACCAGACTAGGAGCGGCATAATAATGCTACTGTTTTGTGTTTTTTTATCACTGAGCATGCGCTAGTCAAGGTCATGGTATCGCAATATGGCCCTTACAGGGTTGTGTGTGTGTATTTAAAATCATCAGTGCAGCTAAAAGGGATTGCAATGTATACATTTGTGGTTAAATTATTCACACCTTGTGGCCAATAAACGGAATTAACCTTGAGGGCTAATTATTAATATAAGTGTACAGAGTTATGAGGTAAACAAGCTCCATAGGATATTATGGACTATGTCAATAAGTTGAATGGGTATAGAATTACCCAAGTGGTGTTATGTAAACATCTTACCACAGCTACCCACGTGTGGTTTTATCAAATAGCAGTTTGTGTTTCCTTATTTGGGGCGTGGATTAGATCATAGATTGAAGACCTTACAGTCTTCAATCTAAGGTCTTCAATCTATGATTAGATCAAGGGCCTGAATATAATGCAGTGAAGGAGCACTGGCCATACTTGTGTTCTTATTCTTCTCCGAGTCTGGGATGAAGGCGACGAGTCTGGAAGCTGCACTATTCCACAACGTGCTGTATGTGGAAGTACATCAGGAGCAACGTGTACTGGCAGTACATCAGTAGAGGGTGGTGGCAGATCAGTAGAGGGTCACGGTAGATCGATAGAGGGTCACGGCAGATCGGTAGAGAGTCGCGGTACATGATTTGGGTAGAGGGTCTCTCCTGATGAACTCCCAATGCTTCCACATACGGCACGTCATGGAATAGTGCAGCTTCCCGACTAGCCGCCTTCATCCCAGACTCGGAGAAGAATAAGAACACAAGTATGGACCCAGCACTCCTTCACAGCACTATATTCAGGCCCTCGATCTAATACACGCCCCAAATAAGGAAACACAAACTGTCGATTCATGCTATTTGATCATAGATTGATGACCGATTTGATAAAACCACACCTGGGTAGCTATGGTAAGACATTTACATAACACCACTTGCAATGTATGTAAACAAAAGTGAATTTTGATGAGACAAAATGGTGCCCTCTGGTAAAATCTCGTGTGGTTCTCAGAGGTAATCAATACACAAACTTTTTTTTCTGAAGCATATAGACATTGATAGTCCCTTCAGTTGTGTAAAAAAAAAAACTAGTATTTCACGTGGTAGACACCTCTATATTTTAAAAAGGTACTTTGATGAAGCTAGAAATTTAACCCAATAAATGGTACAAGTCGTTTTCATATCAAGACCAACATATATGACAAGTTAGAGCAAAATCGGAAGACGTGAGTCCCAACTCTTGCTCATAGGAGGAGGAATGACCCTATATGCATGTGTGTTGGTTCATGGGTGTGTCTACCAGCCATGCAGATGACGAGATGGGCGTTTAAAATGCATGTGCCTGCAGAATGCAAATCTCAGGGTTACTTGTGTTCCAGCATACATGTAGCTGTGCTGCATGCGGCTTTAACTCCACCACGCCTCTCCCTAGTCTAGCTGATACACTGTGCACTATATATCATGGTTCTGACGTACTGTTATAGGTTGTGAGCCTAAATATGGCCAGCAATGAGTGGCACCTAAAGAGATTGGCCGAATCGACAGGAACACGATATATACATAACGTTATGCACGCGTATCGGTACTGGTAGTACGCACCGTGTTGTGTAGGGTGATGGTAGCTAAATCCACGCATTTCGATCGCTTAACGAATCTTGTTCATTATAGAAGAGAACCACTGACGTTTGTAAGAAGCGTAAACACGGTGGTACTTCAGTTGTACATATTAATATAGTGGCATGGGCACGGGAGGTTATTGTATATTCATGTGCCCGGAGTAGCAGGAACCAGGTTGTAGTTGGTTAATGGCGCGAAATGAACTAGAAATGTGCAATTACTTTGCACAGCTGTATCTCTCCGTAACAGGTCAAGTAAAATTTAACGAACAGTACAAATCAATTGGTACAGGATCCCTCTAAATACATACCAAAATCGAAAGGAATTGAATTTTCCTGCAGAAAGATATGGCGGGTTTGAACCCCAAGGGGTATCAGACGTTGTTGACGCTGGCATGAAGCTAATGCAAGAGCCCAAAATCGATTTTATCAGAGAGAAATGGTGTAGTATGAAGTGTTGAACATAGGAAGTCAGTAGCGCTTACAGTTCGGGAGATGTAGCAATTTCAAAGTGAATCATTATGATTACATACGCGATATACATGTACCATCTTCATGTGAACTGTCCCAAATATATAGAGCAAATATATTGGCAAAAAAAAATGGCTGACTCGATTGACTTGGACGATGATGATCCGTCTACAACTGGTTCTCGGGTTATTTGTCATGTTTGTCGTCGTTTAGAGTCTCTGAAACGCGATGGTACGTTTCGTGTACACGGCCCTCGTGACCGTCGTTGCCAGGGTTCAAGTCTTTTGCCGGCTTAACAAACACGTGCTTCTTTGCCTTTTTCACCTAATACTACTACTTCTTCCAACTGCACTGGTTTTCACCCGTCGACTGCTACTTCACCTGTTCTATCTGGCTCGTTTGAATGTGACAAGTTTGAAAAGGCATTTGGAGCGGTTTTGACAAAAGAACAAATCGATACCAACACACCCTGGTATAGTCTCTGAAATGGCATCATTCGCTTGAATGGTAAGCAGTTCGATTTGCCAGGTGGAGCCGTTGGAAGAGCTTTTGTTGAATTGTTAACCATTGAAATTGGCATGATAACTCGAGGAGAGGAAAAATTGGAGCGTTTGATGTGCATGACGCCGCTGTTATTGCAACGGGACCCGATGATTAAGAAAGGGTGTGATATACGCCGAACTCTTGAGAAACGGATGGAAATGTGGAGAGCCGGTCATTTTGAAGTATTGTTACATGAAGCCCAACGCTGTGATGCTGCATTGTGTGGCAGACGATATAGGGACGATGATGAGAATTCAGCACGTGTCTTCACACGTCTTATGCTTCGTGGCAAAGTACGGGAGGCGATGCGCTTGATTACTGAGAGGACAACAGGAGAAATTTTACGGACTGATGACATTGTCGAAGGTACTGGTAAGACTGTTCTTGAGATCCTTCAGAAAGAAAAACACCCTTCTCCCACCAAACCAGACCCCTCAGCTTTTGCTCATTGTGCCTCATTACCACCATTGATAGATGTTGACATCACTGCATTACATGTTGAACATGTAGCCCACAAAATCAAAGGTGGTGCTGGTCCCAGTGGAACTGATTCTGGTACAGTGGCAGAGTTTTCTATTACGCTATGGCGCCCACAATAATCGTTTGAGGGAAGCTATCGCAGCACTGACACGATTAATGGCAAACACTGTGCTTGAATGGGACAACATTCAAGCTCTGATGGCTAACCGACTTATTGCCTTAGACAAGTGTCCTGGAGTACGACCCATTGGCATTGGAGAGTGTTTGCGTCGCATTATTGGTAGAGTGATGGCCCTAACCACAGGTACTGATGTTGAAAAGTTGTGTGAAACAGATCAGTTGGCATCAGGTTTGAAAGCAGGCATAGAAGGAGCAGTGCATGCAATGACGGAGCTTTACAACCAGCATTCTGGTAATGGTTGGGGGCTGTTGTTAGTGGATGCCAAGAATGCCTTTAACATGGTGAACCGAGTTGCTGCCTTGTGGAATGCTCGCGTGTTATGGCCTAGATGCAGCCGTTTTTTGTTCAACACCTATAGAGGATTTGCTAGGCTTGTCTTAAGAGGATCTGATGAATGTCTATTCAGTAAGGAAGGTGTTACTCAAGGTGATCCTCTATCCATGCTCATCTATGCAGTTGCACTATTACCACTTGTCAAGTCACTGAAGGTCAAAGAGAACAGGTTGCAGACCTGGTATGCAGATGACTCGGCTTGCATTGGAAACATCAAGGAGGTTTGCTCATGGTATGATGATCAGTTGGCTGAGCAAGGCCCAGCTTATGGATACTTTTATGAGCCCAAGAAAAGCTGTCTGATTGTTACCACTCAATTTGAAGATGAGGCCAGGATAGTCTTTGGTGATTTGGGTGTGCAGACAGTGAACGGACATCGCTTTCTTGGGGGTGTTATTGGTGACTGCATGATAGCAGACGATTTTGTGAGGAAGAAGGTTGCAATGTGGGTAGATTGTGTTGTGAAACTCTCCAAGGCAGCTACCAAGTCACCACAAGCCGCTTATACTGCTCTCTCCAAATCCCTTCAGTGTGAATGGTCATACCTGCAGCGAGTCATGCACAACTGTGGAGGTGCTTTTGTCCCACTGCAAGATGCGATTTTAAAGGCTTTCTACCCAGCATTGTTTGAAGGAGATTTGTCAGATGCTGAATGTAAACTGTTTTCTTTACCAACTCGTTTTGCTGGCTTGGGGATCAATAATCCTACTGAAACTGCATCATCGTCCTACCACACCTCTACCCAGGGTACCAAAGTTGTGGTAGAAGCTATTAAGGGATGTGGTGAATTTAGCTCTGCCTGTCACCTGGATGCAATCAGAAAGGCAAGATATGAGACGCGAAAAGCACTTGACGAGGTTTCCAAAACGTCCAGCTGGTTGACGACTCTGCCACTCCAAAGTTGCCACTTTGATTTGGCTCCTGTACAGTTCAGAGATGGCCTAGCTCAGCACTATTTGCGACATCCATCTAATCTGCCAGCCAAATGTGATGGTTGTGGAGCTGATTTCACCCTCCAACATGCCCTAGACTGTAAGAAGGGGGGACTTGTTATACTACGCCACAATGAGATCCATGACTGCCTTGGTGACCTTGCCAGTCAGGTGTGGCCCCAGGTTATAAAGGAGCCTATTGTCAATGAGGCTACTGCCACCTCAAGTGATCCAGGACTAAGGCTTGACCTGGGAATCAGAGGTGTTTGGCAACCACAGGTGGAGGCGTTGTTTGATGTCCGTGTCATAGACACTGACGCCCCATCACACTGCCATCGAGCACCTAATGCCATTCTTGAGTCAAGCTCATTGGAGAAGAAGAGAATGTACAAAAAGGCAGTTGAAGACAGAAGAGGCACCTTCACCCCATTTGTCCTTTCTGTGGACGGACTACTACACAAAGAGGCTAGTCACTTCCTAAAGCACATGGCCACTGCTCTGTCTTCCAAGTGGAACAAAGCCTATTCCATTACCAGCAGCTATGTCAGATCACAGCTTGCTTTTGCAGGGGTTCGAGCAGTGAGCCTCTGTCTCAGAGGATCCCGCACCAAATGGAGAAGTGGGCTGGGGTTTGAAGATGGTGCTCCTCTGGCCTCATTCATGGATTAAATTTATTGTCTTATTATTTCTCTTATTTTAAAATTACTTATCATCTAATTGTATGTATTTCATGTTTTTATTTTATCCTCATGGTTATTATTATTATTTTCCTTTATTTTACTTACAGACAGCAACTGTGTTCATTTGTTTCAACACAATCTGTCGAGTAACGGTGCAGAAAATAACCAAAGACTTCTGTATTGAACAGGTTGCACACATGAAAATGCTGAATAATTAAGTCACATGACTACTTCACACCTTCGATATTTGATGTCATGTAGTCTATCAACATAACACTGCTACAGATTTGTGACATCATTTAACATTTTCCAAACATTGAAGTACTGAAAATTTTATGCTCAAGTACCATGGTTTCAACTGTACAGGTAAACTGTGCACACAGGTTATGTAACGTTGATTATCTACAACCACAGAATGAATCTAGTTGCTGGTTATCTCCTTGCCAACCCTGACATAACTATAACATACACACACACACACACACACACACACACACACACACACACACACACATAACTGTGACGAAAAAGTCCAAATATCAACACACACCATGTTTGTGGTGTGAAGTGAAACACTTATACAGCCTTGCTTAAAACTAAGATGGTACATAAATACAACTCAAAAGTAGCAGTATTTCTATTTTGTGAAACACTCACTTTGTTTTGACAGGAACCAATAAAGTTCCAAATTATAGCAACCAAAAAGTGAAGCATGTGTATGCAAGTTTCTGCAAATCTGTCTCAAATTTTTCTTCCAACTTATTTTGGTCATAAGACATTATTAAACTCAAAAGGACACCTCCTAGAGGTCAAATGATTGCAATCTGTGTTTGATGCATTGTATTCAGTGTACCCTTCAAAATAAATTTAGAGTTGATTTAATCTCCTTGATGATGTTATTATGAATGATGTTCGATGTTTAAATTTTATTATTGTCTAAGGGTACATAATTTCTTTGTCATCAGCATAATTACTATATACCATTACACAACTGCAATGCTTATTTCACCAGTTCAAAACTCAAGAGCACGTGATCACGACTTGGCAGTAACCTCCAGACTTAACAGTGGAAACAGTAGTCACCAAACAGGAGCAAAAGAACCAATAGTCACCAAACAGGAACAGAGGGAATAGCAACCTTTAGACTGAACAGAAGAACCAAAATAGGAAGGGAGAAGGGTGAAAAGGAAGGGGGAGAGAAAGAGGGAGGAGGGAGGGATGGAGAGGGAGGAGGGATGAGGAGGGTTGAAGAATGAAGCAATGGGATTAAATACATATACAGTGAGATACAAAAGTGGTAATGAGTGCAGAGAGAGAGGATGGTGACCAAACAGCTAGGAAGGTGGCCTTGTGTGCAAAGGAGAGATCCTCATGTGTGTGTATGTGTGTGTATGCGTGTGTGTATGTGTATGCGTATGTGTATGTATAAAACTAACAAAGGTGATCCATTAACAATTTTAACAAAAAAAAATTAAGCTACTTATATAAAGCTATGCTTGCATAGCAACGACTCATTTCACATCAAAACTACTTTCGCCATGGAGGCCTATTAGATTACAAGGCTTAGCTAGCCAGGGTACAAAACAGTGCTCTTGACCCAGGTCCCATCTCAGCGATAACGTCTGGTAGCAAATATATTTTTACACTGAACCACGCCCACCCGACACAGACAAAACTCGCGTTGTTTGAACAGAAATGGACGAGGCCTAAATTCCTGCAACCAAAAAGGGCCAACTGCACAAGGCTGAGAAGACAATAATTCAAGCTTTGTACAGACAAAGATGCTGATACGGCCTACCTAGCCTAGCAGCCTGTGTACAAGCTAACAGCATACAGTACATACACTCTGATCAAATATCCATAAGGCTCTATTTTATTAGGTGTTTCATCAAACAAGCACCTAAAAAAAGTGTGAAGATATTTTTGTTTACATTCACAGAATATTAATAATGAGCTGGACATGATTCTGCAAATAAAACCCAAGGAAATTTATGGTGCCTTAATGCTGCATGTTATATGACCACCTCCATGAAGGACTACCACCGGTTTTTAGACCTGAAGGACCACCTCCTGTTCTTCAACCTGATGAACTTCCACCAGTTCTTCGACCGGAAGGACTGCCTCCTGCTCTATGACCTGAAGGACTGCCAACTTACAGTGGCTGATGTAAAAACGTACTTCACTGTAATTAAAGGACTTGTATTCAGCTGAATTTTTTAAAGCTCTTCACAAACCCCATTCCACTTTGCCTGCTGATTTAGCCAATGTTGCCTCTGCATTGCCAGCTGCTGCCCTCACATTTCTAGCTGCTGCCCCCAATTAAATAACCACTAAAAAGGGCATCCACAGGTCTAGCTGCATGTGATGCCTGCAGTAAAATTCAAAAGGACACCTCCTAGAGGTCAGATGTTATTGATATCATTGCGCTCTGTGTCTGATGCATTGTATTCAGTGTACCCTTCAAAATAAATTAGAGTTAATCTAATCTCCTTGATGATGTTATTATGAATGATGTTTAACACGCGGTTTACAGCAGATGCGGGGAAATATTGGGGAATATATAATATTCATAATTCCCTCCTATAGATTTTTTTCTAAGCTAAACATGTTTAATAATACTCCAATCATTATAGATGAAATTGGAAAAGTAAAGAATCAGCAGGCATATACAATTGTCGTATTGTAACCTTTAAACGCCAGCTCATTATAGTTTTAACGATGTGCCTCAGCATTCAAGGTACAGTTCCGATTTACACTATAGCCTATACTAAATAAATGGATGCAAAAGCGAATGTTATAAGAAACATCTTTATACACCGAAAACCAATACAGTGGTATAAGTAGTGTGATTGACCAGGAATTACATACAAAAACAAAGGACACCTGGCGCAGCATGTTTGCGGAATTGTCCGACAATACGAGCTTGTATATAACTCCATAGGGCAGTCGCAAATACGTACTGAGTTTTAAATATGAAAAAATGCAAGAATAACCATTCAAACGACTAGGAGGGAACTATTCCCCAAAATAATAATAATCAAGATTTCCCCATGTCTGTCGTAAACCGCGTCTAAGGGTAAATAATTTCTGCCTTTTGTCATCAGCATAATTACTACATACCATACACTACATTACACAACCATGATGCTTATCTCACCAGTTCAAATATCAAGAGCTCGTGATCACGACTTGGCAGTAACCTCCAGACTTACCAGTGGAACCAGTAGTCACCAAACAGGAACAGAAGAATCAATAGTTACCAAACAGGAAAGAAGAACCAGTAACCTTCAGACTTAACAGTGGAACCAAACAGGAACAGAAGAACCAACAGGAAAGAAGAACCAGTAACCTTCAGACTTAACAAGTCGCCAAACAGGAGCAAAGAAAGCAATAGTCGCCAAACAGGAACAGAGGGAATAGCAACCTCCAGACTGAACAGAAGAACCAAAATAGGAAGGGAGAAGGGTGAAAAGGAAGGGGGAGAGAAAGAGGGAGGAGGGAGGGATGGAGAGGGAGGAGGGACGAGGAGGGTTGAAGAATGAAGCAATGGGATTAAATACATATACAGTGAGATACAAAAGTGGTAATGAGTGCAGAGAGAGGATGGTGACCAAACAGCAGGGAAGGTGGCCATGTGTGCAAAGGAGAGATTCTCATGTGTGTGTATGTGTGTGCATGTTTGTGTGTGTATGTGTGTGCGTGTTTGTGTGTGTGTGTGTGTGTGTGTGTGTGTGTGTGTGTGTGTGTATAACTAACACAGGTGATCCGATCCATTAACAATTTTAAAACTAATAAAAGGAACCCTAAAAAAATTAAGCTACTTATATAAACCATTTGCTTGGATAGCAAAGACTCGTTTCACATCAAAACTGCTTTCGTCATGGAGGTCTATTAGGTTATAAGGCTTAGCTAGCCGGCATACAGAACAGTGCTCTTGACCAGAGATAATATATAGAGGGATTGGCAACGCGTCACGTGAGCCATAGATATTTGCAATTTTATGTGTGCCATCCGACCTGCTGTGAATCACACGTACATCGAAGTGTGAAAGGGGTACGAAAATTCGCTGGCGTTTTGGAACAAAGATGGATAGGCACGTTTCACTGTAGTACGCAAGCAGGTTATTGTGTATGTGTATTTTAACAAGTTTTTCAGGATCGAGAGTTCTCCGCGTCATTTTATTTTTGTCCAAGTTAAGCGAAAATTTCCAATGTTGGGTGCGCTCTTTTTTGTGGGACAGTATCTAGTGAATCGACGGGTTGTTCTTTCTGAAATCCATTACTCCAACTTAAAAATGGTTGTATTTTAGCGTGCCATTCTTGTTTTGCCAATAACGCGCTCAGAACCACCCGTATAACATATCGTGTATGCAAATCTTGTGGGACAGTGTAGTCATTGCTAAGCAAGCTAGTACTATAAAACCTATACTGGCTTGTAGCACATTCCTTACATTTTAGCATCCAAGTATAGTGATGTGCACCACGCGTTTGGTTGACAACCTGCATTTTTTCGAAGGGAAGGTGAATTTATTCGCAAAAGAACGGCGAGCGCCCACAGCCTCGCGAGAATAGTCTGTTTCTTGATCGTTGAGTACTACCACTAGCCTGCTCTATCCAGCTTTTATTACCGTTGACAAGAGTGTGTTGTTCCCTTCTTGAATGTGTATAAAAGTTTAGCATGCAACCACTACTGCTGAAAAGTCCAATTGGTTTCAAACGATCCTACTCTACTCCTCACACCCATCTCGAATGTAACCTTAAAATACCCCCTACACAATCCCATTTGTCATCTGTGGTGAGGGGATGGGATTTATTGTTGCTTGGAAGAGTGTGTGTGTGTGTGTGGGGGGGGGGTGGGACAAAGGGATTCAACAGGAGCAGTTGTGATGTAATGGAATGGGTTCAGGAGCTGGTGCACTGTGAAGGGGGGTCTGGATCGAGTGGAATTTGGATAATGCATAACTGCACAAAAGGAAAAACAGTCCTGTGACTCTCATCTTCCCTCCTCCCACTCTTTACTGTAACTATAAATACCGCCAAATTAGCAACCCCCCCCCCCCCCCCCCAACACCTCCACATGCCCAAACCCCACTTCTTTTACTGGGACAGGCCACTACATGTTAGTAAGGTTCACAGTGCACCAAGTTATGGTGGCTCTGTATCAATGCAATTAGTGCTGCATGGTTGTGAAGCCTACAGGATATAAATATGACTTTTGTAACTTGTAAGTTAGCAAGGATTAAGCTAGTAAACCATATCACCCAAAGGTCAATGCCAATCCATTCCTATAGGATTATAGTTGATTGAGGAATAAAGCAAAACTGGTTGTCAGATCAGTGGACTTATGTCTAGCTTTTCATACTCAAAGTGCCTGTACAAGGCTACAGGAAATTTCTATGGATTCACGTGCGAATGGCACGCGTTAATTAGCGTTAAGTGAACTCGTTGCCAATCCCTCTATATATTATCTCTGTCTTGACCCAGGTCCCACCTCAGCTATTTTTACACTGCACCGCGACCACCCGACACAGACAAAACTCGCTTTGTTTTTAACAGAAACGGAAAAGGCCTAAATTCCAGCAACCAAAAAAAGAGCCAACTGCACAAGGCTGAGAAGACAATCTTTCAAGCTTTGTACAGACAGAGACGCTGATATGGCCTAGCTAGCCTAGCAGCCTGTGTACAAGCTAACGGCGTACAGTGAATACACTCTGACCAACAATAAACAACACAACACACCCCAATGCTCAAATATCCAGTTCACGTGCGTGATCGTGATCCTGAGTGCTTAATTAATTTTTCACGTCATGCATGTTTTGAACTATTATTATGTTGTCTCGTGTGCAATATGGTACTACTTTAGCAGAGTTAGAAAACCATACTTTTTATTACAAGAAACACTAGAAAGTTCCACTTACTTTATATTCCGACTAAAGAAATGGATCTTTGTAACGCCAGTGAACGAAAAACGTTAGCAGCAGCTATTACGAGGTATGTTCTAATTGATGCGCGCATGCTGTTTCCTGTTTGAATCCGCACCCTCGTTGTTGATGAATTGTGGATGGGGCGTACAGTCAGGGAGTGTTGTAGGTTGTGTTCGAGTGCTGCTGACTTGGTTGATACATGTATTTGGTGTTGAGTCTAGTATTGGGGAGTGGAAGCTCATGTGTGGTGTGGGATGCTGGAGGCTGGTAGTTAGTGTATGAGTATTGAGGCTTTTTGGAGGAGTGTGTGTGTGGGTATGTGAGTATTGAGGCTTATAGGGTGTCGTGTTGGAGGATTGTATGGTGTGGGTGTTTGAGGCCTGCTGTGTGAGGGTGGTTGAAGGCTTGTAGGGTGTGTGGGTGACGAAGGGTTGAAGTTTGTGTGTGTGTGTGTGTGTATTGGAAGCTTGTAGGGTGTGTGTCGAAGGCTTTTAGTGTGTAGGTGTCAAAGGCTTGTGTGTGTAGGTGGTTGAAGGCTTGCAGGGTGTGTGGGTGTGAGGGTTGCAGTGTGTGTAGGTGTCGAGTGCTGCAGTGTGTGTAGGTGTCGAGCACTGCAGTGTGTGTGTCGAGCGCTGCAGTGTGTGTGTATGTTGGAAGCTTGTAGGGTGTGGGTGTTGAATATGACATGGTAATGTTTGTGTGCACTACAAGTTCTTTGTGGGTCGAGACTACAAAGGATGGAGTCAAGTTGCCCTTTTTATTTTGTATCCATACCTTTCAGAAGGCATGAAACACTTCCTACTATGTTTGACAATGGTAAACATTTAGATCATTTGAGTATACAAACATGTACATGCCATAGGTATTATTGTACATAGCCTACTGCTGTTTCTTCAAACCGAGTATAGTAGACGATTGGCAACACTTGGTGAGGAGTTAGTTCTCTCAGTCAAGGAGAACATGCCCAGCTTGCTAAAAGGGCAAAAGGTCCACCTTATCCTTCATCTGGTGGATTCTATGCCTCCCTCCTTAAACGTCCCACCACCCCATGACTTGAACACAACCTTTGTGCTGCGTCGCCTGTGCACGCTGCAAGATTCATAACACACACAACATAGAATACAACACACAAGATCCAGACACCACAACCACAAACAGCAACCTAGACATATCGCTGAGCAGGGGGCAAACTAACACCTAATTCGGGAGAGGTGCGCCCACACCTCCACCAGGAAAAAACCCCTGTGGCAAACCCTCTAGCAGGGGAAATCCACTTTTTTGGGGGAAAATAACCTGCTAACTAAGCACTGCTCAGCATACATATACAAAACAGAACACTGTCATCCATCCGCCTGTTTCATTTCGATGAGGGTCCACTACCAAGCACCACTGTTAAGGACAACCTACAATTGCTCTGAGCATGAAAAAAAAAAAAGGAACAACACCAAAACACCACACCAACCACCATAAAAGCAACTGAACTTGCTTGAGTGCACGACGCTTAGAATGACAATATTCACACCTTCACATCCATTTATACCCCCCACCACGTGGCTACTCTAATTACCGGAGGGAGCTTAGTTTCTGTCTAATTCACTTCGTTCAACCGACAGAAACGTGTATCTCCCTCCTTAAACGTCCCACCACCCCATGACTTGAACACAAACTTTGTGCTGCGTCGCCTGTGCACGCTGCAAGATTCATAACACACACAACATAGAGGTTACAAAGAACGGGCACACAAACACACACACCTCTACCCAGATCTCTACATGCCCAGGCTTTTGGATACTGAGAGCCTCCGCTCCACAGAATCCTTTACATAGCCATCCTTAGCTGCCTCAGACCTCCAACGCCCATGGCGCTTGAACAGTCTATCTGGCACCCCAGCATTAGCTGCAGCTGTTGCTCCACCCGCTCGTAAGCTATGCATGCCAAACAACTTGGGGTCCATGCCCAATTACTCCAACTTGGCCAACAACAGCTCTCTCAAACGACTGTAGCTCAACCCGCCCCCTCCTCTTAAACGCTCGCCATTCTTAGTAGATATAATAGCTCTAAACAACTTGTCTGATGTGTGAGACAAACCTGCCATGCTAAAATATTTCTGCATCATACTCACAGGGCACGTGGGTGTGCCAGTACGTGCAATAGCAAGGGATGCCCCCTCCCTGTACTGGTCTGTTTTACTGGATACAATATTAATAACCATGCCTTGCTCATTGAAAGACACATCCTTACATCTTAGCTTTATCAACTCATCACAACGGAGAAACCCAGCGAATGCTACCAAACACACAGCAAGCAGCCTTAGTGTGCATTATAATAATCATGATAATTTTTTTTGTACAGGATGTTGGGAAGATATACATCAGATGTATCATTTCCGTTGTGAAAAAAGAAGTCATTACTGTGATGTGTATGATGGTGCTTTGTATCGCGCACTGATTAAGGATGGATTTCTAAGCAACAAAAATAACGTATCATTCACCCTAAATGCAGATGGTGTTCCAGTGTTTAAATCATCATCCTTCTCATTGTGGCCAATCTACCTTCAAATAAATGAGCTTCCTATTAAAAAAAGGTACACTGACATATTATAATTCCGCCCATGCATGCATGCAGGTATTTTATTATCATTATTTAATTCGATCAGTATACATGTGCTTATACCATGTATGGTTTAATTATTTATGCATCTAAATTGTTCAGATTGATTGAAAACATATTTTTCTTGCATGCAGGCACTTAATAGAGAACAGATTGGTAGCAGGTCTCTGGTATGGAAAAGGAAAACCAGAGATGACTTTTGTATTAAGATATTTAGGTGACACTTTGGCAAAGTTATACTCTGAAGGTATGTATACATGCATGTGTGTGCATATATATACTAGACTACAGTAATTTGTGTGTCATATCTATATGCGTAGGTGTTGAAGTTACATTAAACGGAGATAGTCACATCCATTTCAGAAGTCAAGCAGTGCTTTTAGCTTGTACATGTGATTTACCAGCAAGAGCTCTGCTCACAAATATGGTGCAATTTAATGGTTATTATGCATGCCTGCGTTGCACTCAAAAAGGCAAGTATTTTTATAAATTCACATATAATTTCAATAATGAGTACAGTTATCCTAAATTAAATTACTACTTTTTTAAGGAGCTGTAGTTAAAACAGCAAATAATGGACAAGTGATGACCTTTCCATATCAACTTGAAGATCCAACAGGACCAATGAGAACCTGTGAGCAGTACTGGCAAAATGCAGCTGATGCTGTACTTTCTGGATCTCCTGTGGGTAGATTTGATATTCATATACACAACATATATATACAGTTAATTGTATCTATGTGTTACTTGCATATAGGTCCGTGGTATTAAAGGGCCTTCATGGTTGGCAACCATTCCACGGTTTAATATTATTAAGGGTGTCAGCTTTGATTACATGCAAATTGGGTGTCTTGGAATAACTCGACTTCTACTGCATCTTTGGTTTGATTCAACCCATTCTAAGCAACCATGGTATCTCCGATGTCACATTAAAGAAATAGATAGATTATTGTGTGCCATTACTCCACCTGATGAAATATTAAGAGCACCAAGAAGTATTGAAGGAACCTTGAATTATTGGAAAGGTACAAGTGTATATATATACATGTTTGTGTGTAATGCCTGCATGCAGATAGGTGTGTTTACATGCATGTATGTGTTTGCACTGCGCAGCATACGAACTAAGAACGTGGTTACTACACTACAGCCCTGTAGTACTGCACAGATTTTTGCATAGCAACTATTACCAACATCATCTCTTATTTGTGGAAGGCATATATTTATTGTTGAAAGACACTGTGGAGGAAGAAGACATCTCAAAAAGTGGAGAACTATTAATGCACTACACCTATCTTTTTCGGGTTCTGTATGGTAATTAACCGTTTTCATGCATTCAGTTTATTCCTCGCATTTATCATAAATGCATGTATGTGTATGTCTACATGTATATTTGTGATAGGTGAAAGATACAGTTCAATGAATCTCCATGGACTTATACATCTTCCAGATGTAGTGAAGTCATTGGGTCCACTTTGGGCTCATTCATGTTTTCCGTTTGAGTCTGCAAATGGTGAAATGTTGAAGCTATTTCATGGAACAACATGTGTTGAAAAGCAGGTATACATCTCATATGTGTTATGATAAGTTAATTTTTACCACTTGTTTATAAATCAGATTGCTAATCGTATTGGAGTAATATCAACGTTACCACTGCTTGGTAAAAAAATTGCTACTGGAAGCAAAGAGGAAGAACTTTTTTGGAAAATGTCTAACTCTTATGGAAGGAGTAAAAGGTATAGTATTGTTTGATATGTGCTTTTCATTGCTCCATCTGTTTTATCCAATGCAGCCATTGCAATTTCATATCAGCTGATATCTGTATGCATGGAAAACCATGTGGCACTGAGCTTACCCAAGAGCACATTGCTGTATTTACCAAAGGTGGTTTTGCAATCCCAGCTGATTATCCTGTTGTGTTGTACTCCAAAATACATTTCAGAAGCACTGGCAGAATAGTGAAAACTAAAAGAAAGTTACACAAAGGCCTTCTTCGTAATAATTTTGGAATCGTATTCTGCGATCAAGATGGCATGACATGTTATGGAGAGTTATTATTGGTTGTACTATGTGAGAATCATGATGCATATGCAATTGTCTTCCCTTTTATTCCAACTGGAGAAATTCTGAGTAACGATTCTGTCACAGATTGCTCCATTGACCAACACATTACAAAGCTAAATCTGCCGTACGTTTAACATAGCTAGTAGATACATTATATTTAAAATGGTAATACTTTCATTTTAAATATGTAGTTCAGTGACTGGACTCAAGAAGTGCATACCTATAAAATGCATCAAGGACAAGTGCATATTGATGCAGTATAAAGAAGATCACATCTATGCAAGTATATTTCCCAACTCAAAAGAAGTTGAATAGATTTATACATGTTTACTTGAACATATACTTGTGCATAATTTGAACAACATTCATGTTCTTTTGTAATGTTATGTAAAGTACAAACATTGTGCATGACAGTATGTAATCACTTCATTTTTGCTTTTTGAGAGTTAATTGTCATCATGTATCCAGCTCATATTGCATGGCAATTTGATCATGTATTTATGATTTAAATAGAGCGACATCTAAGTATATCTGTTGTAAATTAAAAATTACATGTAAATTAACATCTTCGAATCTGTTGCCTCCCTTGGTCATGCATCCATGCATGCATTCAATGATGATAAACTTCTACAGTACAATCTTGTCATAAACAGCATTAATTAATCTTACAATCCCCTACAATCTTCTACAACCATAAGACAAGCTTGTCATAAATCCTACAACCTTTCTGCAACCTTCCACAACTATTAAACAACCATGTTTATCTTACAAGGTTGCAGCAACCATGTGGCAAGGTTGTCACAAGCTTGCCATTTTTACTTGGGATGTCTCCGTCAGAACATGCTGATCGAACTTCGAAGTGCTTACCTTTCAACTCCAACCTTTGCATGATGTCTGACAGAAGATCTATAGGCTGCATTATTGACTCTGTAATTTCCTTCTTGTACTGCTCTCCAGTTGAGCGATCTTGTTTTAGTGAGTTACAATTCCTTAGTGCTTTTTCAGCATCGGTATTCATTTCCTTTCGCATGAGGCCTATGGATTGAAGTCCCAGATTTACCACACTCATGATCCTTTCAACAGGGTTTCGCCAAGACTGGTTTGGTGCTGTCCTTGCTGCACACAACAGATCCAGATTCAAATTAAGAAAAAGTGCTATAAGAGACAGCTGTGTTGAGACATATGTGAGCCGATGATCTGGTCCACCATCTGTGTACAAAAACATGATGGACTTATCACCTATTTGTCTAGTTAACCATGAGTTGAGTTCAGCTCCATGTCTCATGGGGCTCATGACAACTATAAAACTGGGTGCAGTGTGTATGTGTGTGAATGTTTGAGTGTGTGTGTGTTTGCGTGGTAGGTCTGTAAATGTAGGTGAGTGTACGTGCACGGTGTGCTAGCATGCCAAAACGCACGATGCCCACCCTACAAAATAGCATTAACCAATGATTAACTAGCCCTGTGGCTTTACAGTGGCACCCCAGTTATGCGGAATTTACACCTCCTTTATGCGGAAAATAATGAATATTCATCTGTACTAAACAAACTTGTTAGGGGAAACTAAACAAACCGATGGAAGACCCGTAACTGCCGTAACTGTATTCATTATGGGAGCGTTGAATCATCACCCTTGACTATGTTAACTGTTCCCCCCCCCCACCACCCAAGATTTTCTCAAGAGATAGTTTCCTGGTGCATTTAAATCGCGCTGCGTAATTCCCCTTTCTCTAATATTTCATTTCCTTCTCCGCGACCCGCCTACCTGTACTTCTTACCCTACGATGCTATACATGTACGTAACACCTGCACGCTCACTTCCTAGTCAGATTAAGAATTAAATTCAACTAGACTTGTTATTTTACCTTGGCGGAGGGATGGACACAACCTGAATACTCAAACCAAAGAAGGAAATTTTCACTATACAGTACATATTCATCCCTTATTCTCTTGGTTAAGCATCATACCATGTATCACCACAGGCTGAGATGACGGTACATTTAAAAGGATGTACCTGTAAAGTTCAGAACATTGCCAATCATCTAATTTGGTCGAATCACAACCACTCATCTTAGCTTGATACCATTTTGTGCTGTGTGAGGATGAAAAGCACGACACAAGAAGAAAAGGTACAACAACATGTCAATGGATATGGTGATTTGGCATGACAAATGTGTATGGTACCATACAAATTGTAGCAGCAGCATTACATGTCAAAAATGGGACATCAGAAACGGCTATTTATTTATAGGACAGCTTTGCCAACCAATCATACAGAGAACACAGCGTTAAAGTCTCTGCTCTTTTATTGGCAGATGGACATTGCGAGCAAATGTCTGTGGAGTACGATCCAGTTAAGCTAGCTGCCACTGGGATTAAGATACATGTAACACGGCTTTTTGATATGTGTAGGAACCATACACACTTGTGCATTTACTATATAATCTAAAACAGTACACATTAACATTTAGCCATGTGCACAAGAGTATAAATACCCACTTTAAAAACTGGACAGGAAATTTCAAAACAATCAAAATTCTTTTGTTGGAAGACAAGTGATACTACCATTTACCCATACATTGGTGTGTTTCAGTCCTGGTTGCATGTCTGCTTGCGCCAACCATATCCTTTTGAACAAAAGGATTCTTTTGGCCCATGGGGAATCAATGCCATTTAAAATGGTTTTTTACATTAATAGCAGCATAATCACTGTAGAATGTTTTTTTGTTTCAAGTCAGTTACTATGATATGAACATGGTACAAAGTATAATTCAACATGAAAGAGACTCCTGAATGTGAATGCACATTTCCCTCGCTGTAGTTGTTATGGAGCCATCACCTATTGTAACTCCAACTCCATGAAGCTCACTCACTATTATCAAGGCTTGCTTCATTAGGTCCAGTTTCACAAATGGCTCTGAATGCTCTATGGTGTCCTCACTTTCATTCCACTCATCATAATAAATCTCCAAGTGCAGCCACTTCTCAAGCAATACTGAAACAGCAGCTTGAAGATCATGCTCATCAGTTGCTTGGGTAATATTATCGATTCCCACCTTTGAAAGACTATGTTCTGTGAGAGATGAGGACAACTTCTTGCACATTTCTGAAACTGCATTTTGTTCTATTCTTTTGCAGTAATCGTGACCATCATGCAAGGTGTCTGATGTAACAATGGTTGAAAGACATTGTGAATGCTTCCAGCAGGCGTCAATTACTGTTGGAGATATATCTTTCCAGGATTCTTTATACACGTGGATTGCATCAGCAATGTGTGGTGGCCTGCCATATTTTAGACCAGCACAGCCTGCAGGCAACCGATCAGCTAGGGTTTGCAATAGATCGAAGTTTTCGATCGTCCCAACAAGACCAGCTAGAACCCTACTCTTATAACCTGCTTTAAGTGTGGCAATGATACCTGACCCAAAGGCTGATAACATTCGGAGGGAATTTAAAAACAGTTACTTGTTTAAGTGGATTGAAACAATTCATATCATGGCCTGAGAAGCCATCTATTATCAAAGCCACAGGTTCACTTGTCCATTCACGTACGCGTGGTAGAAACACTTCACACCACCATTTTCTATAGTTAACTGTGTCGTTCCAGGCTTTTTTTCTGGTTAAAGTATGGCAGCACTGGATGGTCATATTTAAAACAACGAAGATTTTTGGCCGAGCGGATCACAACGGGATTCAGTTTACAAGAACTCGTCGCGTTTACACACAGTGTTATGGTTATACGATCTTTACATTTCATAGCCTTGGTTCCACGACCCACTTGACGCTTGTCCCCCTCATCCTCCATAAGATAGCTACGACATGGTATGGCCCTATAAAACAACGCTGATTCATCCATGTTTTCCGACCGAAACTCATGCAATGCCTCACGAAGAATTTGCATCGTTGGTTCCACTGCTTTTAGGTCTCTCTCCCGCCTCCCCATGTAATATAACTGATGGACCTATATTGTATCTATTTCTCCATTTCCAAAACCATCCGTTGGACGCTTTGAACGTTTCTATCCCCTTATATTTTGCTTCTAACTTTGCACGCGTTTTAATGAGATCCTGTGAAACAGGTAGAGGCTTCCTCGATCGCCTTAAAGTGCGAACTCCACAAAACCATTCAAATACGGCTGCTTGTGTATCAGGGTATTTAGCAGAATTCTTTACTTTCTTGGAATGCTTAGGTATGCTGGACTTTCTAACGCTCACAAGTAACGAATCCCTGTTTTTATACAATTTATATGCTTGCGTTTTCCCTATTCCAACTTCACGAGTGATATCATTAACAGGTCTACCCCTTTCCATATACTGAATCACCTTCAATTTATCTTCAAGCTTCAGACAAGTTCTCTGTTTCATCTGATCCATCTTCTCGAATCAGGTCAAGTGTGATACTTAGCTTGCCACAAGCACGAACAAGATGCCGACAAAACAGTAGTACGATGCGCTTTAAATTCACGTGCGTACAAAGGTGCTCATTCATTGGAAATCAGGACACGATTTCTAATGAATGAGCACGTTCATAATACTTACTGCAGCAGTAATAAAACACACAGGTACACATCACACTACCACAGTCGCGGCACCTTGGAGTCATACGGGAGAAACTTATATATGAGGTAAGTGGATACATTTTTTGAGCCTTTGCATGTGGTTGCTATAGTCACAGTGCACTAAACCATGGCCATACAACCTTTAAACATGCACAACAACGTGTTTGTGGCTTTGCCTATGAGACAGTATGCAATATCGTACATGTATGATGGCTAGCTGTACACGCTGATATTGTCTGTGATTGATTTCCTTAGTATGTACATATAAGTATGCTGAACTGAAGCTGTCAGAATGGTGCTATCCACACATATTCCATAACTCACTGTTGTTTCTGATGTGAAAACCTTATCATAAGTGCATGATTCAGGTGCTGCAAAGCATCCTCCAACATGTAGGTGAGTGTGCTTTGCAGTTTGCTCATTAACCAGTAGTACCACAGCCAGCTGTTTAACCAATGCCTGACGCTAAACTGGCGTGGTTCTCCACACCATCAAGAGGGGGGGGGGGTGGTAAGGGCATGATTGCAGTCAGATGTGAATCATGCATACCGATCAGTAAAAGCACGTTATGAAATTCAATGGATTTCATCTCTTGGGATTTTAAAAAAAAACATTCTACAGTGATTATGCTGCTATTGATTGATGTTTAAATGGCATTGATTCCCCATGGGCCAAAATTTTTTCAAATGGATGTGGTTAGTGCAAGCAGATATGCAACCAGGATTGAAACACACCAATGTATGGGTGAATGATAGTATCACTTGTCTTCCAACAAAAGGATTTTGTTTTGAAATTTCCTGTCCAGTGTTTTCAGTGGGTATTGTATACTCTAGTGCACATGGATAAATATTAATGTGTACTGTTTTAGATTATATAGTAAATGCACAAGTGTGTATGGTTCCTATACAAATCAAAAAGCCGTGTTACATATGTATCTTAATGCCAGTGGCAGCTAGCTTAACTGGATCGTACTCCACAGACATTTGCTCGCAATGTCCATCTGCCAATAAAAGAGCAGAGACTTTAACGTAATTGATCTGTGTTCTCTGTATGATTGGTTGGCAAAGCTGTCCTAAATAAAAAGCAATTTCTGATGTCCCATTTTTGACATGTAATGCTGCTGCTACAATTTGTATGGTACCATACACATTTGTCATGCCAAATCACCATATCCATTGACATGTTGTTGTACCTTTTCTTCTTGTGTCGTGCTTTTCATCCTCACACAGCACAAAATGGTACCAAGCTAAGATGAGTGGTTGTGATTTGACCAAATTAGATGATTGGCAATGTTCTGAACCTTACAGGTACATCCTTTTAAATGTACTGTCATCTCAGCCTGTGGTGATACATGGTATGATGCTTAACCAAGAGAATAAGGGATGAATATGTACTGTATAGTGAAAATTTCCTTCTTTGGGTTGAGTACTCAGGTTGTGTCCATCCCTCCACCAAGGTAAAATAACAAGCCGGGTTGAATTTAATTCTTATTCTGACTAGGAAGTGAGTGTGCAGGTGTTACGTACACGTATAGCATCGTAGGGTAAGAAGTACAGGTAGGCGGGTCGCGGAGAAGGAAATGAAATATTAGAGAAAGGGGAATTATGCAGTGCGATTTAAATGCACCAGGAAACTATCTCTTGAGAAAATCTTGGGGGAGGGGGGGGGGAACAGTTGACATAGTCAAGGGCGTTGATTCAACGCTCCCATAATTAAACAGTTACGGGTCTACCCAACGGTTTGTTTAACAAGTTTGTTTAGTCAGATGAATATTCGTTATTTTCCGCATAAAGGAGGTGTAAATTCCGCATAATTGGGGTGCCACTGTATATACTATAGACTACGTCTTAATTTATAACGTCTCCCTAGAGCTACTTTCTTTCTCATGGGTTTGGCTCCAATGTATTATTTAAATAGCGCTGATATGTGGGAGAACCAATAAGCGTGAAAGTTAAACCGAACCAACTGACGATATATGGTGCACCAGTACATATTGTGTTGAGCATAGGTGATGGCAGCCGAATCGACGCAGTTTGATCAAAAGAATCTTGAAATTTGAAAACCAACATTAATACAATTTTGTTTGGGCTGCACACAGGAAGTTGTTACATATTCATGATCAGTGCTGGTCGTAATAGGTTAACGGCACGTAATGCCCGGGAAATGTGCAATTACTTTGCACAGCTGTATCTCCATAACGGATGAAGTAAAAATTATCGAACAGAACAAATCAATAGGTTATGTACAAACCGAATTTGAAGATATTGAATTTTCCTGCACAAAGATATGGCGAGTTAGAACCCCAAGGGGTATCGGACGTCACAACGCTGGCAGAAAGCTAATGCAGAACTCCAAAATGTATTTTACCAGACAGAAATGGTGTAGGATAAAGTGTTGAAAATGGGAAGTCGACAGCATTAATCGTAAATAGAACTATGCTTAGCGGACAGGTAACTACAAAGTGTCTGTGCAGTACTTCGTAGCAATTTAGGAACTGCTGTAAAAGGTGCACGCATTGCGTCCGCTTTGAGCTTCATATCAGAACACTTAAATCAGTTCACGATCGATGTATAGCGGTAGCAGTGGGAAATAAGCTGCTTGAATTGTTTGTTTATTACACATCGGCAACAATATGAAGCGTACGAGGCCCTGGCTCTTTATATTTAAGAGCTGGTGGTCGCTAAGCCCTTTAGAGCTTCATTACCAGGTGCAGTTACCGGCGGTGTCTAAAACACCACCAAAAACATTACCTCACTTTTTCCACACAAATAATGTCACAAGGGCAGGAGAGCTCCCTTGCCAGGATGGCCCTGGCAATGGATCTGACCATTGGTGAGTAACTTGCAGGTCTCTGCTGTCATACATGTTGCACCATGCAGAATTCAACATGCATGAAATCCTCAATATGGCTGGGCAGAGTGGTGATTTTACTGTGACATCAAATGCTGTGGGCTTGCCCCAGCAACGAGCACATCTGCAGGTCAGGTGTGCTGTGACCATGGCCATTTTCCATGCTCAAACTCAGATGAGCTCGTCAAAAGATGTCCACAATATCATCCCGCATGTGATTTTACCGTACCACCCATGCCCAGGTTACAGAGTGGTGACCCAGGGAATCAAGAGCAATATGCTGGCAATAAGGGCACATAGTCCCACCACCAACTCACTGAAGTAGAGTGGGAGAAGCTAGGGCAGACTCAGCCATGATTGTGTGATGTGAGGGACACCTCGGAGTTATAGGCAACTACTGCCTGCTGACTATTATGTGCAGTTAAATTAATATAGTGAATTGTGCCCATTCGCATGTCAGCAACTTGCAAGGATCTTGCAAGGATAGTTGTTGCGTTTGCTCCACAAGTAGAATGCTGTTCCTGTCGTATATATGTACATGTAGATCTCCCAACGCTATCTTCTGCAGTTGATACCGAACGTCTTGTCAGTTCCTTCCCTTAATATGGCATCCTCGTTTTCTGTTGTGCCATCTGAGTGCATGGGGCTTCACAAGGATCCTGTAATAGCTACTGCTCAATCATAAGACTTTACGCATGCGCATACAACAAACATACACATTGTCCTAATTACATGAAACATGATAACACTACATCTCCCTCACAGATTAAGTCTATCGGGTGGTCTGATTACTGTGCCAGTTCGTAACCGTGTATTGATTGGACTCCTGGGTTGTACGGGTGGTCTGTTTTCTGTTTCCTTGGTTACAACTGCTCTTGTACTTTCTGGTATCTCAGGAACACAAGCCTCCGCCTCATTGGTTACACCCGCTGATCCATCCTCTGGCTTCTCAACGGGCTGTGCAGGGCGAGGGACACAGAGTTTGATCAACACTAGAAGTCAGATGACACCTATTTCTTCGTAGTTGACCACTGGGCGTGTTCACAATGTAGGACCCAGGAGTGTCAGCTTCCGATGCAATTGTTCCTTTTGTGTGTTGATCACCAGATGTTATCCAAACCTGAGAGCCTTCCTCTAAAGGGGGTACCACCCTAGTCCTATGACGTCTATCATAGTGCATTTTCTGTTGTTTTTTAAGCTTCTGGTCATTACAACGGAAGTCACTGAGATATGGCCATGCCGGGATAAGCTTGGTAATCCAGCTGTGGTAATGTGGTTCGAAGGAGTCTACCATATAGAAGTTCTGATGGGCTCAGCCCACACCAAGGAAACGGGGTACTGTGATAATTCAGTAGGGCCATAAAGGGGTCATCAGCATCCTGAAGCAGTCGCTTTACTGTTTGAACAATTCGTTCAGCATGTCCATTTCCTTGAGGGTAAAGCTGGCTGCTAGTAATGTGAAAAAACCCATAGGATGATGCGAATTTCTTCATTTCTCTGGAGGCATATTGGTGGCCATTATCCGTAACCACTTGTTCTGGTATACCCTGACGTGCAAAGATTGCTTTCATAGCTTGTGTCACACTAGAGGAGGTTGTGGTAGATAGCTGGATGACTTCAGGAAACCGTGAAAAGTAATCTGTAACTAATAAATGGGAAAGTTTCCGAGAAAAGGGACCTAGCGTATATTATAATAAAGCATAATAAAAGTGCATTACGTTTGAAATGCTATAACTTCCGAACGGTTAAAGCTATCGTCTTCCTATTTTCAGCACTTCATACTACACCATTTGTCTATGGTAAAATACATTTTGGGATCTTGAAAATGCTCCATGCCAGTGTTGCGATGTTAGGTACCCCTTGGGGTTCAAACTCCCCATATATTTCGGCAGGAAATCTCAATTCATTTCAAAATTGGTTTATACGTAGAGGGATCCTGTGCCTATCGATTTGTCCTGTTCGTTAATTTTTACTTTACCCGTTACAAAGATATTGCTTTGCAAAGTAGGTGCATATTTCCCGCTCGATTCGCGCCATTCTATTGCCAAAGACAGCATGAATTTCAACTCTTCCTGTTGATAACCTATTACCACGCCTACAAGACCCTATTGCGTGATGGCGTTGCACATCGATCGTTGATTTGCTGTACAGCATACGGTAAGATTGAACGTTCTTCGATGTAGGCACACATCCAGGTATGGCAGCATGGCGCCGTATAACACGAGTGGAGACGAGCCGACTCGTTAATTTGGTTGCAACGTTTAGGCCGGTACGATAACCACGATATTCAGGTCGAGGACGACGACAGCGTGCATGGTTGAGAGCGGTGATGCTGATGACGATGGTAATTTGGCAATTTCGATGGTTATGATTGACGACAACGATGTTGACAATAAATTTGATGACGGCGAGTCCAAGGTGAAAGTGATGATGGTGATGAAGGTGTTAATTGTAATGGAAGTAATGATGACGATGATGATGGTAGTGGTGGTGGTGGCTCAGGTGTGCGTTAAAACTAGAAAAACCTGTCCAGCTGAATGTCTACCTCACTAGAGAAGGTTACTGCAAAACAGCTGCTCAATGAAGTACGGTGATATGCTCACATTATAGAGATTGGCCAAGAAAACCAGAATGGTGCTGAGACAAGGGCAATCAGATGGCACCATCAAGGTTTGTGTGTGTATGGCGCATCACCCTTCTGTAGTCAGGGGAAAAAGGTAGTGTATTATACGCTTTACTATTTGCCTTAGCCTTCGTCATGTAGTTTTAACTCACACATAGGTCCTGATCTTGGTTTACACATCCTTGTGAACTTTTGCACACACTTGCATTGTTACTAGTACACCATTGTATGGCGTATTCTTGTACAAACACACACACACACATGCACATTCATATCTTCACCCATATACACAAGCATTTAACTGCTTGTATGTGATCTGTACCCCATGCACTACTCTAGACAGCCATGCAGTGAACACTACTATAAGACAGCTGTGGAGTGGACACTACTGTAGATAGCTGTGGAGTGGACACTACTGTTGATAGCTGTGGAGTGGACATTACTGTAGACAGCTGTGGAGTGGACACTACTCTATAGACAGCTGTGGAGTGGACACTACTGTAGACAGCTGTGGAGTTAACACTACTGTAGACAGCTATGGAGTGGACACTACTGTAGACAGCTGTAGAGTGGACACTACTTTAGACAGCTGTGGAGTGGACACTACTGTAGACAGCTGTGGAGTGGACACTGCTCTATAGACAGCTGTGGAGTGGACACTACTGTAGATAGCTGTGGAGTGGACACTACTATAGACAGCTATGGAGTGGACACTACTGTAGACAGCTGTGGAGTGGACACTACTATAGACAGCTATGGAGTGGACACTACTGTAGACAGCTATGGAGTGGACACTACTGTAGACAGCTGTGAAGTGGACACTACTGTAGACAGCTGTGGAGTGGACACTACTGTAGATAGCTGTGGAGTGGACACTGCTCTATAGACAGCTGTGGAGTGGACACTACTGTAGATAGCTGTGGAGTGGACACTACTATAGACAGCTATGGAGTGGACACTACTGTAGACAGCTGTGGAGTGGACACTACTATAGACAGCTATGGAGTGGACACTACTGTAGACAGCTGTGGAGTGGACACTACTGTAGACAGCTGTGAAGTGGACACTACTGTAGACAGCTGTGGAGTGGACACTACTGTAGATAGCTGTGGAGTGGACACTACTGTAGACAGCTGTGGAGTGGACACTACTGTAGACAGCTGTGAAGTGGACACTACTGTAGACAGCTGTAGAGTGAGCACTACTGTTGACAGGTGTGGAGTAGACACTACTCTATAGACAGCTGTGGAGTGAACACTACTGTAGACAGCTGTGGAGTGGACACTACTCTATAGACAGCTGTGGAGTGAACACTACTGTAGACAGCTGTGGAGTGGACACTACTGTAGACAGCTGTAGAGTGGACACTACTATATAGACAGCTGTGGAGTGGACACTACTGTAGACAGCTGTGGTGTGGACACTACTGTAGATAGCTGTGGAGTGGACACTACTTTAGACAGCTATGGAGTGGACACTACTGTAGACAGCTGTGGAGTGGACACTACTGTAGACAGCTGTGGAGTGGACACTACTATATAGACAGCTGTGGAGTGGACACTACTGTTGACAGCTGTGGAGTGGACACTAATGTAGATAGCTGTGGAGTGGACACTACTGTAGACAGCTGTAAAGTGGACACTACTCTATAGACAGCTGTGAGTGGACACTACTGTAGACAGTTGTGGAGTGGACACTACTGTAGACAGCTGTGAAGTGGACACTACTCTATAGACAGCTGTGGAGTGGACACTACTGTAGACAGTTGTGGAGTGGACACTACTGTAGACAGCTGTGGAGTGGACACTACTATATAGACAGCTGTGGAGTGGACACTACTGTAGACAGCTGTGGAGTGGACACTAATGTAGATAGCTGTGGAGTGGACACTACTGTAGACAGCTGTGGAGTGGACACTACTGTAGACAGCTGTGGAGTGGACACTACTATATAGACAGCTGTGGAGTGGACACTACTGTAGACAGCTGTGGAGTGGACACTACTGTAGACAGCTGTGGAGTGGACACTACTGTAGACAGCTGTGAAGTGGACACTACTGTAGACAGCTGTGGAGTGGACACTACTGTAGACAGCTGTGAAGTGGACACTACTGTAGACAGCTGTGGAGTGGACACTACTGTAGACAGCTGTAGAGTGAGCACTACTGTAGACAGCTGTGGAGTGGATACTACTGTAGACAGCTGTGGAGTGGACACTACTGTAGACATGCAGCTGTGGAGTGGACACTCCTGTAGACAGCTGTGAAGTGGACACTACTGTAGACAGCTGTGGAGTGGACACTAATGTAGACAGCTGTGGAGTGGACACTACTGTAGACAGCTGTGGAGTGGACACTATTGTAGACAGCTGTGGAGTGAGCACTACTGTAGACAGCTGTGGAGTGGACACTACTGTTGACAGCTGTGGAGTGGACACTACTGTAGACAGCTGTGGAGTGGACACTACTGTAGACAGCTGTGGAGTGGACACTACTGTAGACAGCTGTGGAGTGGACACTACTGTAGGCAGCTGTAGAGTGGACACTACTACATAGACAGCTGTGGAGTGGACACTACTGTAGACAGCTGTGGAGTGGACACTACTGTAGACAGCTGTGGAGTGAATACTACTATATCGACAGCTGTGGAGTGGACACTACTGTAGACAGCCATGCAGTGGACACTACTGTAGACAGCTGTGGAGTGGACACTACTGTAGACAGCTGGGAAGTGGACACTACTGTAGACAGCTGTGGAGTGGACACTAGACAGCTGTGAAGTGGACACTACTGTAGACAGCTGTAGAGTGGACACTACTGTAGACAGCTGTCGAATGGAAACTACTGCCGACAGCTGTTTTTAAGTGTACCCTGACTTGCAGACAGCTATCGGTACCCCATAGCGGAGTGTTATGGAGTATACCATATGGCAGATTATGGAGTCATAGCCAAAAGAAAGAACCTGCACCAAACAGCAGTGAAGTCGACACACACTAAATTACTGCAGACATCTAAGCTATGAGTCCCCACATACAAAAGTAGACAGCTGTAGAGTACTCCATGACTGTTGGCTATGAGGTCTACGCCATGCCTTTAGCATCGTCAACCCTATGCTGTGTCCATGCCATCATAGTTTGTCTGTGGTTACTCCTTAGCTGACTGCAAAAGCATCCACTCCACAGCTGAATTCCACAGCTGTTTGCCGTGGGTCCACTTTAGTATGGCAAGTGTGCCGTGCAGTAGACATATGCGGAGTAGACTCTATGGCAGATACATGTAGCTGTCCTGGAGCAGGCAGACAGCTTTCACTACAGTCAACAACTGTGGAGTGGTCAGTGGAGCAGACAGCCACGAAGGAGACCTTACTGCCTGCTGTGGAGTGATTTACTATAACAGACAACTCTAACGTCAGACGAGCTAAATGCAGCAGACAGTTATGAAAGGGACCCACCCAGACCGTGTTATATATGCTAGTAGCTATTTCTTACAGATTACCTGAACACCTTTTTGAACGTTATCAACTGTAATTCCTGCTGTACATGTTTGTTCGTATCATATGTGTAAAGTACATACCTCTGGAGGTTTCTGGGCGCCTTGCATTCTGAAAACATTTCCTACCTATATAAACCTTACCACGGGCCCTGACCAACCCAAATCAGTAAGAGATAGGGCTAGTAATGGTAATCACAATTCAAGCGTTTGTACTTCAAGTAATGAAATTGTTACTGGCTATCATTAGGTTTAGAAGGTCGGGCACTAGGAAGGTCAGAAACAGCTCAGGTTGCATTGACTTGACTCAACAGGCATAGGATACTAGTAAGGTTAAACGAAGGTGTTCAAGTGATCTTTAAGAAATAGCTACTCGTGATCATTTCTCTGCTTGAACCCATTCCTCAAGATCACCTCGAAACCATTGGAAAACCCTTACCACCGTACCACCGTCCTAAGATTGTTGTGTGAAGTATACAACTGCAGTTCCTGTACCTGTACAAGTATGTACAGCAATCCAATTTTATCTGGTCAGCCTTCGACCTTACCAATCAGTATAGAGAGCTAGTAATGATATTCATTGCTTAAAACGTACCAGTTTGAGTTGTAAATATCATTACTAGCCCTATCTCTGACTGATTTGGGTTGGTCAGGGCCCTGGTAAAGTTTACATACGTAGGAAATGTTTTCAGGATGCAAGGCCTAGGCACGTTATGAAACCTCCAGAGGTATGTATTTTAAAATGTAACAGAACAAGCATGTACAGCAGGAATAATAGTGTCCACTCCACAGCTGTCTACAGTAGTGTCCACATCACAGCTGTCTTTACTGTGTCCACTCCACAGCTGTCTACAGTACTGTCCACTCCACAGCTGTCTACAGTAGTGTCAACTCCACAGTAGTGTCCACTCCACAGCTGTCTACAGTAGTGTCCACTCCACATGCAGCTGTCTATATAGTAGTGTCCACTCCACAGCAGTAGTGTCCACTCTACAGCTGTGAACAGTAGTGTCCACTCTACAGCTGTCAACAGTAGTGTCCACTCCACAGCTATCTACAGCAGTGTCCACTACACAGCTGTCTATATAGTAATGTCCACTCCATAGCTGTCTACAGTAGTGTCCACTCTACAGCTGTCAACAGTAGTGTCCACTCCACAGCTGTCTACAGTAGTGTCCACTCCACAGCTATCTACAGTAGTGTCCACTCCACAGTTGTCTTATAGTAGTGTCCACTGCATGGCTGTCTAGAGTAGTGGGGTACAGATCACATACAAGCAGTTAAATGGAACAAAATGCTTGTGTATATGGGTGAAGATATGCATGTGTATGTATGTGTGTGTTTGTACAAGAATACGCCATACAATGGTATACTAGTAACAATGCCAAGAATACGCCATACAATGGTATACTAGTAACAATGCAAGTGTGTGCAAAAGTTGACAAGGATGTGTAAACCAAGATGAGGACCTATGTGTGAGTTAAAACTACATGAAAGGCAAATAGTAAAGCGTATAATACACTACCTTTTTCCCCTGACTACAGAAGGGTGATGCGCCATACACACACAAACCTTGATGGTGCCATCTGATTGCCCTTGTCTCAGCACCATTCTGGTTTTCTTGGCCAATCTCTAAAATGTGAGCATATCACCGTACTTCATTGAGCAGCTGTTTTGCAGTAACCTTCTCTAGTGAGGTAGACATTCAGCTGGACGGGTTTTTAACGCACACCTGAGCCACCACCACCACTACCATCATCATCATCATCATCATCATCATTACTTCCATTACAATTAACACCTTCATCACCACCATCACTTTCACCTTGGACTCGCCGTCATCAAATTTATTGTCAACATCGTTGTCGTCAATCATAACCATCGAAATTGCCAAATTACCATCGTCATCAGCATCACCGCTCTCGACCATGCACGCCGTCCTCGTCCTCGACCTGAATATCGTCGTTATCGTACCGACCTAACCGTTGCAACCAAATTAACGAGTCGGCTCGTCTCCACTCGTGTTATATGGCGCCATGCTGCCTTATCTGGATGTGTGCCTACATCGAAGAACGTTGACAATCTTACCGTATATGCTGTACAGCAAATCAACGATCGATGTGCAACGCCATCACGCAATAGGGTCTTGTAGGCGTGGTAATAGGTTATCAACAGGAAGAGTTGAATATTCATGCTGTCTCTGGCCATAGAATGGCGCGAATCGAGCGGGAAATATGTACCTACTTTGCAAAGCAATATCTTTGTAACGGGTAAAGTAAAAATTAACGAACAGGACAAATCGATAGGCACAGGATCCCTCTACGTATAAACCAATTTTGAAATGAATTGAGATTTCCTGCCGAAATATATGGGGAGTTTGAACCCCAAGGGGTACCGAACATCGCGACACTGACATGGAGCATTTTCAAGATCCCAAAATGTATTTTACCATAGAGAAATGGTGTAGTATGAAGTGCTGAAAATAGGAAGACGATAGCGCTAACCGTTCGGAAGTTATTGCATTTCAAACGTAATGCATTTTTATTATGCTTTATTATAATACACGCTAGGTCCCTTTTCTCAGAAACTTTCCCATATATTGCATCTCAAGGAATTAGTAAAAGCCGCATCAATATCTATACACATACCGATGTGCAAATTGCAACGAACATGCAGTGCATGCATGCGAAGTTATATACGGTGCTAACACAGTAATACACGCATGCAAGTTTGACTTTGACCGACTAAGACCGTCTGCCGTGACCGCTAAGTATGAACTGGCGGTTTTTGACGGTCCAAAACTGACCGTGACCGTGCCGGATAAGTTTCAAACGGCCTGCCCGTGATCGTGACCGTATGGACTGGTCACGGCTATCTCTAGCCGTCGACCGTGACCGCCAGAGTCTATTCCGGTCAACTGGCCGTCCGTGACTTCCTCCAATCGGTCAACCGCGGCAACACTGTCTAGAAGTCAAAACTGAGTAGTTTCGTGTTTGTTTCACGTCGTAGAACCGCGCAGGACCCGCGGAGTCGGGGGGCAAGGGGGGCAGCTGCCCCCCCCCCCCTCACATTTTTGGCCGATAATTTTTATTATAAATTATCGATGCAGTATACTTATGCATGTAATACGTACATACAAGCTCCGCGCGACCAGCCTTTTGTTCTTTTAGTATGTTAATTATTGTGCAGTGTATCACCTCAAGTTATAGTGATTTGATTGTTTGTTTGACGAAGGGCTAGGGAACTCCTAAATATATTTGCTTGTGTTAGATAGCCTGCGAATCGATTGCATGGATTTGAACTTTAATTGCCGGGTCGGTTCGCTACATACGCAATGGGCGAATCTCCTTAAAAAGCATTGTATATAGCATTGCCGCTAAGTTCTTCCAAGTAATCCAACATGCTTAAAGATATCCGTCTTTTAAAAAAATTAGTGTAATGAAGTACGTGGTACTGCAGTCTGCAGATGTGCCAAACAAAGATGATGACCATGCATGTATTGGATGGCAATACGACATGCACCCGAGGATAGCCATACTGGCAATGTGAAAAGTGCCTTGTAACGGAATTGTTACAGACTTTACTATATTGAAACTGATCTTGATCAATCCAGCTGTTATGAGTAGCCAAAAAGAAATTCATCCTTACAATGCATACAGTTACATATATATGCACCAGAGATCACATGAGTTACAGCCCGGCTGGTGCCAGCACATACACGCATGCGCATAGACATAAAATTAAGTGCGCTAAAATAGTTATATATGTTCATTCACAACACTACCCCCTTCGTTGAAAGAGGAGGTCACCGGTCTGAATGCATTATAAGCGGTCGGGTGGGCGTCGGATCCGCGCCGGATATCTTCGGGGCGGAGGCTCCTCAGCAGCCACAGTAGGTAAAGCTGGCTGCTCAACTTGGGTTGGTGCCTCGATCGGTTGCTGTTCCGTGTTTCGGTGAACTGCCGGTGTCGGAGCAGATTCTGTCCCCCCGCAGATTTTGTCCCCCCGGACACAATCCGCTCGCGGAAATTGTCCCCCACGGACATAATCCGCTAGCAGATATTGCCCCCCTTCCGCAGATATTGTCCCCCCCCCCCCTCCCCCCCCCTCCAACCGATGCTTGGCCGTCCCGGTTTTTTTAATTGGTGTCAGGTCCTACAAGCCCCGCCCGCTTTTTGCATCGAGCCAGAAAGGTAAGCTTAGCACACACACCCTCCCCCTTCCCCCCTTCAGTCCCGCAGTGCTATCAATCTACCTTCCCGCCAGACGTCCTGGCTGCGGCCCTGAATATTGTCTCCTCCGCCCTTCTAAGTTACTTGTGGTGCGCTTTGCAGCTGCTAGTAGCTATTAGCTTTCAGTAGTCAGCTGCAGCATTATGGATGAAGAAGAGTACGATGCCATTTTCAGCTTTCTGGAGTATGGTACTTAGTTACCCCTCTGCATGGCATCACAAGGACCTAAAGCAAGCTCAAGTGTGTGCATGGACTATGCGGTCGATAGCGGCGTACCGCAAAAAGGATAAAGAAAGAGGGAAAATTGAATATCTTCAAGTTCCTAGAGGCGTAGAAGAAATAGAACGAATTAATCCTTCATTCATGCCATTCGTCCAAAGAAAGTGAGTATGACTGCCATGCACGTATATACGTACGCATCGGGGCTCGGTTATCGAATTAGTAGTATACTTCATGATCGAAACCAACTATTTACAGCTTTTGCATTTAGTCTTGGTCTTTACGCATGCAAGCTGTTTTAAATTTATACAATGCACGCGTGTAAACGGTTGGTAGATCACCAACGTCAATAACCAAGCGCCCGAAAAGTGTCCGAGGATTAACACTGACTCACGCTATAGGATTGATCCAATAATCATAATAGCGCTTTTTATATATAGGTGGACACCTGGGAAGGGATAAAACAAGAGAAAATTAAGGCTTCATCGAGATTCTTCTGGAAGAAGCAGATGAAAGATGTATAGGTACATGAGTTCGTTAAGACGTGCGATGTTTGCCCAAGCACCAATGGTGCCAAGTTTATGATAACCGTAGCCCCTCTGCATCCCATATACCTATACAACCTAGTGTTTAGCATCAAGTTAGTTGCAATCAAGACTATCAATTTAGGTTGGAATAGACCTGATTGGTCCTCTCCCAAAAACTGAACGAGGCAATTGTTACATCATCACCTTAGTTGATTACTTTTTCTAAGTGGCCTGAGGCTGAGCCTATAGCTGACAAGACTGCAAGAACAGTTGCTGAGTTTCAGTATAAGATTATATGCAGGCAAATGTTAATGATTTATTAATTCAGTTTACATATAAGGCTATAAGCATATAAGCATTTCATAACATGTAACTTTCTTACAGGCATGGTTGCACCAATGTTACCATATCAGATCAAGAATGTGAATTTGTGAACAGAGTCAACGCAGTACTGTTTCAATTAACGGGAACTGAACACAGGATAATCTACAGCATATACCATCCTCAAACTAATGGTTGGTATAATCAAACACTACAACGATCCCTAAGGATATTTATGTTCATTGTGCGTGTCTGATACTGATACCTGACACCGCTTACAGAGACTTGGTGCAATGTGACACCTGTCACAAATGGTTCCTTATCAAATGTGTTGGTATTCTCACACTTCCCAACACTGCATGAGGACAAATGGTGTTGCTCTCCTGTGTATGTGACTGAGATACTGATTTATTGTGAGCGTTTGGCGACCATTTCACCATACGAAGCTGCATGCCTACACGCTCAGTTTGCTAATCAAACGCAATGTTTGGGGGGGGGAGGGGGGAGGTTACCCCTGGCCTCACTATGGATCTGTTACCCCATGCAGGCCTCACTATGGCTCTGTTACCCCTGCATGGCCTCACTATATGGCTCTGTTATACCCCTGGCCTCAATATGGATCTGTTACCCCTGGCCTATCTACTCTTCCTGTGTGTGTGTGTGTGACTGAGATACTGATTTATTGTTTGATTGAACCTTTTCTTGTATATAATTAATATGTATCCGAGCGTTTGACGACCATTTCACCATACGAAGCTGCATGCCTATACACGCTCGCTAATCAAATGCAATGGATTAATTGTGTCCCCCCGGACAGAGTCCGCTAGCGGATTGTATCCCCCCGGACAGAATCCGCTAGCGGATTGTGTCCGGGGGGACACTTTTTGGGGGAGACAAAATCCGCTATGACACCGGTTCCTCCAGTTCCTCCTCATCATCCACATCAAACAGTTGCAAAGTCGTTCCCGGACGTCTTGGACCTCTGGAGTTTTCCTGAGTTGCATTAGGCTCTGGTTCTTGACGATTGATGTCATTGGAATCAACGTCATCAGAACGAATACCCTTAGGGCAGGGTTTAAGACGATCAAAATGCACCACCAGCCTACGTCTTCTTCTGGATCTACTCCCTCGTTGATCCTGAATCCGGTACACTGCTGTAGAGAGTCGTTTTACCACCTTATAAGGTCCCGACCAGGGAGAATGAAGCTTCCTGGATTTTCCTTTGGGAACAGCAGGGTTATGTAACCACACCAAGTCACCTGGGTCATAGGGTTTTCCGTGGATCTTTTGGTCGTAGAAATCCTTCATCCTTTAATTCTGTATTAGTGTTCAGGTTTCTTCGAGCAACATCAAAAGCCTTTTGCAGGGTGTCTTTCAATCTCCTTGCATATTCATGTTGAGGCAAAGGTTCCTCGGGTACACAACCATACGCGATATCTACTGGGAGCTTTGCGTCACGACCAAACATCAGGTAAAAGGGCGAAAATCCTGTAGAAGGATGAACTGAGGTATTATACGCCATACACATCTTCTTTAAATGCGATTCCCATTGCGTGGGGTGGTCATGAACAGTTGCGGCCAGCATATTAATCAACGTACGGTTGAAGCGTTCAACCAGACCGTCCGACTGCGGGTGATATGGCGTTGTGCGGGTCTTTTTAATCTGCAACAGACGACACACTTCTCTCATAACGTCAGCTTCAAACTGACGTCCTTGATCGGAATGGAGCTGTAGAGGAATAGAAAATCTACAAAAGAACTCGTCAATTAATTTATCTGCAACCGTTACCGCCTCCTGGTTGGGTATTGCGTAAGCCTCCACCCACCTGGTGAAGTAATCTGAAGCCACAAGTATGTACCGATTGGTGGTCTCCCCGGGAGATATAGGTCCCACTATATCTACGGCTACTATTTGCATCGGGTACCCGGTACTAACCCCACGAAGAGGTGCTCTGTTTCTTTGTGATGGTGTTTTCCTTCCGGCACATTTAGGGCACGTACTACACCACTCCTGCACATCCTTAGCATGTCCCGGCCAATAGAACCGTTCTTTGAGACGACTTAGTGTTTTAGCTTCTCCCAAATGTCCACCCATTACTCCCTCATGCAACTGCCGCAATATATCTTTTCTGATAGCTGCTGGAGCTACCACCTGCAAATGAATTTTACCCTGGTTGTTTTCATAGCGCCTACACAGTATACCATCTTTTAGTACTAATTGTTCCCAGTGCTGTACTAAAATGCTCAGTTCTTTACATTTCCCTTCTAACTCTTGCGGACTCACCTTTTTTTCACTACTTACGGCCTTGAACACCACTCCAACCTTTTCGTCCTCCACCTGCAGCTGATGAAGAGTCTTTGCATCTTGCTGGTGCTCGACAGTTGATACCATCACATCATTGCTACAGGATTTGTTATCCAACTCGGGTTCGCCACACTATTCCCACTGACTGAACCAGCACGTGACAGGGCATCAGCATTTCCATGGGAGGACCCCCTTCGGTGAATCACCACAAAATCGTATTCCTGTAGCTGTTCCAGCCATCTGGCAAGCTGTCCTTCAGGCTCCTTCATGTTATACAACCACTGCAACGAACTGTGGTCAGTATACGGAGTGTGAAACGGCGACCTAAAAGCTACGATCTAAAATGTTTTGTGAAACATACGACTGCCAACAATTCCTTTCTCGTGACGCAATACCTCCTCTCCGCCTTACTAAGTACCCGGCTTCCATATGCAACCACCTTTTCCTCCCCATCATGCTCCTGGGACAGCACAGCTCCAATGCCATACTGGCAAGCATCTGTGTCTAGGATGAAAGGTTTGGTAAAGTCAGGAAACGCTAATATGGGTGCGGTTAGTAAGCGCGACTTAAGCTCATCAAAAGCCTGAATGCATTCTGTTGTCCATTTAAACTCACGACCTCGCTCCGTAAGCTGGTGTAGTGGCCTAGCAATAGCGGCAAACTTTGGGATATAATTCCTGTAGTATCCTACTAGTCCAAGAAATTGCCGCACTTCCTGGGCTGTAGCTGGTGTTTTCCAGTTCTGCACCGCAGCAACTTTGCTGAGATCGGTACGAATTCCCTCTCTTGAAATGATATGACCAAGAAATACCACTTCATCCCGAAACAGCTGGCACTTGGAGGGTTTCAATCGTAGACCTGCTTGCTTTAATCTCTCCAGAACCAATTTCAAATTGTGCAAATGCTGTTCAAAGGACTTGCCTACGATTACGATGTCGTCTATGTACACCAAGCAGCTTTTCCATTGGATCCCCGCCAGAACCAGGTCCATTAGCTTCTGAAACGTCGCTGGGGCATTACAGAGCCCAAAGGGCATGACCTTGAACTCGAACAGTCCGTCTTGTGTGCAAAATGCTGTTTTGTGTCTGTCCTTTTCGTCCGTTTCCACTTGCCAGAACCCACACAGAAGATCGAGAGTTGAGAACCACCGCGAGCCGCTTAAGGCATCCAGTGAATCGTCAATCCTGGGGAGAGGGTATGCATCTTTACGGGTAAGTAAATTTACCTTGCGAAAATCTACACAGAACCGAAGTGAGCCGTCCTTTTTCGGTGCAATAACCACGGGCGACGCCCATGGGCTTGAAGAGGGCTGTATGACGCCTCTTTTGAGCATATCTTCAATCATTTGGCGGGCTTGTTCCCTTCGGAAAGGTGGCATTCTTCTATGTGGCTGTCTGACTGGGGGGCTGTCTCCTGTATCAATGGAATGTTTCACCAGGCCAGTGCGCCCCAATAGATCGTTCGATTCTGCAAAGACATCTGCATACAGCATTAACAAATGGTACAGTATGTCCCTTTCTTCCTCGCCCAGATCAGCAGTACAATACTCTACCATTTTCCACAACATTTTGGCTTTACCTTCATGCAGGAACCACAGGTCCGTCCCCTTCTTGGCTCTCAAAAGCAGTATCAGCCACAGAGGCTACTAGTGTTGCATCCAAATGAGTTGCTCTGCCTATCCGGGTTCCCTTGTGGATAGTTGCCATGGTCGAAGAGGGATTGCAAACTAGAACTGGAACACAACCCACAGGCTCTACTTCTGATGGACTCACTACTGCCCCAGCCACAAGTATAGGTAAGTCAGGTCGATAACCTTCAACTAACCACACCCCATTGCATGCAGCAGAAAAATATGCCAGTGTACACACTTCACTATATGCTGGAATGCTGATTGTTTCAGTAAGACTAACATACCTCATTGCACCCATCTGCAATGCATTCCTCTCTGCCTTCAGCATATTGCTGCAACTGAACAGCAGTCCCTGCTACATACAGCACCTTTTGAGGTAAATCAATAACGCAGTTATGCTCTTCCGGAAAGTCTAAGCCAAGAATGGACTCCACCCTGAGTGAGTGAACCACCACAAAGTCAACTCTGACCACCTTATCTGCATGCAACTGTATTTCCAAGGTGGTTGCACCATGCACAGGAACTGTACTGCCTTCCACTCCAACAAGGTGTCTTCCTGTCCAAGGTTCCAGTCCAAAAATGCCAGCGCCTCCCAGTCTGTCCCAAACATCCTTTCTTACCAGGCTAACAGCTGCCCCAGTGTCTAGCATCAATTGTATTGGTAAATCACGAACAATAGCTGTAACATAATGTGACAAAGTAGGATTAACAGCCATACTGTACAAATCTCGCTCTAACTGGACCATTTGTTTACCCTCACACGCCTGGTCCTTAGCGTCGAGGGTATCTAGTTTCCCTGTTTGCCGTCTTTGCTCGCCTGAAGCACAGCCCCTAGCAAAGTGACCTTCCTTTCCACACTTATAACAGATAACTGGCTCTTTTGAATCTCTATCGCGCCCACTCCTATTTCTTGTTCGTCCTCCTCTACCCTCCGACGCTTCCAATCTTCCTAACCTTTCCACAAGTGACTGCATCATTTTCACGAGACTCTCTTGCTCAGCGGGTATAGTCCTGGTTGCCGCCACTGGAACTTCTACTGCTGAAACTGCACTTTTCGCCCCTCTGGAGTCACGAAGATATATTTCCGTCTCCAAGGTACACATGACAGCTTCGTCCAGTGTCTTTGGCTGTTTCTGCCTGACAGTAAAAGCAATTTGGGGGTTATCTAACTCACCAAGATACCGTTCAAGCGAAAGTAGCTCCTTTGCCTTGTCGTCCAGTTCCGGGAAAACCTTATCAGCGAGTACGCGCAATTCATCACCAAAGTCGTTCCACTGTTCAGTGGGTCGCCGTCGCCTCGTCTGAAATTCAACTAGATATAATTTTCGCTTACTTTCCGGTTCAAAACGTTTCTGAAGAGCTTCTTTTGCTGCGGCATAGGAACTCTTCGCATCTGGTGTGAGTCTTTTCCAGGCAGTCTGCGCCTTTCCTGAAAGTCTAACTGGTAGCCATAGCAGCTTGGTCGCCTCGCTCCACCCGTTGACACTAGCTGTGGCCTCAAAATGCTCTACCCAGTCGCTCCAACTCTGTACGCCAGAATACATGTCCGGTGAAACCAAGGGTCGGCTGGTCCTCGCTGCGAGCGCAGAGCCCTCCTCTCTCGGGGTCGCTCCGGCAGAGTCCTCGCTCGGAGTCGCCCCTTCTTGGCCGATCTTTGACATAGCTACAGTATCCTATCCTGCCGACTACGCCAAGTGTTATGAGTAGCCAAAAAGAAAATCATCCTTACAATGCATACAGTTACATATATATGCACCAGAGATCACATGAGTTACAGCCCGGCTGGTGCCAGCACATACACGCATGCGCATATACATAAAATTAAGTGCGCTAAAATAGTTATATATGTTCATTCACCACACAGCTACTAAGGCAGCTAGTGAAAAATCTTTTTCGACAGCTCGTAGCTTGATAACTTGGCTTCGTTCAAGCATGAGAATCAAATTTAAAAGTTACTGCTCAGAATGTTCAATTCTGGAGTTAAACCATTTTGCGCGACTTTCCGGTCACCCTAGCTGTATAAATCGATATGAGGTATTATTGTGCATTTTTGCTTATACTGTGTACTTATATGCGCGTTATAACTATGGATAACTGCGAAGGAAAACCATCTAGGTTACAATTTAATTGCTAGCATGGAAGAGTACTAAAATCTGCCCCCCCCCCCCCCCCCCCCCCCCCCCCCTTCCACTTTATCATACCCTCCGCGGGCCCTGCCGCGTGGTTGTCGAGAACGAACGAAAAATGGGCGGGTCGTCTCCTGCTTCTGCTTCTTCTTCTTTGAAACTCATAACTCGGGACAGGAACACTTTTAAGCAATGAAAATTGCACCAATAGCTTTAGAATTTGCTGGAGGACTCGCCATAGTCGATGTTAGGCTTTGATACACAAAAGCCTAAAAGCCTTTATACGGTCTTATCAAGTCTAATTAAGCAAAAGTACCTAGAAAATTTTCACAATACGTCTGGTTTGAATTAAATCGGTTAAATGGAAGGGGAGAAACCTGCGATGCAACAGTGATTTGTCTGTTTAAAAAAGTTAAGGTAACATTCTGAGAAAGTTGGTGGGATATAGGTTTTGCAGGCAAATAGTATACTGGTGTAAAAAGCAAGGAAACAAGTTTTATCAGAAGGGAAAATGTAATAGCCTATATTTAGCACAGAAACAGCATATGCCTTAGTCGAAGTGTGCTAAATATAGGACTATGGCATTTTCCCCTCTGATAAAACTTGTTTCCTTGCTTTTTACACCATATACTATTTGCTTGCAAAACCTATACCCCACCAAAGAGAATGGGTTTACCTACTTGTTTATAAAACTTTTAAAACAGGTTTATAAAACATTTAAAACAGGTTTCTACCTACCAGGAACTAAGACAGTAGTTCCTATATAGGAATTGACCCGGATCGTGAATATCATTTTAAAAACGCAAAAAGCGTACAACTCGCGTACCAAGAAACGGATAGATTAGCTCTTTGTTCCTATCGAACCAGAAGGCAAATACGGTCATTTAAATATTCTATTCCAGTCTTCAAACTTTTTTCTTCAAGAGAACAAATAAGCTCGTGTTTTGGCCGTCCGTGTTTAGCCTCGTCCCCAGGCCAATTCTTCTCCGTCTAATTCTTCTCGCGCGAGTACAACTCGGGATAGGAATGGTTTTTAAGAGCGAAAATTATACCAATCGCTTTAGAATCTTCTGGAAGGACATCTTCAGGTATCATATATATGAAAAAAGAATAATACTGATATACGTAATCATTACGTAATGCGTAGAGAAGCGTTCCCATGGCGACATTTACGTACATTGAGAATTGTGCAAACAAAAGAGAATAGCTAAACAACGAAACGACGAGTTTGAATTCTCCCGCGTTCCTTACAGTGATCCCAAACAAATGCGGGCGTCTGCTCGTGACGGTAATTGAGTGCGGGGGGGGGGGGGGGGGGGGGGGGGGGGGGGGGAGGGGGGGGGGTTGGGCACTTGCCATATTAATAATCGATAAAAAATGATAATAAAAAAAATAGAGGAAACATGTAAAGAAAAACATTCTCTAACGAGAAAGTTGGCGGGATATGTGAATTGGAGGCAATGGTGGGGTAAAAAGGAAGGGAACAAGGTTTTGAGAAAAGGGTAATACGACAAAAATCCTATATTTAGCACGTGTAAATGCAACAGAACCAAACGAAGTGCTAAACATAGGATTTTTGTCTCATTACCCTTTTCTCAAAACCTTGTTCCCTTCCTTTTTACACCACCATTGCCTCCAATTCCTATATCCCACCAACTTTCTCGTTAGAGAATGTTTTTCTTTACTTGTTCCATTAAAGGCCTAAAAACAACCTATGTCTCTGGTGAGGTTACTGACAAGTCAGTTCTTGATGAAGTCTCACAGGGAAATTTCCAATTGTTTGTATTCTGAGAGACTGAAAGCGTTTGTCATTGATGAGGCACATTGAGTTAAGAAATGGTATATATTATAGCCACATAATATTGCCATTGTCATGCCATGTTACAATTTTTATTAGGGGAACAACCTTCAGGCTTGTGTTGGCAAGGGTTGGTGAAGTACGCAGCTTGATCCCATCATCCGTACATGTTATGGCACTTACAGCAATAGCTACTTCTAGTGATCGCATAGCAGTGACGCAAATGATAGGGCTACAAAACCCATATACTCTCAAACAGACCTCATCGAAGCCTTATCATGTTGAGGAGGAGCAGGAAGGGACGGTCAATGGCCATCTGCACCGCTTAGGATATAGTCTCAATATCTTGCGAATCTACACTGGATTGATAATCCTCCTCTAGTAACCTTCACCACATCATGGCAACATCTTCGGCGTCATTATCCAGAGCTCTTCTTTCGTTTGCATTAGGAATATCGATACTACACCCGAGGCAATACATTATACGCGGCAGTTGGCAGTGAATGAGATTATGAAAACGTTCTAAATTAGTCAATCTGTTCACACTTACAAGTATTCATCGATACCGATTGTATAACACGGCAAAATTCATTGACAAATTGAATAATACGTCTGTACAAAAACTGTGCGGGTTTGGTACCCGACCTTCGCCAATACGCGAAGGTCGGGCTACGCCCAACTACATTTAAACTTGGGTTGCGGAGCATTTATTATTGCTCGGTACCTGAAATTTTATCTTACATTGCCCACCCCCACCCCCCTCGCTCGTATTTGGTCAATCGCAAGAGGTAACACCCCCCCCCCCCCCCCCCCCCCCCCCCCCTCCGCTCGTATTTGGATACGCGCCTAAGCTGACTTCCGCACATTCCTCGAACACGATACCACTAAATATATTTTAGCCACATCTCATTATTCGATGTCTGTTTTTCGAGCCATGCACATATGATATTTGTCTAACAACATTCGAAGGAAACAAACAGTCCATAGAAACACTCAACCATAGCTACACATATAATCGTAAATAAACAAGGACTGAGTTATTATGTGTGCTTCTGCGCAGCCCGTTTTCCCATAAATATAGTTTTGGCGGGAAAAGACGGGGTGTACTTGCGCGGGCTTTGCGAAAGAACCAACCCTTAGAAAACGGTAAGAAAGTAATATGATGATCAGCACCGATGAATTGTATTTCATTTGTTACATCACATTGCGTATATTGCATATGTCCAAACTGATGGTGGAACAAAAACATCGAAGCATTATTAAAACCAGTTACATACTGTCAAATAGGGCAGCTTGTTATGGTATGCTATGAAACGCGTGCGCATGCGTAAAGGTTCAAGAGGAGATGTATAACGCTTCGTCAGCGGTTGAACCTCCAACTAGTCAACGTCATCAGTGTGTTATAGCAGTACAATTTTAAAAACAGCCGGCTACTAAGCCATCAGAGATAGGGAGCTAGACCTAGGCTATAGGGTGCATGGTATTGAGTGAGCTAGATGAACCACGAGAAGGAGGGTCAACCAACTGGAACAGCCTCATGCAGCATATCTTTGTACTAAGAACTTGGCACAATAGATGAGGTTACCAATTATGGGAGCTCCAAGATCCTTGCATGTGGCAAGGCACGTGCAGGCATTAAGTCAGTAAGAGAATAATTCACATTTAGCATGCATGCAGTGCAGATCCAGATGAACCAATTGCTGAATATAGGAATAACAAAGGAGTTATAGGCTAATAAATAATGAAGCTGAGAGCATTTCACCCTTGTAGCTATCGAGCGAATTAGTTTGAGCTGAACCAAGGAAAACAATATCTCTCACTCTTACGTGAATCCAGTTAAAAGTTTAGAGCGTAACACTCCCGTGCATACGTACTATGACAATGAGAGACTGTTACCTTTATACAGATCTAGCCTTGTCTGCTTAGACTGTTGTCATGGATATCCCAGCCTCTTCTGCGGCATGAATATGTTGCCATAGTTAGCTATAGCTAGTTCTCTGGCAAACTGATGCATAATTCCGTAGTGGTGCTCCCAAGTTATGGTGACAGAGAACCAGGCTATGGGTCATCCTTATCATCATCATCATCATCATCATCATTGTCATTCTTGGTAAGATGGCTGGGGTATGTGGTTTGGTAATCTGGGTGGCTGTGACTTCTGAGGAGGGAGTTGATGTAGCCAAGCGTACCTTATATCTGATTCTCACTGATTTTTTCTGCAAGTGATGTGATGAGGTTATGTCAAATGTCACCTGATGGTCACCTGAATAGGCGTACCTTTTTACAGAATGGCATTACACTTCGGTATTGTGTGCGTGGCTGAACCTGATGGGAACCTTTTTTTTTTTTTTTTTGGAAATGGGTGAGTGAGATTTAGTTGCATAAGGACACTTTAAACTCGTGATTATATCCCACGCAGGGGCGTAATTATTTATAAATACCATACAAGGAGGCGTGGGATAATTTACTGAGGCAGCTCATGCAGTATTCAGATTGTATATTGTCATTCATCGCATGAGCATATGCTCGGTTCTTTAAGCCACTAAGAAAGAAGATGTAAGTGACTTTATTGCTTACTGTAGCTATAGGATCGGAGCTTGACCCCTATGCAGTGTTGCCGCGGTCAGCCTTGACCGTCCGGCAGCCCTATATAGATAGCAATCGCATCGACCATGGTCGACTTGACGATTTCAGTTGCGCGCAGCCCGGTCGACCTACACTTTACGAATCCTATCGCCGAAATGTTATTAGCTACAGCTTAAATTAATTAACTGGAACAGCGGGGCTTGCATCAAATGGTATTTTAAAACCGTAGATCATATATAGATATGATCTCTGTTAAAACTTGCCGATGTCACCAGAGATCATGTATATATATATATATGGGACAGTGTCCAGCTAAATCACCCTTATGGTACTTTTTCAAAATTTCCAGAACAAGCAAAAGAAAAGTAACGCTCGCATTGAAATGTATGGCTAATTATAAATTCAGTGCCTAATAACTTTGTGATGGATAGTCCGATTTAGGATGCGTAAGGACCATTTGACAGAAGCTCATGGGTGTTCAAGGAAAATCAAAAAATTTGAAAACTTGAAAAACTAGCCAGAAGGGTGATTCTGCTGGACACTGTCCCATATATATATATATATGACCTTTGATATCACTGATGCACGCAATGCATGCCGATGCTGTAATCGATATACGTTGTATGCCAAAGCAGTTGGGAGCTAGAGACTGGCAAAAACTCCAGGCGCATCTGTTGGAAGGGAACAAATTGCATACCTTCTCCTTTTTTGGATCATCCCTCTATCAGTTCCAATATATAGGCCTTTTTGTGCATGCATGTATTACTTATAAAAATATGTCCTCTCTCTCCGTCCACGCACACGTACACACACCACAACATAATAAATACACACACACACACAACACATGCGTACATACAACACATACACGCAATACACACACACACACATACACACACATACACACATATGCACATCACTCTTTTAAAATCGTTTGCACTGTGATTAGGTCGTATAGCAGTGGTGCCCAAGGTTCAGGGAACATTGACAATCTCAAAAATCAGGTTGAAGAGGTAAACTACCCATTAGCTATATGACAACTATCAAAATACAATATTTAGCAGAGGTGGAGTGGCATTTCACTATTGCCCATGCATGTGGGACATGTTTCAGAAGGTAGTTGCCTTTACTTATATGCTATCGATATGCACAAATTCAATCATGCTATTTTACTAGAGTAAGTCAAAATTGTTAATAGAATATGCGTGCCAAAATAGCTTTTGCCTATTGGAATAGCATGGAGCTGTTTACGTTGGTACAGCAAGACGAAGGGACAATGTACTGAGAAGGTGTGCATGAGAGCGTACAGTGTGTACATACTGATGTGTGTTGTGCATGTAGGGTACATACTGTTGATGTGATAAGCATGTGAGGGACATACTGATGAGGAGGTGTGGTTCATACTGATGATGAGTTGTGCACATGAGGGTACCATATGGAAAAATTGCCCATACACATTGAAAGTCATTTTCATTTTGTTTCAAAATAAATTCTAACCGGCTGGCTTTAGAAAAGGCATCTAAATTTGAGTAGTAATTTTCACAGTGCTACAATTAAGCAATGCTATACACAAATCAAGGCAACAGTTTAATTACTACGGCGGGCAATTATGGCTTTAATAACTACAGTTCATTAGGGTTATTTTTCGAACCTTGGGCAGTTTAAACTCCTTTTCCGATTATGTATTACCTACACTACCTCAGATCCACCACATCAAACAAGAGGTAGGCATCAATAAGCACGTATGTAATGCGTTGGGTACAAGACTGAAGAACCGAGTGATCCAACAAGTAATTCTTCTGTGGATAAAACCAGTTTTTCAAATTGGAATGCATTGGTTTTAAAGCGTTAAATAGTGGTTCGATGCATCAGTTCTATTTCCTCTCTGGAGCACATTCAGGTCTCGACAAAACTGTGATGAGAAACTCTATTAACCTTGTATACAGTAGAAAAAATGGCCGAACAATTCAATGGAACTAAAACCTTAATGTCTAATGTCCTGGGCGTGCTTCGCGGTGCACGTTTGTACACCGCGGGGTACGCAAAACAAAGTGTTTTGCAATCCGCCGTTTCAGCATTCTAGTGAAGTTTAACTGTTATGCCACGTTGAATAAGTCCTTATCAGTTTGGGCTGAAGCTTTGAAAGCCTAATACCTTTCGCTGCTAATACAACAAGTCGCCACAGCGGAGGTACACTGTACGACGAGTGTACGCGGTAATTGAAAAATAATAATAACGTACGTACCGGAAGTTTCGCGTACCTCCACTGTGACTAGTTGCTGTAAGAGCAGTGAACGGTATTAGGCCTTCAATGCTTCGGCCCAAGCAGGTAAGGTCTTATAAAATGTGGCGTAACAGTCAAACTTCACTAGAATGCTGAAACGGCAGAATGCAAAAAACTTTGTTTTGCGTACCCCGCGGTGTACAAACGTGCACCGCGGAGCACGCCCAGGACATTAGACATTAAAGGCACAAATCTGATGACTTACGCAAAAAAAATCATGTCAAGTGTGCTGTACTAACAATCTCTTGGGAGCCAATCTATGAAAATTTGTGTGCTTATAATTAGTATTGAAAGTCCCATTCTTTCTCAAAAACTACAAATTAATCCCATTCCTTCATATTGCATACAGATGGAGTGAGGGTTTTACATATTGATGGCAATTAAGGCTGTAATCTTATATTTGCCTATGAGGGGTTGATGTAGTATATTCATGTACTCCTGTATGTGAGACTGAGATCATGGCAGCGCAACAGGACCTAGCGCATATTCCAGCAAGGAGCATCAAAGATGACATGTGCAATTAAAATGTACGCATAATGTAACTCCACAATAGAAAGAGTAATTGTAGAGGACATAGTATCTATTGGAATATGAAATAATTTGCAAAATTGAATAAATTTGCACTGGTCCCTTCTCACTGCCTGGATCCCATATCTAATTCTGTAGTCATCACAGTTGAAACTACCACACACAAATTTATGTAGCGGAGTAGTTTCTGTGCATTACTATAACTGGTAGACAGGTGCAAAGGTGTGTGTGTGTGTGTGTGTGTGTGTGTGTGCATTATAATGCACCATGTTGATTCATGCACACTAAATGTACACCACACAGATCTTACCCAACTGTAATAGTCAGATGTGTGTAGGAATGTCCTTTGAATATGCATGTGTGTTTATTTTCTTTATCACCTCTAGATAGAGATTCAGATACACATTATTAAATCATGCACACGCCATGCAGTTCTGTGGCGCTCTTGATTTGGGTTTAGAAATTACCTTTTGGAACAGGTAAAATGAAAAATGAGAGAGAACATGGAGAGGGTCGTAGAAACGGGGTGTGAAATTAGAAGCTGCACAAGAAAAAGCAGGTGAGAGCCAGAACATGGTATTAAAAGATGTAGGTGTAAATTCACATTGAGGATCATCATATTGTGGGGGTGGTGGTGGCGGTGGTGTAACATTTATGACGTTCCATTTTTAGAAGCCATATACAGCCCCTCCCTCACCACGCTCACCCACGTGGCATAACATATATGGGAAAATATACCCCATTCATAGCAAGGGTTTGTGTTCCTAGCGATCGCTACAACCCACCAAACTAATGATATTCATTTTGTCAAGGAATCTTATTACTAGGTGGTCTATGTCCCGGCAGTCATTAACTTCTTACCTTCACATGCCCTTTGGCTAGGATGAAAACAAACTTACCTGTACACACCTACCCTTATAATAAAGACTGGCTCTACATGGTCAGCTGACGACAGATAGGCAGGTTGCATATTTATGCCAGCTCCAACACCATGACTGTTAGTGTGAGAAGTAACATGATGCTTGGTAAGGTGCTGTTGACACAGTTTGTATTGTGCTGTAATTCCCTCACTCATATTGTATGCAGGCCACATCATACTGTGGCACTTGCACAAGATGCACATACCTTATGTGCACATGCATGCATATAAAGGTACACTTACGGGTCCAATTTAATACTCGGTACCAACAAGAAATGTACTGATCATACTGCTGGTTGGTACTGGTCATACTGCTGGTTGGTACTGGTCATACTGCTGGTGGGTACTGGTCATACTGCTGGTGGTTACTGGTCATACTGCTGGTGGGTACTGGTCATACTTTTGGTGGGTACTGGTCTTACTGCTGGTGGGTACTAGTTGCTGGTGGGTACTGGTCATACTGCTGGTGGGTACTAGTTGCTGGTGGGTACTGGTCATACTGCTGGTGGGTACTGGTCATACTGCTGGTGGGTACTGGTCATACTGCTGGTGGGTACTGGTCATACTGCTGGTGGGTATTGATCATAGTGATGGTAGGTACTGGTCAACCCCATCCTGATGGTAACTCCCAAGGTAGCATGCCAAATCACACAACTGCTGAATTCATTGATCGACCTTCATTTGTTAGTCATGTATTCTTGTTGCTTCATCTTTTCTAGGTCTTGTTGCTAATGCACGATAACCTGTTACTGCTGTACCACAGGCATTCTGGCCCATTCTGCTGAAAATTTTAAACGCAACGCAGGGGATTTGAACAAGAAGCTATGGTGGCAGAACATCAAGCTGTGGATCATCCTTATCATTGTCATCGTGGTGATACTGGGAGTCATTGGTAATTTGGTTGTGTTGTGCTTTGTGTGCAACAGATACTGTACCACCTTGTACTGCTGTGCAACATTTCCCTGTGTTGTTTTACATCGGTGCTATGGATATTAGCCTAAAAACATAACATATATCCTCGATGCTTTGTGTTTGTGCTAGTAAATTTGTTTTTACTTTCTTCTAGTTGCTATTATTGCCATTGCAGTATCACAAAGAAGCAAGAATTGAACAGTGTGGACGGATATATTTATATCAACGATCTATCTTTATACATGTAACTCTCCATTGATTCTGCACAGACAGGATTAGATCTATTACATGTGACATCATGTGCTATTAGTTTCCTTATAAGTTTAGCATTTGCTATGCTTGCCCTCTCAGTCTGAGAGATCACATCCCAGAACACAACTTACAGTATATCCTACTGTAGGCTTGTACTGTGTGTTAGAGGGAAGGATTTGGTGATTGTGGCTGGCTTCAATCACATAGCCTACATCGCTCTTACACCAGCATTTGATGTCTAGCATCTTTGGAAATTGTATATACAGCTTGATTGCATTCAACGGAGCCAGATAGCAGGAAAGATCAGAAGTAATTCTTACCAATGTCATTGTAAAAATGATCACAGCTTTCAAAGTTACTAATTTCAATGTATCAAATTATCACATGTCATGCCATTCATCTGAATGGGCTAGTATAGCCCATCTCAGGGTACAAGATGAGTTGTTTGAGTAACTGATTGCCTTATTGATACATTACATTCTATATTATCATCATGATTACTGCATACAATACAACATAAGCTTGGGGACTACCTCCTGTCATGGTACCCAGTCCCCATCCCACCTTTCCTCTGCTGTGGTGATCAGGAATGGGAGTGGAGCACCAGTGTGTAATGAGACAGTCAGGGAGCCACAGGTGACTATCTCTCCCCCCCCCCCCTTCCCCCCAGATCCATGTGGCCATTATGAGGTAAGTGTTATCCTAATGTGCCGAACTATAACAGGTGTTCAGAACAGCCCTGTGAACTGGGGAGATGAGTGAATAATAGAATTTATACTATCTGTAATTCATAACAATTTGACATATGTACCCATGAACAAACCAAGAAAAGAGAATATGGACAACGCATTCGAGATGTTGAACATGGTGTTTTCACACCCCTAGTTTTTTCCACTTCGGGTGCAATGGGGAGAGAAGCCACCACTTTTTACAAACGGTTAGCTGACCTACTATCTGAAAAACACGACAAAGCATATTCCCTCATTATGGGCTGGCTGAGATGTCGTCTGTCTTTTGCCATACTGCGCAGTGCTATCATGTGCCTACGAGGAAGCAGGTCTTCCTACCACCACCCAATCTATTGTGATCTGACCCTAGCAGTGCATGAGGGCAGAGTCTCTTCATAGACTGTATCTATTTCTATGGTTATTGTACTTGGTAATTATGTTGTTATCATTGTGTTTGTTGATTGTATATATAATGTATTATGCTTCCTTCGTATTATTTGTTTATTATTGTTATTATTATACATATGTACTATTTCAAAGCAATAAATATTTGAATAATAAAAGATAAGTATGGATCTGAACAGAAATTGTACTATTTCATGCTCCCTAACAACTTTCAGTTCCCCCTCACCCATATCACAAGACCAAGTTCCACACCTCCCATGTGAATCCCATCTCCATGTGGTGATGATGTGACTGTGAACATCAGTCTGCTGGTGAGTGATACATGAATATCATATCTCCATCGTCAATAATGTTCAATCTGTCTATGTTCTGTTGTCACATGTATCAGAATAAACGTACAGTGAGTGACAGACAAGAATATATTAATCTTGTGTATGGATTATACACAACACATACTGTTTGAAATGCATATAACTAACTTTAGAAGGTGGTGGCTATAGCTGGATATGAGGTTTGTCATTTCCACCCATCTAGGCACTATGGAGACACCTCCACCATCTCTGTTTCCATAACACCCAACAAACACTTCAACCTCACCATCATTGCATGCATATAATAGAAACACGAGTACTACTATTGTCATAAGTTCTGATTACATAAATAAAGACCCGATTGTATTATTGGTCAAGTACTACACACTCCATTAACCACAACAGATCTAATGAATACACAAGTAAATAAAAACATTCTCTACAAGAAAGTTGGTGGGATATATGATTTGATTATGACATGGGTGGTGTAAAAAGCAAGGAAACAAGGTCTTATCAGAAGGGAAAATGTCATAGTCCTATATTTAGCACACAAACAACACATGCCCTAGAAATGTGCTAAATATAGGACTATGACATTTTCCCTTCTGATAAGACCTTGTTTCCTTGCTTTTTACACCACCCATGTCATAATCAAATCCTATATCCCACCAACTTTCTCGTAGAGAATGTTTTTATTTACTTGTTTTCTTAATTTTTTTTCTTCCCCATTTATACACATGCCGTTTATCTTTAGATACCGTAATTAAATTATACAAGACATAGGAGGCTGATAGTCGATTGTTTATCAAAGTATTATATTATATAAAAGCGAGTCCTCCAGCCGATTCTGAAGCTATTGGTGAAATTTTCATCGCTTAGAAATGTTCCTGTCCTGAGTTATGCGTTGCCAAGAAGAAGGAGGAGAAGAAGACGACCCGCCCCTTGTTCCGAGACTGGGTACGAGGACGGGCAGTACACTCTTGTTCTCAACAACCACGCGGTTCAGCGACTTGAAACAAAAACGAAACTACTCATTTTTGACTTCTAGATCGATTGCTAAAACAAGCTACACGATCCGATCGTCGGGAGTGTTGTTACAGACGGGTCGCGTTTTTTTAATGACATTCATAGTCGGGGTCAAATCCTATATGGAAGTTTCTAACGAAACTTCCGATAATTAAATGTTCTTACAAGAAGCTATCATCAACAATGGAGGACTCTCAGTTCAAAATTTTGTTTAACAAGAGTTATCTCACTGACAAGGCAAGTCTGTTATCTGTATCAGCACATTCCTCCTCCATGGTGGTCAGTGCTTGCATCTTGACCCCAAAGAGTGCCATACAGCAATCAAATGGAGGCTTAGCATAGATACATCAGCAGGGTCTCAATGTTCATTGTGCTCTGACCACTCCTTAGGTACTAGATAATCCATAGGTACTAGATGGTCCATAGGTACTAGATGGTCCATAGGTACTAGATGGTCCATAGGTACTAGATGGTCCACAGGTACTAGATGGTCCATAGGTACTAGATGGTCCATAGGTACTAGATGGTCCATAGGTACTAGATGGTCCATTGGTACTAGATGGTCCATAGGTACTAGATGGTCCATATACAGTCACCATCTTTCCAGCCAATGCTGGTACAGATGACACACCTCCATCATGCTCAATGTCATACAGTTCTACAGAGTACCTCATCTCCCACTGGACTGGTATGTCTCTTCAACCCTGGATCCTAGACCAGAGGGTGTTTGGTGTATCTAACAGACACAGCCACAGGTCTAACATACTGCGTGGTGGTTGTAAGATCAGTGTACACACCAGTGAACATGTGTTGACAAAGACACCAACAACATCATCTCTTCCTACCAAGAAAAGGATGTGTATGAAGCACTTTTATTGTAAGCAGGTGCATATTATCGACCGGAAACAGTGTATGAATTGCTAAGAGTGACGAGCCAGTGATCTTAAACCAAGGCCTTGCATCACAAGAGTGGATTAGTTGAATCTGCTCCCAGCTAGTATCAGATGGGTATTAAGCCAAGCATTCTTTAAAGCCTTATAAGGTTGTCAAATAAGGCAAGCTCCTTAGTAGCTACAGCTGGAGGTGTTGCCCTTGCTATGTGGGAGAGCTTGTAAAACCCCCCACAGCGAAGGATAAGGGCAACATGAGGATCTTATGATCCAAGGGACTCCAAAAGTTGCACAGCCACTGCATGCTTGGATGCGTAAGGTCACTTATGGGAACACCCAAGATATCTCGGTTTGGCTCAGTTGATGGGTGCATGAGTGCAGTGAAGTGTATGGATGGTGTGTGTGTGGTGAGGACTGATCATTGTGTGTGTGTGTGTGTGTGTGTGTGTGCATGCATGTGTGTGGTGTACCATGTATGGACTAAACAGTGCCTGTGGTGAGATTGGGCTGAACAGATTGTGTGTGGAGTGTGTGAACTGAGCAGTGTGTGTGATATGGCTGAAAATGTATGTGCAATACTCACTGAACAAATCACATCCCATGATTCAGGAAAAGTAAAATGATACATGTACTGTAGTGTACCTATCACACCCCACATAGAGCAATAACCATAACGATCGATAAGGTTGGCTTTCATCTACCTCCAGATGTCAGACAAATTGCTCCTTATTTTTCTGGGAGAGAGTCATGGCGAAGAGGTGTGTGGTGTGTGATATGTGTGGTGTATGTGTAATGCGTGGGTATGTGATTTTTAATGTACTGTGATGTGGGTGTGATATAATCATTGCATCACACACATCACATCACAATATGTGTGCATGCGCACATTGGACCACGTGTGAATGGTAATAACTTCTCTTCTAATCAGAAGGAAAGCACTGCAAGTAAAGAAACGTCACTATCCTTGTGAAGCCACTGTGTAAGGATGGGGCCTGGTAAGTACACCACATCAGTTATCTATCAGTTACTTCATCACAAATCATTTGTGCCCTAAACTTGCACATCGCCAACAACATTATTAATTGTTCAGTTTCTATTATATCATTATACTTATACTGTCCCTCCTATTATAATTTTAAAATTTTTGTGTGTGATATCAACTGTCTTTTTGATTTCATCCAATTTTGCACCTCTTTTTATGGCACGTGATATCCCTAAAGCATGGCTCTTTCCCTAAATGGGAGGGGGTAGGGGACGGTCAGACAGGCATAGTGGTTAACATCGGTGTAATCACAGTGCAAGGTCAGAGGTTCAAATCACACTGAGGTACAAATTGCAACACCATTTTCAAAAATGCAAGGTCAACATAACATACACCTCACGATGAGCGCAACCTGCGAACTAGGATAGGACCCATATACAATCCTTGCAAAACCCCACCTGAGTGATGTAGCTAAACCCAGGCAGTGATATGCCTATAAGACAATCAATTTACTGCACCGCACTAGGTATAATTTATTGCACTGGGTATAAGGAACTGAACAAATATTTTATTGTATTTTAAAGCAGATTTGTAATCCTCTTCAATATCTACGTTACTGTACAACTTTTTTGCCCCCTGCCCCGTACTAAAACCTAACAAAATACTCCATGCATTATGCACTTGATATACCATACTTTTACCATTATGATTGAACTGGCAATAGTGGTGATGATTGCTCATATCACTATGAAGTGCAATACAAACCTAAAACCCATAACCATAGGTTCATTAGCTCGTACATAGAACCTCTGATTGTGGGTGTCATTGTGAGAATGTGGTTGCACAGGCACACATTCTTTGCAGGAGTGAAGACAAATTGTACAATGAATTGTAATACAGCTAGATGGAATGGGCGCTCGACTAGACATTTGAAGCATATATTCTAGATGACATTATATGCATATGATATTTTCGGCTATGAATGTTAATAACTTGATTATTAGTGAAAATTATATGACGCGCACTAAATAATACTAAAGCGGGATCACTTGCCCTGGAAGTGCAAAAATCTACTCCTTAACCTGGGAGTACAAAAATGTACTCTCTACATGACAAATGTATTATAAGCTCAGCAATACATGTTTTTCTAACACATAGGTATATACTGGACCATATTAAAAAGTGAGAGGGACTACAAGCAGAGTAATATCTGAATGGGGCTTGAAAATGGTCATCTTGTGGCTTCTCATCGGACGTTGTATCACAATAATGGAGGAGAAAATTGAGGTATCATGGTTTGATGGTTCATATACAACCATTTGGCAGCCATCGAAGAGGAAAGATCCAAACAACCCAAGAAACATGTTGATTGGACAGATACAGTACCCAAATAATTATGATTTTACATCCACTTCGAAAAGCCACTGTTGAACATTCAAAAAGCATACTGTCATAAAATGAACGAAATTAAGTGCAATTGACATACAATAAAATTAATGTAATTTTGTGTTATGATTGCTGTACAAAGAAATAATCAAATGACAATGTACACAAATACTGTTACATGCAAAAAAAAAAGCACCAAGATTCAAGCCGGTTGCTTGTTCTTGCAGTGGTCCCCTTTGTGACAATGGCTGCTACACACAATTCCATTTTTTTTTTTGCATCCTGCGTCTGTGACTCTCACAGGTACCTGGTTTGCTATTATATTTATTGGCAGCAAATGTGTTCCATGGTAACTGCTTGCTTGCAGCTTCTTTCAATGTTGCTATGGGCGGGACCTCCCATCCATCTACAAGGATTAAGTAGTCACCTTTAATAGGCTCTAAATCATTGGCCTTTGAATTACACCAGAACTGCATTGAAGGCAATAAAGAGAGTGGTGTTCACCTGTTATCTGTACAATGACACAGGGTAACCGTAACATGTCAGAACATGTTCTATCATTATAGGAAATAATGTAACATACCTGTACTCGCGAAAATAACCCATTTGCAATTATGGGATGAAGATTTTTTGAGGCATTTTGAGGCTACAAGTGACACAGCCACTTCTTTGCCGGGAAGATATAAATATAAATTCTGAAGTCTGTGTTTTTTTCTTTAACTTGAAACTATGCCGACTATGATGGCTTGAGCACTTGTGGCTCATGCCTGGTGAAATTAAGTGTTGTTTAGCCACTAAACTGAGTCATGTAAAGAGACCATGCACGAATAACATATTTTGTGCACAATATATCAAATGATTCAGGCCTTTGATGGTGCCACAAAGTGGCCGTGCATAAATTACGTCACGCTATTTCATTATGAACCCCCCCCCCCCCCCCCCCCCCCCATCATACGATTTCCCATACTGATATATGTTTAATGTATACATCATCATACTGGCTGATATCCCATCCCCCCCTTCAATATGACGCAATTTATGAACAGCCCCAAATGCAAAAATCGCATTGGAAGCCACGTTAGCACCACATACTAGTAAAGTGCGGTGGGATGTACTTCCGTCAACCCCATGAAAAGATAATTGTGTAAGTACTGTGTCACACGCAGCTTCTCGCTCTCATGGCAACAAGTACTCTGATCTTGTGCAACCAACTTAGTACCGGTGTTTACCGTGCTGTCACATTATTTTGTCCATTCATGGTTGTAGCCATGTAGTGTTGCATCTCATATGCACATGTTTATGTATGCTTTTTAACAGACTGTTAACAATGTAATTAAGCTGCCAACAGTACACGTGTTGTGGTGTGTTCATGCGTGTTTGTGTGTGTGTAAATGTGCGCGTGCGTGCTTAATAGTGTTTTTACCATAATGTTAAAGGGCATACATACACATGTGCATAAGAGATGCAAAACTACATAGTGATAGTGATTCCATATGGAAACATTCCTGGTACTTAGGTGGCATGTGGTTGTTGTTCATGTCTATATTATTGATAGAACTATAGCTTGATAAGCAGCAAACCTGGTGTGCTGAGAAAGGCTTGAGTTGTTCCATGCTGGCGTTTTTAGTTACTGAAAATGCATGCTTTTAGTAAGCATGTGGTCATTTCCTTCTCCAGTGGGACAGAACATGGAAAGTGAGAAAATAATTCATACTGGTTGTGGTTTATGGTTACGTGTATGGAACACTATCTTGGATCATTACATTCAACCTGAGTTAACAGTTGGTACTGACAGCTACCCCCCCAGCAGTAGGAAGGCCATTGCCTTCATGTAGTTTGTGTATGAGTGTAACTAGTGGTAAGCCACACTTTAGAAGCAATGGCCAAATGTTCACAGCATCATAAGCATTCTTAGTTTCAAAGAAGCAGATGTGTAGAGGTCACTGCTGCTCGCTAACTTTCTCCTGTATTCGTCTTGTGACAAAAACTGTGTCATTATTTAGATATACATCAACACTTCTTCCTGGCACCTTGCATACTGTGTTCTCAGATAGTTGTTGAAGCTTAAAAATCTTCGCTGTCATCTGGGTTAGTGTATGCTCGTGATAACTATGATAAGATGGGAAAGAGATTAAGCCAGCAAATATATTTAGGTGTGGTGCTCTCAAGTGTAGTGCTCTTAGGTGCTGGTGCTCTCAGGTGTGATGCTCTTGGGTGCTAGTGCTCCCAGGAGCGGTGCTTTTGGGTGCTGGTGCTCTTCGGAGATACAGTGACTCAGTTTCATCCTCCTGCAGTACAATATTTTGATAATGGCACCTCACTTCATAGTATGGGTATAGGGTACATAATTAGACGGTATGGTGGGAAGGTGAGGTGGTAGGAAAGTAAGGTGTGATGAGGGTGGTGGGAAGGTGAGGAGTGATGGTGGTGGGAAGGTGAGGAGTGATGAGGGTGGTGGGAAGGTGAGGTGTGATGAGGGTGGTGGGAAGGTGAGTGTGATGAGGGTAGTGGGAAGGTGAGGAGTGATGAGGGTGGTGGAAAGGTGAGGTGTGATGAAGGTAGTGGGAAGGTGAGGTGTGATGAAGGTGGTGGGAAGGTGAGGAGTGATGAGGGTGGTGGGAAGGTGAAGTGTGATGGTGGTGGGAAGGTGAGGTGTGATGAGGGTGGTGAAGTGGGACCGGATGAATTGTAATAGTTATTTTAAGGTAAGCAGACATCTCATTCCACCCAAACAGGGCACATCACTGGTGCAGCTCATCACTACTGCTGCATCTGATAATGCATTATATCATGGGTCTGTTGAGGGAGTTCATAATTAGATTTGCAACTTGAATTTCATCACCCTTTGAGGAATGCAATGAGGTGAGAGGGTCTCTGTGTATCCCCTGGTCAGTGAGCTTACTGTCTCCTCCCCAGGTCTCTGTGTGTCCTACCATATCCCTTTGGTAGTTTACATAGTCAATATGTGTGGGTTCTCAGTTATGACATCCATAGTGACTATGTAAACTACCAATGCCAAACCAGGAAGAAACAAATGGCTACTAGTCATTTAACTGGTATTGCAGTCCAGTAGTTAATTTCCCCCAAAAGCTGTAAAGCCATGTGCCTTTAGGGTATATATTTTAAAAAATGGTGAGAAATGGAGGATGTTATCTTTCAATTCTCATTAAAAATTCATAATAACATTAACCTATTACCGTGAATAAAATTAAGTTTACTTGCAATGGGTGTCACTCTATAACTTGCTCTGTTGTGTGCTAAAGGCCCAAACCTGTGCATGTCAGGGCTCAAACTACACTTGTTCCAATTGAAAAAGGTCACCAAAATAATTAATTATTTGGCAAGCCATATTATATAAACAGATCAACATAGGGTATACATATGTATGGGAATTTAGTTGATATCACAGGGGAGTATATTATATGAGAGTGGTATGTCAATATGAGAGCATGATGTATTCAGGTGGCACAATTTGGTGTGAATTGACCCTGTCTTTTCCCCAGGTCTCTGTGCGTCCTACCGTATCCCCTGGTCAGTGAGCTTACTGTCTCCTCCCCAGGTCTCTGTGCGTTCTACCATATCCCCTGGTCAGTGAGCTTACTGTCTCCTCCCCAGGTATGTACTTGAGGCCCCTATGTGGAATGTGGGACCCACATATGCAAGGAATTCAAATACAGGTACTTCGCTAAATTCCGTTGTCCAGTCATCAGCCTCACTGCTTCCTCCTCCATAAGGTCCAGGAGCACTGTTTTAAACCTCTCCTTGCTTATCTAAATCTTCTGCGTCCTGTGCTGCATCCATATTCTGTGTGCACTTCCATGCTCATTGCACAATTACTTTTCTACAATTACTTTCTACAATTACTTTTTCCACCATCAGGTCTTCACATTCTTCATCGCTGCCATATGTTATCTAAGGTTCTTCATCATCCTCTATCATTGCCAGCGGTCCAGCGTATAGTGCTCACCAGCCATTCTACGTATATATGTTTTGGTGTTATGCAATCTAAAACCACATCAACAAACACACATCAGGCTTACCTTCAACCCAAAAGTGTACGAGAAAACGGCTAACGATGAACAAAGAAAGAACATCTGCCAGTTGCTAAGTAATCCTTTAAGCCCGCCATCTCCGTTTTTGACTCGCGCAACCGTATAATCTAACTCGCTAAACTCCCTCAATTTAGGCATAAAGCGGAAGGGCAAATCATCCTGTACACAAGTAAAAAACCTAACCCTAAGTGTTGTTGAATAAATGTTTTGTGGCATGCGTCTCATTGCGCTTACGGTCATATCAATACGTCATGTAATGCGCCAATTGGTGCTTATGTATGGTGTGGCAAAATTCACATTTTTGAAATAGCACACTTTTTTGAAACGATGCATTATTTTTATGTAACACATTTTTGAAATAGCACACTTTTTTTCAAACAATACACTTTTATATGTGACACATTTTTACATAACACAATTTTGTGCCACTTAAAAATTGTATCATGAAAGAATTGTGTGACTTAAAAATTGTGTCATGAAAGAATTGTGTCTCTTAAAATTGTGCCACTTAATAATTGTGCCTCTTAAAAATTGTGTGACTTAAAAGTTATGTCACTTGAAAATTGTGTCACTTAAAAATTGTGTATATGTCGCTTGGTTTACGTACATTTTTATTTCTATCGCCGCTTAATTAGATTTCTTTGACGTACAATTGGGGGATCACTAGAGGCGAGCATAGGGCCATAGGTGGCCCCGGGGGAGGGGGCTGGAAGGCCTTGGCTACCCCCTCCCCGAGCTATGGCGCCACTCAACACCCCCCCCCACTCCTTCCACCCCATAAAATAGGGTTCAAATTAGAATAATGTGAACAGACTACAGAATGTGGCTGTTACTGTTAGTGTAATAGAGCTTTGAACACTCGCTTGTATGCATAATTAGCGACAAACAGTTATGAAATCTAACATACCACGCCCCATTAGGTCCCTGTTAATGCTGGGGCCACCTATGCAATTGGGGCACATTTCGAACGTCTCGAATTCAAATAGTGCAGTTACTAAAAGAAAAAAATTTCCACGAAGTGGGAGGTATAAAACATGTATGTTTTCAAACAATTTTCAACTCCATTAAAAAACAACTCTTTATTGTTTGTTTCACCATCATGGAATTACTATGGGTCGGGATAGGAATGTAGGTGTTTCACCGTGTTACTTCCAACGCATGCAAGCGGGGAATATAATCTTAACAATGCTGTGTACGTCATTTCCAGTAAACTATCTCTTGCATGTCTGCTTGTGCACAGGATTATTTCCGTGACCAACAATCTGTGCAATTGATATGCCCACTCTACATGGAGCAAATGCAAATTTCTATGGCGGATCAAATCCATGAGTTATGACGCGCGCCTCTATACATGTACAGCATATAATTAAGGGAAAGTCTTATGAGAAAAATTGAAACAGCCTTTATAGATTTATCTGATAATTAATTCGGGTATTTCAAATAGAGTTTAGTTTAGTTGTGTGTGTGTGCATGTGTGTGCATGTGCTTATGTGTGTATACATGTATGTATGCAATCAAGCTTCATAAAAAATACGTTCAAACATGAATACAAAAGTACTTTTTGAAACAAATGCTAGGTTAAAATAACAAGAACGTTGCAGACCATTTTAATTTTCAAAAAACAAACAAATATTATTGGTTAAAACTACAGTTGCTAGATGTATCTATTGTACAATGTTATTGGTACATTGAATTTGCTTGTTTCACCTAGACTTTAGTGAAATTGATGTAATTTTTGTACAGTTGAAATGACTAGTTTCTTTCAACTATATAGGCATAAAGTTAAATAATCATATAAAATAGCTGTACTTTAATTTTATTTCCATAACTGTTAATACTGCTAAAACAACATTTTAAACTGTTACCTGAGTTTCAATTGTTTTAACCATTTAAAAACATGTAGTTGCAACAATACTTTTTTAGTGTTCTTAACACTTTTTTAAATATGGGCTGATCGCAATGACATTAGTCATCAACGTAAAACAGACAAGAATATCTAAAACACTTAATTTTTTCTTTATGTCAGTTGTCCTAGTCATACTTTAAACATCATTGGTCAAATAATAACTTGTGCATTAAGTACTTATGCTTTATTGCATAATGTAATGTTTGCGCACTTGCTGAGAAATGATCCACACTATATAGAAACAACTTTTGTGCTTTAAGGTGCGTGCGGTGTAGAAGTGCACAAGGGTAAACAAGCGCAAGATCAAATGCATGCAACACACTACAGCAACGGATGATAGTGTAATAAGTGTCAGCTCGTTGGGGATGAACGATGACAGTGGACGTCCATCTACTTTAATAGAAACATGCAACTGCTTGCACGCGCAAAATGCCAAGCCAAATGGCGCCAGTACCGCAAGTGAAGAGAATGCTGCGCTTATTGATGACATGCAGATTTGTTAGAAGATATAACAGCGAAGAGAAGCAGAATTTAAGATCATGCACTTTTTAATCGCTTTCCTCAATTAAGAGTCTGTATGTTTTTGCTATAGCTAATTAGAGTGATTCAGTCTGCCCGCGTTTATACTTGTTGTACGTTCTACCCTAAGAACTTCCAAAAACATGTACTATTTTACCATCCTTTCCTTTATTTGCTGACTACTTTTGCCAACGTAGGTTTTCAGACAGGGCAGTATCAATCGAGTGATCTTGATTCTAGTTTTTCAATCTGTACACTGATGAACCAATGCAGGAGCTACTAGTTCTGACTACTATATGATCTATGTTTATTAATAGTTCCTCTTAGAACACAGTACCAATCATGGCATTGACATCTATTTACGTGTTTACCAAATAAAGTACTTTTGTATTCATGTTTGAATGTATTTTTATGAAGCTTGATTGCGTACATACATGTGTACGCACATAAGCACGTGCACACACATGCACACACACACAATTAAACACTATTTGAAATACTCTTAGCACAGAATTAATTATCAGATAAATCTATAAAGGCTATTTCCATTTTTCTCACAAGACTTTCCCTTAATATATGCTGCACATGTATAGAGGCGCGCATCATAACTCATGGATTCGATCCGCCATAGAAATTTGCATTTGCTCCATGGTAGAGTGGGCATATCAATTGCACAGATTGTTCGTCACAGAAATAATCATGTGAAAAGCAGACATGCAAGAGATAGTTTCCTGGAAATGACGTACACAGCATTGTTAAGATTAAATTCTCCATTTGCATGCATTGGAAGTAACACGGTGAAACACCTACATTCCTATCCCGACCCATAGTAATTCCATGATGGCGAAACAAACAATTTTTAAGAGTTGCTTTTTAATGGAGTTGACAATTGTTTGGAAATATACATGTTTTATAGCTCCCACTTCATGGAAATTATGTGATTTTTTTCTTTTAGTAACTGCACTTTTTGAATTTGATATAATCGAGACGCTTGAAATGTGCCCCTATTACATAGGTGGCCCCAGCATTAACAGGGACGTAAGGGGCGTGGTATGTTAGATTTCATAACTGTTTGTTGCTAATCGAGAGTTACGTTAGTAACTCTCATATAGGATTTGACCCCGATTATGAATGTCATTAAAAAAACGCGACCCGCTTCTAACAAGACTCCCGACGAGCGGATGGCTTACCTTGTTATCGTCGTCGTACAAGAAGGCAACAACAAGCAGTTTCGTGTTTGTTTGATGTCACAAAACCGCGTGGTTGTAGAGAACAAAACAATTTTTGAAACTCGTACCCAGTCCCACGTATTTCTCGTTCTTCTTCTTCTTCTTCTTGTTCTTGTTCTTGACCACGCATAACTCGGGATAGGAACACTTTTAAGAAATGAAAATCACACCAATGGCTTCAGAATTCACTGGCATTTTCGCTTCTGTGGTCAAAACGTCTCGAGGCTACATGACATTTATCGGTGGTTGTGTTAGCAAATCACGTATAGCTTACTGCACTGACACGACTCGGATAGGTCCTACGTCGCTCTTTATACGAAGTACTAGCAGTATACATCAAATGTGTACGGTCTGGGCACTACACGTAGTGGTAATTAACTTTGGCGGTTATGTATTTTTAATAACGTGCACGTGCGTACTATAATCATTCTTGTTATTCGATCGTTTAGGTTTGACGCTCTTTGTAACTTAGTGAAGTTTTTTTTTCTCAAAATGCCTTCATGCACGTCAGGATAAGAAGAAAGCCAAACGACGAGCATAGTACCTCAAAACTAGAGACGACGTATTAGATTCAGCCCGAGCGGAACTACAAAGCAGAGCCTGAAAAGAAGCGGGCCTCTCAAACGTGAAAACTATCGAGCAGAGCCTGAAAAGAAACGGATCTCTCGACGCGCAAGGTATCGAGATGCGATTAGTAGGGGGGGGGGGGGGGGGGGGGGGGGGGGGGAGAGGGTGCTGTCTGCTTCTGGCCCGATACAAAATGCGTTTGTGGGTTCGATCGCGCTGGGGCGACAATTAATAACCTCTCTTCTATTTCGGCCGCCCCTTAAAAGCCCCCTCAGATCCTGAAAAGGAACGGACCTCTCGACGTGCAAGGTATCGAGCAGATCCTGAAAAAAGATAGCGATATTGCCATAGTCCTGAACGTGCATCTCGCTCGGCGAAAAGAGTTAAGGTCACTCAATGGTATGTCGTTCTCATATCAAGATGGATTACTTAACATGCTATACGGCTCATAATCGGGTATGAATAAAAATCAATGAAACAAGTAAATAAAAACATTCTCTATGAGAAAGTTGGTGGCATATAGGATTTGAAGGCAATGGTGGTGTAAAAAGGAAGGAAACAAGGGTCTAGTAATAAGGAAAAATGGAATAGTCCTATATTTAGCACATTTCTATATGTAGGATATAGTATGTTGTTCGTGTGCTAAATATAGGACTATTCCATTTTTCCTTATTACTAGACCCTTGTTTCCTTCCTTTTTACACCACCATTGCCTTCAAATCCTATATGCCACCAACTTTCTCATAGAGAATGTTTTTATTTACTTGTTATACATACAAGTGAGTGTTAGAACTTAGAAGCTCTATTATGCTAACAATAACAGCCACATTCTGTAGTCTCGTCACATTATTCTAATTTGAACACTAGTTTACGGGGTGGAAGGGGTGGGGGTGTGGAGTGGCGCCATAGCTCAGGGAGGGGAGAGGCAAGGCCTTCCGGCCCGGCCACCCCCCCGGGCAGTCTATGGCCCTATGCTTGCTTCTAGTGAGCCTCCAAATGTATGTCAAAGAGATCTAATTAACGGCGATAGAAATAAAAATGTACGGAAACACAAGTTTTAAGTGACACAATCTTTTCGTGACACAATTTTTTTGTGACACTATTTTTAAGTGACATAACTTTTAAGTGACACAATTTTTTCGTGACAATTTTTAAGTGACACAATTCTTTCATGACACAATTTTTAAGTGGCACAAAATTGTGTCACGTAAAAGATGTGTCACATAAAAAAGTGTATCGTTTGAAAAAAGTGTGCCATTTCAAAAATTTGTCACAAAAAAGTGCATCGTTTGGAAAAAGTGTGCTATTTCAAAAATGTGTCACATAAAAATAGTGCATCATTTGAAAAAAGTGTGCTATTTCAAAAATGTGAATTTTGGCACAGATTCCACACCATACTTATGGCACTGCTGTTTGCAGCTGAACACAAATTATTCAGATAATTGGCTAATGCGGTATACCTTTTGAATGGTGTAAAATACTTTACTTTTAGAGCTCATTATAAATCGTACGTTTTGTGATCCACATTTCATGCTTTTTTCAAGTCATAGCTTTGAGATGAATTGATCTTTCGTACACCCTATCATCGCACCAAGTAAAATCACCAATGCGCGCAACCTACAATATTACTCCAAACGCTGCGCATCGTTTTTATATGCCCGCATGATGGAGGCGGTAACAGTAAGGGGGTACTTTGATCGTGTGTAGCAAAGACAGTGACAATAGGATTTACATGTAGATCAGCAAGTTATGACATTAACAACACAGATCAAGAAGCATATTTACAACAATTAGAACAAGTCACAGTTTTGTTTTACCAACCTATGCGGCGTGTGTATTTTTGGAACAATCAGTGTGGTTTGAATGGAGCATCACTACATTAACAAAGATCAGGAGCGATGCAGGGTGTGTGTTCGCTTGCTCGTGGCACCTGATAAGAAACCAAAGCGTTCAAATCAATGCACAGAGTTTGCAGCAGATTTACACTTGGTATTCTATTAACAACATTCACCCATGGCACTCAAATTCTGTTATTAATGCATACAAGTTATGAGGGTGATATTGATAGCTGAGATGAGGGTACAGGTGGTTGAGATGAGACTGGTAATGGTGGCTGAAATGAGGCTAGTACTGGTGGCTGAGATGACAGGTAGATGAGGCTGGTACTGGCTGAAATAAGACTGGTACAGGTGGCTGAGATGAAGGTAGTACTGGTGGCCAAGATGAGACTGGTACAGGTGGCTGAGATGAGGTTGGTACATGTGGCTGAGATGCCGGTACAGGTGGCTGAGATGAGGCTGCATGGTACTGGCTTATATAAGACTGGTATAGGGTGCCTGAGGTGAGGCTGGTACTGGTGGCTGAGATGAGATTTGTACAGGTGCCTGAGGTGAGGCTGGTACTGGTGGCTGAGATGAGATTTGTACAGGTGGCTGAGATGAGGCTGGTACTGGCTGAGATGAGACTGGTACAGGTGGCTGAGATGATGCTGGTACTGGTGGCCAAGATGAGACTGGTACAGGTGGCTGAGATGAAGCGGTACTAGTGGTTGAGATAAGACTGGTACAGGTGGCTGAGATGAGGCTGGTACTGGTGGATGAGATGAAGCTGGTACTGGTGGCCAAGATGAGACTGGTACAGGTGGCTGAGATGAGGCTGGTACAGTGGCTGAGATGAGGCTGGTACTGGTGGCGAAGATGAGACTGGTACAGGTGGCTGAGATAAGGCTGGTTGCATGGGAATGGGATTGATATGACAAAGGTGCTGTTTAATCAGAATGAAGGAGGCTAACAGCACCAAAATATACATAGAGTAGGACATAAGTAAGATCCAACAGTTGCTCTGAACGATGAAAGAACAACTGCTGTTCATTGCCCTACATAACGCGCCGCCAATCCCACATTAGGACCTACTAGTAACGATACTCCCGGTATTTCTTGCTAACTTTTAGTACATTTGTTCGCCGTCAGAATAAAACTGTGGCTACAAACCATTGCAAATTGCTATTAGTACCTTTAGTTCCCTTTACGAATCAACCTTTATTCCTATTGTCGCAGGCGTGGAGAATCGCTTCTGTATCGAAGAGGTACGCAAAGACGAACTCGCCTTCAAGGCCCGTAGCTTGCCGTAGCAAGTTGACTACACTTCGTGGTTTGCGAAACAAATAGAAAATAGGTGTTCCTTTCCTTGTACTGTGTTAAAATGCCGATTAGTCCATCGGTGAACTCACGTTCCAAAGGTCTTCGGTTGTCAAGGTCGTTGTTAAGGGCATTACATAATCAATTCGGAAACACGCTCAAAACATTGGGCCGCAAACAAACAGCAGTGATGGCAGGTAATCAGTTTTAATTAATAGCCCTGTTCTGGTCTGGACGAATCGTCGCATAGCCCAACCATTGAGACGCCTGCATTGTCGAGCTCCAGGTTTGACACAGCCACTGCTCAATAAATAGAAATTATCGTGACATTACGGAGCATCTGCATTCTGATTGTACGGTTAAAAATCGCCCGGGCATAGGACCAATCTAGGCAGTTTCCCAAACTACTTCTCGCGTAGCCAGAGATAATATATAGATTATCTCTGGCGTAGCGGTAATGTAATCCATCCGCAGCTGCCAGTGTGGTCTGGGTACGAGACTACCGCACATACGGGCGCGCGCAAACACACACCAGTGGCGGTGTGGCTGGGGGGGCAAACCAGTATTTCTCCGCATAATCACCAGTAAACTAGAAAATACTGACAAATATGCGAACGTACGCAGGTTTGCCCCCCCAGCCACACCGCCACTGTGTCACACACACACACACACACACACACACACACACACACACACACACACACACACACACACACACACACACACACACACACACACACACACACACACAGACTCACACACTCATACACACACACACACGTCCACAATTCAGTATTACGACCCGTGCTGAGCGTACAGTTTTCATACTTACATATGTACTGCTCCACTGAGGCATTCGATGATTCGTTCGTCGGAAGCGCTGCCGGGGGAAGAAGCTATACTGGGACACGCCTCCCGTTGTTTCGGGCCTGGACTCATGTGGCATTCCAGGAACGACCACGAGTTCCGATTCCAAACATTTTGTTAAATCGGATATCGGTTATATTATAATTAGACGATGGTTATTTGGTTAATTCGTGTTTACAGCAGAATGAAATAATGGCTATTATGTAGGGTCCGTGGATAAAAGTGCCATTCAATTTTCCAATTCTTCGAATATATTAAAATTTACATTTTCGATCAATTTTTCCAATTTTCACGCAATTTTCTTCAATTTTCTAATTTTTCTAATAATTGAAAATTTTAGTTTTTGACCATATTTATGCAATTATCTCAATTTTGGCATCGTGCATCATTGATTTTCCGTCGCGCGTTCAATTTTCTATTGTGTAAAATAATTGGAAATTGCATACTTAAATTTTAACGCATGCTGCCTGGGTCCGTGTACCTTTAGAGCACTCCGCGTCCCAATCAGTTGAAATATTTGGAATATGATTTTCTATCACGAAATTGATGCAAACATCTCATTGCTGGACATTTCGGCCATTTGAAGTTAGTCATTCGGAATATACGTCACCGCACATATAAATATCTTAACTCCTAAACTTCAAATGGCCGAAAGCTCAAACTCGTTTGAAATTTTACTTCCTCGTACGATTTGAACTAAATTCTATTCCCTCATTCCCTGTTGCCTTATTTATAATTTTACTTGGTTTTCGCTTTAAAAGTCTAAACTTATAAACCCCATATCCCAATCAGTCAAAATAATTGGAATATTATTTTCTATCACGAAATTGGTGCAAACCTCTAATTACTGGACCGGAAGTTTAGTCATTCGGAATATACGTCACCGCGCATATAAATATCTAAACTCCTAAACTTCAAATGGCCGAAAGCTCAAACTTGTTTGGAATTTTACTACCTTGTACGATTCGGACTAAATTCTATCCCCTCATTCCCAGTTGCCTTATTTATAATTTTACTTGGTTTTCGCTTTAAAACTCTAAACTTCTAAACTCCCGATACTCAACGGTTCAAAAGTTTAGAAATTTAGGTTTTTAGTTGTAAACTCAACGGTTCAAATGTTTAGAAATCTAGTCAACGGTTCAAATGTTTAGAAATTTAGGTTTTTAGTTGTAAACTCAACGGTTCAAATGTTTAGAAATTTAGGTTTTTAGTTGTATACTCAACGGTTCAAATGTTTAGGTTTTTAGTTGTAAACTCAACGGTTCAAATCTTTAGAAATCCAGGTTTTTAGTTGTAACTCGCTTATATATCCATCGTCCAAGCCTCGGTTAGTGACTTAGAGAGTTTTCATGACTTTTGGTGCAAAAATCAAATTTGGTCGAGTTCAATCCCGAAGATGTCAAATCTGTTTATGTATTTGGTTATCCATATCCTCGTCTGTCCGGTTCCAGGAACCCACGTCGCTGAAGTTAATTGGGCTGACGCTTTGTGAGAATAAAAAAGAAGTACGCAAGCCTGAGCTAAACGGTTACGGGCCAGGTATACGCGGGCTTCAAAGATAGCGCCAGTGGCATCTTAGCATTTTGTTGGTGCAGGCGCACACTGATGGCTGCTATGCACATATGCATCCCTGTGTCAGTTTATCCAGAAAACGTGTGGGTGGGTGTATTTGTGTGTACATGTACATGTACAGGTTTGCATTTGCAAATGCAGCCAGCATTATGGTGTGTAATGGTATTGTGTGTGTGTGTGTGTGTGTGTGTGTGTGTGTGTGTGTGTGTGTGTGTGTGTGTGTGTGTGTGTGCATGTGTGTGTGTGCGTGTGCGTGTATGTGTGTGTGTGTGTGTGGACTATGTGTGTGTGCAAGGGGTTCATGTTTTTGTGGCTGTATTTGATTGGCTTACCTTTTGGACTGTGGCCACACCCTCTTACATATTATGCTATCAGCTTGCTTTAAAAAAACATAGTACCTCCCTCTCTGGCCCCTCCTCCTCATGAATGAGGACATCAGTAGAAGATAGCTGCAGTGTTCCATGATGACCACACCCACCCAGCCCTCAAAAATACTGTGGTTTGAGGAAATCTTATCTGGCCATGGTATAGCACTTGACATACGTTCCAATGCTCTCTAAGGCAATTTCATTGGCTTACAGACTAAAATTCAAGCAAATGGATGCTTAATGCAGCTCATCCAGGATGGATGGGTTGTTGGTATCTGACACTATGGAAGCTGGATAGTCAATTAAGTAGATAAAAGGGTGCTGTAGTAACGTATCTGGTTTTGTCGGATGATCCGCCTTAACTAGACGGGTGCCCCCCACCCTTTGTTTTTTTTTTAAGGTTCACTTTCAAAGTGATCAGTAGTGATGTGTAACAAGCACTTGTCCTCTTTCTCAGTTAGAGCCTCAGTCACCTGCTGAGTGCAGAAATTCTCCTCGAGTGGTCCTCCAGGGATGGCACTGTGCACAGATGGTTTGGTTTGCAACTCCCAGATGGATAAACAACCTTGCTTGTATAGTACCTGCATTAGACCTTTAGCATGCAGTAGTCAACTAGCTGCCACACCCCTGCAATTGTTGCACGTGAAAATCTATTCCATTTGATGTATACTATATCTACCCTCGAGGGATTGCTCCAGTTGTAGCCATTACCACTTGTCTTTGACATGCTTTTGGGCTTAGACTACTAACCTAGTTTGTCTATAATCTCATCACCTCCCGTTCCCATGACCATAAATACCTAAATATCAAACCTAATTTCCTGCACAGCCATGCCAGAGATTATATTAGGGGATTGGGAGCTGATCATGCACGTTTCACTGTACCTATGCACAGAATATCCGAGGTAGTGTTAATATTAATCACACCTCTGAATTTATGGATTCTTGGTGAAAGACCATTGGATTTGGAGTTGTCTCTCTTACAAAATAAGCCATAAAGTTTACTGTAACTTGATCAACAAATAAATGTAGCTCTAGGAATATGATTTGACAATGCAATCTTTTTATGTTAGCCAAATTCATATCTGCTATTTTTTTGCTTCGCACTTGTGAAAGGATGGTATTCATTCCCTGGGTAACTGCTCGTTACCTGTTGAAGCTTTAGTTTCTGTTTTGTTTAAATGTCTTGTACTGTGCATTGATGAAGGTTTTAACTTTTAAGAGTGATCCTTGCCAATGTTTTGCTGCAAGATCCTGAAAACATGATTTGGTACACAGGACACAGCTTGAAGTTGTGTTGTGTGGTTACTGTAATGCAGCGTGAAACTGGCACCAAATTTTAGTACAGTCTAAACCCATGCATATGCCAATATACATTTTGGGTCACGTTTATGGTTTGAAATTAATTTTGTTTTCATGCATGGGTGGATCAAAATTTAGGCTTGGAAGAATTCCATAGTACACAGACCAGCTAAAGTGAAAGCCTATGACTGCTTGAAAGGCTTTCTGCTGCACTTGTGGTGTTCAGGGCAGATAGTGCACATGAGATGACAGTGTGTACAACAGAACTCCTCCGCAGGACCATTGCGTCCATCTATACATTCATAAAGAATATGTCACTGTTACTTGTAATCTTGGACACAAGCAGCTACCAAGATCGAGGTTCTGAGGGAGACCACTGGCCCCTCCCACTGGGATGTTCATTTTTTGTTCACAGGTGGGACACTTGAACACTTGTTGGGAACCACTTTTCTCTATCACAGAATGTATGCATACTGATAGACGGAGTGCAGACATACATGTAGTAGAATTCTTGGATGACTGCGATAACAACTTGGTATACCTATCCTGCCCAGCCCCTCTCCCCACTCATTTACCTGCTATGGAATTCATTTGTCCCCATGGCTAAGCATATGGAATTTCTGCTGAACTATAAAATATCGTGCTCAGACACCATTACATCTCACATGGGTCTGGATACAAAACATGATAGTTATAATTACTGGTACAGTACAAAGCAGTGCAACAAAAACAAAAACTGGTTGGGAAGGGGGGGGGGAGGGATTTGTCTATGGTATCAATACATGCATGGCTCCTTGCATCCAAATACCCAGGGCAGGACACTGGAACCCACAGACTTGATGTATACATCATTTCCAATTATGCATAGTTATGTGTCACACTTGATTCCCTTTTTCTTGTTGTTATCAAAAACAGACCTGAATAGCAGGATATATGTGTGCATGTTCAGAGTCATCATTAAAGATCAATGAGCATAGCATTATGTGAGCAGGTGTACCGCATGTACAGCTGGGAGGGAGGAGAGTGTGGAATGGTAGGGAAAACACACAACACAGAGCTGTAGATAATCTATTCACTGGGTTGGATCTGTAGTGTGATCTTTTGCTGGTTATCCAAGCATTCACAGTTTGTTTTCGGCCATTTTCAGCCTCTGTTCCAGAATGGTCTATGTAAGATGATGAAATGGAAAATAATCTCACACCTATTAAACCTTTGGTCTCACTAAACATACAATGAGGCATATTAACCAAACAACAAATAAAAATGTTCTTTTGATATTTACATGGCGACCTGATGTCGACATAATATCTTCCTAGGTAGTATGACATCTTTCTTTCTTCTTCATTAAGAATCACATGGTGGAGAGGATCTGGGTTGAATTTTAACGTGCAACTATCCAATGAAAAGCAGGTCTGATTGATATGGATAAAGAAGGAAGCTTGGACAATGCTGTACACTGCTTTATCCTGGTTTGAAATAAATGTTGGAGCAATGATGACAGCATAATAGTTCTTTGAATCAGCACCACGTCTCATCTGATGTGGGAATTCCTGCATGTGTAGCTGTACATGTTTCTGCCTCCATTTGTTGAATAGCAGGAAAGCTTTTAAGAACAGGTGAACATTGTAACATTAATGTCACAATTTACATTTCCTATTTGAAACTTGCTGTCATATTTAACAGCATTCGAGTCTGGTTCCATTCATTAGAAATACATGTTCTGTAAATTTATACAAAAAGGCTTTGCATAAGTGCAAAACACGACAAATGCCATCACTTGACTGATTTTTGGTGTATGTACTGATTTCAGATTTAATGTGTATGGAATGTTGCACGAGATTCAAATGTGACCCCTGTGGATAGATTTATATACACACCAGTAAATAAAAACATTCTCTAACAAGATCTGTTGTTGGTATATAGGATTGACCAATGGTGGTGTAAAAAGCACGAAAACAAGTGTGACAGAAATTTTGAAATAGGCCTATATTAGCCCATGTGTGCTAAATATAGGCCTATTTCAGTAAAATTTCTGTCACACTTGTTTCTGTGCTTTTTACACCACCATTGGTCAATCCTATATACCAACAACAGATCTTGTTAGAGAATGTTTTTATTTACTTGTGTGTATATAAATCTATCCACAAGGGTCACACTTGAATCTCGTGCAACATTCCATACACATTAAATCTGAAATCAGTACATACACCAAAAATCAGTCAAGTGATGGCATTTGTCGTGTATTGCACTAATGCAAAGCCTTTTTGTATAAATTTACAGAACATGTATATCTAATGAATGGGACCAGACTTGAATGCTGTTAAATATGACAGCAAGTTTCAAATAGGAAATGTAAATTGTGACATTTATGTTACAATGTCCACCTGTTCTTAAAAGCTTTCTTGCTATTCAAAAAATGGAGGCAGAAAACATGAACTGTTACTCATGCAGGAATTCCCACATCAGATGTGATGTGGTGCTGATTCCAAGAACTATTATGCTGTCATCATTGTTCCAACATTTATTTCAAACCAGGATAAAGCAGTGTACAGCATTGTCCAAGCTTCCTTCTTTATCCATATCAATCAGACCTGCTTTTCATTGGATAGTTGCACGTTAAAATTCAACCCAGATCCTCTCCACCATGTGATTCTTAATGAAGAAGAAAGAAAGATGTCATACTACCTAGGAATATATTATGTCGACATCAGGTAGCCATGTAAATATCAATAGAACATTTTTATTTGTTGTTTGGTTAATATGCCTCATTGTATGTTTAGTGAGACCAAAGGTTTAATAGGTGTGAGATTATTTTCCATTTCATCATCTTACATAGACCATTCTGGAACAGAGGCTGAAAATGGCCGAAAACAAACTGTGAATGCTTGGATAACCAGCAAAAGATCACACTACAGATCCAACCCAGTGAATAGATTATCTACAGCTATGTGTTGTGTGTTTTCCCTACCATTCCACACTCTCCTTCCTCCCAGCTGTACATGCTATACACCTGCTCACATAATGCTATGCTCATTGATCTTTAATGATGACTCTGAACATGCACACATATATCCTGCTATTCAGGTCTGTTTTTGATAACAACAAGAAAAAGAGAATCAAGTGTGACACATATAACTATGCATAATTGGAAATGATGTATACATCAAGTCTGTGGGGTCCCAGTGTCCTGCCCTGGGTATTTGGATGCAAGGAGCCATGCATGTATTGATACCATAGACAAATCCCCCCCCCCCCCCCCCAACCGGTTTTTGTTTTTTGTTGCACTGCTTTGTGCTGTACCAGTAATTATAACTATCATGTTTTGTACCCAGACCCATGTGAGATGTAATGGTGTCTGAGCACGATATTTTATAGTTCAGCAGAAATTCCACTTTGTTAAAGCCGTCATCCAATAATTCTACTACATGTATGTCTGCACTCCTTCTGTCAGTATGCATACATTCTGTGATAGAGAAAAGTGGTTCCCAACAAGTGTTCAAGTGTCCCACCTGTGAACAAAAAATGAACATCCCAGTGGGAGGGGCCAGTAGTCTCCCTCAGAACCTCGATCTTGGTAGCTGCTTGTGTCCAAGATTACAAGTAACAGTGACATATTTTTTATGAATGTATAGATGGACGCAATGGTCCTGCGGAGGAGTTCTGTTGTACACACTGTCATCTCATGTGCACTATCTGCCCTGAACACCACAAGTGCAGCAGAAAGCCTTTCAAGCAGTCATAGGCTTTCACTTTAGCTGGTCTGTGTACTATGGAATTCTTTCTAGCCTAAATTTTGATCCACCCATGCATGAAAACAAAATTAATTTCAAACCATAAACGTGACCCAAAATGTATATTGGCATATGCATGGGTTTTGACCGTACTAAAATTTGGTGCCAGTTTCACGCTGCATTACAGTAACCACACAACACAACTTCAAGCTGTGTCCTGTGTACCAAATCATGTTTTCAGGATCTTGCAGCAAAACATTGGCAAGGATCACTCTTAAAAGTTAAAACCTTCATCAATGCACAATACAAGACATTTAAACAAAACAGAAACTAAAGCTTTAACAGGTAACGAGCAGTTACCCAGGGAATGAATACCATCCTTTCACAAGTGCGAAGCAAAAAAATAGCAGATATGAATTTGGCTAACATAAAAAGATTGCATTGTCAAATCATATTCATAGAGCTACGTTTATTTGTTGATCAAGTTACAGTAAACTTTATGGCTTATTTTGTAAGAGAGACAACTCCAAATCCAATGGTCTTTCACTAAAAATCCATAAATTCAGAGGTGTGATTAATGTTAACACTACCTCGGATATTCTGTGCATAGGTACAGTGAAACGTGCATGATCAGCTCCCAATCCCCTAATATAATCTCTGGCATGGCTGTGCAGGAAATTAGGTTTGATATTTAGGTATTTATGGTCATGGGAACGGGAGGTGATGAGATTATAGACAAACTAGGTTAGTAGTCTAAGCCCAAAAGCATGTCAAAGACAAGTGGTAATGGCTACAACTGGAGCAATCCCTGGAGGGTAGATATAGTATACATCAAATGGAATAGATTTTCACGTGCAACAATTGCAGGGGTGTGGCAGCTAGTTGACTACTGCATGCTAAAGGTCTAATGCAGGTACTATACAAGCAAGGTTGTTTATCCATCTGGGAGTTGCAAACCAAACCATCTGTGCACAGTGCCATCCCTGGAGGACCACTCGAGGAGAATTTCTGCACTCAGCAGGTGACTGAGGCTCTAACTGAGAAAGAGGACAAGTGCTTGTTACACATCACTACTGATCACTTTGAAAGCGAACCTTAAAAAAAAAAAAAAGGGTGGGGGGCACCCGTCTAGTTAAGGCGGATCATCCGACAAAACCAGATACGTTACTACAGCACCCTTTTATCTACTTAATTGACTATCCAGCTTCCACAGTGTCAGATACCAACAACCCATCCATCCTGGATGAGCTGCATTAAGCATCCATTTGCTTGAATTTTAGTCTGTAAGCCAATGAATTTGCCTTAGAAAGCATTGGAACGTATGTCAAGTGCTATACCATGGCCAGATAAGATTTCCTCAAACCACAGTATTTTTGAGGGCTGGGTGGGTGTGGTCATCATGGAACACTGCAGCTATCTTCTACTGATGTCCTCATTGATGAGGAGGAAGGACCAGAGAGGGAGGTACTAATGGTAAAAAGAAGAGTTTTTTTAAAGCAAGCTGATAGCATAATATGTAAGATGGTGTGGCCACAGTCCAAAAGGTAAGCCAATCAAATACAGCCACAAATACATGAACCCCTTGCACACACACATAGTCCACACTCACACACACACACACACACACACACACACACACACACACACACACACCCACACATACACGCACACCTAATGTGCATAGCAGCCATCAGTGTGCGCCTGCACCAACAAAATGCTAAGATGCCACTGGCGCTAACTTTGAAGCCCGCGTATACCTGGCACGTAACCGTTTAGCTCAGGCTTGCGTACTTCTTTTTTATTCTCACAAAGCGTCAGCCCAATTAACTTCAGCGACGTGGGTTCCTGGAACCGGACAGACGAGGATATGGATAACCAAATACATAAACAGATTTGACATCTTCGGGATTGAACTCGACCAATTTTGATTTTTGCACCAAAAGTCATGAAAACTCTCTAAGTCACTAACCGAGGCTTGGACGATGGATATATAAGCGAGTTACAACTAAAAACCTAGATTTCTAAAGATTTGAACCGTTGAGTTTACAACTAAAAACCTAAACATTTGAACCGTTGAGTATACAACTAAAAACCTAAATTTCTAAACATTTGAACCGTTGAGTTTACAACTAAAAACCTAAATTTCTAAACATTTGAACCGTTGACTAGATTTCTAAACATTTGAACCGTTGAGTTTACAACTAAAAACCTAAATTTCTAAACATTTGAACCGTTGAGTATCGGGAGTTTAGAAGTTTAGAGTTTTAAAGCGAAAACCAAGTAAAATTATTAAAAAGGCAACTGGGAATGAGGGGATAGAATTTAGTCCGAATCGTACAAGGTAGTAAAATTCCGAACAAGTTTGAGCATTCGGCCGTTTGAAGTTTACAAATTTAGATATATATATGTGCGATGACGTAATTCCGAATGACTAAACTTCCGGTCCAGTAATTAGAGGTTTGCACCAATTTCGTGATAGAAAATAATATTCCAATCATTTTGACTGATTGGGATATGGGGTTTATAAGTTTAGACTTTTTAAGCGAAAACCAAGTAAAATTATAAATAAGGCAACAGGGAATGAGGGAATAGAATTTAGTCCAAATCGTACGAGGAAGTAAAATTTCAAACGAGTTTGAGCTTTCGGCCATTTGAAGTTTAGGAGTTTAGATATTTATATGCGCGGTGACGTATATTCCAAATGACTAACTTCAAATGGCCGAAATGTCCAGCAATGAGATGTTTGCATCAATTTCGTGATAGAAAATCATATTCCAAATACTTCAACTGATTGGGACGCGGAGTGCTCTAAAGGTACACGGACCTGCCTGGTCCGTGTACTTTTAGAGCACTCCGCGTCCCAATTAGTAAAAATATTTGGAATATGATTTTCTATCACGAAATTGATGCAAACATCTCATTACTGGACATTTCGGCCATTTGAAGTTAGTCATTCGGAATATACGTCACCGCGCATATAAATATCTAAACTCCTAAACTTCAAATGGCCGAAACCTCAAACTCGTTTGAATTTTTACTTCCTCGTACGATTCGGACTAAATTCTATCCCCTCATTCCCAGTTGCCTTATTTATAATTTTACTTGGTTTTCGCTTTAAAACTCTAAACTTCTAAACTCCCGATACTCAACGGTTCAAATGTTTAGAAATTTAGGTTTTTAGTTGTAAACTCCACGGTTCAAATGTTTAGAAATTTAGTCAACGGTTCAAATGTTTAGAAATTTAGGTTTTTAGTTGTAAACTCAACGGTTCAAATGTTTAGAAATTTAGGTTTTTAGTTGTAAACTCAACGGTTCAGATGTTTAGAAGTTTAGGTTTTTAGTTGTAAACTCAACGGTTCAGATGTTTAGAAATTTAGGTTTTTTGTTGTAACTCGCTTATATATCCATCGTCCAAGCCTCGGTTAGTGACTTAGAGAGTTTTCATTACTTTTGGTGCAAAAATCAAATTTGGTCGAGTTCAATCCCCAAAGATGTTAAATCTGTTTATGTATTTGGTTATCCATATCCTCGTCTGTCCGGTTCCAGGAACCCACGTCGCTGAAGTTAATTGGGCTGACGCTTTGTGAGAATAATAAAGAAGTACGCAAGCCTGAGCTAAACGGTTACGTGCCAGGTATACGCGGGCTTCAAAGTTAGCGCCAGTGGCATCTTAGCATTTTGTTGGTGCAGGCGCACACTGATGGCTGCTATGCACATATGCATCCCTGTGTCAGTTTTTCCAGAAAACGTGTGGGTGGGTGTATCTGTGCATGTGTGTACATGTACATGTACAGGTTTGCATTTGCAAATGCAGCCAGCATTATGGTGTGTAATGGTATTGTGTGTGTGTGTGTGTGTGTGTGTGTGTGTGTGTGTGTGTGTGTGTATGTGTGTGTGTGTGTGTGTGCGTGTGTGTGTGTGTGTGTGTGTGTGTGTGTGGACTATGTGTGTGCAATGGGTTCATGTATTTGTGGCTGTATTTGATTGGCTTACCTTTTGGACTGTGGCCACACCCTCTTACATATTATGCTATCAGCTTGCTTTAAAAAAACTCTTCCTTTACCATTAGTACCTCCCTCTCTGGCCCCTCCTCCTCATGAATGAGGACATCAGTAGAAGATAGCTGCAGTGTTCCATGATGACCACACCCACCCAGCCCTCAAAAATACTGTGGTTTGAGGAAATCTAATCTGGCCATGGTAGGTATAGCACGTTCCAATGCTCTCTAAGGCAATTTCATTGGCTTACTGACTAAAATTCAAGCAAATGGATGCTTAATGCAGCTCATCCAGAATGGATGGGTTGTTGGTATCTGACACTGTGGAAGCTGGATAGTCAATTAAGTAGATAAAGGGGTGCTGTAGTAACGTATCTGGTTTTGTCGGATGATCTGCCTTAACTAGACGGGTGTCCTCCACCCTTTATTTTTTTTAAAGGTTTGCTTTCAAAGTGATCAGTAGTGATGTGTAACAAGCACTTATCCTCTTTTTCAGTTAGAGCCTCAGTCACCTGCTGAGTGCAGAAATTCTCCTAGAGTGGTCCTCCTCCAGGGATGGCACTGTGCACAGATGGTTTGGTCTGCAACTCCCAGATGGATAAACAACCTTGCTTGTATAGTACCTGCATTAGACCTTTAGCAGTAGTCAACTAGCTGCCACACCCCCCTGCAATTGTTGCACGTGAAAATCTATTCCATTTGATGTATACTATATCTACCCTCCAGGGGATTGTTCCAGTTGTAGCCATTACCACTTGTCTTTGACATGCTTTTGGGCTTAGACTACTAACCTAGTTTGTCTATAATCTCATCACTTCTCGTTCCCATGACCATAAATATCTAAATATCAAACCTAATTTCCTGCACAGCCATGCCAGAGATTATATTAGGGGATTGGAAGCTGATCGTGCACGTTTCGCTGTACCTATGCACAGAATATTCGAGGTAGTTTTAATATTAACAAGTAAATAAAAACATTCTCTAACGAGAGAGTTGTTGGTATATAGGATTGATCAATGGTGGTGTAAAAAGCATGGAAACAAGAGTGACAGAAATATTATTGGAAAATTGAAATAGGCCTATATTTAGCCCATTACTCAGGCATGTGTGGTGTATTGTGTGCTAAATATAGGCCTATTTCAATTTTCCAATAATATTTCTGTCACTCTTGTTTCCATGCTTTTTACACCACCATTGATCAATCCTATATACCAACAACTCTCTCGTTAGAGAATGTTTTTATTTACTTGTTTCATAAGTTTTTTTTCACCCTGTCATAGCAGTATCATAGTCAATAATCAAATGTAGGAAGAGGATGGACGATCCCCTTTATCTCTTAATGCAAGAACAAATAACTTTAATAGTACTGCTGGTGGTGGGGGCAGGGCTGATGGTGCAGGCAGGGCTGGTGATGCAGGCAGGAGCGCCAGTGGGGGCAGCGCTGGTGGTGCCGGCGGGAGTAGCTGCTGGTAGTGGTGTGGGCAGTGCTGCTGGTGGTGGTGGCAGAAGCGGTGCTTCTGGAGGTGGTGGGGTGAAGGGGAGAGGAGTTGGAGGATGAATGTACTCTTCCTCCTCCGACCCCTCGTTGGTGAAAAACCCGCGAAGGTCGTCAGCCATCTACATATACGTAACAGAGAGTATGATTAAATTTTTACTTCTTTATTTTTTAAAGCAAAGTGCAAAGCCTTTACACATGCACATAGAGTATTATTAAAATTTTACCTCTTTTTGCTAAGTGCACTATTCAGCGGATGAGTGGCTTTTATACCTGCAAAGCCTTAACACGTGTGCAGACTGTGAGTCCAATTCCATCATATTAATGACAGGGAGGGAAGGGGTGTATACGTGTCAGTTGTGCTAAAATTCTATTGGTCAAATTTGATGATCCAGTAAAAATGGTCCCATCTAAACATGGAGGTGTAGCCTACATTAAGTTGTATAGATGGGTAGTGTGGGAACTAAGGAAGTGAACTACATGGCAGCATGTAGATCGATCGATAAGGATATGTTCTCAGGTGAGGTAATATCTGTGGACAGGGTCTGCAGCTTTATGAGTGTGGGCAGAAGGTCTTTTTTATTTCACTACATAAATGTGAGTGTGCTGCTAGAAGTACCTTATGGTGGCTTGTCTTACTTACTGCTGCACAGGCAGTATGGGGAAAGGATATAGTTGGTACATGGGGAAAGGATATAGTTGCAGCTATTTAGTTCTCAGCCCTTGCAACTGTAGCTATATTCATACAGTTGCAACATTCACAGTACATGGCTAGACGAGGAAGTCTTCAGATAAGGAAGCTTTATCAGATTAAAACAATAGACACTACTGTACACACAGTTGAGTCACCATGCATGTGAAGTGAATGGTTTTGTGCAGATCCGTGGTGTACATAGTCGGGCGGGCCCTACTACCTACAGGTAGTAGGGTGGCAAACCCGACGAAACGCGGTAGTAGGGCCGCCCGACTATGCTGTACAAATGTTGCATGCACAACTTTTAAATGTTAATACAACATGTCATAACATACCTTTGAGTGGTAGTGGTAGTGGTAGTTCTGTGACCCCTGCGGTACCGCGTCCTCTCGGCAGCACATTTAGCCAATCGGACAGCGGGATCATTCCAATACCGATTCCTTTCAGATGCTTTAATGGTAGCTGATATTTCTCCCTTTTAGCAGCGCGATTTCCCCTTCATACCGCCGCCTTTTAGCAGCACGGTTCTCCTCAAGGTCCTCTTCATATCGCCGCCTTGGTAATCCTTTACTTTACGGGGACAATTGAAATTCATGATTACCATGATGCGATAAGCCTACCCACAAGTCGACAATAAATATGAATATCATTACATCTAAAAATCATTTCCCTCCATATTGGCATGCTCGCTGTCAGCGCACACCACCACCACTACCACCGCCGCCACATACTTCCTTGCCCCTAGCTTTACCACTAATGTTGCGGTCACTGTGGCACTACCCGCGCCCGCTCTTTCATGCAAGCGCTGTCCACGTGCTATTTTGTCACATGCCCCACGGCTGTTTGCGGCTGGAAACTTAGTTTATAAATAGAATTTTACGGTATTAGTTAACATCCTCTTAGCAACCAGCATAGCAACCAAGTATGCTTCGAAACGCTCGATGTGTCTGGTATCGGGTAGCAATGTACAAGGTTTGGCACGTAGCATATTGTGGGGCAGTCCTAGATGGATTTCGTGTCCCAGGCACGCAACTTCAGTTTTTGGTTCCTGTCAACTGCGCACGTGTTATTTGAGCTACGTTTACAACGAGTGGTTAGAGCGGTGTGCATAGAAGGTCACTTTTTCAGCTTCCTGCAGTTTTCCCAGCGATTCTGCCAACATATCTGTGTTCCTGTGTCATTACACAACACGTATAAAGTAACCAGGTATAATGAGTGTTTTTTTCTCGTATTCTATAACATGGCAAAAATCGTTGACTTTCACGTAGTTGGAGGTGAGCGCTTGCGTAAAGTCACACAATGGCGGAACATGCACACCATTTAGCAAAGATATGCAGGATTTGTGCTAGGCTTTGCACATCTACACGACGCAAAGTACCTATCTACAGTTGTATCTCATATGCTTCAGACCTATTAATTGTATTCGGAATAAGTATCAGCAATGATCTGCCATCCACACATCCTACCTCATTTTGCTACTTGTGCTACCAAACCATTGCATCTTATAAGAAGGCACTAGATAGCGGAAGATCATACAATGTGTGCACTGTGGTTTTTGATGGTTGGATGTCACACAATGACGATGTCTGTAGGGTGTGTGAGCAAGGGAGGAAATGTGATAGGGGAGGGAGACCAAAGAAGATCAAGTTAGATGGTAGGCCTCCAGAAATTCCAATCAGGAATTTAGTCCATCATATTGGATTGATAGCACCACCGCCTCTTGTACCATTTACTGAAGAGCCACCCAAATTGGTGGGTAATGCATCTAAAGATAGCGCTATGTGTCCACTGTGTCTCGAAGTCCTCAACAGCCCAATTGAGTTAGTTACATGTGGAGCTATAGTATGCTCCAAATGTTGCTGCTCTTGGCTTGAAGTCAAGCATGAGCTTGTGTGTCCCTGTTGTTATGGGGATCATTTGAAGGATGCTGCTACAATAAGACCACCATGTAGCCTTGTTTTAGACACACTAAGCAGTATCAGTGTTGCTTGCAGTCGATGCAAAAACAAATTTCCACTATCAGACTACACACCTCATTTGCAAAGCTCATGTCAGTATGTTCCAGTGGATGGTGTACTTCAAGAGATTCTTCACAATCCTGTGACTGAGCCCCTATCTCCTGTTGAGTCAGCATTACAGTCACATTTTGTGAGGCGTTCCCTGCTGCAAAGTCCAACAAAAGATGTACTAGTAGTAAAGACCTCAGGGAAGGTAAGTACTTAGCTCACAATTTTTAAAATTTCAGTCATTTATTACATACAATTCTCATAGCCACTCCATTTTGCACATATCAGTCAGGCTCAGGTTCCTACCAGCTCTGCGTCTTCCAAAACTGTGAAGAATCGAACCAAGAGCCTGAGTGATCTTCGTAGTTTTGTTAGTGCTGGTGACACAATGACTCAGCTGTCCAAAGAAGTGGAGGCTTGTACTCCTGAAGAAAGAGCCAAGCTTTTGGAAGTCATTTCATCTCAAACTGGAGATTTCAGAGTCTCCATTTCAACTGAGGATGCTTTAGCTATGAAAACAGAACTAAACATTTCTTGGAATAAGTTAAGAGCCATGAGGAGGTGAGAAACTATGTGCAGCATAAAACACTGTCCATAATACTCACTATTGTTTCAGGTGGTTACAGATGTGGAAGATTAGCATGAGCAGTGAAAGCAAGATGCGTGTCAGAGCTAATGATTTAATTGGAATCAACATTCATGCTGAAATGGTCCCCTTGTCATTCCAGCACAAAGATGGTGGGGAAGTGATAAAGCAAGCACCAATTGCTTTTATACCACATCTGTGGGATAGAATTGTCACAGTTCTAGAGCAGAATGAGAGTAGTGGGTATGTAATAGCATGCATAATTTTTCAATACTCTATTTTCATTTTAATGCATTGACTACAGCAAACTTACTTGGCACAATGGTGTCATTCCATCAGACGAAATATGGATCAAATTCGGTGGTGATAAGGGTGGTGGTACATTTAAGTTCTGTTTTCAGATTTTGAACGTTGCAGCACCTAATTCCACGGACTGTACCAACGTCATATCCCTGTTCGAAGCTGCTGATTCACTCACCAATCTTCGCATTTGTCTTGCACGGTACATCCAACAAGTGGAAGACATTTGTACACAAAATTGGAGGTGAGCATGAGTAAATGAGTTCTATATTGGATCAAAAGTACAAAATCCTAGAGAGAGAAGAATTAGACTGTTCATTTGTGGAGATTATGAGTTCCTAGGCAGAATATATGGTATCTCTGGTGCAAGTGGTAAATTTACTATTGCATTTGTACCACTAATCACACATGCAGCATCCTTTATAGGTCGTCACTGCTGCTTATGGTGTCTTATCATAGCAGAGAATCTGATCCTACAGCCAGGTCCAGGTGTACAGCCTGCAGAATGCAGAACAATTGAGTCACTCTGTGATGATCACTTGAGATTTATGCAATCAGGAGGGAATCATAAATGTGCCAAGTCATTCAATAATGTTATCAATCTGCCTTTTTTCTCTACAGTTCCCCTAACACAGGTAAAATCTTACTTATAGTGGATGTGCTTAATGTCTTTCTTCAAAGGTATGCCCCCCAGGTCTGCACATTACACTAGGGATCTTTCTAAGATTGTTCTCACTGATGGAAGAAGAGTGCCATTTATTGGATGTTAAGAATGACTTGAAGGCTAGTGATTGTGGTATTAGTTACATTCAGTACCATGAAGCACAAATAAAGAGAAGGGAACTGATGGATGAATCCCAAGGAGTGAAATCAAGTATCCAGATGCTGGAAGAGATTCTACTCCTAAATCTTTCTCTATCACCTGAGGAGCTAACAAATTATGCAACTGTGATTCATAGCATTTGCACATACATATGTGAAATGAAAAAGAGGGAAAGTGAACTGGTAAAGATATATTAAGTAAGCAATAAAATAAAAATTGCAGAAATCTTTCTTTTACAGGCATCTCAGCTAGCAAAACTCAATCGTACACTCCAAAAGGAGTTCCACAAAGAAGAAGGTCCCTTTGTCAAAGCTCTTGACAATGCATTGGCCTCCTTCCATGTACAGCGTCAAGCCTACTATAGTGGTGCATTTGTGGGCAACCATGTCCATAGAGCCCTAAAGGCAGGATGAAAATTTTTAAAGATATATGATGGTACTTTTCTCTCTATTAGGTCAACAACACTGCAACCCTCTGCAACAGCATTGTTAATGTAGCAAAACAACACTGTCCATCACTTTTGAGCGAAGTAGAAGTTATAAGCCAGAAGTATTTAAAGGTACTTACCCTATTTCAGAAGTGCCATACCACATATGATAAAAATGTGGTTACGGATGTTGAAGTTAATGCTCTAGGTATGTTTAATAAGCAGAAATAAATCCATTTGATTTAATGCTTATTTTATTTTTGTCCACAGAACAAGATATCAGCAACTTTATGCAGTTCTACCGTGTTAATTTCCCCAATGCAACAGTAACCCCTAAAATGCACATACTTGAGTCTCATGTGGTACCCTTCTTAAGACGATGGCATTTTGGTTTTGGCTACTTAGGGGAGCAGGGTATTGAAAGCATACATCCGTATTTCAATAACCTTGTTCGCACATATAACTCTGTTAAGCAACCTGCACAGAAATTATTATTAATGTTAAAAGAGCATATGTTACACGTAACACCAATTAATGTAGCTGCTAGGCCTGAAGTAAAACACTACAAAAAGAAAAGTAAGCAATTGTAGGTGAGCAAATGTCTGCGTATTCATGTATGTTCATTTAATTGCACTGGTGCAATTGTATTTCAGCTGAGATGCTACCTGAACAAACCTACATAATGTTTGTATAGTAATTAATACCTTTATGTGCGATTTTGTGATTCACTGTGTAATTATTATGAGTGTTTCATGACTTGTAGGTAGCCACATTGGATATGCAATATACGGATTAAAAAAAGGTCTCATAACAATTGCTCTGCATAATCTGGTAGCTAACTTGGCAAGCTTTTTAGTTCTTTTAAACATTTCCTTAGGAAAACTGCAGGAGTAGCAGTATAATAGAAATACGTTACGTGATTTATGGTCAAACAACGCGTGAAGTTATAGAAATTTAAAATCAGAAAGCACATAAAAACAGAGTCAGGGGACTGCTTCATTCATCTTAAAAGTTTTGAGACGTGGCTACGCTCCCACGCACTTGTAAGCCATTGTGAAGCGACATGCCTCCATGGTATCCAAGGAGGTTGCTAGGGGAAATTTTTACGCGGCGCGCGCGTACTAAGTTTCCATCGATTCAATGCAATAAAACAGCCGTGGCCCGTTTAATCCTACCTCGGCCTCGACTCGGAAATCCAATCCACAACTACAAGTTTCGGTACCAAGTTTCTTTCACTTCGAACGTTGTAAACCACACCGATGAAGGAAGCGCTACCATACTTCATACTCTCGTAATCCTGAATCACGTGGTGTAGTATTAATAACTAATTTTCATTCCAATAGTGATTACGTATTGCAGCGAACCGATCAAAATTCAGCCCGCCACTTTGGCGGTCCCGCAATTGTGACCTATGCTTGCAGATTCTATTGCGGTTGGATCAGACAGCGCGGGCTAAATTTTCATTGGCTAAAATAGGCGCACATTATAGTTTTGTTTCAGTATGTACCATGCTTTGCATGATAAAAGAAGTGCAGAACTCTAAAGATTCATCTACGGCTTTTGGACCTTTCGGCCTACCTCTCGAGTACTGGACGTATAAACGCCTTTTTAGAGAAGTTCTTGTCGATTTTGATGCTACTTTAGAATTGTGTCAAGCGAATGGCCTCTTGTCACGCCACCGAACATGTTCCATATGCGGAGACGACATGGAGCTGGAAACACGAGATGGGATTGATGGTTTGAGGTAGGAATTTGAACATTTAAAAAAAAAAACACTGCATAATTACTAGATACATGCCTCAATGTTTACAGATGGAGATGTTACATAAGATTATGCAGATCGAGTACGTCTATCAGGTCGGGCTCGTGGTTTTCACATAGCCATCTGAGCATAGAGCAGATTCTGGAGCTCACTTTTTTTTGGAGCGAAGATCTTCAACTAAAAACCGCTGTGAAATGGAGCGGAGTAACTGCATGAGAAGATACTGTAATAGACTGGTTTAATTTCTGTCGTGATACCTGTGCAGAATTCTTGCATATATATAATCATTCCACCCCCACCGGTGGCCCAGGAAAGTTAGCCGAAATAGATGAGTCGAAGTTTGGCAGCGTAAGTACAATCTAGGGCGTCGATCATGTGGATGGTCGATGGGTGATTGGCGGTATCGAGAGAGGAAGCGATAATATGGTTGTGCAAATCGTACACTCGAGAGACGGAAGAACACTTATTCCTATCATACAAGCAAACGTGCAGCAAGGTTCCATCATTCACACGGACGATTGGAAGGCATATCGCAGGCTGCCACGCTACGGTTATACCAATCATATGGTCAACCACAGTGAAAACTTCGTGGTCTCACCACTGGAGCTCACACACAAACAATAGAGTCAACATGGGGGCATGTGAAATCTAAATACAAGAAAATGCACGGCACTAGAAGAGACCTATTTAATAGAACACATCTGGAGAAGAAGGCACGGCGGAGATAGTCCATTTGCAATGATCATTAACTGCATAGGAGCTACTTACCATGTATAATCGTTCATTTGTATTTCCTGATTGGAAATCAAATTTTGCGCAATTTAATGTTGAATAGATTGCTTATGACTATGAAAGTGTTTTGCGCGTGCATGCATGCACGCATGCATTTCATTTCTGATGGTGGTAGGCAATAATATCTGCATGTCTATCATATATCTCACCGATTAGGTCATAATACAACTCTGCGCAAGCATGTCACAATTGCGCGCCATTTTAAATGAAAATTTAGCTCGCGCTGTCTGATCCAACCGCAATAGAATCTGCAAGCATAGGCCACAATTGCGGGACCGCCAAAGTGGCGGGCTGAATTTTGATCGGTTCGCTGCAATACGTAATCACTATTGGAATGAAAATTAGTTATTAATACTACACCACGTGATTCAGGATTACGAGAGTATGAAGTATGGTAGCGCTTCCTTCATCGGTGTGGTTTACAACGTTCGAAGTGAAAGAAACTTGGTACCGAAACTTGTAGTTGTGGATTGGATTTCCGAGTCGAGGCCGAGGTAGGATTAAACGGGCATGTGACAAAATAGCACGTGGACAGCGCTTGCATGAAAGAGCGGGCGCGGGTAGTGCCACAGTGACCGCAACATTAGTGGTAAAGCTAGGGGCAAGGAAGTATGTGGCGGCGGTGGTAGTGGTGGTGGTGTGCGCTGACAGCGAGCATGCCAATATGGAGGGAAATGATTTTTAGATGTAATGATATTCATATTTATTGTCGACTTGTGGGTAGGCTTATCGCATCATGGTAATCATGAATTTCAATTGTCCCCGTAAAGTAAAGGATTACCAAATATCATCATTTGGCAACAAAACAGATATCTGTTACGTGATAATGGCATCTCATTCTTATTCTTAGTCTTCATTCACTCACTCAGCCATGGAGCAGCATGGCATCCAATTAATTCGTCCATGCCACGAGGGAGGGCCCCCAATTCAGTTCAAGGATAGGACCCTAGTACTACCCTCTTAGTTACTTGCTTTGGCAAGTCCATATGCACGCATGCACGGACTAACACTCTCGTCGCTATGGTGCATGCACGGACTAACACGGGCGAATTAGATTAACAAGAGGAGCATACTTGTCCCACCCTGGTAGCCAAGGTAACGATCACAAGGAATCGTCATTTCAATTGGCAACAAACGCTATCTTGTTCATGCTGAAGAAAGAAGAGCAGTTAAAAGGCCTATATATTCAGCATGGTCTGATCTAAACACTGCCCCCCAAGTGCTGAACAATAAGAAGTCAAAGATTAAACGGTGAGTCCATGCATGCAATATTGTATCTGAACCTGCGGCAGCAGGTTCAATATAGGATTGATTGAGGGTTGATGAATACTATAGCAAGTACTGTGGTGAAATAAGTGAGTAAATTACTGAGCACTCTGATGTGTAATTAAACTGGATGTAATGTTTAGTCTCTTTGAACCAAGAGATGATACAAGGCAGGTGCATTGCATGCTGCTTGACAGGGCACTAAATAGCAATAAAAACTTACCAAGAAATGGTAATTTAAAGAAGCGCATGAATGGTTGGCTGACAAATTATGCATTAGATCAGGGCATGCAGCAGTGTGCATAATAAATTGCTTGCTTAGCACTGCATATATGTCGAGAAAAAGCGGCAATGTTCCTAAAATCTGTACTTCAATAAATGCACTATTAACATTTCAGATTGAAATGGAATTGATATGAAGAGCTCAGAGCCATACTTATATGAAACAGCATACACAAGAATAGAAGTAAGGGTGAAAGTAGTGACCTTCCCAATACAGTGTTTCCAATAACAATAGATGATATACAGGATGATAGATGATGTTGGGCAACAGTCATGTATCTATTTTGGAGGAATAATAATCGTTTTGTTGTTGTCGCATCAACTATAAAGGTTACAGGTTGGTTGGTGTAGCAATATAATGCTGTTACAATGTGAACAATGATTATCACAAGTGGGGAGGGTGTGGAGGGTATACACATTGCTGACAGTCTTTCTGGTCAGTATGTATGTGCTGAATAAGATATGTCATAGTGCAATGTGATGTCAAACAAGGCTACAATACAGCCCATATTCATGTGTGCTATATTCTGTGTATGTGCACTGTTTGGCATTCAGATTTTATTCAATGACCAGTGTACTTGCGAGGTAAAATAAAATAGCCTGGGTTTTATAATGAGCTCAAAGCATGTGCACAGTTGTCAATACATGTGGGTGAGTGACTGTCATGTGTATGTATGTGGCCAAAAGTAGGCAACAATGAGTGAGTGTAGAGAGACTCATGACACCCCTGCCTTGAGCAGATAATACATGTACTTCTGATCAAGCAGATTTACATGGGGGATCTATTCCCTTGGCTAACATAACAGCAGACATTGTATGTCAGAACTGTTAGGAGTTTGAAAGTGGATCATCCCAATTAGATTTGACATACTGACTCCATTGTTTCTTTACACGTTTTGATCCAGCTATATATTCAGTTACATGTATGCATGAAGCAGACCGTTCACCGCGCTAGGACTGTGTTTGAACACCTCTCAATACAATACCCCACAATACGAGGAGCGCTCATGATGAAGGGTGAATGGGGTTTTTATATAGCGGGATGTGGAATACCAGTACTACACTGGTTTTGAGTCCTGCTCTGTGCATCACACATATATGCAGGCTAGGGATTGCCTCAGCATGCTGGTGTTTCCTCCAGATGTTACATCAACACCCGTAGCTGTGGACAACAATGCTTCAGTTTTGGCTGGCTTCTCTGACAATGTAGGTGACATGCTGCTAGGTAGTGGAATATAATGATGTAGTTAACACCTTCATCTAAAGCCAGGAAAAAAAGCAAGGAAACAAGCAGATAAAAAATTTCTCTTTGGTAAATAGAGTGGGATGTAGGATTAGCATTGGTGGTGTAAAAAGCAATGAAACAAGACACATTATGGATTGGTACCAGAATACAACAAGACGGTCCTACATTTAGCAAACTGAAATTCAAAGTGCATCTTGGCTAAATGTAGTCTTGTTGTATTCTGGTACCAATCCATAATATGTCTTGTTTCATTGCATTTCTCAAAGAGAATTTTTAAAAATCTACTTGTAAAATGAGAGTAACGAGTATGGTTTGAGCGACATCTATAAATGATCATGTACATGAAGAGCAAAATCAGTTTAGTTAATGCTCTTCCCTCACATCCATTAACCAATTACACGTCATGATATGAATTTAATACACTAGTTTTATGAATTATATAATAAATAGTGAGAGATGCTGATCCAGTGAGAGGTCTTCCTGCTTTGGTAGCAGATCTTGGTGTGAGAGGTTTGTGGGCTGCCCAGACTGAGGCATTACTTGATATTCGTGTCATGGACACTGATGCCCAGTCATACAGTATAGTCGCACTGTTGATTCTGTTCTCTTATCAGCTGAGTTACCTAGATGCTGTTGAGGCTAGACATGCATCTTTCTCCCCTTTTGTCACCTCAATTGATGGTGTCCCTGCTTGTGAAGCTAACTCTAACATGAAGCTTTTAGCAATAAATATACCATTGAAGTGCGGAAAAACCATTAAGTGAAGTGGCTGGATGGGAAAGGGCGACGTTGGTGTTTGCTATACTAAGAGCCACAAAACTGTGCATAAGAGGAAGCAGAGTGAAATGGAGGAGTGCAGTTCACATGGATGATGGGGATGGACTACCCACAATAGAATTTGTATGTGCTATTATGTTTGTGCATGTGCTTGAATATATGTTATTTATTCCTTCGTATTTTTTATATTTTGTTAAGTACTTCTGGTCGGATGCTTCAAAATGAGATGCAGCTAATTTTCATTATGGAACAAAAAGGCTTAAGACGATAGAACTGCATACGTACTTGAAGCCCATTTCATTACCTGATACATGCATATTGCGCATATGAGTCAGTTATACATAAATGACCAGAAATGTAGTGGCTATTCCATTCACCTATGAAATACTTCAATACTCACGACAGCAACATTAAGTGAGAACCAGTACACTCAATATGCATTTTTCTGATATGCTGACCAATAACTAGCTGTATTTATGTTTGCTGCAAACACTGTCAGAGCCATCACCTATTTACTGTTGTTGCCGGTAAACAATGCCAGCAAGCTGCAAGTGCTATCATAGGCTCCACCTGAATGTTGTATTGCTGCATGCACATGCATGAGGAAATTGTGAATGTTATTAGCTCATCATCATGTTGACAGTATAGTACCTGTGTCACAGGAAATTTGTACGGTGACAATATTCAGGTACATCTAGGATTATTCAGACTTCAGATACATCTAGGATTACTTCAAAATACATCTAGGATTACTTCAGGTACATCTAGAATTGCAAGAGGAAGCCCCTCATGGCCCACAGGGACATTAAGAGCGCTAACGTTCTGGTGAATGGGGACCTCACCTGCTGTAATACGGACTATTCACAATTTCCTCATGCATGTGCATGCAGCAATACAACATTCAGGTGGACAGCTGGCTGTACATTTGCTTGTTGTTAGGCAGCCAAATGTTGTGTAATCAAATATTTAATTAAAGCAATGATCATAATTACTGGATTGGAAATAATCACCACATGTCCCCCTGTGGAAAACAAGAGGTCTTCTTGTAAAAAGCTGCAGGACAGCTTTAATTCCGATGTACCAATGCCATTCAAAATTACAAACTTTCAAATATGAAATACACATGCCACTTACAAGTATCTTGAACTTCTGCACAGGGGGTCATGTATGAAGGCAAGGGGGCAGGCGGTCATGTATGAGGGCAAGAGGGGGCAGGGGGTCATGAATGAGGGCAAGGGGGTCATGTATGAGAGCAAGAGGGGGCAGGGGGTCATGTATGAGGGCTAGGAGGGCAGGGGTCATGTATGAGTGCAAGCGGGCAGGGGGTCATGTATGAGAGCAAGGGGCGGGGGCAGGTATCAGACCACCTTATAACCTCATTGCAAGCCTAGTGGCCAAACGAGTAAAGGTAGTGTGTGCTTCTCTGCCCCAGGATAGGTCTTATACAGCCAGCCCCCATGGTAAGGGTAACTTGGTAGTCTTATACAGCTAGCTCCCATGGTATGGGTAGCATGGTGGCTTTATATAGCCAGCCCCCATGGTAAGGGTAACTTGGTAGTCTTATACAGCTAGCTCCCATGGTATGGGTAGCATGGTGGCTTTATATAGCCAGTCCCCATGGTAAGGGTAACATGGTGGTCTTATATAGTCAGCCCCCATGGTAAGGGTAACATGGTGGTCTACAGAGCTTCGAACAGAATTAGAATGTCACTCTGTGACAAGTTGGACGGAAAGAGCCCAGAGGATCGAAAAATGGGTCCTAGTACTGTGTTGACAAAGGCTGAGGAAGCAATGCTAGCAGCATTCTGTATCAGGTTTCTGAAATGTGGCTTCCCCATAAATCGTCAATATTGTTGCCAAGGTCGTCAAGGCAGATAAACGCAGAAATCCATTTAAGGATGGTAGGCCAGGCTTTTGCTGGTTTCAGGGTTTTATGCGACGGAACTCTGAACTTACAGAACGATCTGCAGAAATGTTGACAGGGGGGAGGGCAGTTGTAACTGAAGCTGCCATTCGAAAATGGTTTCATGACATCCAGGCCTTACTGTGGAGGAGGAAGAAGCTGCAGATCTCTTGCAGGCTCCAGAACAAATCTTCAACTTTGATGAGTCGAATATTCTCCTTGCCAGGAAGAAGGGGAATGTTCTGGGACCTGTAAAGGGGCCGTTCATAAATTACGTCACGCAGAAGGGGGGGGGGGGGTATCAGCCACTGTGACGATGTATACATTAAGCATACATCAGTATGGGATAATGTGTGACGGGGGGGGGGGGGGGGGGGGGTCAAATTCCGCCATTTTTGCGTGACGTCATTTGTGGACGGCCCCAAACTATAAAAGCTTCTTACAAACATCAAAAGAAAATGATATTAATTTAATGAACGCCTTTTTAGTGCGGAGCAGATGGCATCAGGAAACTGTACCGTCACCAACGGGAGGGAGGAGAGGGAGATTGAGGGGATGGAGAGGTGGGGATGAAGGGGATGGAGGAGAGGGGGTGGAGGGGATGGAGGGGTGGAGAGGGGGAGAGGATGGAGGGGAGGATGGATGGAGAGGAAGGGATTGGAGGGGGTGGTTGAGGGGTGGAGGGAGGGAGGGGAGGAGGGGTGGAAGGGGATAGGGGTGGAGGGAGGGGAGGGGAGGAGGGGTGGAAGGGGGTGGATGAAGGGGGTGGAGGGAGGGGATGGAGGGTGGAGGAAGGGGAGGGGAGGATGGGTGGAAGGGGGTGGATGGAGGGGCGGAGGGGGTGGAAGGGGTTGGATGGAGGGGGTGAAGGGGGTGGATGAAGGGGTGGAGGGGATGGAAGGGATGGAGGGTTAAGGGAGTAGAGGGGTGGAGGGGTAGAGGGGATGGAAGGGTAGAGGGGATGGAGGGGTGGAGGGGATGGTGGGGGTAGAGGGATGGAGGAAGTGGAGGGTATGGAAGGGGTGGAAGTGATGGAGGGATGGAGGGGATGGAGGGGATGGAGGGGTGGAGGGGATGGCGAGGTGGAGGGGGAGGGGATGGAGGGGAGGAGGGATGGAGAGGAAGGGATTGGAGGGGGTGGAGGGGGTGGAGGGGTGGAGGGAGGGGAGGGGAGGAGTGGAAGGGGGTGGAGGGAGGGGAGGGGAGGAGGGGTGGATGGAGGGGCTGACGGGTGGAAGGGGTTGGATGGAGGGGGTGAAGGGGGTGGATGGAGGGGTGGAGGGGATGGAGGGTTAAGGGAGTGGAGGGGTGGAGGGGTAGAGGGGATGGAGGGGTAGAGGGGATGGAGGAGTGCAGGGGATGGTGGGGGTGGAGGGATGGAGGAAGTGGAGGGTATGGAGGGTATGGAAGGGGTGGAGGGGATGGAGGGATGGAGGGGATGGAGGGGATGGAGGGGTGGAGGGGATAGCGACGAGAGTGTTAGTCCGTGCATGTACCATAAGCGACGAGAGTGTTAGTCGGTGCATGCGCGCGTCCATACTAGTGCGTGCATGCGTGCAATGGACTTGCCAAAGCAAGTAACTAAAGAGGAGAGTACTAGGATCCTATCCTTGAACTGAATTGGGGGTCCCTCCCTCGTGGCATGACGAATTGGACGCCATGCTGCTCCATGGCTGAGTGAGTGAAGAATAAGAATGAGATGCCATTATCACATAACTGAAATATATTTTGATTGATCTCCGTTTAAGCACAATATCTGTTTTGTTGCCAAATGATGATATTTCCTTGGCTATACCACGGTGGGATGAGTATGCTCCTCCAGTTAATCTAATTCGCCCATAGCGACGACAGTGTTAGTCCGTGCATGCACCATAGCGACGACAGTGTTAGTCCGTGCACGCGCGCGCGCGTCCGTACTAGTGCGTGCGTGCATATGGACTTGCCAAAGAAAGTAACCAAGAGTGGAGTACTAGGGTACGGTCCGTGTACTTTTCCACAATTCGTTTTTTTGTTTTTCTATTCAAGAATAATAAAATATTGACCGCAAATTGGGTTCGATTCAATATTCCACTTGTTAAAATTCGCTACGCAATAGCCGTTATTTCATTCTGCCGTAAAAACGAATTAACCAAATCACCATCAATTTTGTAGTCTACTAGTTTTCCCAAAAAATTGAATAACGAAAAATGAAAAATGGATTGGAATCGGAACTCGTGCTCGGAACGGGGGGTCGTTCCTGGAATGCGACATGAGCGAAACAACAGGAGGCGTGTCCCAGAATACTTTCTTCCCCCGGCAGCGCTTCCGACGAACGAATGTCTCAGCTGAGCAATACATATGTAAGTATGAAAACTGTACGCTCAGCTCGGATCGTAACACTTAATTGTGGACGTGTGTGTGTGTGTGTGTGTGTGTGTGTGTGTGTGTGTGTGTGTGTGTGTGTGTGTGTGTGTGTGTGCATGTGCACGTGTGTGTGTGTGTGTGCTACGAGTGCGCTTTCATGTGATCGGTGTGACGGAAGCAGTGGTGATGATATGGAGGGTGTGTGTGATTATGGTAAAAGTACGAATGTGGGTATATGTTGCGTGTGTGTGTGTGTGCATGATACCAGGAGTATTGTTGCCCCTCCCCTACTCCACCCCCTTGGTAAAACTGATTCCCTGCTGGGCACTATAGCCAGTTTTGTCCTCCAACAGATAAGACTGCTCTGAGCAGTGCAAATATAGAATATTATGCAGTGTTAGGGAAGGGGGCTAAGGGGGCTGGTTTGGACTACTCGCTGAGCTAGGGGACGCTTTGATGATTGTGCAATTTTTACCAAAGATATCTATTGATTCAGTTGTGCATCATTGACATCATTATAGAACTAATTAAATCAGGCAAAGCCCTGCCTTTGATTATGTCTTGTCCCCCACTTGATATGTCTGTCCCGGCTGTTCTAATTGACGTTGTTAATCCGTTCCTTTGGTAAGATTTTATCATCTGTATGGGTATATATAAATATATACAAGTACATTTGTGTCTCTGTTGTATTTCTGTGTGATAGTGTGTTTGTATGTTTGCATGTGTGTGTGTGTATGCATGTGTGTGGGGTGAATGTGTGCGTGTTTTGCAGTATAGTGCTTCTATGGGAATGTGGTTAGTGGATTTAAATTATTTACTGATCTGTTCACTTGTCAGGCATATGTTCAAAGAGGTGAGAATGACATCTCTGAGGATAGCAAGGAGATTGCAGAGGCAGAGGACTGGGAATCAACTGTGAAAGAAAATAGCTAGAGTAAGGACTTGAGGTAATGATTCAAATTTCTTTCTCATATCATCTGTCCCATGTACCTTTATTTCCATCACCTCTCCCCCAGAGCTCTATCCCTCACTCTTTCTCTCTCTCTCCTTGTCTCATTCACCCTATTTCTCTCTTCAACCTTTTCCACAGTAATCAGCTCTCCATCTGTCAATAACACATGTTCCACCTCCTGGCCTCAACGCCTCCCAAGAACAGTTGTACTTCCTTGGCTCACCAGAAGGATGTGGCCTCCATTGGCCTGCTCCAGTTAAGGCACAGGCTCCAGCAGCAGTCAGCGTGTCTCAGAGAAAGCCATCACCGCCAGCCTTTGTAAGGCAGAGGTAGACCAGTAAGGTTCCAGCTGTCAAGGGTTCAACTTGGAGAGTCCCAGGAGGCCAGTCATGGTGCCATCATAAGTAGGTTTACATACATGTAGCATGTGAATGTGCTACACCCTGTGTTTGTTTATTTTATATTAGATTGTGCAGCAGTAATGCTTGGACCCTTGACTGCTAGCATTGTAGTGAGGGCTGGAAGGGAACTTTGTTATGTCCTACTGGTGTGATGGAGTTAGGCTTAATTCTTGCCTTTGGTTTGAGTTCTCCACAGGGCTTTTCTATGAGAGAGAGGGAAGGGCTCACCTATTTTAAAAATAGCGTAACTAGGATGCTCCCTGAGAAAATCCATGTATGTATCTAGTCAGTGCATGTGTTGTTTGAGTGTGTGCATGTGTTTTTAACTACATGTGTGTAATTGCTAGCTCAAAAGGTTGTTACAAGATCTGTCCCCCACCGCCAGCAGCAGTAACACTGCCCCCGCCCCTATCACCACTAGCTGCGCTGTTCCCTACCACCAGCAGAAGCAGCAGCAGCACTGCTCCCGCTGCCACCACCAGCGCTGCCCCCCTGGCCTGCATGGTAGCTGCTGCCACCCTCGCACACTACATGGTCAGAACCTGGCAAGAGAGGAGCTTGAAGAGGAGGACACAGCCACCCTCGAGGATGAGGCCAATTTGTACACTATATAACAAAATAGTAATTATTATTATTTTTCTGTGTTTATTAATTATTAAAATAACATGAATATACAGAAACAACACTGATTATATACAAAGTACAGCTCTACAGCACACGAGCTATCCTAGAGAGGATAGCTGTAGCATTAGCCCTGACCAGGTGGAGATTCAGTCGGCCATATATCTCATTAAGTACGATGGAATTTGGCCGACACATGGAAGTGGCAAGTCTAGAGGCTACAGAGGAGGTAATGGCAGTGGCTTTTTTTCCCCAAGCTCCATATGTTTCAACTACTGTAGGGACACATACCCATCCTAGATCTGAGCATTTGGGGTCATTGGCGTGGTGATCTAACTTACCAGAAAGGGATTTCTGAGAGACTGGTGTGATGAGGAGAGACTCAACACTGACTACATCTGCAGGCGAGACCAAGCTGTTATTATTACCATTATTAAAGTTATTTAGCTTATTGTTCTAAGAGATAAAGTCGGGGGTGGACATGGATCGTCCTATAATTCAACGTTTGTTTATTCACTACGATACTGATGTGACAGTGTGAGGGGAATAAAAACTTATGAAACAACTAAATAAAAACATTCTCTAACAAGAAAGTTGTTGGTATATAGGATTGAGCAATGGTGATGTAAAAAGCATAGAAACAAGAGTGACAGAAATTTGACTGGAAAATTGAAATAGGCCTATATTTAGCCCATTACTCAGACATGCACTGTTATATTGTGAGCGTGCTAAATAGTGGCCTATTTCAATTTTCCTGTCAAATTTCATGGTCACAGCCTTCAACTGGTGCTGCACCATTATCATGTTCAGCATCACCATTGGACACAGTGAAAGGTTGGTTAATTAGGATGTTGATCCTGTGCCACCCCCACTTGTCTGCAAACTTGTAATGGCAAGGGAAAGCAAATAGGAGGGCATCTCATCTCCTCTACCACCTCCCCTCTACCTCCTCCCCTCCTCTAACTCCTCCCCCTTCTCCCATCCTCTACCTCCTCCCCTCCTCTACCTTCTCCCTTGCTCTACCTCCTCCCCTCCTCCCCTCCTCTACCTCCTCCCCCTCCTTTACCTCCTCTACCTCCTCACCTCCTCTACCTCCTCCCCCTCCTCTACCTCCTCCCCTCCTCTACCTCCTCCCCTCCTCTACCTCCTCACCTCCTCTACCTTCTCCCCATCCTCTACCTCCTCCCCTCCTCTACCTCCTCCCCCTCCTCTACCTCCTCCTCTCCTCTACCTCCTCCCCCTCCTCCCCCTTCTCCCCTCCTCTACCTCCTCCTCCCCCTCCTTTACCTCCTCTACCTCCTCACCTCCTCTACCTCCTCCCCCTCCTCTACCTCCTCCCCTCCTCTACCTCCTCCCCTCCTCTACCTCCTCCCCCTCCTCTACCTCCTCCCCATTCTCTACCTCCTCCCCTCCTCTATCTCCTCCGCCCTCTCCTTCTCCTCCTTCCTCCTCCTATCTTCCTATTGCATTCACCCACACTTTCTCCCCTCCTCTATCCCCTCCCCTCGTCCTCAGTCCCTTCCTCCTCCCCTCCTTCCTTCTCCTCCTCCTCCCCCTCCGCTTCCTCCCTCTCCTCTTCCTCCTCCTCCACTTCCTCTCCCTCCCCTCCTCTTCCTCTCCCCTCCTGTTCCTCCTCCTCCCCTCCTCCTTCTCTTCCTCTCCTCCCTCTCCTCTGCCTCCTTCTGTGTGTGTGTGTGTGTGTAGCAGTATAGTGCTTGCATGTGTCGATAATTGGAATTTGGTTAGTGGTTTTAGATTATTTACTGATCTGTTCACTTCTCAGGCATATGTAGAATGACATCCCTGAGGATGGCAAAGGGATTGCAGAGGTAGAGGACTGTGAATCAACTGTGAAGGAGAATAGAATAGATTAAATTTTAAGGACTTGAGGTACAGTTTTCTTCCCTCACATCTTCCCCTTATTTTTAATTCCTTTATATTCCTGTTTCCTTTCAACAATCTGCTCTAAATAAATTATTTTTCATTGTGCAAGTTATGCACAGCATTTCCATATTCTTAAAGGTTCATGCAATATTTGTCCTATCATCTGTCTCATGTAACTTTACCTCCATTACCTCTCCCTCCCTCTTCCCCCTCATTCACCCTATTTCTCTCTCTGGATCCCCTTCTTCCCCAACCTTCTCAACAGTAATCAGCTCTCCATCACTCAGTAACACATGTCCCACCGCTTGGACTCCTACCTAGCACACTCAAAGGGTATGGGCTCCATTGGCGTGATCCATTTAAGGTACCAACTCCAGGAGCAGGGGGAGCCATCACTGCCAATCTTCGTAAGGCAAAGGTATAGACCTTGCAATGATCCAGCTGTATGCAATGTGTTTGATTGTGATGTGTGTGTATGTTAGTGTGAGTGCGAGATGCACGCACGCATGTGTGTGCTCTTCACCCTCCCTACCATGCATCTGTTCCATGTACCTCACCTCTCCTCCCTCCCTCTCCCTCCATCTTTCATTCACCCTAGTTGTGTCACTCTGGACCCCCTTCCTCCCCAATCTTCTCCACAGTAATCAGCTCTCCATCTGACAATGACTCATGTTCATCCTCCTGGACTCAACGCCTCCCAAGAACAGTTGCACTACCAGGCCCACCATTGGCCTGCTGCAGTTTAGGCACAGGCTCAGGTACTGGTCTCCTGGAGATTTTGGGCAATTTTAGTTTTGCCTACTTTGATTAGTTCTTTTGAAATTATCTATGAATGAAGAATAAAAATCTATATACAATTTCTTCCTATTTCCACTGATACAACTATTCATGGTTCCCTGATTGTGGGAAACCATAAACACTATTATTGGGCACACTAGTTTTTGTCTACTTAGGATTCTTTACCTCTGATTGAAGGCATATGATGATACTTATCCCACCTTTGAGGAGGCAGAGGTCAGATGGTATGAATGAGGGAGATCACCATTACACCATGACAAATTTTTTTAATAAGTATTAATTCATCACTGCCAAGACACTAGACCAAGTTTCAAATAGCAAGTGCTTCTGTCAGACGAATATACAGTTTCACAGATTCTATGAATGGATTAAAATTATTATTGCTGATAGCATGAAATACCGTGAACAAGTCTGTGGATATTGTTGTTGTAATTGGCGATTTTGCTCAGCAATCAAGCCATCCCTTCCAGCCAGTGGACCATTCCCAAAATGACTTTCCAGAGTTAAATGGCCACCCATGTCCACAAATTGAGATGTTGTGACATGAGCATCATCATTTCAAATGGCAGCCTCCTTGTTCTAGCATTTGCCATCAGTTCATTTGGAATGTCCTTTCCTGCATAAGGGGCACATTTAGGTGGTCAAGAGGTCTAGAATTATGGCAGAACAAGTTCACAAACCTGGAATATTGTGGCAGCTGGAAATAGCCTTACTCCCAGTGTAGAGACATGAAGTTACACAATATTTGTGGGTCATTGAGTCTAAATCAAAGTCCCCTCTATCTTGCATTTCAATCAAGCAAGATTTATATGGGATAGTTGACACGATGATTCACTTCAGGCCAACAGCGCTCAACTGCGTGATTCTGAGTGGAAGTATTTACGGCTAAAATATATGGTATCAAGGCAGAAAAAAGGGACCAAGCGCATTTTTTTCCAAGTTTTCTAATTATTTCATATTCTAACAGACTCTACAAAGTCTTTTTTTACGCACTGGAATTTAGGCTTTTCATCATGCAGTTACAATGCCTCAAATTTTAATTATGTAACATGTTAATTTTGATGCTCCATTCTGGAAAAATATTATAATATTTGCAGGTCCTATTATTTCACTGCCTTGACCTCATGTTAAACAGCACAATCAATTTATACAGGGTGTTTGCAAAAGTTTTTATATATTAATCCCTTAATTGATTGTTAAAAAAATGTACAAAACCATATTTAGTCAAACACAAACTGCATTGTTACCTCTCGATTATCTTGAACAGTTCAATCAAATAGATTACAATTGACTAAATTGCAATAAATTTTAATGAATAACATGATTTATAAACTGCAAAAAAGTAAATATGAAATTTGACTGGCATTTTATTACACCCTCCCCTACTGCCCCTACTCCCCTCCTCCTCCTCCTCCCTCCTCCTCCCCCTCCTCGCCCTCATTCTCCCCCTCCTCCTCCTCCTCACCCTCCTCCTCCCCTCCTCCTCGCCCTCATTCTCCTCCTCCTCCTCACCCTCATCCTCCCTCCTCCCCCACCTCCTCCTCCTCTTCCCCTCCTCCTCCCCTCCTCCTCCCCCTCATTCTCCTCCCCCTCCTCCTCCTCCCCTCCTCCTCCCCCTCCTCCTCCTCCTCCTCCCCCTCCCCCTCCTCCCCCTCCCCTCCCCCTCCTCCCCTCCTCCTCCCCCTCCCCCCTCCTCCTCCTCCTTGCCCTCATTCTCCTCCTCCTACCTTTCTTCCCATTGCATCCTCCCCTCCCTCCTCCTTATTTTCCTCCCCCTCCTACTCCTCCTACCTTTCTAGTTCAAAATTACTTGTACTAACTTCATGTACATGGTATGTGTGATTCTACCATGTCCATGTAAACCCACAGTCTGTACTGATAAGGGTTTAATAAACTTCATAAAAGGCTTATACCAACATACAATCCCTTGTAGAGTTCAGTTCTGGCACAGGCTCTTTATCTATCTCTTGTAATAATAGCCTTTTTTAGTTGCATGTAGTTTGCACATCCCAAAAAATACATTCTGCTGACTCCTAGGTGAAAAACATATCGAGGATGGAACACCTCCTTTGAAACCAAGTGGTAAGTATTACATATCCTCCCTACCCAAGAAAAATGAGGGGTGGATACAATGGGAAGAAAAATAGAAGGAGGGGGAGGTTGAAGAGGAGGAGGAGGTAGAGGAGGGGAGAGATGAATTGAATAGGAACATGTCATAGCACTAAGAACTTTCCAAATATAAGTAGGGAGAGGGGGAAAAAGGGGTGGGGGGGGGGGGGTAACATCTGATGTCCCTGCCTAATTGTTCGCAGTGCCTACTAGGTTGTTGGCTTTGTCACCTTTTTGTGAAATAACCAATGATAGGTTAAACAGCTAGAACTCCCCCCCTCATTCTATATGCTGGAATGCCAAAATGATTCCTGCAGGTGCTTGCAAATTTACTTACAATACCAATAGTTTAAAAAGTTCTGACACATGCCTCTTATTATTTATTCATGAATGTTACTTTGATGAGTGTACAGAGCATTATATTTCTTATCACACATTGTACATGCACAGGACAAAGTCAGCTTGAATTTCTTTCTTCTTTCTCTTTTTCCTGGTTCAGTAGCACCATCCACATGGTGATTTAGTCTGAGAGAGGGGGAGTAGGAGGAGGAGAGGGAGGACAAGGAGGAGAGGAGGAAGAGGAGGTGGAAGAGGGGAGGAAGAGGAGGAGGGGAGGAGGAGGAGGGGAGGAGGAGGAGGAAGAGGTAAAGGAGGTTGAGGAGGGGAGGAGGAGGTAGAGGAGGGGGAGGAGGAGGTAGAAGACTAGAGGAGAAGGAGGGGGAGGAGGAAGTAGAAGAGGGGAGGAGGAAGAGGGGGAGGGGTGGATACAATGGGAAGGAAGGTAGGAGGATGAGATGAGGAGGTAAAGGAGGCGGAGGAGGGGAGGTGTGGATGCAATAGGAAGATAGGTAGGAGGAGGGGGAGCATGAGGAGGAGGTAAAGGGGAGGAGGAGAAGGAGGACTTGATATGCCTGTCCCCCATTTCATGGCTGGTCTAATTGACGTTGTTGATCCATTCCTTTGGTAAGAAAAATAATGAATTTTATCATCTGCATGTGTGTATATATATATGCAAGTACATTTGTGTCTCTGTTGTATTTCTGTGTGATTGTGTGTTTGTATGTGTGCATGTGTGTGTGTGTGTGTGTGTGTGTGTCCATGTGTGTGGGATGAATGTGTGCATTAGTAGCAGTATAGTGCTTGTATGGGAATTTGGTTAGTGGATTTAAATTATTTACTGATCTGTTCACTTGTCAGGCATATGTTCAGAATGACATCTCTGAGGATGGCAAAGAGATTGCAGAGGCAGAGGACTGGGAGTCAACTGTGAAAGAAAATAGAGAAACATAGGTGTTTATATATGTGTTTGTGTATGTGTGTGTGTGTGTGTGTGTGTGTGTGACTGGCCTCCGGGGGTTCTCAAAGCTCAACCAGCACGCTCACCCTTCTTCCCATATGTATCCTTAATTTAGAAAATCAAGTCTGTACTGCTGGACCTACTTGGCCTGGATACTGGCACCAATATGTGAGTTTCCAGTGATAACACATTATGGAATTAATTAAATCAGGCAAAACCCTGCCTTTGATTATGGTATTGTCCCCCACTTGATATGTCTGTCCCCCCTACTGGCTATTTCATGGCTGTTCTAATTGATGTTGTTGATCCATTCCTTTGGTAAAGGAAAGTAATGAATTGCATCATCTGTATGTGTATATATATATATATATATAATATATATATATATATATATACAATTATATATATATGGGATGGTGTCCAGCAAAATCACCCTTCTGGAGATTAAATTTTATCACTATAAAAATTGTACGTTGCACAAATCAACATATCTTCACAACAGTTTTATATTTTCGTTTCACATTTTGTACACTTATTCACACATCAGTTCTCTCTGTGCAAACCAATTTTGGTGCTCTAAATATTTTCCATACCATGGTTGCAAAGTTCTCTAACCCAATGGGTTATAATTCCACATTTCGCCAGATACGAGTGACGATAATGCATCAAATTTGGAGTGTACATAGAAGAGTGATGTTTCATTGGTAGCAATTATTTTATCTACTTCCTCCTCCTCCCCCTCCTCCTCTTCCTAGCTCCTCCTCCTATCTTCCTTCTCCCCTTCCCTCCCCCTCCGCCTCCTCCTCCTACCTTCTTCCCATTGCATCCACCCCTCCCTGTCCACCTCCTCCTCCTGAATCCATACCTATTCCTCCCCTCCCCCTCCTTCCCTTCTCCTCTACCTCCTCCCCTCCTCTTCCTCCTCATCTTACTCCCTCATTCACCCTCCTCCTCCTCCTACCTATTGTCTTATTGTATTCACTCCTCCTCTGCCTCCTCCCCCTCCTCCTCTACCTCCGCCCCCTCCTCCTCCTCCTCTACTTCCTCCCCCTCCCCCTCTACCTCCTCCCCCTCCTTCTCCTCCTCCAGGGAACAATACCATAATCAAAGGCAGGGCTTTGCCTGATTTAATTAATTCCATAATGATGCCAATGATGCAAACCTGAATAAATCTCTTATGGTAAAAATTACACAATCATCAAAGCGTCCCCTAGCTCAGCGAGTAGTCTAAACCAGCCCCCTTAGCCCCCTTCCCTAACACTGCATAATATTCTATATTTGCACTGCTCAGAGCAGTCTTATCTGTTGGAGGACAAAACTGGCTATAGTGCCCAGCAGGGAATCAGTTTTACCAAGGGGGTGGAGTAGGGGAGGGGCAACAATACTCCTGGTATCATGCACACACACACACACGCAACATATACCCACATTCGTACTTTTACCATAATCACACACACCCTCCATATCATCACCACTGCTTCCGTCACACCGATCACATGAAAGCGCACTCGTAGCACACACACACACACACGTGCACATGCACACACACACACACACACACACACACACACACACACACACACACACACACACACACACACACACACACACACACACACGTCCACAATTAAGTGTTACGATCCGAGCTGAGCGTACAGTTTTCATACTTACATATGTATTGCTCAGCTGAGACATTCGTTCGTCGGAAGCGCTGCCGGGGGAAGAAAGTATTCTGGGACACGCCTCCTGTTGTTTCGCTCATGTCGCATTCCAGGAACGACCCCCCGTTCCGAGCACGAGTTCCGATTCCAATCCATTTTCGTTATTCAATTTTTTGGGAAAACGAGTAGACTACAAAATTGATGGTGATTTGGTTAATTCGTTTTTACGGCAGAATGAAATAACGGCTATTGCGTAGCGAATTTTAACAAGTGGAATATTGAATCGAACCCAATTTGCGGTCAATATTTTATTATTCTTGAATAGAAAAACAAAAAAACGAATTGTGGAAAGGTACACGGACCGGGTACTATCCTTGAACTGAATTGGGGGCCCCTCCGGTCCGTGGATAAAAGTGCCATTCAATTTTCCAATTCTTCGAATATATTAAAATTTACATTTTCGATCAATTTTTCCAATTTTCACGCAATTTTCTTCAATTTTCTAATTTTTCTAATAATTCAAATTTTTTAATTTTGACCAAATTTATGCAATTTTCTCAATTTTGGCATCGTGCATCATTGCTTTTTCCGTCGCGCGTTCAATTTCCTATTGTGTAAATTAATTGGATAATTGCATACTTAAAATTTAACGCATGCTGCCTCATTTCAATTTGTCAAATTTTCATCATCGTAAAAATTGGAATGGAACTGGATCCTCTTACCTTTGCGTATGGGACCCTCCTCTGTATAATCCAATCCGTCCATTCCACGAGGGAGGGGCCCCCAATTCAGTTCAAGGATAGGACCCTAGTACTCCCCTCTTAGTTATACATTCTTTGGCAAGTCCATATGCACGCACGCACTAGTATGGACGCGCGCGCGTGCACGGACGTCTTACCTTTGCGTATATGGGACCCTCCTCTGTATAATCCAATCCGTCCATTCCACGAGGGAGGGGCCCCCAATTCAGTTCAAGGATAGGACCCTCTTAGTTATACTTTCTTTGGCAAGTCCTTATGCACGCACGCACTAGTATGGACGCGCGCGCGCGCGTGCACGGACGTCTAACCCTCTCGTCGGTATGGTGCATGCACATGCAGACTAAGACTCTCGTCGCTATGGTGCATGCCACTCTCGTGCTGTGGGCAAATTAGATTAACAGGAGGAGCATACTCGTCCCACCCTGCATGGTAGCCAAGGTAATGATAATATTGTATCATCATTTGGCAACAAGTCCGCAAACAGATATAGAGATCAATCAACATATATAATAAATGTAAGACTAGATAACTATATATTGCTTTCTGTTATGCATCTCATTCTTATTCTTCATTCACTCACTCTGCCATGGAGCTGCATGGCGGACATGTACACGTGCACAAACACATAACTTATACATGATAGAACAATTCTGCCGCTGCGAGGTGTGCTGTTACTAGACATCACTGCACAGCAGTTCACAATGAAAAATGTGCACGTACCCGATTTTGTGCATGCGTGATTTTTTAAAAATAAGTTTGGAGTCGAGGATTTGTACTGACTGTCAGCAGAGCGTGTCTAAAGCAACATACTATACACATTTGGTTCCCGGGGTGTGTTCAAGGACGGAAGTGTTTGACTGCAAGTCAACAGAAATCAACTGATGAAACAGCTGTAGAAGAGATGGATTTTGACATACAAGCCACTGATGATTCAGCTTGTACAGTCCATATACACCCCGTGGATAACAATGCATTTTCCACAGTGTGAGGATTGTAACTCAGCCTATGATCGCACTTGCAGCTTGCTGGCATTGTTTTCTGGCAACAACAGTAAATAGGTACATATTGATGGCTCTGACAGTGTGTTTGCAGCAAACATAAATACAGCTATAGTTATTGGTCAGCATATCAAAATAATGCAAGTAATTAAAAATGCCATGAATGTTAAAATTTGTCCAATTAAGTTGATGTATACGTGCATTCTTAAACCATCCTGAAAGGCCGATAATGAGTGTCCTGTTTCTCACTTAATGTTGCTGTGGTGGGTATTTCATAGTGAATGGAATAGCCACTACATTTCTGGTCATTTATGTATAACTGACTCATCTGCACAATATACATGTATCAGGTAATGAAATGTGCTTCATGTACGTGTGCAGTTCTATTGTTTTAATCCATAATGAAAATTAGCTGCATCTCATTTTGAAGCATCCGACCAGAAGTACTTAACAAAATATAAAAAATACGAAGGAATAAATAACATACTCAAGCAAATGCACACACATAACAGCACATTCATAAGCTGATGTGGGTAATCCAGCCCCATCATCCATGTGAACTGCACTCCTCCATTTCACTCTGCTTCCTCTTATGCACAGATTTGTGGCTCTTAGTATTGCAAACGCCAACCTTGCCCTTACCCATCCAGTCACTTCACTTAGTGGTTTTCCCTACTTCAATGGTATTTTTGTTGCTAAAAAGCTTCATGATAGAGTTAGCTTCACAAGCAAGGACACCATCAATTGAGGTGACAAAAGGGGTGAAAGATGCATGTCTAGCGTCAACAGCATCAGGTAACTCAGCTGACAGGAGAACAGAATCAAGAGTGCAGCTATACTATATGACTGCACATCAGTGTCCATGACACAAATATCAAAATAACGCCTAAGTTTGGGCAGCCCACAAACCTCTCACACCATGATCCGCTACCAAAGCAGGAAGACCTCTCAGAGGATCAGCATCTCTCACTATTTATTAATAACCACATAAAACTTGTGTATTAAAATCATATCATGACATGTAATTGGTTAATGGATTTCAGGAAAGAGCATTAACTAATAACACATAAATTCTCCTCCTGAATGCTGATTTTGCTCTTCATGTACATGATCATTTATAGATGTCGCTCAAACTATACTCGTTACTCTCATTGTACAAATAGATGTTAAAAATTCTCTTTGAGAAATAGAGTGGGATGTAGGATTGGCATTGGTGGTGTAAAAAGCAATGAAACAAGACACATTATGGATTGGTACCAGAATGCAACAAGACGGTCCTACATTTAGCAAACTGAAATTCAAAGTGCATGGTTCCCTGCTAAATGTAGTCTTGTTGTATTCTGGTACCAATCCATAATTGTCTTGTTTCATTGCTTTTTACACCACCAATGCCAATCCTACATCCCACTCAAAGAGATTATCTACTTGTTTCCTTTATTTTTCCTGGCTTTAGATGGAGGTGTTAACTACACCATTATATTCCACTACCTAGCAGCATGTCACCTACATTGTCAGAGAAGCCAGCCAGAGCTGAAGCATTGTTGTCTACAGCTACAGGTGTTGATTAACATCTGGAGCAAGCACCAGCATGCTGAGGCGATCCCTAGCCTGTATGACATGTGTGATGCACAGAGCAGGACTCAAAACCAGTTTAGTACTGGTATTCTACATCCCACTATATAAAAACCTGTTCACCCTTCATCATGAGTTCCTCGTATTGTGGGGCATTATATTAAAGGGTGTTCAAGCACAGTCCTAGCGCGGTGAACAATCCGCTACATGCATACATGTAAATGAATATATAGCTGGATCAAAACGTGTAAAGAAACAATGGAGTCAGTATGTGAAATCCAATAACAGTTCTGACATACAATGTCTGCTGTTATGTTAGCCAAGGGAATAGGTCCCCCATGTAAATCTGCTTGATCAGAAATACATGTATTATCCACTCAAGGCAGGGGTGTCATGAGTCCCTACACTCACTCATTGTTGCCTCTTTTGGCCACATACATAGACAAACAGTCACTCACCCACATATTTAGACAACTGTGCACATACTTTGCGCTCATTATAAAACCCAGGCTATTTTATTTTACCTCACGAGTACACTGGTCATTAAATAAAATCTGAATGCCAATTCAGGTCTTGCAGAAAGGCTCAGCAAGGTTGCTGATGTCCCAGTGGCTCCAGATGATGGATTGACTAAGTTCACTGGGACATCAGCAACCTTGCTGAGCCTTTCTGCAAGACCTGAATTCAAAGATTTTGTAGAAAAGAGTGCTACCCAATGTGTGGGAGGCACAACACTGCCACAAATCCTGCAAGACCTTGACTCTTTCCCTGTCTCCATTTCTTAGCATTGATTATGTTATATTTCGAAATAGAGCGCTACGCAAATCCACGGGCGGCGCATATACGACGGTCTGGGACGAGGTAAAGCTTACGCGGAGAACCGAATAAATATACGGAAAAGATTACAAACCAAAGTACAACAGTGCACGATTCTCCAGATTCTGGAGAATGGCTAGCGCATGCGCACCAAGACCTTGCCAATGGATACCAGGCCCTAGCTATTGTTTGTCCCCGCTAACTTTAATATAAAAATAGGGCCTGGGGACGAGGCTAGGATCCGGCCTGCCAGTCCAGCCTGAAAGGTCGGCCTGGCTGGCCAAATTAGTAGAAATTATAGTTTATAATGTCAATCATTATTTTAATTATTGCGTTGTCAATCAACGAAGCGTGTCTGTAGGTTTCTACGATTCCTATACCTTCTGCTCAGAGGCCCAAACCTGTTTCAAACCCGGATCTGTGGGAATACAATCCCGAGGAACTCCTGAGATTCACTCCATTGCGAAGGTTTAGTAGCACTGTAGTAGTGCAAACACATCCGCTGTCTGGTCTCATTTCAAGGTCCATATATCAAAGGAGTAGGCCTACGCAGATTAAGCGTGGTGTGATTACTGCCACAGGCCGTTCTCCAGGGAACACCAGACTTTGTCTAGACACATTGAACGGCATCACAAGGATGAACAACAATGTGCATGTGTGTAGCAGTCTTCGCAACACATGCTGTTAACCTTAAAGGAGGAATATGATGCTTGGCTTCGACTCTCGGAGATCAGATCAGTAGATGTAATGGCCTCTTTAGATCGCTGGGAATGGTGTAAAATGCACAACACACAATTTCCCACTATTGCAAAGCTTGCTCGAATGTACCTGGCTATTCCAGCGTCATCCGCTCCGTCGGGGAGCGGAGTGTTTTCAAGCCGGAGCCATTTTGACTTCCCCAACGGCTGGAGGCATCAATTATGCAATGCATGGATGCTTCGAAAGAAATAAGCCAATGCTATTGCTCAATGTGCTATATATATAAATAATAAACTGTTAATTCCATATTTATTCGCATCTCAGTACGATCTATTATTATTTCACAATATAGATATCGATATATCATCATCACTAGCTATTATAATATTTGAATTCTGAACAAGAAGTAAACTTGATCTGTATTCAGTCATGTACTATTGCATGTATTGGCACAATGAGGGGGCGTGGTACGGCCTGACATGCCAGGGGTCCGGCCTGACAGGTCAGGCCAGGTCTCTGGCCTTTGGCAGCCCTGCGTGTATTCAAATACATGCAGAAGTTGATACATTCACAGTGACTTCAGAGCAAGGAACTGTACTAATTAAATTAATACACTGTCCGCTGCATGGTGGACAATTACGGAGAGGTCACATTACACTTGACCATTATGCAATCTTTAAAGCTCAGTACAAATGGAAGCCCCACAGGCAAAGCTTCTTCATCAAAAAAGGCTAAGGTCTTAGATGATCAATTAAGTTGCATTTGCAGCTTCCTTGCCAAAACACGTCACCAGTGTATTCCGGAGCTTTTCGGCCGTCGAACTAGGAAAGGAGAGTTAGAGTACGAGATTAAATGGGTAGGTTGGACTGCAGAGCCCCACACAACAATTGGGAACTCATCACTAACCTTGCAGGCTATGAAGAAATGGTCACTGCGTTTGAGAAGGTTTGGCAAGAACATTATGACAAGAAGTCAGCAGAGGAACTAAGGAAGGCATGCAGCGATTAAATTATAGACACCGCGAGTCCGCGACCCTACTAGCAGTGCAACCTACTGGATCACTATAGATGCATGACATCAGTACAGAAAGTATCATAGATGTAGACGCAAAAGTAGGTTGGAAAATGTAGTAGTGGCACAGCAAAAAAGGGGGTCGAATCAAATTTTGACTTGCGATTGATTTGACAGTTTTGACAGTCACATTCCACAGTGATATAGGATGTTACATCCTGTATCAGGAATGTGATAGTCAAATCAATCGCAAATCAAAATTTGCGTTTTTATTTTTGCTGTGTAGATGTGCATGTTAGAAAAGATGGGACAATCTTTGGACACGCCCAGCGGTAATCATTCAGTTTTTTTAATTGATAGCATATTCGACAAGAGGTGTTTTCTTACTGATAATTACCTATAACTGGCTATAAGCTCATAACCTTACCGATAGTTGACCCTGCAACCAATTCGGGCTTTTCAAGACTAGACCCAAACTGGCCAGACCGACAGTAAATATGTGTGCAACGAACGGATCTCGTGTAGACGATACAAGTTTGTGCCATCGTTATAGTTCGAGTTGATTGGTTAATGCATATATATATATATATGGGATCGTGGCAGCGAAAAGGCATATTTTTTCAAGTTTTCAAATTATTTCATATTCTAATAACTATGTCTCCGCCCATCTATACACTATACAACAAGTACGCGGCGTTTTCGCTTCTTGCAAACGTCTGGTTCTGTTCCCCTTCTTGGCTTCTTCAACATAGCGAGCAGAAGCTAAATATTCGTAATACGTGGGTTCAGCTGCCATCAGCCTGCGCAACACGGTACGTACTCTGTAGCGCATGCACGTAGAAATCGAGCGTGTTGGCTCGGTCAAACTGCTTCATTTATGCGTGCACAACGCTGCAGAGCATGAAAGTGCACGGTGTCTAGGGCTAGCTTAATCTGAAACGCACCCTTCCTTTTTGACTTCTGCACACGCACAGATATATATATCAAACATGCACCCCCTTGTAGCTACATGTATTTACCAACATGTAGTACTTCTAAAACCTCTTTCTTGTTTAATTTATCTTCATTGGTGAACCAATTATATTTGGTTCTACAAAATAATATCCATACAAAATAAGATCCATCAGTCACACACATGCACACACTCACATTCATACACAACCTCAGATCAGAGGAATTGGTGTCATTTAATTCTGTCAGAATGCTCCCTCGTGCTTAGTTTCCAATTGGTGATGTGCTTGGCATAGTTGATTTTTTGCCCAAAAGGGGTCAGGCGACTGTGGGTTTGCTGTCCCCCTACCCTGAGTGTGACTGGAACCAAGGTTACCATTTGGTCAGCCCACACCTTGACGCTGGTCAAGGTAAGGTGGTTAGGCCAGGGTAGAAGCCAAAAGGGTGCTACCTGCCATTGATGTATAAACAATAACACCTGTAGCAATACATTTATACATACAGCCATGGTAAGCAACACAGCTGGCATTTGGCTGGAGTGATTTCAGCCCACCCCTACCATCCTTTATACATACATGTGTGACCTGCAACCATACCAGGTGTCAATATTTTGGGGACAGTGTGTTAGATGGGGTATGACCGAAACTGAGGGAATGAGTTAAATGGAGGCAAGGCTTTCCCAGACATTTAGGCTCAGGTTAGAATGAGAGTGAGGTTTTCCCAGAAGATACTCCAGGCTAGAATTTAGCTAGGAATTTAGTGTTGCCATGTGCACTTATACACACACATGCACACTCAAACACACACACACACACACACACACACACACACACACACACACACACACACACACACACACACACGCATACATGTGCACACACACACCATGGGCAGTCAGTCATTCACACATCAACATCAATGCTTTGCTATTGCTATTTTTTTTATTTCCTAATTGTTGACCCACATAGAAATATTAAACTGTTTTTAGCTGTCATCCTATTCATCACATGCTTCTCTTTTGTATTTCTATTGGAGCCGTATCTTATTCTAAATTGTCTTGTGTATCAATGTGCACGTTCGTTTATGCATGCACACACATACAAGCACTAGCATACACTTGCAACTGCAGTCACATGTTTATTGTTTGTGTAAATTTGTGTTTCCTTGCTCTGGCAATTACCAACAGGTCTTCTTGTTGCCTTTTGCACTTTTAAACATACATGAATGCATGCACATGCACACACACACACACACACACACACACATGCACACACACCCACATGCACATGCACGCACATTCATGTACACACACACAGGAGTCATGCTTCAATCACAAACATGTGCATATGTACACATAAAAATGGCTTTGGCAGTCATCCGTCATACACACACACACACACACACACATGCACACACACATACACAGAACTGGCCTCTGCTTTGTAAAATTCTAATTTCCCTGTTGTCTCTTGTTGCTATGAGCACACTTACTAGATGTGAGCCTGGACTACAAGAATGCACACTTATGCACACAGGCATGCATGCACAAACACACACACTCACACAAACAAACAAATTAACAAACAAACAAATAAACACACTCACACAAACAAACACACACACATACACAAGTGCAAACCACCCACTCTCCATTCTGCTTGGTACACTCACACTTGTACCTCCACCATTAGAGAGCATGTTGGTCCTTAATTCACCTCATATGCAATTTGGATTTTTTTTTCTTCTTCTGCTCCTGTTTGGCTTCCACTGATGTACCCATGGCCTCCACTAGATGCTCATCCCATCACCTACACTAGCTGCTGGCACTACTCAACCTGACAAGTTAGTGTAGGTGATGCTCATGTCCCATGATTCTAAGTACTAACTTGTCAGGTTGAGTAGCGCCAGCAGCTAGGTAGGTGCACAATCATACACCATCACCCATAGCCGTTGAGGTTTTCAATATACAAGACATGTACATGTATCCAGGCTAAGAAGAATCTCCGATGCTATGGAGAGATAGTTTCTGAGTGTAATAGTATTCACATCCAACTGCTCCCATGTACCCATGAGTTCTAGCAATACACTGTACACACACAAACACACAGACTCATGCACATACACACACAAAGCACATACGTGCATACATACAAATGTATAAAAGAGATGGAGTAAATGGAATTTAGATTTCTGAGGCAGCTTATAGCTGATGCCTCTGTACCTTAGCAACAAGTGGAAAATTGGTGTCATTGAACAGGTTCATGTTTGGCATGCCAGCTCTGCTGTAGGGTCATGGCATGAGTGTGTGTGTATGTGTGTATGTGTGTGTGTGTGTATGTGTGTGTATGTGTGTATGCGTGTGTACATGTACGTGCGTGTGTATGTGGTGTTGTGTATTAAGTGCACATGGCAACACCTGACAATTTAGTAACCAGATGTTTAAAAATGGCTCTAGACCTTTTCATCATCACTCGACTTAACTCCCTAACAGCGTGGCTACCCAGGCCACAAAGGTCCAAACATGTACTTTTAAGCACATGCACACACCCACACACTCACATACCTACTCTCACACACCAGAAGTAATACATACGCACACACAACACACTTGCCTGGTGTGTATGTGTGTGCATGATAAAAGTGCACAAGATGATTTAGAAAAAGCTAAGGCTCCAATAGAATACAAATGTAAAACAAGATGACTGAGGCAGTTTTATGTTTGTATGTGGGTGGACAACTAGGAAATAAAATTACAACAGCAAAGCCCGGACGTTGATGTTGCTATTATTCCCATTCACCAAAACATTAAACCAAGTTTTATACGTCTACGTAAACAAACACTAAAAGTATTTCGGACCTTTGTGGCCTGGGTAACCCCGCTGTTAGGGAGTTAAATTGAGAGATGATGAACAGAACTTGAACATTATAACCTCTCATTGGTTATTTTACAACTAAAAAGGTGACGATGCAACAACCTAGTAGGCACTGCCAACAATTAGTCAGGGACATCAGATGTCCCCCCCCCCCCCCCCCTCCTCTTTTTCCCCCCTCTCCTTACTTATAGTGCACTTTGTTTTTGGAAAGACCTTAGTGCTATGACATGCACGCATGTAGTTCAAAACTACTTGTTCTAACTTCCATGTAGAGCATGTACAAGGTAAGTTTGATTCTACCATGTACCATTCTACCATGCTTGCTTGTCTATGTAAACCACTGGCCACCCACAATCTGTACTGATAAAGGTATAATAATTTCATAAAAGGCTTATACCAACATACATTGTAGAGCTCTAAAGTTCAGTTCTTGCACAGGCTCTGTATATAATCTCTTATAATAGCCTTTTTCTAGTTGCATGTAGTTTGCACATCCCAAAAAATACATTCCCCTGACTCCTAGGTGAAAACATATATCGAAGTGAACACTTCCTTTGAAACAATGTGGTTAATATTAAATACCCTCGCTACCCAAGATGGTGGAAGGGGAGGAGGAGAAGGAGGAGGAGGAGGAGGAGGTAGAGGAGGGGGAGGTAGAGGAGGGGGAGGTAGAGGGGGGGAGGTAGAGGGGGGGGGAGGTAGAGGGGGGGGGGAGGTAGAGGGGGGGGAGGTAGAGGAGGGGGGAGGTAGAGGGGGGGGGAGGTAGAGGGGGAGGAGGAACACGAGGAGGTAAAGGAGGGGGTGGGGTGGGTGCAACAGGAAGAATGGAAGGAGGAGGGGGAGGAGGGGAGGATGCAACGGGTAGAAGTAGGAGGATGAGGAGGAGGAGGGGAGGTGTGGATGGCAATCAAAAGAAAGGAGGAGGGGGAGGGGTAGGTGTAATATGAAGGAAGGTAGGAGGGAAAATGAAAGGGAGCAAGAGGAGGAGGGGAGGGGAGGAGGAGAGGAGGTGGAGGGGAGGAGGATGGATGGATAAAGGAAGATAGGAGGAGGAGGAGGTAGAGAAGGGAAGGAGAAGGTGGGGGTGGATGCAACGGGAAGAATGGAAGGAGGAGGGGGGGAGGGGAGGATGCAACGGGTAGGAAGGTAGAAGTAGGTGGATGAGGAGGAGGGGAGGTGTGGATGCAATCAAACGAATGGAGGAGGGGTAAGTGTAATAGGAAGGAAGGTAGGAGGGAAAATGAGAGGGAGTAAGAGGAGGAGGAGGGGGAGGGGAGGGAGGAGGAGAGGAGAGGAGGAGGAGGGGAGGATGATGGGTGGATGAAGGAAGATAGGAGGAGGAGGGAGAGGAGGAAGAGGAGGGGAAGGGGAGGAGGAGGAGGATGGGTGGATGAGGGAAGATAGAAAGAGGAGGAGAGAGGAGAAGGAGGTGGAGAGGGGGAGAAAAAGGTGGGGGTAGATGCAACGTGAAGAATGGAAGGGGAGGAGGGAGGATGCAACGGGTAGGAAGGTAGAAGTAGGAGTATGATGATGAGGAGGAGGAGGAGGTGTGGATGCAATGAAACGAAAGGAGGAGGAGGAAGGGTAGGTGTAATAAAAAGGACAGTAGGAGGGAAAATGAGAGGGAGTAAGAGGAGGAGGAGGGGAGGGAGGGGAGGATGAGAGGGGAGGGAGAGGAGGAGGATGAGTGGATGAAGGAAGATAGGAGGCTGGGGAAGGGAGGAGGAGGGGAGACGGAGAGGAGAAGAAGGGGAGGAGGATGGGTGGATGAACATAGGAGGAGGAGGGGGAGGGGAGGAGAGGGGGAGGAGAGGAGGAGGTTAGGAGGATGAGTGGATGAAGGAAAATAGGAAGAGGAGGAGGAGGTAGAGGAGGGAGAGGAGAAGGTGGGGGTGGATGCAACGGGAAGAATGGAAGGAGGAGGGGAAGATGCAACAGGTAGGAAGGTAGAAGTAGGATGAGGAGGGGGAGGGGGTTGTGGGGATGCAATCAAAAGAAAGGAGGAGGGGGGTTAGATGTAATAGGAAGGAAGGTAGGAGGGAAAATGAGAGGGAGTAAAAGAAGGAGGAGGAGGAGGGGAAGAGGAGAGGAGGAGGAGGAGGGGAAGAGGAGAGGAGGAGAGGAGGGATAAGGAGGAGGAGGGGAAGAGGAGAGGAGGAGGAGGAAAGAGGAGGGGAAGAGGAGGATGGGTGGATGAAGGCATGCACCATAGCGACGAGAGGGTTAGACGTCCGTGCACGCGCGCGCGCGTCCATACTAGTGCGTGCGTGCATATGGACTTGCCAAAGAATGTATAACTAAGAGGGGAGTACTAGGGTCCTATCCTTGAACTGAATTGGGGGCCCCTCCCTCGTGGAATGGACGGATTGGATTATACAGAGGAGGGTCCCATACGCAAAGGTAAGAGGATCCAGTTCCATTCCAATTTTTACGATGATGAAAATTTGACAAATTGAAATGAGGCAGCATGCGTTAAATTTTAAGTATGCAATTATCCAATTAATTTACACAATAGGAAATTGAACGCGCGACGGAAAAAGCAATGATGCACGATGCCAAAATTGAGAAAATTGCATAAATTTGGTCAAAATTAAAAAATTTGAATTATTAGAAAAATTAGAAAATTGAAGAAAATTGCGTGAAAATTGGAAAAATTGATCGAAAATGTAAATTTTAATATATTCGAAGAATTGGAAAATTGAATGGCACTTTTATCCACGGACCGTGGATAAAAGTGCCATTCAATTTTCCAATTCTTCGAATATATTAAAATTTACATTTTCGATCAATTTTTACAATTTTCACGCAATTTTCTTCAATTTTCTAATTTTTCTAATAATTGAAAATTTTAGTTTTTGACCATATTTATGCAATTTTCTCAATTTTGGCATCGTGCATCATTGATTTTTCCGTCGCGCGTTCAATTTTCTATTGTGTAAAATAATTGGATAATTGCATACTTAAATTTTAACGCATGCTGCCTCATTTCAATTTGTCAAATTTTCATCATCGTAAAAATTGGAATGGAACTGGATCCTCTTACCTTTGGGTATGGGACGCTCCTCTATACATGTGTATAATCCAATTCGTCCATTCCACGAGGGAGGGGCCCCCAATTCAGTTCACACAGCTGTTTGCGGCCCATTAAAAGTTGGACAATAAGACCTACGCCCCGTAATATTGAAACGATGACATCATCCAACATGATCTCACCAAGGACTTTATATCGTTGAGCTATATAAGGACTGCACTTGTTGTCCCGCCTTTTAACAGCCATTATAGCGTAGACATACCATTTTGCTATCCTATATGTGAGTTACATGGCACAACTCTGTACCGTCTGTTAGCTATAGCGCTCGCCACGAGTGTACCACGATCAGATATCCTTCACAAAGATCAGAACACTAGGCTACTGCCAATTTTCCTGGGTGAAAACGAAACGCGGATAAATGGTGGAGGGTGGAGGCTACCTAGAAAGCCAAACAACTAAATGCGGCCTGCTGAAAAGACAGCGCTACAAGTCGTCAAACATGGGTGAATTAAGCGATGTTTTATATCATTTAATGCATAGATGATACTATTCCATTGAATATTTCGGTCTTTTAGTTATTACTGGTATTGCTGCTACATTCTGTGGTGCAATGGAGATGAGATGTTCCTTCATAACACACTGGTAATGCTGAAGCTTGTCATGGATTGAACAATATGTCCTATGGAGAGCATTGAATTTGGCATGTATGGATTCAGCTCCTTGTTCTCCAAGGAGACCGAACCCTACATGCCATTTTTGTACCCAAGCAACAGTGTGCACTTCAAGCATATGCATTTTCACTGGGACAGTGGCTTTGGGAAATGATTTCCTGAAGGCATCCATGAAGTTTGTGATTGCTTGTCCTAAATAGCAATAATGCATGTGGATAAAGTTAGTGTTAAATTTTAAATGTGTACATTTGAACTTACTAAGTTGTTCAATGCTGTCGTCAGATAGAAATGATGCATCATAAAACTTGTGGCATTGTGCAAACATTTTCAATATGTTCTTAAACTTTTCTGATGTTCTTACTATGTCAGCTGTCAGACCTGGTTGGTCATTCAATACCACCTTAGTCATGGAATTGCATAGGGTCTCAATGTTCTTAGGCTGCATGTGTTAACAGTGCATAGGCACATGCATGCAGTGATAGAGATTAAGAACCATTACGTTTATGTATATTTAAGTACCTGCAATGACTTGTGCACATGGTTGCCTATGAAGGCACCACCAATATAACTTTGCCTCTCAACGTTAAAGGACTGGAGAGCAACATCAAGCTGTTTGGCAAAGGGTCCATCTTTTAATGGAAATCCCTTTTGGATTTTTACTTTGGATGCTTCAATGTGCTCTTCCTTGAATAATTATAGCATACATGTAGTTCCTCAATAGTCACTGCAGTGCTGTGTAACAGACTCACCATTTGCTTTATAGCTTGTCTCTTAATCTCAGCTTGCTTAAGAAGACCTTTAACCACCTCATTTGTCTCACCATAGAGGATGGACAAATATGTTGTCAGCTGCTCATGAACATTGAGCTCCTGCAGTTGGCTTGTCAGGTCTTCTTTGGCTGACAGCATCTTCAGCATCTCCTGGTGGTACTCATCAAAACTTGAAGAGCTAGCTGCGGTTTGCGATGAGGAACAGGCAAGCTTCAAATCAAGCTCATGGCACGTGTCCTCAAATAGCTTGAATATCTTTGTGAACACACCCAGAGTTATATGGAGACCTGGCAAGCACACCTATGGAGGGGAAAGTGTGAGAATGGAAGGGGCGAGTGCAACATGATGACTGTTTTCTAACCTGGCATATAGGAATGTTAAAAATTGGCTTTGAGATGCAATTGTGGTACAATTGTGCATCACTCCTAATCCCTCTATTTTCCACGTACTTTAGGTTATCCTGAATCATCGTCTCCAATGTGCGCACCTCAAATGATCCTCTGATGGTAGTAGCAATCTTCATCTTATCTTTGTGGATATGGCAACACAAGCAAGGATAGCACCCTGTGTACAAAGTTTAGTCATAATGGGTGTTATTAACATCTAGTATTGACGCACCACAAGCTCCAGAAAGGCCATACATTGTACTGAAAAATTCGTAGTCACCGCAAAGAAACAACTTGATTTTATGTTGCCTATGTTTAATAAAATCATTTGTTTGTTAGTAAAAATTTATTTAACACCAACCTCCATTTTATCATTTGCAGTTCTGCCACCTGGTCTTGATAGCGATCTAATGCTACATGTAGGTTTGTGATGTTGTCATCTGCCTCAAAACAGCAGAAGACGCAAGTATTTTGGGGAGAATTGGGCGAGGGAACATTAACAATTTGAAAACTCATCTTGAATGACCCTCCACCCTTGTCTCCTCCAAGCTTTATCCACACTTCATCACTGGGGATTACGTCATGCCAAGTGAGCCTGCCAGCTCTATGTAAACACATATGCATTAATATATGCATCTATGTAATTCATTCATTACTTGGCATTCTCATCCAGCAGTTGGAACACTTTTTGCACCAGATTTGGAACATAGACCAGGGCAGCTCCTCGTATCTCCTCTCCCCCAGACTTCAGTGAAAATGAAAAAGGGGCAATCTCTCCTTTGAGGTTACCCCTGATCATCTCTCTCGAGATTTGCCGCATCCTTTCTTCACCACCAATGGAGATTCCTGAAGCCTTAAGCCATCTAAGTTTATAAGTAAGTAATAATAGAGTTATTTTTAAAATGCTGCGGCATGTGCATATATGATGCTGACCTTCGGAGGTGCCGCAACTTGTGCCAAGGAATTGCTAGGCCAGCCTTGATTGCCAAGCCTTGCTCTGCACTCACTTTGATGTCCATAGCAATCCCCGACTCTACTAACAAATGCTGCTTTTCTTCATCACTCAGCCACTTAATTTCATTCTCAAGTAAGGTGGATGCCTCCCCTCCACTGACGATGTCGTGCACGTGGCTCATCTCTTGACACCTTCGCTTGAGTGTCCTCTTGCTGACTGAGTTGGTTACATTGTAGGTGGCTGTAACCCTCCTGAATGTGACTGGCTGTAAGAAAGTCAACATTCATTTTGACTGTGAATATGTATATGTGGGTCTATGGTTATCTGCTGAGTGCACTTACCCTTCCTCGTGTTGGACATTGCAAAACAGGGTTCTCAGGGCTTGTTGATGACATGCGTCTCAGGACACCTGCAGCAGCTATCATCTCTTCTTCAGTAGGAGATGGTGTACACTGGTGATCATCAAAACTTCTAGCTTTGATGTCCCTGGAACAGGCTGCACAATGAATCAATAAATCGCCCAAGATCTTCAATACCAAGGTGGGTGCAGGGTTAAGAAGTAGTGGTGCTGTGTCACAACAACAGGGACACTGTACATCTGCCGACATCACTATCCATTGCCTGATGCATTTGGTACACACAAGTGCTTTGCATGGCAGCTCCAAGGGCTGCTTGACCACCTCAAGGCACAGAGGACACTTCAGATGCTGTAGAATATTGTCATCTGCTACAAAGAAGTGATCAGTAGGGTCACCATCACCAAGAGCATTTAGTGGGAGTGGTGAAATGGCATCAATGTACTTTAAAAGCTTATTAGCATGGCCTTCTTTGGCTGGATGAAGGACTGTGGGTGGCCTTCCCACTTGCTGAGTGGACATGAAGTGTTCACAGACCTTATGTGTGGATTTAAAGACATTAATACACATGCCATCATACTGGGGTGTAAACATCTCACCATGCAAGGTTCACTTCTATGAGGTAGCCACCAAAATGCAGTCACACAGCACCTATATGGTACTCCCTGTGCAGCTGCATCCATTGCCTTTTGAAGGGAACGCTTGCAGGAGCTACAGAAACTTTGTGGGTAAACCATTGCATCCTCCTCAGCTTGAAATGCCATTCCAAACACCTTCTGCAAGGCCTGAGTATATGGCTCACACTGGTATGTGGTGTCCTTTTTATTGCCCCTTCTGTCATACATGCGTTTTGCACACACTCTGCAGTGCAGCTGAACTTGTTGGTGGTGGTAATCCATTCAGCCTATACAACACCGCATCATTATTCATAGAAACAAGCCGACTGTTTAGGCCGAAAACAGCCGGCCGCACTTAGTTAATGGCATAAACCTTTCACCTAAAGTGTTAACACTGCCTCTATGTCTAACCTACCAGTGAGAAAATTGGCAGCTCGATGCAATCCGCGCTTCCGTAACATAAGCTTGAGATGACGTAACGGCATATGCTTATGAAAAACGGTCAGTGTTTTAATTGGTTCGCGTAATATGAATTGTTCAGATGTGTATGTTATAGAGGAATGATTGCTGGTACAAATGCATCAGCTTCTAATAGCACCAGGTGTAAGCTTCAAGCAAGCCATGCCGTTAAACATTGCATAGCGATAATGAGGCTAACCGCCATGATTTCTACACCATATACCGTAACGCTCTAATTATCCAACTAAATGTCCAGCCTCAAACAGCCGTGTTCAAGGATAGTACCCTAGTACTCCCCTCTTGGTTACTTTCTTTGGCAAGTCCATATGCACGCACGCACTAGTACGGACGCGCGCGCGCGTGCACGGACTAACACTGTCGTCGCTATGGTGCATGCACGGACTAACACTGTCGTCGCTATGGTGCATGCACGGACTAAGACTCTCGTGCTATGGGCGAATTAGATTAACAGGAGGAGCATACTCGTCCCACCCTGGTATAGTCAAGGAAATATCATCATTTGGCAACAAAACAGATATCTGTTATGTGATAATGGCATCTCATTCTTATTCTTAGTCTTCATTCACTCACTCAGCCATGGAGCAGCATGGCGTCCAATTAATTCGTCCATGCCACGAGGGAGGGCCCCCAATTCAGTTCAAGGATAGGACCCTAGTACTACCCTCTTAGTTACTTGCTTTGGCAAGTCCATATGCACGCATGCACGGACTAACACTCTCGTCGCTATGGTGCATGCACGGACTAACACGGGCGAATTAGATTAACAAGAGGAGCATACTTGTCCCACCCTGGTAGCCAAGGTAACGATCACAAGGAATCGTCATTTCAATTAGCAACAAACGCTATCTTGTTCATGCTGAAGAAAGAAGAGCAGTTAAAAGGCCTAAATATTCAGCATGGTCTGATCTAAACACTGCCCCCCAAGTGCTGAACAATAAGAAGTCAAAGATTAAACGGTGAGTCCATGCATGCAATATTGTATCTGAACCTGCGGCAGCAGGTTCAATATAGGATTGATTGAGGGTTGATGAATACTATAGCAAGTACTGTGGTGAAATAAGTGAGTAAATTACTGAGCACTCTGATGTGTAATTTAACTGGATGTAATGTTTACTCAGGTTTTGTCTCTTTGAACCAAGAGATGATACAAGGCAGGTGCATTGCATGCTGCTTGACAGGGCACTAAATAGCAATAAAAACTTACCAAGAAATGGTAATTTAAAGAAGCGCATGAATGGTTGGCTGACAAATTATGCATTAGATCAGGGCATGCAGCAGTGTGCAAAATAAATTGCTTGGCTTAGCACTGCATATATGTCGAGAAAAAGCGGCAATGTTCCTAAAATCTGTACTTCAATGAATGCACTATTAACATTTCAGATTGAAATGGAATTGATATGAAGAGCTCAGAGCCATACTTATATGAAACATCATACACAAGAATAGAAGTAAGGGTGAAAGTAGTGACCTTCCCAATACAGTGTTTCCATTAACAATAGATGATATACAGGATGATAGATGATGTTGGGCAACAGTCATGTATCTATTTTGGAGGAATAATAATCATTTTGTTGTTGTCACATCAACTATAAAGGTTACAGGTTGGTTGGTGTAGCAATATAATGCTGTTACAATGTGAACAATGATTATCACAAGTGGGGAGGGTGTGGAGGGTATACACATTGCTGACAGTCTTTCTGGTCAGTATGTATGTGCTGAATAAGATATGTCATAGTGCAATGTGATGTCAAACAAGGCTACAATACAGCCCATATTCATGTGTGCTATATTCTGTGTATGTGCACTGTTTGGCATTCAGATTTTATTCAATGACCAGTGTACTCGTGAGGTAAAATAAAATAGCCTGGGTTTTATAATGAGCTCAAAGCATGTGCACAGTTGTCAATACATGTGGGTGAGTGACTGTCATGTGTATGTATGTGGCCAAAAGTAGGCAACAATGAGTGAGTGTAGAGAGACTCATGACACCCCTGCCTTGAGCAGATAATACATGTACTTCTGATCAAGCAGATTTACATGGGGGACCTATTCCCTTGGCTAACATAACAGCAGACATTGTATGTCAGAACTGTTAGGAGTTTGAAAGTGGATCATCCCAATTAGATTTGACATACTGACTCCATTGTTTCTTTACACGTTTTGATCCAGCTATATATTCAGTTACATGTATGCATGAAGCATACCGTTCACCGCGCTAGGACTGTGTTTGAACACCTCTCAATACAATACCCCACAATACGAGGAGCGCTCATGATGAAGGGTGAATGGGGTTTTTATATAGTGGGATGTGGAATACCAGTACTACACTGGTTTTGAGTCCTGCTCTGTGCATCACACATATATGCAGGCTAGGGATTACCTCAGCATGCTGGTGTTTCCTCCAGATGTTACATCAACACCCGTAGCTGTTGACAACAATGCTTCAGTTTTGGCTGGCTTCTCTGACAATGTAGGTGACATGCTGCTAGGTAGTGGAATATAATGGTTTAGTTAACACCTCCATCTAAAGCCAGAAAAAAAAGCAAGGAAACAAGCAGATAAAAAATTTCTCTTTGGTAAATAGAGTGGGATGTAGGATTAGCATTGGTGGTGTAAAAAGCAATGAAACAAGACACATTATGGATTGGTACCAGAATACAACAAGACGGTCCTACATTTAGCAAACTGAAATTCAAAGTGCATGGTTCTTGGCTAAATGTAGTCTTGTTGTATTCTGGTACCAATCCATAATATGTCTTGTTTCATTGCATTTCTCAAAGAGAATTTTTAAAAATCTACTTGTAAAATGAGAGTAACGAGTATGGTTTGAGCGACATCTATAAATGATCATGTACATGAAGAGCAAAATCAGTCTTCAGGTGGAGAATTTATGGTAGTATTAGTTAATGCTCTTCCCTCACATCCATTAACCAATTACATGTCATGATATGAATTTAATACACTAGTTTTATGAATTATATAATAAATAGTGAGAGATGCTGATCCAGTGAGAGGTCTTCCTGCTTTGGTAGCAGATCTTGGTGTGAGAGGTTTGTGGGCTGTCCAGACTGAGGCATTACTTGATATTCGTGTCATGGACACTGATGCCCAGTCATACAGTATAGTCGCACTGTTGATTCTGTTCTCCTATCAGCTGAGTTACCTAGATGCTGTTGAGGCTAGACATGCATCTTTCTCCCCTTTTGTCACCTCAATTGATGGTGTCCCTGCTTGTGAAGCTAACTCTAACATGAAGCTTTTAGCAATAAATATACCATTGAAGTGCGGAAAAACCATTAAGTGAAGTGGCTGGATGGGAAAGGGCGACGTTGGTGTTTGCTATACTAAGAGCCACAAATCTGTGCATAAGAGGAAGCAGAGTGAAATGGAGGAGTGCAGTTCACATGGATGATGGGAATGGACTACCCACAATAGAATTTGTATGTGCTATTATGTTTGTGCATGTGCTTGAATATATGTTATTTATTCCTTCGTATTTTTTATATTTTGTTAAGTACTTCTGGTCGGATGCTTCAAAATGAGATGCAGCTAATTTTCATTATGGAACAAAAAGGCTTAAGACGATAGAACTGCATACGTACTTGAAGCCCATTTCATTACCTGATACATGTATATTGCGCATATGCGTCAGTTATACATAAATGACCAGAAATGTAGTGGCTATTCCATTCACCTATGAAATACTTCAATACTCACGACAGCAACATTAAGTGAGAACCAGTACACTCAATATCGGCCTTTCAGGATAGTTTACGAATGTACATCAACTTAATTGGACAAATTTTAACATTCATGGATTATTAATTACTTGCATTTTTCTGATATGCTGACCAATAACTAGCTGTATTTATGTTTGCTGCAAACACTGTCAGAGCCATCACCTATTTACTGTTGTTGCCGGTAAACAATGCCAGCAAGCTGCAAGTGCTATCATAGGCTCCACCTGAATGTTGTATTGCTGCATGCACATGCATGAGGAAATTGTGAATGTTATTAGGTCATCATCATGTTGACAGTATAGTACCTGTGTCACAGGAAATTTGGACGGTGACAATATTCAGGTACATCTAGGATTATTCAGACTTCAGATACATCTAGGATTACTTCAAAATACATCTAGGATTACTTCAGGTACATCTAGAATTGCAAGAGGAAGCCCCTCATGGCCCACAGGGACATTAAGAGTGCTAACGTTCTGGTGAATGGGGACCTCACCTGCTGTAATACGGACTATTCACAATTTCCTCATGCATGTGCATGCAGCAATACAACATTCAGGTGGACAGCTGGCTGTACATTTTGCTTGTTGTTAGGCAGCCAAATGTTGTGTAATCAAATATTTAATTAAAGCAATGATCATAATTACTGGATTGGAAATAATCACCACATGTCCCCCTGTGGAAAACAAGAGGTCTTCTTGTAAAAAGCTGCAGGACAGCTTTAATTCCGATGTACCAATGCCATTCCAAATTACAAACTTTCAAATATGAAATACACATGCCACTTACAAGTATCTTGAACTTCTGCACAGGGGGTCATGTATGAGGGCAAGGGGGCAGGCGGTCATGTATGAGGGCAAGAGGGGGCAGGGGGTCATGAATGAGGGCAAGGGGGTCATGTATGAGAGCAAGAGGGGGCAGGGGGTCATGTATGAGGGCTAGGAGGGCAGGGGTCATGTATGAGTGCAAGCGGGCAGGGGGTCATGTATGAGAGCAAGGGGCGGGGGCAGGTATCAGACCACCTTATAACCTCATTGCAAGCCTAGTGGCCAAACGAGTAAAGGTAGTGTGTGGTTCTCTGCCCCAGTAGCCATAGGTCTTATACAGCCAGCCCCCATGGTAAGGGTAACTTGGTAGTCTTATACAGCTAGCTCCCATGGTAAGGATAACATGGTGGCTTTATTTAGCCAGTCCCCATGGTAAGGGTAACATGGTGGTCTTATATAGTCAGCCCCCATGGTAAGGGTAACATGGTGGTCTACAGAGCTTCGAACAGAATTACATGTAGAATGTCACTCTGTGACAAGTTGGACGGAAAGAGCCCAGAGGATCGAAAAATGGGTCCTAGTACTGTGTTGACAAAGGCTGAGGAAGCAATGCTAGCTGCATTCTGTATCAGGTTTCTGAAATGTGGCTTCCCCATAAATCGTCAATATTGTTGCCAAGGTCGTCAAGGCAGATAAACGCAGAAATCCATTTAAGGATGGTAGGCCAGGCTTTTGCTGGTTTCAGGGTTTTATGCGACGGAACTCTGAACTTACAGAACGATCTGCAGAAATGTTGACAGGGGGGAGGGCAGTTGTAACTGAAGCTGCCATTCGAAAATGGTTTCATGACATCCAGGCCTATACTGTGGAGGAGGAAGAAGCTGCAGATCTCTTGCAGGCTCCAGAACAAATCTTCAACTTTGATGAGTCGAATATTCTCCTTGCCAGGAAGAAGGGGAATGTTCTGGGACCTGTAAAGGGGCCGTTCATAAATTACGTCACGCTGAAGGGGGGAGGGGGGGGGGGGGGGGTATCAGCCAGTGTGACGATGTATACATTAAGCATACATCAGTATGGGATAATGTGTGACGGGGGGGGGGGGGTCAAATTCCGCCATTTTTGCGTGACGTCATTTGTGGACGGCCCCAAACTATAAAAGCTTCTTACAAACATCAAAAGAAAATGATATTAATTTAATGAACGCCTTTTTAGTGCGGAGCAGATGGCATCAGGAAACTGTACCGTCACCAACGGGAGGGAGGAGAGGGAGATTGAGGGGATGGAGAGGTGGGGATGAAGGGGATGGAGGAGAGGGGGTGGAGGGGATGGAGGGGTGGAGAGGGGGAGAGGATGGAGGGGAGGATGGATGGAGAGGAAGGGATTGGAGGGGGTGGTTGAGGGGTGGAGGGAGGGAGGGGAGGAGGGGTGGAAGGGGGTAGGGGTGGAGGGAGGGGAGGGGAGGAGGGGTGGAAGGGGGTGGATGAAGGGGGTGGAGGGAGGGGATGGAGGGTGGAGGAAGGGGAGGGGAGGATGGGTGGAAGGGGGTGGATGGAGGGGCGGAGGGGATGGAAGGGGTTGGATGGAGGGGTGAAGGGGGTGGATGAAGGGGTGGAGGGGATGGAAGGGATGGAGGGTTAAGGGAGTAGAGGGGTGGAGGGGTAGAGGGGATGGAAGGGTAGAGGGGATGGAGGGGTGGAGGGGATGGTGGGGGTGGAGGGATGGAGGAAGTGGAGGGTATGGAGGGTATGGAAGGGGTGGAGGTGATGGAGGGGATGGAGGGGTGGAGGGGATGGCGAGGTGGAGGGGGGAGGGGATGGAGGGGAGGAGGGATGGAGAGGAAGGGATTGGAGGGGGTGGAGGGGGGATGGAGGGGTGGAGGGAGGGGAGGGGAGGAGTGGAAGGGGGTGGATGAAGGGGGTGGAGGGAGGGGAGGGGAGGAGGGGTGGAAGGGGTGGATGGAGGGGCTGACGGGTGGAAGGGGTTGGATGGAGGGGGTGAAGGGGGTGGATGAGGGGTGGAGGGGATGGAGGGTTAAGGGAGTGGAGGGGTGGAGGGGTAGAGGGGATGGAGGGGTAGAGGGGATGGAGGGGTGCAGGGGATGGTGGGGGTGGAGGGATGGAGGGTATGGAGGGTATGGAAGGGGTGGAGGGGATGGAGGGATGGAGGGGATGGAGGGATGGAGGGATGGAGGGGATGGAGGGGTGGAGGGGATAGCGACGAGAGTGTTAGTCCGTGCATGTACCATAAGCGACGAGAGTGTTAGTCGGTGCATGCGCGCGTCCATACTAGTGCGTGCATACGTGCAATGGACTTGCCAAAGCAAGTAACTAAAGAGGGGAGTACTAGGATCCTATCCTTGAACTGAATTGGGGGTCCCTCCCTCGTGGCATGACGAATTGGACGCCATGCTGCTCCATGGCTGAGTGAGTGAAGAATAAGAATGAGATGCCATTATCACATAACTGAAATATATTTTGATTGATCTCCGTTTAAGCACAATATCTGTTTTGTTGCCAAATGATGATATTTCCTTGGCTATACCACGGTGGGATGAGTATGTTCCTCCTGTTAATCTAATTCGCCCATAGCACGACAGTGTTAGTCCGTGCATGCACCATAGCGACGACAGTGTTAGTCCGTGCATGCACCATAGCGACGACAGTGTTAGTCCGTGCATGCACCATAGCGACGACAGTGTTAGTCCGTGCACGCGCGCGCGCGTCCGTACTAGTGCGTGCGTGCATATGGACTTGCCAAAGAAAGTAACCAAGAGGGGAGTACTAGGGTACTATCCTTGAACTGAATTGGGGGCCCCTCCCTCGTGGAATGGACGAATTGGATTATACACATTTACAGAGGAAGGTCCCATACCCAAAGGTAAGAGGATCCAGTTCCATTCCAATTTTTACGATGATGAAAATTTGACAAATTGAAATGAGGCAGCATGCGTTAAAATTTAAGTATGCAATTATCCAATTATTTTACACAATAGGAAATTGAACGCGCGACGGAAAAATCAATGATGCACGATGCCAAAATTGAGAAAATTGCATAAAGTTGGTCAACAAATAAAATTTTCAATTATTAGAAAAATTAGAAATTGCGTGAAAATTGTAAAAATTGATCGAAAATGTAAATTTTAATATATTCGAAGAATTGGAAATTTGAATGGCACTTTTATCCACGGACCAAGGTCGGTCCGTGTACTTTTCCACAATTTAATTTCTCGTCTTTCTATTTATACATGGAGGACCTTTTGGGCTCGAATGTCAATGTTGCACGTGATCGAATTCAATGTGTGGCCTAAATCCAGCGCATCGCAAAGTATTGGAAAATGAAAAATGAATTATCGTCGTCTTTATTAATATAATGAACAATGCTCCATCTGCAACGGAAGAATGGTCTGGAAGCAGTGCTGACCTGTCTCCGATGACCGGAATCGATCCCTCTGCACGGAACACGTACGCCCTGTAGGCGTGTGTACCTATTTATAAGTTGTTGCGTTCAGTATCGTGTGGTGTGTACCCGATGCTACACACAGTATAATGTGTGTGTGTGTGTGTGTGTGTGTGTGTGTGTGTGTTGACGAAGATTAATAGTGTGTCTCTCAAGTTTTTACGTAGCTATACCTCAATCGCCAGTCAGCGTCCTGTTTAATGGCATACGAAAATGTGATCAAATGTGACAGTTTAGCCATAGATTATAAATCACCTTAATTATGACCTTATGGAACCTTTCCTCCTCACCGTTCCTCCCTCTCCCCCTCCCTACCCCTGCCTTTCTATATCTATAAAGTGTGTACAGCAGCAGCACTGACAATTCTAAGATGGTTGCACAAGGTCAGAGTACTCTATCAGGTTGCCATAGTACCTAATAAGAACAATGGTGCAAAGCATGATCTGCCTCTGGGCTTCGAATGGGTTGTCAACTGTTCCAATTAATGTCATGTATCCCTTAAAGCTTACTAATGTTGTCATTTCTTGCATGCAACATGTACAGTTCATGACAAATGAAGCCAGCTTTGTGACCTGAAGTAGAGGGCCCCATGGTTATAGTTTCCCCTGCTTAGGCAGGCACATCCTTGATGGTCTACTTACAAATACAAGAAGAACAGGCCAGTACTAATGTATATCAATTAACACTGCAATAAGAAGTAGGCCTAGAACCAAGAACTGCATGTTAACCAAAGGGGAGATATATCTAGTTCAAGAAGGCATGCCTGCTGGTGATGTATGCGTGTGTATTGTATGTATATGTACTGTGACATATGTATGTATGTGTGTGGGGGGCGCCATTTGACAGCCGCGTATACGTTCTCCGCTTTCAATTCAACCAGTGGGGGGGGGGGGGGGGGTTGGGGGGTGGGGGGTAGTCTGGGGACCCGACTGATGGCTGTACCAGTCGGGTCCCCAGACTAGGGTGGGGGGTGCTGTCCGCTTTCGGCCGATTCAACCAGTTGGGGGGGGGGGGGGGTGTGGGTGCTGTCCGCTTTCGGCCGATTCAACCAGTGGGGGGGGGGGGGGGAAGGCCTCTTTCGGCAGCGGGGGGGGGGGGGGGGGCTGATATCAGCAGTGGACGGTGGATGCTGTCCGCTTTCAGCCAATTCAGCCAGTGGGGGTGCGCATGTAAGTAAACATAGATACTTTGAATCTATGATGTAAACAAGGGGGGGGGGGGGGGGGGTGCTGTCCGCTTTCGGCCAATTCAGTCAATGAGGTGTCCGCGCTCTCAGCAGATTCAACCAGTGGACAGTGGATGCTGTCCGCTTTCAGCCAATTCAGCCAGTGGGGGTGCACATGTATGTAATATAGGGATGGGAGGGAGGGGGGGGGGGGCGCCATTCAGTCCCGAAGGGGGGGCCATGGCCCCCCCTGCCCCCTCCTGGGGACGCCCATGTAGGTGGGTGGATGAATGTGGATTAATGGATGGACAGATGCATGGACACATTCTGTATTCGTGCATGTATATGCATACAAATACTCCCCTTTGGTTAACATTCAGTTCTTGGTTCTACTTCCTATTGCAGTGTTAATTGATGTACATTAGTACTGGCCTGTTCTTCTTGTATTTGTAAGTAGACCATCAAGGATGTGCCTAAGAAGGAGGCACAACAACCGTGGGGCCCTCTACTTCAGGTCACAAAGCTGGCTTCATTTGTCATAACCCAAGTTATGTATGTACTGACTCTGGTTCAGTCAACAGCCCCTACATACATTTAACAATATTGTACAGAAGCATAATACATATAGTGTATCTGTATCTGTATGTATGTATGCATATATGGATGTGTATATAGGTCTTTATGTGTACGTATGTATATATAATTATTTATGTGTGGATCTAATCAAGATCCACAGTAATTTTAATTGTATGTATGCATATATGTATGTGTATATAGGTATTTACGTGTACGTATGTATATATTTATGTATGGATCTAATCAAGATCCACAGTAACTTTAATTGTACCATGTACTAATATCAACTGCACGATATAAACTGGACAAATCATACATACATGCATACATACATACATACATACATACATATATACATACATACATACATACATACATACATACGTACATACATGCATGCATGCATGCATACATACATACATACATACATACATACATACATACATACATACATACATACATGCATGCATGCATGCATACATACATACATGCATACATACATACATAAATACATACATACACATACACCTACATGAACACATACATACATACATACACACATACATATACACACACATACATACACATAACATACATACATACACACATACACATACATATACACACATACATACATACATTCAAACATACACATACATATACACACATATACATACATACACACACATCCACATACATCCATGCATACCTACATGCATACATCATACATACACGTAATAGCTGTATTTAAGTGCCATTTTTGCTAAATATTGCAAATAAAAATATTAAATAATTTTTATTGTTTGTATATTATAGGAATACAAGAAAACCTATTTAGTCTACAATACACACCAAACACTCCAAATGTAAAGGCAAAACACCTTAAGAGGACCACTGTTGCATTTGCTCTAACCAGGTTCACATACACACACACACACACACACACACACACACACACACACACAACATACACACACAGTAGTAAACTGTCCACCTTACGAATGATACTGTTGTACAAATTGTTCTGAATGCTCTATAGAGCCACATGCTTCCCATCTATATATGTAATGGTGGTGGTGGTGGTGTGTGTGTGTGTGTGTGTGTGTGTGTGTGTGATTACTTATGCAGCTGTTACGCTTTTTTTTTTAGTTTGCAATTAGACATTAACGTTGAGCGGTTTGGAAAATACAGATTGGCCTGAGTGGCCTGAATGGCCCTGAAGTAAAGTGTTGCACCTGCTTCAAACAGGACAACATCGATGACTATAGGTATCAGTGGCACAGCTGTATATACGATACAGCTATCCCCATAACTGTTCGACTACACGCATATAAATGCCCAACTAACCACGTGAAGTACCTTATACTGTATAGTTGCATTGGACCTTCTCTACACTATTGATACGTTTTTGTCTTTCTGCTCCAAAGGGAGATAATTTGTACATGCATGTGGATTCTTTTATGTACTGAACAATTATATATTATATTTCAAGCAAAGCTGCAACAAGTAAACTAGTGGTACATACCTTCCCACTTCCCAGAGCACATGCCATGACGATTTGTGTCACCTGTGCACACCCACTTTTAATAATAGTACATGATAGACTTTACACTTGCACACTGCTACAGCAATCACACAAGGCTAGGCAAGGGGCTCAACCTGGAGATGAGCCCACATCTCCTTATGGGAAAACCTCTAGCAGGGAAAAAAAAAACCACCAAACATGTTGGAGAAAAAACCTCTAACTAGCACTGCCCAGCCACATACAACTTAGAACATATTCAACCTAAGAGTCCAACAGCTTCCACCATCTCTGTGCCCAGGGATCATCTGCTCTTGCGATAAGACACATACAGTACTACCATTTGGCACTGATTAATGAACAACCAAATAAAATAGAATTACTGCTGCCTACAAGTGTTGTGCATGCACAAACGCTTCGACTAAGCAACTGCCTCCAGCTGCTGCTTTTACCTGGGCTGCCAGCTGCCACTTATAGCTGGCCCTGCCAATAACCAAGCACAACCCCACCATTTTACATGTACCATCCCTGGTCGGTATCATGAGTACCAGCCCTATTTAGGTGGAAGCTCATTTTGTGTCTAATTCAATACTTTCAAACTGCAGGTCCCTAAGCGTGGAAAACTATTTTCAACAACACATAAAATTTTAATTTGTTTTCCAGTTAGTTTTTTTCCTTGTGATAAAGACTTCATCCTGACCCTTCCTGCATGTACACACATAAAAACTTACTGGTTTAAAGTAGATAAATTTGGAAATGAAGTACTGATGTTAACCAGTTAGTCCATTTCATACAAAAGGGGTGCATTAAACTGTAGGTATGCATGCATACGTACACACGCACATACACACATCACACATACATACATCATATGCACAGCATGCATGCCTTCATAATATCTCGTGTGCCTTGACAGAAAATACTTACATACTAAAAATTTCATCACATTAGAGAGCTGTACATGTTGCATGCAAGAAATGACATTAGTAAGCAGTAATTCGAAGCCCAGGGACAGATCATCCTTTGCACCATGTACTAATGAAGTGCAGTTTTCTCACCCCATGAAAAGATACTAATAAGTCTATGTGATGTGTCACACCTTCCACCTCTCTCATATTGTTCATATTAGTTACCATGGCAACCTGATAGAGTACTCTGACCTTGTGCAACTATCTTAGAATTGTCAGTGCTGTTGTTGTACACACTTTATAGATATAGAAAGGCAGGGGTAGGTAGGGAGAGGGAGAGAAAGGGAGGGTAAGGAGGAAAGGTTCCATAAGGTCATAATTAAGGTGATTTATAATCTATGGCTAAACTGTCACATTTGATCACATTTTCGTATGCCATTAAACAGGACGCTGACTGGCGATTGAGGTATAGCTACGTAAAAACTTGAGAGACACACTATTAATCTTCGTCAACACACACACACACACACACACACACACACACATTATACTGTGTGTAGCATCGGGTACACACCACACGATACTGAACGCAACAACTTATAAATAGGTACACACGCCTACAGGGCGTACGTGTTCCGTGCAGAGGGATCGATTCCGGTCATCGGAGACAGGTCAGCACTGCTTCCAGACCATTCTTCCGTTGCAGATGGAGCATTGTTCATTATATTAATAAAGACGACGATAATTCATTTTTCATTTTCCAATACTTTGCGATGCGCTGGATTTAGGCCACACATTGAATTCGATCACGTGCAACATTGACATTCGAGCCCAAAAGGTCCTCCATGTATAAATAGAAAGACGAGAAATTAAATTGTGGAAAAGTACACGGACCAAGGTCCCATACCCAAAGGTAAGAGGATCCAGTTCCATTCCAATTTTTACGATGATGAAAATTTGACAAATTGAAATGAGGCAGCATGCGTTAAAATTTAAGTATGCAATTATCCAATTATTTTACACAATAGGAAATTGAACGCGCGACGGAAAAATCAATGATGCACGATGCCAAAATTGAGAAAATTGCATAAATTTGGTCAACAAATAAAATTTTCAATTATTAGAAAAATTAGAAAATTGAAGAAAATTGCGTGAAAATTGGAAAAATTGATCGAAAAATGTAAATTTTAATATATTCGAAGAATTGGAAAATTGAATGGCACTTTTATCCACGAACCATGTAGCAAGTGGAATATTGAATCGAACCCAAATTGCGGAATATATATAAAAACAAATAAATGAAATGGATATACACGGATCATTACATAAGAATTTTTATGCTAGCTTGGATTTTACCTAAACTTTTTTTTTATTTTGATTTTCGGTCACTTGACTGCGCCTGCGCTGCATATGAATGAGAAGGCATGTAGGTACAGTAACCACTATCGACGTAAGTGAACGGTTGTGGTATATAGTCTCTCTTTGTTTTAAACGATTGTGTGAGTGTCGCCAGTCTCTTGTAACTGTGTTGCTTGCCCGATTAATAACGTAAATCTACTTCCTTCTGTTCGTATCTAGCTTGGATCGAACTTATTGAACGCACACCTTGGAACACTACTACAGTCACACAGTTTCTAAGGTGGGGCGGGCGTTATTTCTTTTAATGGTTATACTCCATGCTGAGTGCTGGCACGCTAAGTTTTTATATGGAGCGCACCTGACAAATTTTGTTGCGTTTCTTGGGGGGTGCGTCCGTACCGAGCAGATTCATATTCTACTAGGTCGAATGCGTAAGCGCCGGTTCTTGTGAACATCTCCCCCCCCCTCCCTCGCACTTATACTTATACGGTACAAAAATTTATTATAACCTTATTCACACCTCAATGACATAATACATTCCGCATCTCAAACCTAGTCATAAATGCTGCTGATATGGAGAGCATATATGTAAGACTCCCCTCCCCCCTCCCCTCCCTGATTTTGTAATTTGTAAACTTACCATACATACTGCTGAACCTAAGCTAAACTAAGCCCAGCTAGATTTGCGTACCCTAAACTAAGCCCAGCTAGACGGGGGAACAGTCCGCTGATCGGCTAACAAATCCAGCTACACCCGGATTGCAGTTTATACCCCCCTCCCCCTCCCCTCAAAAATCCGGGTCTAGCTGGATTTGTTGCGGATCAGCGGACTGTTCCCCCATCTAGCTGGGCTTAGTTTAGGGTACACCCATCTAGCTGGGCTTAGTTTAGCTTAAGTTCAGCAGTATGAACATTTGGTAAGTTTACAAATTACAAAATCAGGGAGGGGGTAAACTTAGGGTTACAGTCGAAGATTGTTTGATGGACCCTCTGTATTTGCCCACCTTATACAACATACGACAGAACAGTACCCTGTTTGAGATGTATTATGTAATACAGATGCGGAATGTATTATGTCATTGAGGTAGTGTGAATAAAGGTGATAATAAAATTTAACTGTACCGTATATGTATTAGTGCGATGAGGGGGAGGGGGGGGGGGGAGATGTTCACAAGAACCTAAGCGCCATATGTTTGTACCTATACTAGGCGAAAAATGGAATTCCAAATAAGATGTAGAGATAATCAATTTGTGATGTGATCTGGGAGATTGATTGAACTATGATGTGTGCTTGTCATGCTTTGTGGTTTATGAGTGTGTATCACAGTGGTTTCATTCGCCTCTCCTGTTGTTTGGTTTTTAGAGTACTACTTCATCTCTTGACTACTGGTTCCCTTGTTTAGGTTGCTGGTTACTCTGTTCCTGTCTGGAGTCTTAACTGCTGTTTTTGTCTACTGGCCTCTAAGAGGTAAGAACCACGTAAAACAGACCTGTAATGATGTCTTGTGGGGTGGGGGTGGTTGGTATTGCTAGGGGGGGAATCACTGTTCATGGAGATTTAACTTCACCCCTGTCTTGGAAAGGGAAAGTAATGGTCCCATAACATTAGGTACCCTTCTCTCCACCCATGGTCACCCATCTCTGCACACATGGTCACTTCTCTACTCCCATGGTCCATCCATCTCTACACCCATGGTCACCCTTCTCTACGTAGACCCATGGTCACCCTTCCCATGGTCACCCTTCTCTACACCCATGGTCACCCTACTCTACACCCATGGTCACCCTCTTCCACACCCATGGTCAGACTTCTCTTCACCCATGGTCATCCATCTCTACACCCATGGTCACCCTTCTACACTCATGGTCATCCATCTCTGCACCCATGGTCACCCTCTTCTACACCCATGGTCACCCTACTCTACACCCATGGTCACCCTCTTCCACACCCATGGTCACCCTTCTCTACACCTATGGTCACCCTTCTCTACACCCATGGTCACCCTTCTCTATGTAGACCCATGGTCACCCTTCCCATGGTCACCCTTCTCTACACCCATGGTCACCCTACTCTACACCCATGGTCACCCTCTTCCACACCCATGGTCACCCTTCTCTTCACCCGTGGTCATCCATCTCTACACCCATGGTCACCCTTCTACACTCATGGTCATCCATCTCTGCACCCATGGTCACCCTTCTCTACACCCATGGTCACCCTACTCTACACCCATGGTCACTCTTCTCAACACCCATGGTCACCCTTCTCTGCACCCATGGTCACCTTTCTCTACACCCATGGTCACCCTTCTCTACACCCATGGTCACCCTTCTCTATACCCAAGGTTACACTTCTCTACACCCATGGTCATCCATCTACACCCATGGTCATCCATCTCTGCACCCGTAGTCACCAATCTCTGCACAGATGGTCACCCTTCTCTACACCCATGGTCACCCTCTTCCACACCCATGGTCACCCTTCTTTGCACCCATGGTCACGCTCTACCACACCCATGGTCACCCTTTTCTGTACCCATGGTCACCCCCATGGTCACCCTTCTCTGCACCCATGGTCACTTCTCTACACCCATGGTCACCCTTCTCTGCACCCATAGTTACCCTTGTCTACACCCATGGTCACCCGTCTCTACACCCATGGTCACCCTCTTCCACACCCATGGTCACCCTGCTCTACACCCATGGTCACCCACTTCCACACCCATGGTCACCCTTCTCTGCACCCATGGTCACTCTTCTCTACACCCATGGTCACCCACTTCCACACCCATGGTCACCCTTCTTTACACCCATGGTCACCCTTCTCTACACCCATGGTCACTTCTCTACACCCATGGTCACCCTTCTCTACATTCCATAGTCAATCTTCTCTACATCCATGGTCACCCTTCACAGGACAATGGTTGTGATTGGCTGTATGCGCAACAATAAAGTCAGCTAATGTGCATGTGATGGATGGGTCATGTACGTGCGTAGATATTGCTAGGAACTGTTTGCTGAAGTACATCTAGGCACATGTTTCATGATCACGGCTCATTGATCTCTCTCATCACTTTCGCAATGCAACCATCCTCTGCTGACCATGGAACCCCACCCCTAACACTAGTAGCCATGCTGTATGCAGGGTATGTAGCTGGCAGGGGTTATGCACGAGAAATCGCTTGCAATCAAAGACACATGCAAATCAAACAGCAATAGGCTCGGTTTATTAACCATGATTAGCAGCTCCATGGCCCCCTCAATGCTGGATGCTCAAGGAGTAGCGCGCGAAGAATCACTTCATATCGCGTTATATCTCGTTGGCGCGTGCTAGCTCGCATTCATATATATCAAAATGAATATTCATATATATCAAACTGAAGAGTCAAATTGATCAACAAACAAGTTACAATGAATACACATGGCAATCTTTTCACAAAGGTCAACTATTAGCAATACACAGAAGGTCACTTCCCAGGTAATCCTCCATTATCGTCATCAAGTTTGACACATGGTTAGAGCAGCTGGTATCGATGTCGATGCATGCAGCCATCTTAGATCTGGGAACTGAAGTGCATTCGTTCTCTCTTCATCAGAATTTCCTGTGCGATATTTGTACCTGAGGTGTACTTTATAAGAGACATGCTGTGTGCACGCATGTGATAAGCAGTGGGCAACTCATTTAATAATTACGCACTTAACAATTTTTACCCTTCGGTCTTCTTTGATGCAATGGGCGTGCAGTTCCATATAACGGCAGTGTTCTAGATGGCTATATATCACGGTGATTGCCCTTACATTTTCATTTTTCTAAGCATAGCTTACATTTATCCGTGCCGCTGCTGTTTTCCCCTCTCCGCTATCTCATCTTTACCAAGCACACTCTTCATATCTTACTCCGTTCCTGACGATTGGTATTTAGGTGTTTATGAGGACACAAATGAGTCAGTACGTACCATGTGCAGTTATTAATCCTTTTTGTCACTAGGCCAAACCACTTCGCCAACAGAGCTATGTACCGGTATTGTCTTCAAGTGGAACAGTTTGATAGGTCTCACACTATTGGTGTTGTCACCATCGAAAGACACCTAGGCGTGAGTAGGAACTAGAAGAAAAGCTAAAATATAAGTTCAGGCTCTCCGATGGAGTAAGATACTTACTGTGCCAACACGCACGTTCTTTTTATCGCATAGTTATTTTGTAGAACACGTGAATCGCCAGTCACGTGACATTGTGTTGTTCCGTTCTTTTTTTTTAAGTGACCATAAATAGTATGCCCATAGAAATAAAGGCTGGCTCATCATACATCGGAAACCTTGAACACTGCGAGCCTTTTCAACGTTAACGTTTCATAAAACAAAACCATGCCCCGTCTGTTGTCTGTTTGTAAAGGATTTATAACAGATATATTAATTGTTTCACGTTAAAACTTTTTTAAAGAGATGACCTTATAAGCACTACTGGAATAAATAAATTTGTGCAAGCCAGACAGGGTTTTATTATCATGGCATGAATGATCGATCAATTACGATACCGCGAGAAAACTTTCCAATTGACTTATAATAGGAGGCTGGTGAAGTTGTGGATCTAACATTATGCTAGTGCTAACAGATGACGATGACCATGGCTCAGTAGATAAGCCTACAGGACTGCTAGGTGTGATTGTAGGTGATACCTGGATTACGATATCAATAGTGGTGCAACAAGTGGTTGAATTTTGAACCAAATTTAAAAAACGAGGTTTTATGTAAATACATGCGCATTGCGTCGTACGTTCACGCATGCGCAGCGCCGGATAATTCTTTTGAACCGGGTATAAAAGGAGCTTGCCAGGCAAGGGAATTCCCCTATGTATCACGTGATTTACATCTTGGCTAGCTCGCTCGCAGAACTATACGCGTGTGAAGTATCCAATCAGAGTAGAAAAATGCACGAAAGACAAATAACGAGGACCCTGGAGTCACCCAAGATTTTGCAACCACGCGTATGGAAAGTGCTAGTGGAGCTTCATGCACGGAACGCCATCTAAGCATGAGAAAAAAATAGCCCCCAGAAGCTTCTTTTAGTCAAGTAAGTGTATGCATATCTTTTAGAAAAAATAAATATATATATACGGCACGTGACCTTTGACGAAGAACTAGTGTGTACGTGTACATGCAATCATGGAAAATACGCCAAATGTAATTCAGGTAAATAACGACTATGATCAACATATGAAAACTTATATTGCTATTGTATTCATCAAGGTTGAGATTACAAGTAGTATTGGGTATGTGCCCAATGACTTCTTAGAACAACTAAACACCTTAGTGCAGTCACATAACTCTAACGGAATGTGCATCTCTGTGTGTGCAATCAAGTTGCAGTGTCATTTGGAGGGCAATCTGAGGAATTACACCTACAAGGTATCTGTTAGCACCTCATACACCTACATGTTTATAATGAATACATTGTAGGACATACCACAACCACAGTAGACCATCCGACAATGAATGGCAGACCTCAAAGTCCAACCTGTCCACATTGTTTATGTGGGCCATGCATTGTGCCACGGCCACCTGCTTTCCTTGTACCATCCCTCACAAACAGAGCGAAAAGATTCCGATTGTATAGAAAGTTCTGGCAGCTCCTGAGTCATGTAGGCTTTTGGCATCACCCAATGTACCTCAGGAGGAAACAGGACAGGACAGTTGTACATGATGAGAGAGAAATCATGCCACAATGTATACAAGATGTAAGAAAAAAAGAACACAAAATTACTTTAATGATGTATATATATCACAGGAAATACTAAGAAGATTTCCAAACCCTGAAGGAGTGCCGTATACAGGGTACAGATCTGCCTTTGAAGCCTAAATTATAATCAAAACACACATGGTACTCTCCTTACACATGTGTACTCATATACATACACATGTGTACGCACACACACATTTTAACACATTACTACCTACCTACACACATGTTTAATCATATAAATGTACTTACACATGTGTAAGCACACATGGTACACTATATACACATCTGTACTCAGATACTGACATATGTGTATGCAATCACACACATGTATCTTACACACTGTACTCATACTTACACATGTGGGCACACACACACATGAAACACTATGTACACGTGTCATGTGTACACATGCATATATACGTAAACATGTGTACGCACAACATACATGTACACATAATATACATGTACAAATTGAACCACACTGTTTCTATGTATTAGCAAGATTGGCATATGTAGTGTCTTTAGTAGTAGTAGTAGTAGTTCTGAAAAGAACTGTTTATTAATTTAACCAAGTTATGTTTCATAAGTAACCTATATACCACATTTCACAGAGTGCAAAAAGCAAAAATTCAGAGCTTACATGAAAAGACAATCAATCACCAAGCACATTCTAAATGTGTACCAGTAATATGGTAGATGCATGGACCATCAGTACACAAACCACGACAAGAAAAATGGTATAGTACAAAGCAAAGACTCTGAACAGATGTACTGTTGCTACTTGCAAGACCAAGTACATATCTTATCAACAGGTACATCAGTCACATGAAAGATGTAGATTAGATTCATATGGGACACTGGTCTCCCCGACTTATGAATATATACTAAACATCAACCTAAAGATATGATAAGGTTGTTGTCCCACAGAAGTGTTTTTGAATCCAAACTACCTTGTGGGAAGTGCATTATCCTGTTTCAGCTTGACAGTTCAGGTCCAAATGCATTGGGAGGTACAGGGGGGGCCCGCAACAATGGAAAATCACACCTCGGAACAACGGAGAATTGCAGAGATTCATTGGGTGTTACTGGTCTCATAATTGAATTGTTAATGTCAACGCGCAGTCGATAACGTGTAATTACATCTTCCGCAAAACATTTTTAAAAGCAACGCGCGCGAACTATTTTTAACCATTACGCAACTGCAAGTGCGGTTGATTACAGAATCCGTAAACAAACAGCCATTTTATAAATTATTTTTAGCCACTGCGCTTTAAACAAAACAAGACAACAATGAATGAATGCATATCCGCTTTAGTTAAATCTTACTACATGAATTTTCGCAGCTAGGACCTTTGGCAATGTCCTCCAGCACACCAGTGGATGCAGAGGAAACAAGACAGACAGTTACACACAATGAAGCAGTATGGAAAGATGTGTGACTCATTTATCAGAGCAGCTGGAAGGCAATAAAATCACTTAACGTAGAGTGGATCTAGGTCTCTATTTTTTACCTCTGCAATAATATATATATATACACACACACATAGCTAGTGTATATATAAGTTCAAAGCCATGTCTGTGTTGCAGTAATCCACATATAGCTTGCAAGCATATTATCATGGAAATGAAAACGAGTCGTAACATGTATGTACCACATGAAATGATGTCAAGGTTATGATTGCATCGACAATTACAACTCACAAGATGCATAAAAATAACTGATGCAAACAAATGTAAGTGAACAAAAACATTATACAGTACACACACAAAACATAAGTCAGTGAAGCAACAGAGAGTTTAGTGAGCAAAAGTTAGTTCCTGGATATTCCCATCAAGAAATCAACAGTACTTATCCAGACACCCCTGGTGTGTCCATAAGAGCCAGAGAAGGAGGCATTGCCTCGTTTTGCAATGCCTCCTTCACAACATGCATGCAAAGCTCTCTTGTAGTATTTGCAATTGTTGAATCATTAAGCTTTATCCCAGCTGCATGTACACTGTAGAGATGTGGTAGCATAGTGCGCAAAACTGACACCTTTTCAAGGCCTTCAATTTGCACCCGTGGACTGAATTCATTTTCACTATCTGCATCATCACCATCCTCCACATCCATTACCTCTCTCTCCTCCTCAAGGTGCAGCCATGTAGTCAACATATCAACTGCCTCTGACTGCAGTTCTTGCACAGCTTTAGCTACAACATCAAGGCCAGTGCCATTAAGCATTACCCCTGTACTAGGATATGACATGGACAGTTTAGACAATAAGTCCCTCATATGATGCAATGTCTCTTCTTCCAACTTATCCATTGCATCAAGATGGTCATCTGCTGGATTGGTCACCATGTTTTTAGCAGGTAAGCAGTTCGCACGCCTCCAACATGTTTCAATCACTGCAGGTTTAATACTTTCCCAAGAGCTCTTCATCAGTGCCATTGCATCGCTTACATGTGGAGCCTTCCCATATTGCAAGCCAGCACAACCTGACGGCAACTGCTCAGCTAAACTTTGTAGATTTTCATACCCAGGGGCAACACATACAAGATGTTCCAACAATTTACTCTTATACTTGGTCTTGAAGGTTAATATAATACCTTGATCAAGAGGTTGAAATATGGAGGTTATATTAGGTGGAAAAGTAAAAATTCTAACCTGGCCTAAGGGATCATTACAGTCCCGATCATGGCCAGAAAAACCATCTAACAATAATGCGACTGGACTTGATGTCCAAACACGTACTTCTTTAAGAAAAATCTCATGCCACCATCTTTGAAAAGTTTCAGTATCATTCCAAGCAGACTTCTGGCTGAAGTAAGGTAGCTGTGGAGGGTTTCTGACAAAGCAACGAGGCCGTTTAGCAGTTCCAATAACAACGGGTGATATCTTAAAAGTGCCAGTTGCATTAGCGCAGAGAATTACAGTTAGACGGTCTTTGGGTTTCATTTGTTTTGTCCCCCTAGCAGTTTTTTTGCATTCTCCGGGCATTAAGTACGTTCTGCTGGGAATTGACTTATAGAAGACACCTGTTTCGTCCATATTAAATATATTCTCAACTTCATAACTTTGGGATGAAATTAAGTGTTTCAGTTTCTCAATCTCCTTTGTCGCGTCTTCAACATTTACATCTCCTGCTTCCCCACACAACCGGACTGAATTTTCTATATTGTACCGCCAACGACATCTATTAAACCAACCATCTGACGCTTTAAAATCCGTTATATTGCGCACTCGAGCTTCGTGTAAAGCACGCGCTTGAACTAATTCCCTAGACACTGGTAAAGGACGCCTATTACCGGTCATTTTACGCCGAGCGCAAAGCCACTCAAAAACTGCCGAATCGATATCTGGATATTTACACTTCTTGGCCAGTATTTTTGACAGCTTTGGTACAGTACTCTTATCAATAGCATCCCGGGATTTGTACAGCTTGTATACCTGTGTTTTCCCTATTCCATACTCACTTACAATATCAACAGGTAGTTTTCCTAACCTCACTTCTTCTATTACCTTCTTCTTTTCTTCGGTAGAAAGAAACTTCCTTTTCGATCGCTGACTTGAACACACCGCCGTCATTGTTTACTTGCTCCAAATAATACACACGACGCAGCACGTGCATCAAATATTTAAGAAAATGTGTCTGCCAGGGTACGGTTTTGGAACGCAGATGAATGCAAGGTATGGTTTTTTACTCAGTGCGCTACTCACACCAGCTGTTTGTTTGAAAGGTAGCACTGCCGTTAGTGCTATAAGGCACCCGCCAAAAAGGATAAGCTACAAATGAGGTTGTGGCAGTTTTCATGCTGTACACTTGTGTCGAGACAGAGACTATTTTGTATTGAGTATTCTGGTGCTACTTTGCAGTAAGAAAATTCTGTGCACACGCACACCTCACACAAAGCTGCACAACCTGGTTTATTTGCCGTCTGCTTGGTAACAAAAAAATGTAAGAGGTGGATATGTGCCATGTTTTACAAATCTTACCTTTCAGGGAATATGAAGGTCAAAGTGAATAATGCCTCTAAGTTTTGACCCATGTATGTTGTTTGGCAGTGTGTGTGGGCAGGTCTTGTGTGTAACTGTCTGTCTTGTTTCCTCTGCATCCACTGGTGTGCTGGAAGACATTGCCAAAGGTCCTAGCTGCGAAAATTCATGTAGTAAGATTTAACTAAAGCGGATGTGCATTCATTCATTGTTGTCTTGTTTTGTTTAAAGCGCAGTGGCTAAAAATAATTTATAAAACGGCTGTTTATTTATGGATTCTGTAATCAACCGCACTTGCAGTTGCGTAATGGTTAAAAATAGTTCGCGCGCATTGCTTTAAAATGTTTTGCGGAAGATGTAATTACACGTTATCGACCGCGCGTTGACATTAACAATTCAATTATGAGACCAGTAACACCCAATGAATCTCTGCAATTCTCCGTTGTTCCGAGGTGTGATTTTCCGTTGTTGCGGGGCCCCCCCCTGTAAAGGAGTTTTTGTACAGAAGCGAGGTCAATACAACAACTTAGAGGTATAGCTAGCCACACAAGGTGGAACAGCTCTTATGGCAGCAAAGGTATGAATAAGACATAAATATCAACCCAGTCCAGCAATCATTCTCTTAAAAAAGTACCAATACCTGTGTTTAGTCACACAACGTTTGAATTAGTACAAAGCCTTAGTTGTAATAAATTTAACTCTTCCTAAGCCAGACACATACGTGTACACACACATACTACTTTGATGCACTAGTGGTAAACTTGGTTTGTGGGAAAAAACATGCGCAGATGCAATTATCAATAGTGATATTGATGGTTAAAAACAGCAGAGAAATCCATACAAGAAGTATAGGCTAGCTCGCTCGCAAAACTATACGCGTGATAAGATGCCAATGTTGAATTTGACAAGTGTACAAGCTAAATATAAGATGCATCCTTCGTGTATTGTACAAATAATTAAGGTAAAGGTATTAGAGTCGATGTAGTCTATAACGTTCTGCTCAAATTTTTCAAAAGCAAGTTTTCAGCCATTAATTACATTACATCTCTACTTATAAACAACTGAGAGCATACATGAAAAAAACCTTCAATCACAAAGCAGATTACATTGGTAGCATGTATAGAGCACCAGTACACAGAGCAAAGTATACAACAATAGAGCTATCTATGCAATTGACATAGATGGTTACATAGAGAAGGGTGAGCAACTCACACACGCTACATCTACATCTCATCTTCAACGATGTCCTCAGCATCATCATTGTCATCATCATCATCATTGTCATCATCATCGTCATCAACAAAGTCCCCATCCTCAAGTCCAAGCACAAAAAATCCGTCATCATTAGAACCCTCCTCTTCATCGCCTTGAACAACACTGTATGTGATGTAATGTCAGTAATGTACAAACTACACATGTTCACAAACAACATACTTAGTTCACTGTTTGTTTAGGTGTACGTATGCCTCCCAGATGTGTTTAACAAAGTGGAATGTTTTTGGCCTAAGCACACTCGATGACTTGTGGCTGCTCTTTGTACATTCTCATTCTGGAAAGATGCACATGTATGGTTAGCAAAGGAGTGAATACCCATAAACATACCCAGTCAAGCACAGCAAGGTTCATTCTCATAACAAAAGTGTCATCCCCGAAATGAACTCTCTTGGACAAATACGTGAGAAGTTGATGATTAAAAGATTCGATCCAGTATGTGTCCCTGCACTAAATATAAGAATTTGTTGTCACATCAAACAGCAGTTGCAATGAGAAAGAAAAGCATCTTACCCTGCAGTAGTGAGCAGCATAACGGTATATAGAAGTCCTTTTCAAAGCACCTTCAAGGGCTCTGATAGCTGCTGGATCTGATAAGAGCTTTCTCTTGGGCACATACCCAGAAAGCTCAGTAAACCACGACTTGTTCCTGTTAGCTACAGTACCACTACATATTTTTTTCATTCCTTTGACAACATTCTTAGTTCCTGTAATTATTTTAACTACATGGACCATACTCAAGTTCAGACTAACAACATACCATGCCATGTATCATAGGAATTAATAGTACGCAGCTCATCTGTTACAAATCGTGTGACTTGAGACTGAATGTCATGGGCAACTTCAGTAACATTGAGACCTGCAGTAAGAAAAATGTGAACTATGTCTATTTAAACCTTGTGCTACATACCTCTAGCCACAACATCAGCCATCACTTTTCTAGTACACACTATCTCCCTAGTCTGTGCCACACAATGTTCAGCACGAGAAACTGTGGATATTCATATTCCTACTATTCTACAAGTGCTATAATATCTAAGATTTAAAAAATTCATGCACATATACTTTATACCTTCCTGCTATACAAGGGACAGTGGTATGGAAGGCATTAGAAGTAGAGTCATGGCGAGCATCTGTCATAACCCACTGTATACATGATAGTAGTAAATATAGAAATAGTACTTGTACATGTACCTCGCCCTTGGTAGCGTAATGTGGAAGAGCTTTGACCTTTTCAATAGCATCCTGCATGGACGCCTCAGCAATGCCATTTAGTACACTCATGTACTTCAGTGTATAATACACTATGGGAAAATAATAGTATCTTGTGAAGGAACAAAAATACAAAGAATTTACTGGTATGTGTATAGGCCTTCTTGGTTTCTCCAATGCCAGCAAAGGAACAAAAACTCACAAATTGCTGAGGTAACATTCCAGCACAAGTGAATGCATGGATAAGCCTATTTATAAAGTGTATTATAACATTCAATTCAATGCAATGTTCTCAGCATGCTCTCACTTTTGGTTTACTACATAATGGCCATTCAGTACTCTGGAACTAGCCCATGTGCGTGACGTATGGCAGTGCTGGCATTCAAACATCACTCGAGCAGCATGACCAAGCTATGCAATTACATGTACATATATCAAGAGTTACACACATACCTGATACTAAGTTTCACACATTCATAATACACATACACATGCATTGTGTACATACCAGAATACCGCTAGCACAAAACAAACACATACATAGACACCGCACATACAGACACACATACACACTTACACATACATACATACATACATACATACATACATACATACATACATACATACATACATACATACATACATACATACATACATGCATACATACATTACATAGATATGTACATACAAACATACATAAACAGATATGTACATGCTAGCGTGTCCCCGTGAAAAATCACGGGCTAGCTAATTATTCGTCTTGCTGTTATTCGTCTCGCTATTGATTTGCCAGATGAACAGTTGGTCACCTCCTAGCTCCTTTTTTTTAAAAGTGTTTTACCCAATGTTGCATATATAATCTACCACCTGTTCTAACATATACGGTTACTACGCAACCTCTATAACATGCCCGCGCAATACAAATATTTCATGGAATTATTATGTCAGATAGTAACTGCATGTTCTCGGCCTGTACGATGAGAATTGAGAGTGAACCATAACAGTGTTGCTTTTATTCTTTCTGCATGTGATGACCTGTACAGGCATGTTGTAGGTTTTGTGGCAGGCATGCATGGTTACTATTCTCTGTGGAATTCCACGTCTTGCTGAGAACCGCCTCATGCAGCGAACAAAGGCCTCAGCTGTCAGATCAGGGACAAGCTCAAGATGGATGGCACGTACAACACAGCATGTGAAGAGACTGATCCATATCTTGTCCCCACTTCTTAGGTCAAGGGTCCAGCGTAGTCAACACCAACATGGCTAAAGGGTATTATGACATTTTTACTCTAAAGTCAGGCAATGGAGGAGGTGGTGGGCCAGCAAGGGGTTTGGAACTAAACCGCTTACACACTCCACATTCTTTCAAAATTTTCCTCACAAACTGTCGTCCCTTCACAATCCAAAACTTGACCGCAGCTCAATAAGAGTGTCCTTCACCCCATTATGCATCACCCTTGCATGAGAATCGCGCACTATCAGGGTAGTAAAGTGGTGTACCTTGTCCAAGAGAGTTGGATGTTTTCAGGCTTCAGTTAGATCCATATTCTGTAGTCTTCCTCTACACTTCCACGTGCCATCTTCATCACAAAACAAGTCAAGTTGATGACGCCAAACGTCATTATGAATAAGTTTCTTCTGGGAAGACTTGGTCCACAGTAGCTCTACATTTAATGCCGTTAATTTTCATAAAGTGCCTTCAGAGTATCAATATCCACATTCTCCAATTCAAATCCATCCTGAATTTGGTCCACAGATACAGCATCTTCTTTTGTAAATGAACATAATATACAGAATGCTCTGCCTCTACCAACCAAAAGCTTTTGCATTTTACCGTCGTTCATTGAGCAAAGAAATTGAATTTTCAATTCGTACACCATTCCATTCTCATCAACCGTCACACCACTTTTATGCAGCAGTTCCTTTCCCAATGTGATCAATATCGGTCGAGCAGCATCTGGGCTGTTAGGAGTGCCTTCAGTCCATATTACATTGCTGTGACTCATACTTGTGCTTGGCTGGCCTTGATCTAGATTTTTTGAGACTTCTAAGGGTACCCATATGCAGAGAATCTTGCAGTCTCAACATTTCCTTTTTGATCATAGATGGCATGCCTCCCTGATCCGTCAAGACCTTCCTTTGCTGACATCCTATACTTTCCAGGCTGCAACCCCAGCATCCCAATAAGTCTCTGAAAGTGTATCCAAACAGATTCAGAGGTTTACAGAGACCCCTGACACACCAATTGGAGAACTCACATTGGGCATTATTATGTTCTCGTGCTGCATAAGTCTATAATGAGCTGGTAGGTCTAGTACGGACGCTTAATGCCAATTTTTGTTGTTACTGTTACGGAGCGGATAAAAGCATAAAACTTACATTATAGCTTTCTAGGGTAATCCTGGTCAATATTCGCTTAGGAGCCCATCTTAGTTATTTCACCTATGAGACATACAAGCAGATGAAGTAGCTATGAAGTAAGGATGCGTTTAATTACATTCATTGCAATAATTTCATGTTGTTAACATGGCCGCGTATAGCTTCGGGAACGTTACAAACGTACAGATGAACTGGAGTTTGTGCATTATTTGCCAGGAAGACACACAGGATGCCTTAAAATGCCCTGTATTAAGCCCTGCTTTAAGCCGTGGTGACAAGGGAGTTGCATACGAATCGTTTTTGGCAAACGTAAAGTCGTTTCGTGACATAGACGCTCTATCAACTAAACTATATTTTGGAAACGATTTGAGTGCAGATGGCTTACTTGCGCATTGTGCATCTTGGCACAAATCATGTCACTTAAAGTACAACAATGATAAGCTGATGAAGGCAATAAAAAGGGATGGTACTGCTCTAAGAGATGACTTAAAAGATGACAGGAGACGTATTAAGCGACATGCGTTTAACATTCAGAACTGTTTGTCCTGCGAGAAGGGAGAACAAGAAGGTGAACTCCATCAAATCTTGACTCTTGATGCCGACTACAATGTGCGGGCTATGGTTACAGAACTAAATGATGTTCAAATTTTAGCCAGAATTGTAGGTGGTGATCTGATTGCGATGGAAGTAAAGTACCATCTCAAATGCATGGTTAATCTAAGAAATCGCTATCGCAGTCTTGTCAGGAAGTCAGACAATGATGCAGGGGTTCATACTACGGAGAAAGTTATCGAGTCTCGCGTATTTGTTGAGTTGACAACTTACATTGAACAAGTTGTAGAGAGTGGGGAAACTGTGTTCAAGCTGTCTGAGATCCATTCTCTTTATACAAGTCGCCTTAAAGAATTAGGTATCCAGAAACAAGTAAACAAAACCAGAATAAAGGAAAAGCTGTTAGAACATTTTGTGAAAGCACAAGCAGAGCAGTTTGATGGTAGAAACATTGCATGCTCTTATTTTCAGACAAGGGATGCGAAACATGTTGAAAGATGCTCTTAAAAGGAGAGACTTTACTGAGGATGCTGTAATTCTAGCAAAGGCTGCATATATCATTAGAGAAGACATCTTCTGTCATGATGGTTTTACATTCACTGGCTGCTTTCCACCAGAATGTCAAGAGAAATCACTGCCAGCAAGCCTCAAATACACGAAATACAGTCTTTCCCACCATCTCTTTCAGACTTTGGTAAGCTCCATTTGCCCAGCACAAAATCAGATCAAGTAAAATGCATTGAACAACCAGGGGACCTGGAACCACCTTCTACTTATGAGTGCAAAATCTTAGATGGTGCTGTCATTGTCCACTGCCTTCCAACAGCATGCAGGTGTTGTCACATTCAATGATTATGCAGACAATGTATTCATTCCTTATCTGGAGAAGCTGCTGCAAGGTACTGCCAGATTGGATATTGTGTGGGATTCATATATTGCAGGCAGCTTGAAAGAGTGTACTCGTGAGAAAAGAGGAAAGGGTGTCCGTAGAAAGGTGTCAGGGCAAACAAAGATTCCAGGTAACTGGATGGACTTTCTTCGTGACACAAAGAACAAGAAAGAATTGTTTGCTTTCCTGACCTCTAAAGTTGCAGGGATCATATGGCCACCAGATAAATCTGTCTATATTACATCAGGTCAATATGTGGAATCCATGAATTCCAGCAGACCCATGTTGGCCTGCAATCATGAGGAAGCAGACATTCGCATTGTGGTCCACGTAATGCATGCACTTGTAGTTGAACAGGGGATGAAGTCAGTTCTTGTTCGTACTGTGGACACAGATGTCATTTTTATCTTAGTAGGTGTGTGTGCTAAGTTGGCTACCATTCAACCTTCAGCAGACATCTGGGTTGCATTAGGCACAGGCAAAAACTATACTCTTTACAGCATTGTTCACATTTGTGCCAGTCTTGGGCACCATAAGTCACAAGCATTACCTGTGTTCCTTGCATTCACAGGTTGTGACACTACTTCATCATTCAGGGGTAAAGGCAAGAAGTCAGCCTGGAATGCATGGCAGATCTGTGATGAAGTTACAGAAACATTCATGCATCTGGCTTGTAACCCATTTGTGGTTTTCAACGTTGATTCTCACCATTTTCAAATGCTAGAGAGACTTGCAGTTTTGATGTACGACAAAACCAGCCAGCATATTTCTGTAAATGAAGTTAGAAGGGAATCATTCTGCCTGAAAAGTCCATCCATGGACAGAATGCCACCGACACAAGATGCCTTGCTTCAACACTCTCGACGAGCCATTTATCAAGCAGGAATCTGGACTATTTCTATGCAGGCACAAGCAGCTATTCCCTCCACAAGAATTTGCATGGATCAAGAAGTCTGAATCATGGGTTCTAGTTTGGATTACACTTCTAGAGTTATCAAAAGCATGCAGAGAACTGATAAAATGCACATGCAAAGGAGAGTGTTTGAGATGCAAATGTATCAAATCAAATCTACCATGTTCACCACTTTGCAAGTGCAGGTGTATTTACATGTAATTAACAACATCCTTTTTAGGTCACAATTAAATGAATGATACACAATGCATTTATTATATTTTGTTACACCCAACACAATGATTCTCATTTGTTTTTGATATTTCTTGGGGTTAGGGCAAAGATTTTGGAGGGCTCCTAGGCTAGTTTTGATCAGTCAGTGCTAATGAATCGTCATGCAAAATTTGATGCTTTTATCCGCTCCGTAACAATAATATCAATAAGCTACCCTACTAGTCCACCTTTTGCATCAGATGATGTTTCAAACTTGTATAGGCAGGTCGGCCCAGTCTATAAGTTGACAACAAAGCTTCATCTAACGTAACCTCTCTGTCAACTGATTCCTGGTCGAACAACTTCTTACCAACCTCAGCCAGACTTATCATGAGTGTAGTTTACACTGTAAAGTAGGTATCCCAAAAGACTGTGATAATCTGCTTCTCTGCTTCCTCTCAGTTGTGTAAGTATGCCATTAGTTCTCCTCCTTGCCTGTCGTTGGCTTAGTTCATGTAAAGGGCTCCGAGGTACACTCCTCATGTCCACTTCTTCCCTTTCTACAACAGTACAACCACCTTCCACTGTATGTTCAGGCGATGAAGTTGATGACATAGCGGTGTCATCATCAACTATAGTGGATGGATTGTAAAAATGCCTCTTGTGGGTAAGAGAGAAAGACTTCCTTTGCCTTCTCTGCCCGTTTATTTCGATTTAGCTTACTCCACTTCCTTCTCAGCAGGGCCATTTGATTAGACCAATGTTTCTTTAACTTGCTACTTTCATCCTTCTCAGAAAGTAGGCTTTCATCTCTGATAAAGTGCCCTGAAGCCTCCCAATCGCTTTTAACCTCTTTATGTATTTGTCGTAAGCGTCCGCGTTGGAGATCGCCTTTCTCTTTTGAGCCATGAAAACCTTTGCTGATTAAGCGCTAACAAAGTACAATAGCACGCTCACATGTTAATGTCACCGACCAGTTTCAAACAACCAAATAGCAATCAAAAACACTTCGCATATAGAACAAGAGACGGGTACAATCGCACACATAAGTCATTGTATATACAGGTATGCGTACGATATACGCATGCGTGCACAACACAAAGAGCACAAGGACAGCGCAATCCTCTGTACAAGAACAAAGACGGCTCTGCCTTAGCCTGCCATTGTTGTCTGGAGCTAGCAGCATGAAAAAAACCCAATCATCACATACGATACAGCCCACCTACGCTGTTATTTACATCATTAAATAATCAGTCATATTGATGTTGTGCTTTTGGACCTAAGTTGCAGCACTAAACAGAAAATCCATAGGAGTCCACTATGTTAGAGCATTGGAAATATTGGGAAATTTGATTGGCTGTTTATCCTTGCTTCACTTGGTCCTAGAATTGTGTAAAAAAGTGCTTGAAGTTGGTACATCAAAACATTTTCCACTTTTATACGTATAAAATGGAACATTTGAAGCAAGTATAGTCTAACCTCGATATAAGCGCACTACGATATAAGCGCAACGTTTTGAAATGTACCCACAATATCAATATTCATTGAAATGTGGCAAAGCATGCATATTTATTAATTCACCACCAACACCAATCGTGGATCTTACCACTTATAAATTCACAAAAAAAGACAAAGTAGCTTTGTTACACTACACAAAGCCTTATTGTTACATGCAATAAGCGAACAATGAACCTGCTAGCGCTCCATTATACCGTACATGCAAGCACAATTACGCAGCGTGTGTATAGAAATGTCCTTGTCACGCAAAGTCACAAGGGTTTCGCTAACAGGTGAAGAAAAGTGCGCAATTGCAAAAAGGAAGGTTCAAACTGGCCATTCAGAAGAAATAGTGGCTGCATGGTTCAAGCAACAGACCGGGAAGGAGATCCATCGATCTGTTGTTGGTAAGGCTGTTAGAGCTGGCTTTCAAGACATGCACCTCGGAACACCTGAAGCCAAATGGCGAAAGAGACGCAGCCCTATGTGGCCTCTCTTAGACAAGGGGCTCTATGAGTGGTTTTGCAGGTAAGAAGTGGTCTATGGCAACAGTATATAGGTCTATAAGCCTATAAATCCATCTTTGGTTACTTTATATAGCGTGCGTGAACGCAATGGTGTATTGTCTGATGCTCTCTTGCTGCCCAAAGCAGCCGAATTGGCACAAGAACTGGATATTACTGTAGCACACTTATCCAGTGCAGCCACTCCCTCTTCCTGCAGCCAGTCATCCCCCAGTGTAGCCACTCCCTCTTCCTGTAGCCAGTCATCCCCCAGTGCGGCCACTCCCTCTTCCTGCTGCCAGTCACCCCCAGTGCAGCCACTCCCTCTTCCTGCAGCCAGTCATCCCCCAGTGCAGCCACTCCCTCTTCCTGCAGCCAGTCATCCCCCAGTGCAGCCACTCTCTTCCTGTAGCCAGCCATTGCCCATGCAGCCACGCCCCTTTCATGCAGCGAAGTTACACCTAATGGTACCACGCCCCCTTCTGTCAGTCAGCTACCACCCGACGCAGTTACGCCTCCTTCCACCATCATGGCAGTTACACCTCCATCTGATGAATCTGACGATTCCACTACTGGTGACAAGCTGATCTTAAGCCATGGTTGGCTGGCAAAATGGAAAGGCCGACATGGTGTCTTTAGTGTACGTCTGCACGGGGAAGCTGGAAGTGCAGATCAACAGGGCGTAGGTAGAGCACAAGCAGAGTTGCCCGGTATCATTGGAAGGTACAAGCCCGAAGATGTATTTAATGTAGATGAGACAGGATTGTACTACAGACAAGCTGTAAGTTTGTTAAGGCATCACACATGTACTTCATTATAACTCACTTATCTCAGCCTGATCGCACCCTCACCACTACCACTGACATCCGTGGAGCCAAGAAGTCAAACGATTGTATCACATTGGCTTTAGCAGTCAATGTTACTGGTACTGAACATCTCAAGCCACTGGTGATACACAAGTTTAAACATCCACGTTGCTTCGGCAAGACTTTTGACCCTAACAGCCTGGTGTGCTTTTACAACAATAAGACAGCGTGGATGCGCAGTGAGGCAAGGGCAACATAATTTCACTGCGTATCTATAGTAATACTTCTATTTGTATATTTGCATGAAGATTTTCACAGATTGGTCATTAAAGGCGAATGAACAGTTCAAGAACCAGAAACGAAGCTGTCTGGTACTTGTAGACAATGCTGCATCCCACACCATAGCTGACATGGTTACTACCAAAGTGGGGAGTTTTGACTGCTTCAAGATGAGCAACCTCCTAATGCTTTTCCTGCCAGCAAACTGTACCTCTGTAATTCAGCCACTAGATCAGGGTATGATTGCTGCTCTGAAAGCTTGCTACAAAAGCAAGCTGGCCCAACACCTGGTTATGGAGTATGACATAAATCCATCTCGGGATTTACGAGCACTGTCTCTAGCAACAAATGTCAAACAGGTTTGACATGCTATGAAATGTAGCACTTGTTATTTACAGTTAACTCTGTTACAGGCCATCATATGGTTACATGGGGTTTGGTGTGACATTTCTGTTTCCACAATTGTCAACTGCTGATGCAAGACAGTGATTTTACCTGCTGAATGGTGCCATCGTCTTAGACCTGATAGGGCTGCAGTACAAGCTGCAGAGGCTGTACAGGATGCTCATCTGAGGGTAATCTCCAGTGCTATTGAAAGGCTCCCTGTAGATAGTGGAGTTGAAAGGATGACTGCAGAAGAATGGGTAATGCCTCCTGGAGAGACAGAAACTGAAAGTGTGGAAACTATATCAGATATTGCAGCCAGACTGATGGGCCAATCTGTGACAAATGAAGAAGATGATGAACAAGATGAGACTGACTCCAATCACATGGAGCCACAATCCATCTCTTTGGATATAGCAAAACAGAGCGCCTCAAACTTGTGCCAATTCCTAGGGGATACCATTCCAGTATTCACAGAGAAAGAGTACAGGTTCATTCTTAAATTAGCAGACAAGGTGCACAGTTTAACACCAGCCAAGCTAGCACAGTAGGGCTTGTTATTGTAATTTGCACATGCACAGCAGGCTTGTTATTGTAATACAAGTACTGTAACACAATGTAGTGGTCATAAGTAATTATTTCATTAACCACATTCGATATAAGCGCATTCTACGGTAAGAGCGCAGGGCACAAACGTGGCGCTTATATCGAGGTTAGACTGTACCTATGAGTTTAGTATTATTGGGAATAGCAGAACAAAAGCTATTTACTCACATACTAAACAGTGTGGTAAAAGATTGTCACTGTCACGTGTTGCCAGCTTGTTACAACCTTTCACAAGGTTAAAGTCAGCCATATAAACCTTGTGGTGAAGATGTTAATTAATATGCATGCACCTAGCTTTCATGCATGCAGTACACCACAAAACTGGGTAAAAAAGATTTGAAAAACATTAAGAACACAAAAGGCACAAAAAGGGACCATATTGCTGTGTTGCTTGTCATTGATAGATGTTATGATTCGACTCTGCAACAAACTTGTATTGCAATAAAGATACAGATAAAATGAATTCTTCTTAAGATTTGATTGTAGCCCTGTGGATTAGCCCGACGATTCCAGGATGGACACGGTTAGTGGGTGACTTGTTGCGGGAAAATATGGATCCATTATTTCATTTTTACAAATTGTGCAGCAATCTATGTACATACATGTACCTGCTGCATTTTCAAATTTTTTCCGTAGCTCAGGTGTAGTTGTATTTTGTCCACACTTAGATGTGACTGGTTAAGACAAACAGCGCCATGCACATGCGTGAACCACGGCTAGACTGAATTGAAGAACAGTATAAAGTGTCTATAAAAATTGGTATAATGTAGTTGCAGGCTGTTAACATAAATAACCAGAGCAGGTAATAGCTGTTGTGCTATTCCATCATCTCTATGGATGACAATAATTGCAAATAAACACCCCCCCCAGGTTAAGCACAGCTATGTCTCTCTCTCCCCCCCCCCCCCCCCAGGTTAAGCACCGCTATGTCCCTCCTCCCCACCCTCCCACCCCGGGACAGACTTGTAAATGCCTACCCTCCTCCCTGGACAAGCTTCCATTTTGTTTCCCCCCCATACACACACACACTGTACACTAACAATGGCCAGTGATAGCTACATTGTATGTAGGAAATCACCTGTGTTCTTCATTGTGGCTCCATCTGTTGTGATGGTTACTGAAGATGCCTGTGCAAGACTTTTCTTTAGCTGCACAGAAGGGTAATTATTATTAGATGTGAGAGCCCAGACCTACGGGCCTGCGCTCTTGAATATCAATTACATGCAGAATCTTTGAGCATGCGCATTGATAGAAATCTAGGTATAAATGCATTTCATGTGGAATTATTGGGGGGTTATGTTGCCTTTTTCAAGATACTGGCTAACGTGAACGGTATTGGGGGGTGTATAGGCATTCCAGAAGACGTGTGCAGACTGATTGCAACCGTCAGTTCTGTCACATATTTGGTGGCAGCGGTGGGATTATCTAAGTCAAGACGGTCATTGTCCGACGTCTGCGTTTCCCGAGTGTATGACTACTCGTTCTGGAAAGCCCTATAAGAAACCTACCATGGAGGAAATGCAAGGTATGTTGAAATTACTTGCAGAAGACTATAGGGGGAGAGAAGACGAAATAGCGACTCAAGAAGGCGCGAAGAGAAGATGAATTCGCATAAGAACGGGCTAGGCTTGAGGAAGAAAGACAGATTCGTGAGCGGGAGAATAGAAGGCAGATGGAAACGATGCAGACACACATGGCGGCTCTCATGAAGTTAGTAGAAGACTCACAAAAGGCAAAAGTCGTAAGTTCGAAAAGTGAGCTAAGTGTCAAATTGGTTCCATTGAGTGATAAGGATGATATTGAATCCTATTTAGTAACTTTTGAGCGCGTTATGACTGCACAGAAGGTGGAGGAAAGCTGCTGGTCGCAGTATCTGGCACCTCAACTCACTGGCAAGGCCCAGTTGGCATTTGCAGCTCTACCCGGAGAGGACTCTGGCAATTATGAAGCAATAAAGGCAGCAATCCTTCAGCATTATGATATTACCGAGGAAGCATATAGAAGGCGCTTCCGTGGCATTACTTGTGGCAGTGGGGAAACAAACAGGGAGCTTTCCGTAAAGCTTATGGACCTACTGCACAAGTGGATGAAGAGCTGTACTTCAATGGAGGAAATACAAGAGCTCATAGGCATGGAGCAGTTCCTCAACACGTTGCCAGCGAACAAACGACTCTGGGTTATGGAGCGAAAGCCTAACACGTGTATTCAGGCCAGGGAACTCGTTGACGAATATGAACACGCCAGGCGTGAGGAGTCGCAGCGGTATCTGGAAAACGTCAAGGGAACTTGATCAGAGCAAAATTGTTCATTTTGTGGGAAAGCAGGGCACTCAGAAGACGTGTGCTACAAGAAAACCACAAAAGAGGAGACAAGCAGACGGAAGACCATAGTGTGCTACAACTGTGGAAAACCAGGTCACCCAGCAAGGAAGTGTCCCAACAATGAGGTATTGTTTGGACGTGAATCAAAGTACAAGGTGAAGGATGGAATGTATTGTAAGGGAAGTGTGGAAGGGTGTTTGGTAAGCCGCATATTGTTAGACACAGGTTGTTCCCACACAATGGTTCGAAGACAATTGGTCCCCCAGGAGAAGTTCTTGGAGAGAAAATGGGTATCAATCAGATGTGTGCATGGTGACACAGTCTTGTATCCCCTAGCAGATATCAAGCTTGTGGTGGAAGGCATTCCAGTCACAGTGGAGACTGCTGTAGCTGAAAGTCTACTGGTGGAGGTGATACTTGGAACTGATGCTTCTAGAATGACGGAGTTATTAGGAAGACGAGCTGGTTCTGTGTTCTTTGCTCAAGAACATGTTATGGTGGTGACAACAAGGGCGAAGAGACGACAGGAAATACAGGAGGATGTACTGAGGAAGGAAAAAGAGGTTATGTCTGGGGTGGTACCAAATCCATTAGGTGTCGCTGAAGAGGAACCCAAATTGAAGACTATGTCACAGGAGCAAAGAAGGCCAATGCGCAGGGAACTTGGGAGCCAGGGAGACTGCTTGTCTCACATTAATATCAGAGCTGAGAAACTTAAGGATCTGCAGGAGCAGGATGAAACACTGAGAGCTGTGAGGGAACTTGCAGCATTGACAGGAGGATCAAAAGGTGAGTTCTTCAAAAGGGATGGGTTGCTGTACAGAAGATGGACACCATGGGGAAGAGGAGAGGAGATGGAGATTGAACAGCTGGTTCTACCCAAGGAGTGCAGGCAAGTTGCACTGGAGATGTCTCATGATATTTCCATTGCAGGACATCAAGGCAGGGATAGGACCAGGCAACGACTATTGCGCAGGTTCTTCTGGCCATCTGGGATGTAGACCTGTATTGTAAAACTTGCAGTGCTTGTCAAAAGGCTTCATTTAAGGGGGTTAAGCCAGCACCATTGATTCCTCTTCCTATCGTTTCAGAGCCATTTAGCTGCATTGCCATGGATATTGTGGGCCCCCTTCCCAGAAGTCGAGCAGGGAACAAATACATGTACATCCTCGTAATATGTGATTACACAACTCGCTATCCGGAGGCGGTGCCCCTCAAAAGCATTGATGCTGAAAGTGTGGCGGAGGAGCTTATTAAGGTATTTGCTCGTGTGGGTGTACCCAGGGAGATCTTAACAGATCAAGGAGCAAATTTCACGTCGCAAATTACTTGCTTATAGCAGGGTGTGGAACGAAGGATGTCAAAGAGCGTTTGAAATTTTGAAGAAAGCGCTGATCTCAGAGCCAGTTTTGAGTAGCCTGGATGTTTCAAAAACAGACTGACGCTTCTGATCGGGGGGTGGAAGCCGTTCTAAGTCAAGTACAGGAGGACGGTCAGGAACACCCTGTTGGTTATTATAGCCGGAAGTTATTGGCTAGGGAGCAACGATACTCAACTATTGAGAAGGAATGTTTGGCTATTAAGTTGGCGTTAGATGCATTCAAAGTCTATATACTGGGCAGGAAATTTGTAGTCCAAACAGATCATCGAGCTCACGAGTGGCTAGAAAAACTCAAGGAAAACAATGCAAGGCTATGCAGATGGAGCTTAGCCCTTCAACCTTACTCTTTTGTGGTGGAACATCGACCAGGGGCTATGAACTTGAACGCGGACGCACTGTCAAGAAATCCAGCAATAGTGTTGCTGCAGGAGAAGGGGAAGGAAGTGTGAGAGCCCAGACCTACGGGCCTGCGCTCTTGAATATCAATTACATGCAGAATCTTTGAGCATGTGCATTGATAGAAATCAAGGTATAAATGCATTTCGTGTGGAATTATTGGGGGGTTATGTTGCCTTTTTCGAGATACTGGCTAACGTGAACGGTATTGGGGGGTGTATAGGCATTCCAGAAGACGTGTGCAAACTGATTGCTACCGTCAGTTCTGTCACATTAGAATCAGTTCAATATCTGATAACCTACCAGGCCTTTCACCTCCTCATATTCTGTGGCAGTACAAGAACCTCGTGCATGAGATTTTTTAATAAACTCCCCTCACAATGGCATCCACTAATAGGTCATTTGCTTCCTTCACGCTTTCCTCGCTAAAGTTAGGTGGCAAGCCAAAACATATCTCGGGGCTGCTATGAGAGGCTTTGAAATTCTGGCCTGAAAAATTGTGCACCGCACATCACCAAGAAGGAATAACAGCAAACTAATTTAACGACTTATAGCAAGCACAGTTTCTTTTGGATATGTTGTTCCGCGTGCACATGACACAACGTTATGACACAGCTTACTTGGCGGGAGGGGAATCTTTCCTTTGCAGCAGGCTGCCGTTCTATTGTGAAGTGCTTCCACTCACAGCTTTGCGCATTCCTTGTGGTCGTACTACTACATGTACAACACTCACTATCCACACTCCCTTCAGAAATTGTTATTTTAAGTAAAATTAGTGAGTGTCACTTTGAATAAAAGCGGTATCGTCAAGCCTCGCCGATACCTAATTATTAAACATCGCCAGTTATCAATACCGGATGCGATACAGGATATGCATCAACAATCCCGAGATCGTTTCCGGATCACGGCAACACTGGCAGTTAAAAAGTAAATAACAGGTTGGATAAAGAACAATGTTCACTCGTTCTCTCACCAACACACTGTGAAGGATTCTCGGTAATGCTGCCACCAGTCAGTATTCCCACGCGCTTGCGACAACGATTTGCTAGCGCGATCCCCGCTCGCATAAAATGACTCCAATCCTAATCACTCAAAGACTTCAAAAGAACCACTAGAACTAGGAACAACTACTCTCTTCAAGAACAACATTGTGCTCATTTTTATACCACACACCCAATGCACCCTAACCCTAACAATAACGGTTCAGTCTTGTGATGTGCCCTCTCCACTGGGTAACCCTCCTGAATACGCTGTATACCTGCTGACGCTTGCACTGGATGACCTTACTGAAGACGGGGCACTCGCACCGTCACACTCCACCCCACTTCCCTGGCAACAAACTAGGTTTGTTGTCACACGCGACAGGGCATCTGCGTTTTGATTCTTCTTCCCAGGGCGATGGTTTACCACATACTGATAGGGCTGTAATGCTAAACTCCATCTGCACAATCGGGGGTTATTGTCTTTCAATCGTTCTAACCATTCGAGTGAACGATGGTCTGTTTGAATCACAAAAGACCTTCCCAACAGGTACACTTTAAATGCCTGTATCCCCAATTTGATTGCCAGACATTCTTTCTCTACTGTTGCATACCGCTCCTCTCGCGGCAACAATTTGCGACTGAAATAGCCCACTGGATGTTCCTCTCCATCCTCTCCTATCTGGCTTAAGACAGCTGCTACACCTCTATCAGACGCATCTGTCTGAAGAATGAACTGTCTACCGAAGTCAGGGCTTTTCAGTACTGGGTTGGAACACAATGCTTCCTTCAGATTTTGGAAAGCTTGCTCGCATTTCTCCGTCCATGATACTACATTCGCACACGACTTGCGCGTTAAGTCTGTCAAAGGAACTGCCAGAGAAGAATATTCAGGTATGAAACTCCTGTAGTAGCCTGTCAAACCCAGAAAACTTCGCACCTGTCTCTTAGTCTCAGGTACCGGGAATGTCAAAACAGCTTTCAATTTTCCCTTCTCTGGTCGGATTTCACCATTTCCAACTAAATGTCCAAGATACACGCATTGACTCATCGCGAATTGGCACTTTTCGAGCTTCACTGTAAGCCCTGCCTTTTGAATGCGTCTTAAAACGTCGTTCAATTTCGCTACATGGTCCTCCCACGTTGCAGTATGAATAACAATGTCGTCCAAATACGCTGTTGCATAACCTTCACACCCTCGCAAAACATTGTCCATAAGACGTTGAAAAGTCCCCGGGGCGCCTGCTAGACCAAACGGCATAACCCTGAACTGATATAACCCAGATGGGGTGCAAAACGCCGTTTTGTACCTGTCTTCCTTGGCTACAGGGACTTGCCAGTATCCCTTGCTTAGGTCTAGCGTAGTAATGAATTTGGATTGACCTATGGTATCAATTAGGTCGTCAATACGGGGCATAGGATATGCTTCCACCTTGGTAACCGCATTTAATCGTCGATAATCCACACACATTCTCACTGAACCATCCTTTTTCGTGACCAACACAATGGGTGATGCCCATTCACTCTTAGACAGCTCAATGATCTGGTGCTGAAGCATCTCTTGTATTTCCTCCTTCACCGTGTTCCGATAGGCTTGGGGCAACCTATACGGAGGCAGTCTGACTGGGGAAGCATCAGCAGTTGCAATACGGTGGACAGCCAAATTGGTCCTTCCTGGTTCGTCACTAAAAACGTGATGAGAAGCAATAACTCTCTCTAGCTGTGCTCGCTGCGACTGTGATAGGTGCTCACCATAGGCAGGTTTCTGCACGCTAGGTTCTCTCCAAACAGGAATATCATCAACTGCGTCTTCCGCCTCTTCTTCCTCCACTTGAAAAGCATCAGAGATGGACCCATCTCTAACCTTGAATGCCTTTAACATGTTGACATGAAATACCCTTTTCCTTTTCCTTCGGTCATGCATGTCTACGAGGTATGTCACTTTCCCTCGACGTTCCAATACAGAATATGGACCTTGCCATTGAGCTAATAGCTTGTTGGTTGATGTGGGCAATAGGACTAACACCGCGTCGCCAGGCTTGAACTCTCTAAGCCGTGCCCTAGTATCATACCACTTTTTCTGCCGTGCTTGCTGGGCTTCCATGTTCTGCTTAACACAATCCACCATGTCCTCAAGTTTCTCCCGAGTAGCTAACACATAACTGACCACACTTTCATCGGACTTTTGGTCAGCTTCCCATGTTTCCTTCAGGATGTCGAGAGGCCCCCGTACTTCTCGTCCGTAGATCAGTTCGAACGGCGAGAACCCTGTAGATGCTTGAGGCACCTCCCGATATGCAAATAATAAATATGGCAACAATTTGTCCCAATCTCGGCCTTCAACTGATGCCGTTTTCCGGAGCATCTCCTTTAAGGTTCTGTTAAAACGCTCCACTAACCCGTCTGTTTGGGGGTGATATGGGCTTGTTCGTATCGGCCTCACATGAAGTAGTCGATACAATTCCGCCAGAAGTTGAGACACAAAATTACTACCCTGATCTGTTAGAATTTCCTCCGGTATTCCCACTCGCGCGAACACCTCCACAAGCTTCTCTGCTATGTTCTCCGCATCGATACTTTTGAGCGGGACAGCTTCTGGGTAGCGAGTTGCGTAATCGCACAACACCAGTACATACTTGTGTCCGCTTTTACTCCTAGGCAATGGGCCAACGATATCCATGCCTATTCTCCTGAACGGTTCGCTGATTATGGGCAACGGAACTAGTGGCGCTTTGTCGCTACCACGCGGAGCTGTTTTCTGACACACAGGACAACTTGCACAAAATTGTTCTACGTCCCGATACACCGACGGCCAGAAAAATCGCCGTAGTATACGTTTCCGTGTCTTCTCCTTGCCGAGGTGACCAGAGAGCGGGATCTCGTGAGCCAGCTTGAGTACAGCTTGCCTACACTTAGTTGGCAACACCAGCTGCTCAACTTCCCTCTCCTCGTATCCGTCTGGTATCCACCTCCTATAAAGTATTCCGTTCCGCTTGAAGAACCCCGTTTTGTTCTTTCCTGATGAATGCTCAGCCGCATTCCTCGCCTCCTGTAATGTAGGATCTTTTTCCTGCAAGACCTGCAGCTCAGGTGCGGCCATATCTAAGGGACCCTTCTCCACCTGAATAGGTCTGTGGTCATCGAGGATGGCCTTGTGTTCCGCCAGTCCACTCGCCGGACTAGGTCGTGCTCCAGACACGCGCTCCTTCTCGTTTCGTACCATTTCCTCCTCTAGCTGCTCACGGGCGCGAGAACGGGTTGTTACCACCAATACATTCTCGGCCTCCGCTTCGTTTCCTTGTATTGTTTGACCAAGCAGCTGGAACAACTGTGGGACGTCTGTTCCCAACAGTACAGGTACCGGTAAGCTATCTGCCACCGCTGCTTTGACCAATAGAGGTACTCCGGACACTCGTATGTTCACCTCCGCCACTGGATAGAACGTGGTGTCCCCGTGGGCGCAACGCACAGTCACCCCCTTACCCTCTATGAATTTATGAGGCGGTACTAAATGCCTACGGACCATTGTCCTTGTACACCCAGTATCTAAGAGAACCCTCGCCCTCTTACCCTCTACTGTGCACCAACGTACCCCTCTCCCCTTGCTACCCAAGCTCTCACGGTTTTCCATACACAGTAGGGCACCCTTATCCCAACAAAAACGTGCAATATGCCCCACTTTACCGCATTTGTAGCATTTAGGTATAGCAGATTTTCCCTTCAAGTCACGGGCCTTCTTCCGGCATTCCTCCTCTTCATGTCCGGCTCGCCCGCAATAGGAGCACTTTGCTGTACTGGCTCCTGTGTTCTCAACGAGACCCGAAGGGATTTCAATTCGTTCCCCCTCTCTCCGTCTAGCAGTTTCATACTCGTCAAGTAGCTCCCCTGCCTGCACGCAAGTCTTCGGCTTTCGTTCTATCAACCATAAACGTTTATCCACCGACAAGGTGTCCAGCAGCTGCTCGATACCAAGGACCTCCCGAATTTGTTCTACCGTTTTATACTCTTTCAGCCACTTCGCCAACGTATCCATCAACCGAACTCCGAACTCGCGACTCGTTTCGCCGTCCTTGCGTTTCGCTGTTCGAAACCTGTTGCGATATGATTCTTCATTGATATCATACCGTGCGAGTATAGCGGTCTTGATAGCATCGTAGTTAGAGATATCGCCGGTTGCTAGAGCTGCGAAATCTAACTGGGCCTTTCCAGATAGCTGTGGGACAAGATGGTGCGGCCAGAGACCCATCTCGATCTTATGTGCCCCCATGATACGCTCGAAGGTGACCAGATACGACTCGATGTCGTCGTCAGTTTTCAACGGCACCAACTTCACCGCTGGCTGCGCTGCAACGCTCTTACTTCCTTCCACCATTTTCATCAGCCCCTCAATATGTCCTTGCATAAGCTTCATTCTTTCTTCCGTTTCGCGTTCTCGCCGCTGTCTCTCCTCCTGATATCGCTGCTCTCGCTCAGCGCGTTCTGCCGCTATCTCTTCCTCACGCTTCTGACGGTCCTCCATCAGCAGTTTCAGACACTGCTGTATGTCTTGTGGCGTCTCCATCCTGGTACTTATTGCCTGATGCTGCTTGTAAGATTTTCCGGAGCGGGTAACTGACATAAACAATATCCCGGCGCGGCTACGACCGAAAAACGTTCGGCGATCTGTATCCCACCACTGCCACCAAATGTGAAGGATTCTCGGTAATGCTGCCACCAGTCAGTATTCCCACGCGCTTGCGACAACGATTTGCTAGCGCGATCCCCGCTCGCATAAAATGACTCCAATCCTAATCACTCAAAGACTTCAACAGAACCACTAGAACTAGGAACAACTACTCTCTTCAAGAACAACATTGTGCTCATTTTTATACCACACACCCAATGCACCCTAACCCTAACAATAACGGTTCAGTCTTGTGATGTGCCCTCTCCACTGGGTAACCCTCCAGAATACGCTGTATACCTGCTGACGCTTGCACTGGATGACCTTACTGAAGACGGGGCACTCACACCGTCACACACACACATACAAACAATGTTGGAACAAGACATAACATGAATGATCGGAATCAGATCCGAGTATTACTCAGAACCCGAGGAGCCTACTGTACACACCAAAACATCACTGTACTTCGTCACTTGGCTGTCAGTTGCTTCCAAGCTTCAGGGGTCCACTGGGATCCCGATTCCCCAAAGAAGGCATCAATTTCCTCCACACTTGCCAAGTGCCAGTTTCGAATCTTTGATGCCTTCATTGCAGCAACACCTCGAATAACGATGCTCGTCATAAAGGCCACATGAGCCTCTTTCTTTGGCAGTTCCTTCCCTTCCTTCAGCTGATAGCCATAAAGTTCCTTACACGAAGCATTCTGCCACACCGCAACAATCACATCACTTCTTCAAATGACGCATGAGTTGGAAAATACACTGCAATGGGAAAATGGGCAGGGGCAATAATTGAGGCAACAAACTCATCAACAAAGCTGTACGACTCAAAGAGTTTGCCATGTAGGTCTAACGGACCATTGAATGAGACCGAACATTCACTAGAAGACAAATGCTGTAGCGGAAAAATAGTGCTGTCAAATTGCTTAGTAACCGCACGGAGGAGCAGCACCACAACAAACAACGCCTCCCAAACATCACCCAATTGACCTTTGGCAGAACGAAAACGATCAAACAGAGACACAATGCCCCCAAGGACAATACTCTGACTCGGCAACGAGCCACGGGAAGCCAAAGATTTGAGCACTGCCAACATGTGACACGGAGACTTTTCCTACTTCCACAGTGTTCATGTATTCCAAACGCGGTCGAGGAACAAGACTTGCTTGACCAGTAAAAAAACTTTTCAACAAGCGCACACCATTGTCTACAGTCACAAGGCTCTCATTCAAATTTTCTGAATAGCGTCCCGACACTTATCCAATACTACCTGTCCCTTATGACCCAAAAATATCAAGGAAGGAATCAATCCATAGTAGAGTGCCTGTCTTGGCTTCAAATCAGTCCATCGCAATGCTTGAGCAGCCTCAGGGATGCTGGTGAAAACAGAAATGAGAGGTAAATAAAAAACGCAAACACATAACCTACCGGCAATCAGAGGCAACTGTCGAATCTGGATTTGTCGGCCATTCGTTGAGTCCATACAATAAGAAAGCATTGACTTCACAAAAGTTGTGTGCGAATTGAATATTAAGTAGCGATTCATGGGCTTCAAAAAAAACCTTAAGAAATGTGCCAATTTCGGTGCATTTTGGGTGAGATCTGTCTGTCAGTGCCACCTGCTTGTTAAGTTCGTCCACAAGCAATATGCAGGGCAGGTCACCAAGCCAAGTTTCAATGTCAACCCTCGACACGTGCACTCTGAATGTGTCGAACGATGTCGGCGCAACCAGCTGGGCAGCAAACGCAATCCGACGGCACACAGCGCCCACCGGATCATCTTGCTCCCATGACCTCAAGTTGGTCGCATCGTGTAATGAGATGGGAATGATGGCTGCATCCCGGAGCTTCGAATGCAAAGCTACAATACAGTTTACGTAACACCAGACAATGACAATAGATGATCTGACCATACCATACTACATGATGACCACACCAGACAATGACCATACCAGATGATGACCACACCAGATGACCTGACCATACCAGATGATAACCACACCAGATGATGAAAACACCATGGCTGCCCCCCCCCCACCACCTCATTTAACCTATAGTATTAATGTACTTGTGATAGCAGAGGCAACAACGGGCTACTACTGTTCGTACGTCTTACAGTGCGATCTCGCAATTTAATCAGCAAAATTGATGGTCATCAAATGCTGTCATTAAGTACCACGAAACAGTGCCGCACTGGAAAGGGAGAAGGGGGTTCCGGAGGACAATTATAATATGCATTTGGAAAAGATTGGCGCGTGGAACATACAGAAGCTGCTAGCTGAGCTTAATCGCCGTTGTTTTGAAACTACTAACTTAATACCGGGGTACTAGTGCATATTAAAAGTGTGAACAAGTTAACCAATATAAATTAAGGAGATCTTTAACACCAGATCAGTGAAAATTGAATACTTTATTGGCCTCTTTTGTCGAACTCCCGCTTTGGAAAATTAGTCGGAAAGGCTCTAATAATACAGGTGCAACATGGAGTTCGATTCTCTAGACGCTGTTTAAAACAATTCCCGGCCTTGCAACTAAATCTAATGAGGATCTGCATTCGTTGTAAGTGGAGTAGTAAGACCATACTGAAAACGGTACACTTTTTTTCTGAGAACATTTCTGATTTCGGAATCAGTATAGATATGCTCACGTTAATCAAAGGAGTAAGAAACAATCAAATAGCCTATCGTGTTGGTGTCAAAACATGAACCTAACTTACCCAGGTCTCGACTCTAGACTCAAATATTGGTCGTGCCCAGGCCCAATGTTTGGGTCAGGTGTGACGTCATTAGCCTTCCTTGACATACTAACATAATAAAGCAGTGCATCCAAATAGTGGACTTGGACTAACTACTGCTAGCTTAGTTTTGCAAATCTCGAAGTTGCAGACAAAGTTTAGTTTTGGGGGGAAAAACTAATTCAACCAAGGCCATCTTGTCAAGACATTATAAATCCAATGCGAAACTTTATATTGATTTCGCGTTTAAACAAAGTGTGTTAGCCTTCGCAGAACCGCTATTAGTCTCATACCCCGACCTGATAGTCCCCAGGCTGAAATCAATTGCAGTCACTAGCTTCTCGTCTGTGCGCGAGACAAAAACAGCTGCAAGTGACATGAACTAAGCTTACTGAAAGCGTAACTCTTATTGTGGCCCTATAATCGTTAGTAGAGAAATTTAAATTTATATTACAACTTGCTCAAAATGGCCTATCATTCATTTTGCTAGCATTAAAATTCCCAGGGTCCACCTAACAACTACCAAGGTTGTTTCAACCTTTTTCTCACATTGCATCCAAGTGCTAATTAATTCATAGCCCACACATTTATCACCTGGAATGCGCCATGCTATAGCATGGCGCTGACTGTCACATTTAACTGTTGTATATTGAAGAGATGTGTCTGTACTAGAAACACCCAATCAACCTGTTTACCAGTTCGCTAAAGCTTGCGTCCTAACTTTTAGGCTTTGTTTGTCATCCATTTTCAAATGAATGAAATTTTAATTATTGACGTTTGTCAACTAAATGGCTGGAGTTCAATGTGGAAACGGTTCATGTCATAACTCGCTGACCCTTAATGCCACCAGTACCAGCCTCATCTCAGACACCTGTACCAGTCTCATCTTGGCCACCAGTGCTAGCCTCATCTCAGCCACCTGTACCAGTCTTATTTCAGCCAGTACCAGCCTCATCTACCTGTCATCTCAGCCACCAGTACTAGACTCATTTCAGCCACCAGTACCAGTCTCATCTCAGCCACCTGTACCCTCATCTCAGCTATGAATACCACCCTCATAACTTGTTTGCATTGATAACAGAATTTGAGTGCCATGGGTGAATGTTGTTAATAGAATACCAAGTGTAAATCTGCTGCAAACTCTGTGCATTGATTTGAACGCTTTGGTTTCTTATCAGGTGCCACGAGCAAGCAAACACACACCCTGCATCGCTCCTGATCTTTGTTAATGTAGTGATGCTCCATTCAAACTGCACCGATTATTCCAAAAATACACACGCCATGTAGGTTGGTAAAACAAAACTGTGGCTTGTTAAAATATGCTTCTTGATCTGTGTTGTTAATGTCATAACTCACTGACCCTTAATCCTATTGTTGCTGTCTTTGCTACACACGATCAAGTACCCCCTCTCAATTACCGCCTCCATCACGTAGGCGTATAAAAACGATGTGCAGCAATTCGAGTAATGTTGTAAGTTGTGCGTGTTGGAGATTTTCCTTTGTGCGATTATAGAGTACAAAAGATCAAATCATCTCAATGCTATGACTTGAAAAAAGTACGAAAGGTGGGTCACAAAAGGTACAATTTATAATGAGCTCTAAAAGTAAATTATTGTACACCATTCAAAAGGCATACCGTATTATCTGAATTGTGTCCAGCCACAAACAGCAGTGGGTATATATTATAATATTAAGATTGAGGGTTGATGAATGTCATTAATAAAACTTCACTAGCGTCTGGAGGGACAACGGAGAAACGGATCACTTATACTCTTTATCGCAATGGAATGAGAGCACAACAATCTACAGTTCTACGTTGGTTCTGTGTCATAAAACGGTGTGGTTATAGAGAAACAATTTCCTGTTTCTCATGCCCAGTCCTAAAATAATTCTCCATTGTCGTCGTCTTCTTCGTAGGAAGGTATAACTCGAGCTAGGAACTTGACCTCAAGGAGAACCGTGCTGCTAAAAGGTGGCGATATGAAGAGGACCTCTAGGAGAACCATCCTGCTAAAAGGCGGCGGCGATATGAAGAGGACCTCGAGGAGAACCATGCTGTTAAAAGGCGGCTATATGAACAAGACCTCGAGGAGAACCGTGCTGCTAAAAGGTGGCGATATGAAGAGGACCTTAAGGGAAACCGCGCTGCTAACAGGCAGAAATACGAGGACAATTTAGCTGCCAATAAAGCATCTAAAAGGAGTCGGTATTGGAATGACCCCGCTGTAAATGTGCTTCCGAGAGGATGCGGTACCACAAGGGTCCCTGAACTACCACTACTACCCAAATGTATGTTATGGCATGTTGTATTAACATTAAAAACTGTGCATGCAACATTTGTACAGCATAGTCGGGTGGCCCTACTACCGCGTTTGGTCGGGCTTGTCACCCTACTACCTGACCAAACACGGTAGTAGGGCCCGCCCGACTATGTACAGCACGTATCTGCACAAAACCATTCACTTCACATGTAAAGCATGCATGGTGACTCAACTGTGTGTACAGTAGTGTCTATTGTTTTAATCTGATAAGCTCCCTTATCGATCTACACTGAGCCATGTAGTTCACTTCCTGAGTTCGAACACTATCTATCTATACAACTTAGCTGCATGTAGGCTACACCTCCACGTTTAGATGGGATCATTTTTACTGGATCAAATTTGACCAATAGATTTTTAGCACAACTGACACATATACACCCCTTCCCTCCCTGTCATTTATATGATGGAATTGGAGCAATAGAATTATAGCACAGTCTACAGACGTGTTACGGCTTTGCAAGATATAAAAGTCACTCACCCGCTGAATAGTGCACTTTGCAAAAAAGAAGTAAAAATTTAATAATACTATGTGGATTCAAAGCTTCGCACTTTGCTTGTAAAAAGAAAGAGGTAATAATTTAATCATATTCTCTGTCACGTACATGTAGATGGCAGCTGAAGACCTCAGGTTTTTTCACCAACGAGGGGTCGGAGGAGGAAGAGGATGACTACATTCATCCTCCGACTCCTCTCCCCTTCACCCCGCCACCTCCTGAAGCAGTGCTGCCTCCACCACCACCAGCGCTGCCCCCCAGCCTGCATGTTCACGCCACCCTGGCCCATGGACAGAACAAGCATGGCGAGGAGACCGGGGAGGAGGACGGCCCCGAAGAAGAAGAGAGTGCGGGCGAGGACACATCATCATACATGAATTCTACTAATTCTTATTATTATGATAATTCTTATTAAAGATATTTGATTATTGACTGCGATAGGGCGAAAAAAAACGTATGAAACAAGTAAATAAAAACATTCTCGAGAGAGAGTTAGATTGACCAATGCTGGTGTAAAAAGCACAGAAACAAGAGTGACAGAAATTTTACTGGAAAAATGAAATATTTAGCACGCTCACAATATGACAGCGCATGCCTGAGTAATGGGCTAAACATAGGCCTATTTGAATTTTTCTGTCACTCTTGTTTCCGTGCTTTTTACACCACTATTGGTCAATCCTATATACCAACAACTCTCTCGTTAGAGAATGTTTTTATTTACTTGTATACTGTATTGTTTGAATGGATTATGCAATACATTTACAGTTCTAAATAAAAGGTAATTGATATTACATGTATTGTGCTACAATCAACCTAGAGTAACTCTGCTTAGCAAAGCCCTTGCATTAGCTCTGACCAGCGTCATGTTCAGCCTCACATATATGCTTGACAGTGCTTCTGTCTGGGTACTGAAGACTTCACAGAAAGTCTGGTGGCCAATCGAGCAAACGTATGCTGTGCCTCATCTCATGCTTCATATACCTCCACAGCCATTGGGACACATACCCAGTTGAGCTCAACTGTGTACTTCTGATCATTGTTGGCATGCTTCCTTTCTTCTGCTGAGAGGGCAGCTGACCCTGCTGTGGTACCTGCTTCAACAATATGGGTTGAACCAAGCGGTGAGACCACAGTAAAGCCAAGGGCTGCAGGTTTGGAGCAAACCCAATTTGGCAGAAGAACATCAGCAGGTCTAGCCCACTTCTAGATGTATAATTCTTTTCAAGCCAGTAATACACCTTATATTGTTATTTCCTATCATATATGATTGAAATTCTTGGCTTGATTGTACTGCTGATCTACTTATCTCGGCCCGATCCTAGAAAGACTTGTTCTATAAGCCGGTATCGTTAAATGCCACTAGGTCCCTTCCATGACCGAACGGCAAAAACGTTTTTTGCTGTCCACCTGGGTGTCCAATGGTACCCCCGGGTGGACACTCAGGACAATAGACATTAAACTGAGACATACGTTGAAACTAACAGCAGTGCCTGATCATATACTCATTCGCTCACTTACTTACTTGCACATGCTCACACTTAATCACTCCTTCAATATGCACTCTCACTCATATACTCACACATACACTGCCCATGCTCCACCATTCATCACAAGTACACACATCTCACACTCTCACACAAACCAATGTAATGGAAGCTGATGTGTCTTTTTTCACTAGACTGTACATGTAAATGTTGCAAATTTCACCTTGATGCAGCTTCCATTTAATAGGAGTTAGTGTCAATAAAAAATGAATATTTATGCATGAATGACTATATACAATTTTAACCACTCAGTACTGCGTCAGTGATTGAGAGCTTTCAGCTGTCTGTTTAGGCCTATGTTTAAAGGACATATATGCTGTACATGACCTTTTAAACATAGGCCTAAACGACAGCTGAAGTACATGACCTTTTAAACATATGCCTAAACAAAGGTCATGTACAGTATATATGTCCTTTTAAACATAGGCCTAAACAGACAACTGAAAGCTCTCAATCACTTTTAGTTGACAAACACTAGTCCAGAGAAACAGCTATTTTACTATCTGTATGAACGTTGGCATGTCCGCTAGCACGGCTCGTTTTACAGGTATCTAAAGAATTTAAGCCTTACTTATCTCGGCCCGATCCTAGAAAGACATGTTCTATAAGCCGGTACCGTTAAATGCCACTAGGTCCCTCCCATGACCGAACGGCAAAAACTTTTTTTGCTCTCCACCCTGGTGTCCAATTGTACCCCCGGGTGGACACTCAGGACAATAGACATAAAAAAAACTCGAAAAGGCATACAATCGAATTAAAAACTAATTAGCAACTTCACGGAGTGCACGCTCAAGTCTCCGTACAAATTATGGCTCACGTGCGTCGTTTCCAATCCCTCTCCTAAACTATCTATGGTTCAATCGTGTATCGCTTTAACGTTCAATCCTATATCGCACACGAAGCGCAAGCACTCAAGTTGTCAGTCTCAAGCAAGCTATGCACGTAAAGGCACCATCCGCATCTGCAGTAGCTCAGTTTGAGGTGATTAACGCGATGCTGCTTCTTTTCTGATCACCTCATTTCTGCTACGTGACTATGTCACTCATCCATAATACTGGACAGGTGACCCTCTAACATGTTCCACACAAACAGAGTGATGGCCTGGTAAGACAGAGGCATGCACATGCACACTAAAGGTCTATGTGACATTGTTATGTAGTTCATCGCTCTCTGTTTGTGTGGAACATGCATGGTCATGACATGTAAAATATTAAGAATGGGTGATCTAGTCATGGTCCTCAAAGGGGAGGGCCAAGGACACACAAAGTGCATAACAATGTCAGACAGACCTAGTGAGATGTTTGTATACCTCTGTCTTACCAGTCGATCGCTCTGTTTCTGTGAACATGATATAGCGGGTCATGAATGATGTAAGTTCCAATATAATTGCACGTGATATAAATTTTAGTTTTGCTCCTAACCTACTTTACTGATGAAATTTTATCCCCTTTTCCCAATTGCGTTGGTACTAATTTTGTAAGAACATATTTGGGCTTGATGCTTTGCTTATGCTATCAGCACTTTGTTGACTTGCCAGACCACCTGGAAGCCAAGGTTTGCATGTTATCATATAAGTGCAGTTATATACGCATGCAATGTTTTGATGCACTAAGATCCAAGGAAACAAGCTAAAGCCATATTCCAGATATCAGCTTCTGAAAACAGACATATTTTCTCTGCTGTCTAAAGGTTGGATTGATTCTCGAGTAAGTTCTCTAGATCGTTTAGCAAGGCTCATTCTTGAATGCTCTCAATTATAGGCAATTATGGTACACATGCACGGAGCTTCTGAAAACACCATTGTCAAGTGTAATCTAATTAATTTGCACCAGTTCTGAAATAACTTTGAATTCATTGTGTTGTAACCGAAGGCTGGGGAGAAAAGTTATGTGCTTTGATCTTTACACTGATTTCAGTGTCGTAACTCTTTCTAATGTAAATATGAAAAGCAATCATTATGATATAAAACTACAAGGGAGCAAACATTTTGATGTATGATGTGCTGCTGTTCCCTGTGCACTAGACCAAACTCTGATGTTTAATGATTGGTAAAAAAAAATAGTTCAGATGTGTTGTCATGCATTTGGTGTATCCTGACATGCAGGTGGTCCACCCTCACCAGAAAATTATAGATTGCTTTGACCCATTGCATATGGATTGATGGTGTGATAATTTGTATAGTAAATTTACAAACATAAGGCACTGATACAATGACTCAAAAGTATGCACTTCTAGTGTTAACCATCATGAAATATGAAGAATTGAGCTCATACTTTGAGACAATGGTTCACCCGCTCAAGCAACGTCATTTAATTGCGGGCTTTTTTATGTTTCGTATCGTAACAAAAAATAGTATTCTATTTTCCAGCAGTTTTATATCATGCAGCTCGATTACAGGCTGAAGGTTTACCATATCCTTGTATCATAGAAAGGAAATGATGAATGCATTCAGACATTTAATACTTATGAGCTATCTGAAGGAATGCAATTCTCATTGCAAGGAAGCTCTTTCTGCAGTTCTGCATGGAAGGATACTCTGAAGGAACTAATAGTCTAGAATAACAATGATCTTAAAGAGGTACTTGCGCCCTTAATTTTCTAACTATACACATTCGCAGGCTGATGATGATGATGATGATGATGATAGTAGTGATAGTGTTGTCGTGGTTGAGAAAAAGTGTTTTGAAGTGATGGTATGTGAGCCATTGTAGTATGAGAAAAAAACGTTTCATAGTATTAAACTTCAGAACAAGACTCTGCTGTATCAGATCATTCTGATGACAGCAGTGCAAGTGATTGCGAGTGCACAAACGATTCTTCAATACCTTTCTCATTCCAACCTACATTAATATTCCTGATCCTCACGACATCACTGCTCTTAAATGGGGCCGAGATAATTACAGTAGTTTATATCCATCATGCCAATACAGGTGAGATGAATAAGCATAATTATCAAGTTATAATCGCAAGGGTACACGGGAGTTCATGCATAAGAAGTGTAGTAGTAGTAATGATGAACGTTCAAACTATTCCTCCTCCCCCCCCCCCCCCCTATTCCCCCACCCCCATCCTATTCTGCACATACTAAATTCACATACGAAACTCACCGAAACATTAGAGTCACTATCAGTATATGTTTACACCATCATAGTGTCTAATTGATGCGCATCTAGTTCTCCAGTGACGATCTACGGGTAGTTTCAAGTAGCTAAATAGGCCATAGTGACACGTTTTCCATCTGTCATATGGTACTAAACAGCTTAGTTTCAAAACAGGTCTTTCAAGCTTGTGTCTCGTGAGCTGATGACTATTATTCCAAGTGCATGTGACCTGAGTTAAGTTAAGTTACAGCTACAGATCACTAACTTTAATTATAAAATATTTTACCATAATTTAGCAATAACATAATACACTAAATAGTAAATAAAGCACGTTCAAAATATACACAAATGAAACCAACAAATAATAAATAAAAATGATTAAGAGATAAACGATAAAGATTTAAAGCATGACATTCAGGTAAAGATTGTGGGCAACCCTGCTCCATTTTTCGTACCAATTGCACTCCTCCATTTTGTGCGTGAGCCCCTCAGATTGAGGTTTGTTGCTCTGAGAATAGCAAGCGAATGAGAGTCGCGCTCTCATCCATCCTATTATTTCACTGTTGGATTTGTCCCACTTATGGGCACGTTTCTGAGCAAGTAGTTTGACAAAAAAAATTTGCTTCTCGACCCAGGACTCCATCAACTGACACAACAAGAGGTGTGAAGTAGGCTCAGCGAAGAGCTGCTGCTTCTGAGTATTTCTTCTTCTTTTCTTCCTCAGCTGAAGAGAGAACTGCAGTAACAACTCGTTGTGAGTGCGACGGGGCATCAGTGTCTGTGACACGTACATCAAACAATGCCACGGTCTGGGGCTGCCATACACCTCTGATACTCAGATCAGTTATTAGGGAGGGTACAACACCATCTGCATCATTTGCCTCTTGCACAATTGGTTCTTTTACAACTTCCATGTAAACAAGCGATGCTAGGTCGCCAATAACATCTCTAACTTCATTGTGACGTTGCATTACTAGACCTCCCTTCTTTTAGCCAAGAGCATGTTCCAAACTGGTTGCAGCTCTACATCCGTCGCTTCTTTTAAGAATAAATTATGTGTGGTAGAAATTAAAATTTTGTCTTGATTTTAGTTTTAGGATGCTTTAAGCTGAATTAATGCAAAATACATATTATAACCAGTACAATTTTTAGTATATACTAAACGTGTTTAAAATTCTATTTGAAAAAAATACCAAGATGTCCTTTGATGTATGGGCCATTTCTCGTTATGACAATATTACAATCGCACGCGCTGCATGTGGTACAAAGAGGACAGCACGAGCGGCCCAGCTTACAGATCCAGATCCACATCTCTATTGTGAACTCAGTTGTAACGTGGACTTGGCGGAACCTTTCTCGGAAGGCGAATCAGATGGCTCGGAGAACTAGCTGACGGATGAAATGCTTGGACAATGCATTGTTGAAACTGTAACAGTTGTGCACGCGCATGTGATTTGCGCCCAAATCTAGTATAGAAAATTGATTTGATTTGCTATTCGATTTAAATTTAGAATCGCATGCCAAATCGGTCGCTGATTGCTCGTTAGATATTTCAGATGAATTTTGCATGAAATCATATCCAAACCCTATGAAATATCCTATTTGATTTATCAATGGATTATAGATTAATGATTCTGAGTATTTATCAGATATAAAATCAAAGACGGATTCATCATTGGATTCACGAACGATTTATCATCTGGATGTCTATTCAATCCGATATGATTTAATGCATGATTTGTATGAACAAATCTCGTGATAAATCTTTTTGGCGTTTTTTTTCCCTGTGACCAATCATGCGGTGAGCTTCGCGATGATACATATCACACCAAAAAATGCCCGCGAATCATTCTTTGATTTCATAAATCACTTGTAAAATTAGAGATAATATATTGATGGTAAAATCATCGCATGATTAATTCAGTATATTATCTCTGATTAATTGAACAGTACTCTTTCACAGGTGTGCTCAATCAACTGTAAAATCAAAAATTGATGTGACGCCTATGTATCGACCTCACGTTGGCAAACCTGAACCTAGCAGTCCTGATCGATTCGAAGGAAGGCCTGAGTTGCCTACGGTTGAAAGTAAGCCAATAGGAGTGTTGGCTGTAATAGTATAATGGCATCGGCACCAGGATTAGACACTAGATTCGACAACGATAGAAGGAGACCTGTTGAGCAATCCATATCAACGGCCTTCGTTAACGAAGTCACGTGAGCAAACCCAGTCTTTCAACTTGGCCCAGATGCTACTCACTACACTGCTCCATGTGAAGAGTTCGGTGACTGATAGTAGGAGATTTAATTTTATTCACCCCATACAACGCACCCTTCCGATATACGAATGAATACAAACGTCCGCGAATCTGACACAATATCACTAGGCAACCGCAGAGGTTTTTACTCCGGATGTGACGTTTATCACATATTCGATCTTTCATGCCGCTGACCGAACCTGCATATGCCATCACTAACATTACAAATATATAACTTCCATTAATAACTGGAGTCATTGGCTGGTTGTGGTGCCAGGATTGGTTCTGGCAAAGGGGGCCAGGCTGGTTGGGCAGAGACCCGAACTGGTAATGGAGTTGTGGAACCAGCAGCACCATGTTAGTAAAAACAGTGTCAAGTCCAACTCTGCAACCACATGCAGTGTTCACATTTCAGTTGGCTATACAACATGAATTCACTATACCATATGTCTGCATTGAAAACCATACAGATACATACAGGAGTTGCATGTTATATGTAATGTCAAATGCAATGCATGGACATTGAAGCCTTACATTTTCTACGACGCCAATGTCTGATATGTAAAAAACAGTCCATGCACAACTATAACAAAGTGATCAAACGTTCGACATAGTCTCTTGCACGAATAACTTTAAAATGTATAACAGAGCCACTTTGAAAACATCAAAATTATAAAGTTCATCCCATCTAAATCTATGCTCCGTTGGAGCCTGAAAATTCCTGAGTTTGTACACACTTGCCAATGACTTCATAAACTACCGCGAGAAGTGTGGGGAACTGACCTCCGTTTGGGCCTGTGGGTATCTGACCTTCCTAAGCTCTCCTTGGTTTGTATTGCCGTACGACCTAGGCCGCGATAAAACGTACGGGTATAGGTAGACATAAAATGTATGGTATGGGTAGACATAGGTTTGAGAGAAATTTACATTTTCCGTGTGTTCGACTTGCCAAGCCCATGTACAATTCTTCTGAAAGTAAGTTTTCATGTCATTATTGTAATTCTCCGTACATGTATGTATTGCTTGATCCTAAAAATTTTTCTTCATGTGAATTTGGTTCACTTGAATTTATATACATAAGAATTAAATTTTGACAATGCAGATTTGTTACATAAGTGTTTGCCAATACATTTTTTGGTTTCAATACAGTCTTTGATAGTAAACAAATCGCCTATCGTTATAGCTAAATTTCTCTTTCTAAATTGTTACGAATCGTGGTGTATAAGAAGAGTGGCCGTCCCCCATCATAGGAAAGCTATCGCTAAGGCAACGGAGCCATTTTCAATGAGCGGCATTAACGTTATGTTTAAAAGGTGTTTTGTTGTTGAAAGCGAAAACGGTCTTTTCAGAACCAAATCACTCCTACCATGCGGAGAAAGGCTAGCCAAGCAGCATGGAACCCGATTTGTGTAAAAAAATATCCGAGGGAAGACCCGCGAACAGCAATATAGCAAAACGGTCCATACAGCGAGCCAGCAAGTTTATACAAGTTTATATGTTTACTTCTTTTCATCCAACCAAAAGAAATCTAGAGGTAATGTAACCATCCGCAGCTTTTATTTCCATCGGCAGTTTGAATGTAAATATCTTTCATCTGGCACATTTGCATTTTGTTCTCGGTCCGTTATTACAAATAGACAATTGGTATTATAATATCTTAGTACTGTTACAGTTGTTTTTTTTTTTACATTAAAACACGTACTGGTTATACAGCTTATCAATAATCTATGCAATGTTTGGTCATTTTAAAAGACACTGGTGCAATGGCTGAACAAACAACATCATGATTACTGTATTCAATGACAATGAAATTATAACGTAAGATAGTAATTTTCTAAAATCTAATTTAACAAAGTTGTAATAATGATATTGCTGGTCCTGGTCGAATTCCTGTCACCATCCTAATATGGATGCTATCCTGATTTATGTCGTGGGACATGCTAAACTAAGCCAGCATCCACGTTTCACTTACCCTTTTAAAACATTTCTTTTCCATCACAATATTCCTGTATCAACAGGCACTGATTGCAGGAGAACCTCAGCTCTGCAGAGGGTTCCAGTTGCACATGGGGGGTGGGGGGGGGGGGGGAACTTTTGTTCTTCACAATAAAGCAGCCTGCCATTTTGAGTTCAAACTGGTAACAGGATTTGGTGCTGCCAAACCTATATTTCAACCACTAAAGTATTAGCTGACCATCCCCATCTTGAATCTAACCTATAATTTTTCAACAAAAATAAACTGAGTGTGGTTTATATTTTCAGAATTCGGCCATCCTTAAAGAAGCAATGCTGGAGATAAAAACTTTTTTACATATGTCATCATCAAAGAGTGCAAGACCTTCACTGATCAAAGATTATGGAGTTGATCTAGTAAGGTACACATGATGATTGTAACTTTGCACATTTTTCATTTGAATTGGCAGTGCATACTAACAGCGTACGTGCACATACTACCAAAATTACATACAATATAATTCTCACCTCATCAGAGGGGTGAGATAGCCAGGCAATGTTGTGTTAATCTAGAGTTGTTTATCTTACTTCATCATCCCTTCTCTCCCACTCCATTCCCTCTCCCTCCTCCATACTCTCCAGAGTGTTCACCTACAGAACACCAGCAGCCATTCAGGATAAGATGGACCAGTTCATTGGCACAGGTAATCCCTCGGCCATATGAGTGAGCCATAGAAGGGCATTTGGCCTTGCTTGGGACCCTAGTGAGGTGGGTGTGGTTAACTCTAGGAGGTGGGTGTGGTTACATTTATCGCGATGGTGTGTGATTATCTTAGCATGGCTTTGTGACAAGAGCTCATGGATCTATTTCACCTTTTATTTTTGTTTGTTAACTATTTTATTTTATACACGGTGTCTATGAGTGTTAAAAGCAGTACTGGGAGAGAGTCACAGCGAAGATGTGTGTGGTTGTCTGATATGTGTGGTGTATGTGTAATGTGTGGGTATGTGATGTTTAATGTACTGTGATGTGGGTGTGATATAATCATTGCATCACACACATCACATCACAATATGTGTGCATGCGCATACTGGACCACGTGTGAATGGTAATAACTTCTCTTCTAATTAGAAGGAAAGCACTACAAGTAAAGAAACGTCACTATCCTTGTGAAGCCACTGTGTAAGGATGGCCTGGTAAGTACACCACATCAGTTATCTCATCAGTTACCTCAACACAAATCATTTGTGCCCTAAACTTGCACATCGCAAGCAACATTAGTTTCTATTATATCATTATACTTATACTGTCCCTCCTATTTGAAAATTTTTGTGTCTTTTTGATTACTTCCAAATTTGCACCTCTTTTTAAGGTACGTGATATCCCATAAAGCATGGCTCTTGCCCTAAATGGGAGGGGGTAGGGGATGGTCAGATTGGCGTAGTGGTTACACCAATGTAATCACAGTGCAAGGTTAGTGGTTCAAATCATACCAAGGTACAAATTTCAAAAACCATTTACGAAAATGCAAGGTCAACGTAACATACACCTCACCATGAGTGCCACCTGCTAACGAGGACCCATATACAATTCGTGCCACCTGAGTGATGTAGGAAACAGCCCAACCCAGGCAGTCCAGTGAATGCATATAAGATAACCAATTTACTGCACTGGGTATAAGGAATTGAACAAATATTCTATTGTATTTTAATCCTCTTCAATATCTACACTACTGTACAAATGGGTCCATATGATTTTTTTTTTTTGCCCCCCGCTCCATACTAAAACCTAACAAAATACTTCATGCATTATGCACTTGATATACCATACTTTTACCATTATGATTGAACTGGCAATAGTGGTGATTGCTAATATCACTATGAAGTGCAATACAAACCAAAAACCCATAACCATATACCCTAAGCAATGTCAATTGCAATTGGGTACCAAAACATGTAATCTGAAGTAACACAAGAATGTTTTTGGACATCATAAGCATGCAATACAATGAATAGGGCATAGGCACATTAGCTCGTACATAGAACCTCTGATTGTGGGTGTCATTGTGAGAATGTGGTTGCACAGGCACAAATTCTTTGCAGGTGTGAAGATACATTGTACAATGAATTGCAATACAGCAAGACGGGATGATCTTTTTGTCATGAAGTCAGGTGCTCGACTGGACATTTGAAGCATAGATTCTTGATGACATTATATGTATATGATATCTTCAGCTATGAAAGTTAATAACTTGATTATTTTAACTGGTGGTACTGCAGCTACCCCCCAGCTGTGGGAAGGCCATTGGGGCTAACAGGTTTCATATGCCTTCATGCAGTTTGTGTATGAGTGTCACACTAGTGGTAACCGCACTTTAGAAGCAATGGCCAAATGATAATTCTGTTCACAGCATCATAAGCCTTCTTAGTTTCAAAGAAGCAGATGTGTAGAGGGCACTGCTGCTCACTAACTTTCTCCTGTATTCATCTTGTGACAAAAACTGTGTCATTATGTAGATGTACATCAACACTTCTTCCTAGCACCTTGCATACTGTTGTTCTCAGATAGTTGTTGAAGCTTAAAAATCTTTGCTGTCATCTGGGTTAGTGCATGCTCGTGATGACTATGATAAGATGGGAAAGAGATTAAACCAGCAAATATATTTAGGTGTGGTGCTCTCGGGTGCTGGTGCTCTCAGGTGTGGTGCTCTTGGGTGCTGGTGCTCTCAGGTGTGGTGCTCCCAGGTGTGGTGCTCATGGGTGCTGGTGCTCCCAGGTGTGGTGCTCTTGGGTGCTGGTGCTCCCAGGTGTGGTGCTCATGGGTGCTGGTGCTCCCAGGTGTGGTGCTCTTGGGTGCTGGTGCTCTCAGGTGTGGTGCTCTTGGGTGCTGGTGCTCTCAGGTGTGGTGCTCCCAGGTGTGGTGCTCTTGGGTGCTGGTGCTCTCAGGTGTGATGCTCTTGGGTGCTGGTGCTCTTGGGAGATAAAGCGACTCAAGAGTCATTCTCCTGGCATACAATATTTTGATAATGGCACCTCACTTCATGGTGGTATGGGTACAGGGTACATTAGAAGGTATGGTGGGAAGGTGAGGTGTGATGATGGTGGTAGGAAGGTAAGGTGTGATGAGGGTGGTAGGAAGGTAAGGTGTGATGAGGGTGGTGGGAAGGTGAGGAGTGATGAGGGTGGTGGGAAGGTGAGGAGTGCATGATTGCATGGTGGGAAGGTGAAGAGTGATGAGGGTGGTGGGAATGTGAGAAGTGATGAGGGTGGTGGGAAGGTGAGGAGTGATGACGGTGATGAGGGTGGTGGGAAGGTGAGGAGTGATGAGGGTGGTGGGAAGGTGAGGGTGATGAGGGTGGTGGGCAGGTGAGGTATGAGGGTGGTGGGAAGGTGAGGTGTGATGAGGATGGTGAGAAGATAAGGAGTGATGAGGGTGGTGGGAATGTGAGAAGTGATGAGGGTGGTGGGAAGGTGAGGAGTGATGATGGTGATGAGGGTGGTGGGAAGGTGAGGAGTGATGAGGGCGGTGGGAAGGTGAGGAGTGATAAGGGTGGTGGGAAGGTGAGGAGTGATGAGGTTGGTGGAAGGTGAGGAGTGATAAGGATAGTGCGAAGGTGAGGAGTGATGAGTGATGAGGGTGGTGGGAAGGTGAGGAGTGATGAGAGTGATGAGGGTGGTGGGAAGGTGAGGAGTGATGAGAGTGATGAGGTGGTGGGAAGGTGAGGAGTGATGAGGGTGGTGGGAAGGTATACTGTTTAGGACCTAAACACCCATAGTGTTCAGCTAATTTCATAACCTGGACTCAGAAATTCTTGATCTTGTTGAGACACTTAAATTTACCCACAAATGAAATACACTGCAAATTGTCTATTCATATTTGCTATGCTAACTATCCAAGTTGCATTTCTAACCAGCAAGTGATGAGGGTGGTGGGAAGGTGAGGTGCGATGAAAGTGGTGGAAAGGTGAAGTGTGATGAGGGTGGTGGGAAGGTGAGTGATGAGGGTGGCGGAGAGGTGAGGAGTGATAAGGGTAGTGGGAGGGTAAGGAGTGAAGAGGGTGGTGGGAAGGTGAGGAGTGATGAGGGTGGTGAAGTGGGATGAATTGTAATATTGTTATTTTAAGGTAAGCAGGCATCTCATTCCACCCAAACAGGCCACATCACTGGTGCAGCTCATCACTACTGCTGCATCTGATAATGCATTATATCATGGGTCTGTTGAGGGAGTTCATAATTAGATTTGCAATTTGATAAAATGAATTTCCCCACCCTCTGAGGAATGCAATGAGGTGAGAGGGTGGCATGTCTAGGTCTTTGTGGTGTGTCTAGTGGCCATGTGTGTGTGTGTGTGTCTACAGAGGTATTTTGTTGTGGTTTCAGTGTAGTGCCCACACACACACACACACACACACACACACACACACACATACACCTCATTATGTACCTGCACCCACATCATAGCAATGATCCAATACCATCATAATGCCACAGCTCCTTTGAGCTTGGATCGCCACCTATGTTCTACAATTGCAATGTTAATTCTGATACATGTACCACCTATCCACATAATGACATGCTACACCTATCCACATAATCACACCCCACACCTATTCACATAATCACACCCCCACCCCTATCGGAAGTTTTGCTTGAAACTTCCATATAGGATTTGACCCCAACTATGAATCTCATTTAAAAGGTGCAACCCGTCTCTAACAAGACTCCGGACGATTGTTTTATGTCACAGAACCGCGCGGTTGTAGATAATAAAAGGGTACTGCCCCACCCTCGTACCCAGTCCCAGAACATGGTCTTCTTCTTCCTCCTCCATCTCCTCCTCCTCTTCTTCCTCCTCCTCCTCCTCCTCCTCCTCCTCCTCCTCCTCCTCCTTCTCCTTCCTCCTCCTCCTCCTCCTCCTCCCCCTCCTCCTCCTCCTCCTCCTCCTCCTCCTCCTCCTCCTTCTTCTTCATCATCTTCTTCTTCTTCTTCTTCTTCTTTTTCTTCTTCTTCTTCTTTTCTTCTTCTTTTCTTCTACTTCTCCTTCCTCTTCCTTATCCTCCTCCTCTTTCTCTTCCTCCCCCTCCCCCTAACCTCCTCCTCCACTTCCACCTCCACCAATAGCTTCAGAACAGGCTGGAAGAGCCGCTTTCATATAAAATAGTCGATGTTATATTTTGGTAAACAATGGACTATACGGTGTATGTAAGACGCATAATTAGATAACTTGTAAGACGTAATTTTAGGTATCTAAAAATGTTTGTATAAATAGGTCTAGCAAACAACTGGAGTAAACGCTTTGGTGCTTCAATCGTCGTTTGGTGTAACCTCTTTTGTTATTAAGTTGTTTTTCTCAAACTGCCTTCACGTCAGGCAGTGGCGGCGTGAGGGTTATCATTAGAATTTTTTTAAAAATTACATCCTGACGGCCCCCCCACTCGACCGGCGCCCGGGGGCATATGCACTTTATCATATGACTAAAAGTTTATTCTCATTACATGTACTCGGTATGCCTACCAGGACTCCACATCACTCAAGGCATCTTCACAAAGATATATGATAGAGGATGCTTGTCACAGTTTAGATTTGCAGTTGACCCTGACGAAAAAGCAGCAAGCTGCACAAGCTAAGCATAAACAGACCCGGAGTGCGCTATCAGCTGCAGAGGAACAGGTCGCTTATGTAGCCATTGCATTTGGTGAGGAAAATACAATCCTGGAAAACCTCCTTCAGCACACTGAACAATCTGTGAAGAAGTTGGTAAGGATAAGACCAGCGCTGAGTTGTTTTACATATATACACTATATCACACACACACACACACACACACACACACACACACACACATAGACATAGGATGACGAGATTGCGGCTATCACCAAAGTAGTCCAGAATGGTTCAGCATCCATGATGGACCATTTGTGAAAGGTTTGGATGCAGCTCTACATTCCTTTCATGTATACAGGCAAAAATACTTTGGTGGTGCCATTGTTGGTACTCATATACACAAGGTGTTACAGGTACACATGGTGGTTATCAAGTTGAATTAAATGTGCTTATGTGTGAATCCTATTTCTACTAGCCATCAAACATTACCAAACTGTGCAACTATATAATTGAAGTTGCCACAGTAATGTGTACCACACTGATTGCTTCTGCCACAGAAGTGTGCACAAAGTTCACTAAAACACTATCCCTGCTTAGCCAGTGTCATTGTATACATGAACTTCATCACAGAAGCACAGTGCAAGGAACTAGGTACAGTATGACACAAATTACAACTCACATAACAAAATGATTAATTTACCAACAGAAGCAGCAATACAACAGTTCATGGGAAACTTCAGAGCTTCTTTACCCGATTCCTCCATTACACCCAAAATGCACCATATAATCCCTTGGGCAAAGCAATGGCATGTCGGATTTGGCCTCCTTGGAGAACAAAAGGCCGAATCCATACATGCCCGTTTCAACACGCGGTGCGCTACAAAGAACCTACCATTATATAAGCCAGCAATTGCTCTCATTGATTAAAGAACAACTTCTGTTCATTGCCTCACATAACGTGGCGGCAGTCCCACAGTAGGCTAGTAACCAAACACATAAACGTCAGATGATACTCCAGCGCCGGCCGGTATAGTGTACTAACTTTTAGTATGTTTTATCACTGTCAAAAAACAACTGTGGCTACAAACCAATGCTACTATCTATAATCTATTAGTACCTTTAGTTCCCTTTACGAACAAACCTTTATGTCAGCTTTCTGATTATCGCAGGCATGGTGAATCGCTTCTGTATCGAAGGGGTAGTACGCAGACACTGCTGGTAACCCGCTTTCAAGTGTCGTAGCTTGCCGCAACAAGTTGACTACGCCTCGTGGTTTGCGACACAAATAGAAAAAAGGTGTTCCTTCCTTGTAGGGTGTTAAAATGGCGATTAGCTCATCGCTGTTTTTGAGTCAGCTCACGTTCCAAAGGTCTGAAGGTCGTCGTTACGAGCATGACATCATTTCAATTTTTCGGAAATACGAACTAGTGTCCACAAAACATTGGGCCGCAAACAGCAGTGACATGGTATTAAACTCAAATATTGTAAAAATCCTTTATTTGTTAAATTTTATATCTCCAGTATCTAGCATGCCTTGGACCAACTCAAAAGTGCTGTTTAGTGCAAAATGACGGATGTATATGAATATAAGTTGGTGTGAGACTATCACATACCACTGACAAGATACAGAGCTCCAAAGTAGCAGTACACAACTGTCTTAGTACTTGACAGACAATAGGATGTATGCACACATCACCAAGTTTGTACATCGTGTAATGCAGTATGCTGAAATGTGCGTTGTAAACCAGTAACTGCAGAGCAATTATGTTTATCAGGTATTGCTATTAATAGTGGTGTGGGAGTGGCATAGCAGAAAATTAGTATGTGGCTACGTAAACCATTGTGCCAGCACCTCACCTTAAGAATAGAATGTGACCTAACTATGTTTATCGTGATTCTTTTGCGGATCAAACACCCCCCCCCCCCCCCCCCCCCAAAAAAAAAAAAAGGTATTCTCCTCTGATTGTCATGGGCATGTGTCATATGACCTCCATTCACAGGGTGATATACTTTGATCTATCACATGTAGGTGGAATTGTAATGGCGACACACACAGTAACTCATACATAATAAATCTCAAGCTAGCAGATTCACTGCTTGCAATACTCTGTCTCACACACACACACACACATGCACACACACACCACACCTCTCACTGAAGTGCATGTATACAATATTATGTAAGAATGGAAGTATAGATCACATGACAGCAATTTTTAACAGATGAACAATCGCAAATGCAGTTAGTACAGTGGTTTATTAAAATGTTACCCATTCACTTCCATATCATCAATGCTCTTCAGTGCTGCTATAATAGAAGCCACAGTAGTCTTGAATTCAAATATATCCATAGTCTCAGCCGGCTGACGCAGGGCACAATAGGTATTAATGTCTTTAACCCGCTCCTTCAGTTGCTCCGTAGATTTTTGTAGTTTAAGTGCACCATCCCTCATTCTATTCAGCTGTTTTTCTACTTCGTTGATGTTATGCAAGACATGTCCAGTTACTGCGGTAGCAATGCCAGAAACGGCAATGGTGGGGAAGGCCACTAGACCCAGCGTAACGCCTAAGGGTGTAAATACACCACTGGTCAGTAAAGCAATGCTTGCAATTCCGAGTACTCCTGATGCTGCAGTAATGCTCGATCCAATGGCCGTATCTTTTATTCGCGAGTTTCTCACAGGTGTTGCTTGTTCAATCATCTTGATTGCCTTGTTATCAAATGCTGTAAGAGCCCCGTCAAAATGGAGAAGAGCAGCGTTGCTATCGAGAATATACACCCTACATAGGCCATGGCAGATTTCACGAAACCGTTTGTGATCGGTATTATCGCTAAGTCCACTATTAAATGCATACTGACTCATACATTTACATGCTCTTACGCAACTGTTTCTCACTGCTATCACTGTGTTGTGGCACTTCTCTAATTCATACAAAAACACTTGTGTTTTCTCCGGTAGTCTGGATAACTCCTTCAATAGCTTAAATATTATATCGACGATACTGCATGTTTTGTCAACGAAGTGGAGAAAGCCCTTAAACATAGTCAGGGTCTCTATAACTTGTTTCGCAAACTTCAAGGTAGAGCAGCTCATTTCTATTGTACGGTACTGCCTTGTGTAGATGTGATAGCAACTTATATACGGACCGGATATAGTCTCGTTCCCAGACCACACTAGCAGCTGCGGATGGATTACATCACCGCTACGCTAGAAGTGGTCTGGGAAACTGGCTAACAAAATTGGTTCTATGCACGTTCGTAACAGTTGTGACGTCATTGGGTGTAAGTGTCGCGTCAACACTCATTAACGGTGTCATTGGTCAATACGTTTGTAAAATGAATAGATGCAAGTTGTGCGACGCTCCGGTTTTAGAAAGCACGAATAGGAGGCAGCTTGCTAGTACGACATCGCAACGCTGCAGAGCGGTTTTAATGGGTTTAGCGATCGAGACAAATAAAACAAAGGAATCTGGGAGAGAGTATGATTCAGGGTACTTGTGTCCAAGGTGCTTCGACTCGATCAAGAAGTACTTGGCACTGCACGATAAATTGGATAGCATTAGAAAGGACCTGAAATCAAAGATCTCCCTCCGTCTGCGCATTAAATGGAATCGTCTGTGCATTAAATGGAATAGCCCAATACATAGCAATCAAGGGTGAAACGACCACCACGATACTGCCAGTAGAGGTAATCGAACGCGTAGGGTAGCACAGAGAAGCATAGCGACTTTCTACTCCCCGTCGGCAAGCTAATAAAACCATCACGCCCTTCTATTAAGCTTTTAATAGCTCTGTTCTGGTCTGGACGAATCGTCGCATAACCCAGCTCTTGAGACGCCTGAATTTATCGCATTGTCGAGCTCCAGGTTTGACACAGCCATCGTACTATTAACTGCTATATAAATAATTCAAATACTAATTATCGTGACGTCACGGAGCACCTGCATTCTGATTGTACGGTTAGAAATGGCCCGGGCATAGAACCAATTTTGTTAGCCAGTTTCCCAGACCACTTCTAGCGTAGCGGTGATATAATCCATCCGCAGTGGTCTGGGAACGAGACTAGACCGGATAGGCATAATTTTAATGAGTCTATTATCTCTATAACATGCAAAGTTAATTTCGATCAGGGGCTGGGGAAATGGAATCCTCCAAATTCCTTGCCATATCGAACCCGGGTTCAGTATAACTTGACCCGTGCAAAACTTTAACTCACAAACAATAAAAACTAGACAATATATCTCTTATTCCTTCGGCACCATGAATATATTTGACGACGAATAGGATGAATTATATGGCGAGTAAATACGATGACCTGGTTTTAAAAACATCGACCTACTCTGGACACGTGGTAGGTTTGTATGGGATACTTAAAGATGGCCACATGGGAGGGTGCACAACTTTACAATAATGCACAGCAAAAAAAAAGACGGCGAATCAATTTTTGCATAAAAATCATAAATGCATGATTTTTAAATCACTTGCAAAATCATGAACAGTACTCTTACGCAGGTGTGCTCAATCATCTGTAAAGTCAAAAATTGCATTTTTTCCCTGTGTCAATTCAACATTTGTCTTGTGATTGTGAAGCTGTGCAACCCTCCCGCACCAAATCCTAACTGGAGGTGATTACTCACAGAACCATTCCATCAATTGAATCTCCTGGTATTATCGATAGTACGTATGCACGGGAGTGTTAAGCTCTAAACTTTTAACTGGATTCACGTAAGAGTGAGAGATATTGTTTTCCTTGGTTCAGCTCAAACTAATTTGCTCGATAGCTACAAGGGTGAAATGCATGCTCTCAGCTTCATTATTCATTAGCCTATAACTCCTTTGTTATTCCTATATTCAGCAATTGGTTCCTCTGGATCAGCACTGCATGCATGCTAAATGTGAATTATTCTCTTACTGACCTAATGTCTGCACGTGCCTTGCCACATGCAAGATATAATTAATGATCTTGGAGTTCCCATAATTGGTAACCTCATCTATTGTGCCAAGTTCTTAGTACAAAGATATGCTGCATGAGGCTGTTCCAGTTGGCTGACCCTCATTCTCGTGGTTCATCTAGCTCACTCAATACCATGCATCCTAGCCTAGGCTTAGTAGCCGGCTGTTTTTAAAATTGTACTGCTAACACACTGATGACGTTGACTAGTTGGAGATTCAACCGCTGACGAAGCGTTATACATCTCCTCTTGAACCTTTACGCATGCGCACGCGTTTCATAGCATACCATAACAAGCTGCCCTATTTGTAATAATGACAGTATGCAACTGGTTTTAAGAATGCTTCGATGTTTTTGTTCCACCATCAGTTTGGACATATGCAATATACCCAATGTGATGTGACAAATGAAACACAATTCATTGGAGTTACGTAGTAGGCATGCGCACTCTTTAATGCAGGTTCGTTGACAGAACATAAACATTAATTATCCTAACCCACGTCCTCTATTAATTGGAAGTCTAAATTAAGATGGCGTGGTTGTCAGATATTCCGAAGTGCTTCAAGGACTTAGTCATTGTGTGTTCAGCAGCATACACTTCGGTCAACGGCTGCAAAGAGTTGATGGAGAGGAGTTCGGGCATTTCCGATAGAACTTACCGCTTGAAGAAGTTACGGAACATTGTAGAAGCAAAAGGAGATTCTCTAATGATCAGCTGTGATGAGATAGCACGTTATGTGTGCGAAAGCGGTGTGGTAGAGTATCTGAAAAAACAACCAAACGAAAGCAAGCGTGAGCACTTGCACATATTCTGACTACGCTGGTGGAAACTTACCTAAACTCTTGTGTTGCTTGTATTCGCGAATTCCTTCACTCTGTAAGAGAATTTCAGGACGTCTTGAATGAGGCAAGAACGCATCGTAGATCCGATTTCAGTGTGCGAATACATTACATCGCAGCTGGAGCAGGCGGTTTTGTGACGCTACTAACCGGATTATATTATATAAACTCAAGCCCGTTCATCTTCGGATCGCTAATGATTACTTCCGGTGGAATAGCAGCTGCTGCATACACGTTGAAGAGAAAGTGCGACACCGCTTCTTTGGAAAATACAACAGGAGTTTCAGTGGAAGGCATTGCAAAGATAGAAGCGCAATCGGCAAGTTGTCTTGATCGGCTTGGGCTACGAATGGGGTTGCTCGTTGGTGTGGATGTCGATTCTCTATCAACTGATGTTAATAATTTCAGTCAAGCCATGAAGCCAATACTTGGAATACATCACACCTGGAAGGAGCTCAGAAATCAGAATAACTCTGAGCAATAGAAGATTGCAGTTATGAACTGCATCTCACACCGTTTGTACTACAATGCATGGTACGGTGTCAGTTCAAACGATGTTAGCAGCATGCAGGCATGGCCTATTAATATATCATTTACAACTAAAATGTAAACATCAGGAACTATGTTTCTAGTTTCCATGAGGTGCTTGTTGGGGTCAAAGGAAACACCTCCACCCACTTATTGAATAAGTCAGATACCACCTGTATATATTTGTGACCCGTTGCTGTGACTGCTAGTATCCCATGACAGTTTTTGAAAACAGGTAATCCCTCTGAGTGCGCCAATTTGTTCCTGGTGGTTGGGAATAGGGTATTCCTCTTTTGACAACAGTTACACTGTTGAACAGATCAATAATTCTTTTATATCAAACTCGTAACCAGGCCAAACCTAATGCTCTCTTACTCTCTCATGTGTTCTTTTGTGAACACCAAAGTACCCAGATGCATGATTGATCTCAAAGTGTAAGGATTGGACAGCAGAGGCCACTAGGGTGCGTAACCGATTATCAGGTTTTGTATAGGTTAATCGCGATTACCTATTCGGTCGACTATATGCACTTAGTATAGGTACGGGTATATTTTTTTCAAACGCAATATTTTGCACCAAATTTGGCCCTACCTTAAAGAGCAAATTAAAAGTTATATGTAAAACATGTCATTTGCATAAGTAGGATTTTGCGGCAATGGTAATCCATGCGGTATAGCGCATAAAAAAATTGTGACCGTTTTTGTTCTCTTCGCTATAGCAACTACAATAAATAATATAATCACACCAAATTTTTATTACTAGTCTTGCAGACACACAAGAAGCATAGAATAGTGTTATACATCAATTTCAAATATATAGTCAACTAAGAATTCATATAGTCATTGAAACATCATCTCCGTCTTATTGACTGCTTCCTCGTTTCCAATAAGTAGCAGTTACCTTGTACACTTTACAATTTTTAGATAACTTTACTGCTACGGTATAATACATTTTCTTCATTAAAAACCATAAATGTTTAAAGTTGAGTCCATCAATCACTTCTGGATTGGCAAGAATTGCTTTTGTAATATTTACGTGGGATTCATCCATCTCTGGAAATTCTATACTCAATTCTGCATTGCCTTCTGCAATACTCTGTATTTTCATCTGTAACTTTCTTCGATAACTGCTATCTTTTTTCTGGTTTCTTTCCAATAGCAGTTTATCCTGCTCCTTAGCAATATTTAGTTCATGCATGGGTGTGAATAAGCTACTTCATCTTTTGAGCCTGTCCTATACAAAATTTAATAATTTTTTCCTGCTCATTGTGAGGTTTTGAACAAAGCCGTGGTAACGTTTTATTTATTTTAGACTTAACCTTTGCATCAACAAACCCAATTTTCACATTATGTGCATTTCTAAAATGATAATCAGCTAATCCAAGAATTTTCTCAGCAAACATATTATGTGCAGGGGCAGAGAGCGTTTGACTTGCCATAGGTGTTGGAATGTTGGATAGATTACCCTCAATGTAATCATACATTTGTCGTTCGATTACTTCTTGCTTTCTCCAGTGCATTCATTAAATTAAAATTACTTTGTAAACACTGCAGTATAACATCTGTCTTTTTGTCCAAATCTATATTTGTACATGTTGTTAAGACAAGTAATGGGCAATCCTTTAATGATTTTAGGTACTGTAAACATGTCTTAATGTATGAAATAGTATCAAGGTTAGTAATGCCTGGATTTCCATACAGCTAAATTTTTTATTCTCTTTTGGATTGATGTCTTTAAAGCATTAATATTCCAAAGCCACCATTTTGGCAGTATTGAAAATGCTTTGCTGCATTAAGTTTGTTATATGTGCACTACCAAACCATTTCTTATTACTGAAACCTGTAATGCTGCACTGATATCACCACTAAAACCTTCAATCAACTTCTTAAAATCTTCTGCAGTCTTCATCCTAATTTGGAAAGATAAACACCAACAAATCATTGCAGCATGCTAACATCTTAAAAGGGTTACATGCAGGGTTGTAAGCACACTGGAATATTGCACAAACATGCTTTCGCGGCAACGTACAATATGATATCTGGGGACGAGTCACAACCTGAGAAAATCTGGGGTATGCCTTGGGCATCGGCCAAAAATTATGGTATTTTCATAGTATGTAGATTTATAGCAAAACTGCGTTTATAAATACTTCCTTTTACAATACCTCGAAAATAATGGTAGTCTTTATTTAGAGTTAAACTTTGTTAACGTATAAGGTACTCAAAGGTAAGAAAAGTTGCAAAACCATGTTATACGAGCAGTGCTTAACCACCTAATAATGTTTGACGTGAGTTGGCTTCATGAATAGCACGTGCCATATTTAAACACATAGGCTGTTGGATGACACCTTGGGCATCAACCAAAGTTCGTGAAATTTGAAATCCATATAGATTAAGAGTTGGGGAGTATCTACACCTGATCGGTTTCCCGGTACCTCTAAACACAAAAAAGTTCTACCAAACCTAAAGGGTACACTACGCGCCAGAAATTTTGAACAAAACGTTTCAAATAAACCAGAGCTGTATCATAGCATAGACAATGTATCGACATACTGATAAATCCAGAAACAGTCCACAACAGCGATCAAACGAACACAAACCAGCTTTCACTCGAATATAATGCACCTGAACAATTTGCAACCCACGTCACAATTTTTACTTGTAATCGGATCACCAATTTTTCGGTACTCGTACGTGAAATATGCCGGTACCTACTTAGTAGAACAAGTAAATAAAAATTTCTCTTTGAGAAATAGAGTGGGATGTAGGATTGGGATTGGTGGTGTAAAGAGCAAGGAAACAAGACACATTATGGATTGGTACCAGAATACTACAAGACGGTCCTACATTTAACCAAGAACCATGCACTTTGTGAATTTCAATTAACTAAATTTAAGACCGTCTTGTCAGTTGGCCAAAGTGCATGGTTCTTGGCTAAATGTAAGACCGTCTTGTAGTATTCTGGTACCAATCCATAATGTGTCTTTTTTCCTTGCTTTTTAAACCACCAATCCCAATCCTACATCCCACTCTATTTCTCAAAGAGAAATTTTTATTTACTTGTTTCTTTCCTACCATGCAGAGGGATTGGTTAGGTAGCTTCTGTGCATACTGACACGTGTGTGCGTTCATATCAAGACCCAATTATGTAATGTAATTGTCATGTTAACATTAAGATTTCGTCGGCATTCGATAATGTTACGTAATTGTGGGTCCCAACGAGCATTGGGCAGGCTGCTGCTGTATCAATAGTTCCCACCAGGCTGGGGTGCTTATGCGAGGTTTCTGTGGTGACACCGCGCGTACGTATAATACCTTTTCATATGTTTATTTGATAAAAATTTTTTAGTAAAAATTAGCAGGTGCAACTCTTAAACGAGAACCCGCCTCGCCTTGTACGTCCCCTCCTGTAGGGATGAAAAAAATGTGCCTCAACTGAAGCAGGAGGGACGGGACAGCTGCGGCGAATGGAGGAGCAGGAGGAACGGATCAGCTGGGGCAAGTGAAGGAGGAACGGGTTCGTCCTCGATGCTGCTGTACATACCCGCTATATCTTCTATTGTAGGATCCATATCTGTATTTAAAAGAAAAGTACATCAAACCATATTTGCACGCCCATACTATGGTCTCATTGCTGAAACTGAGCAATGATTCAAAGATTACCTTTATATATACTGCTGCAGCACCTTATTGCATGGTGGGAAAGTAAGAATAGTTCACTTATCATACCTGAGGTGAGGCTTCAAATGAACGTGTTAACTATGGTTGCATTGCAATGCTGATAAAGTCCTCCCTCCTATCATACTTTTTTGGGGTGCTAGCCAAAATTATCATTATTCCAATAGCATATAATTCACTGAGTAATGAGTTCGTACTTCGTAGTTTTCTCACATGTGGATGCATATACGTACACAACAACTTGTGAATCAGAGTTAGCATAAGGTATAGGCTTGATACCCAACTTTCCACCAAAATGAGAAAGTCAGGCACACCTAACTAATTCAAGCTACACCCAATTAGATGCTGTACCGTATACGCATAGCATACATAATTAAGTTTGACATAACAGTTCATATGCTACCATCGCTAATTCAACTCAAATACCCCATCTCTTGACAATCAATCAGCATATGGACACACTAATTTTAATTTTTACATGCCTTTCCCCACAAATTGAGAAAGGAAGTGGCATTCTTCCTAAAGACCAATCAAGACCAGCAGACATTCTAGTGCCAATCTGGTCCCTCTCCCGCCCAGCTGCATTTGACATAAAGGTCATCAATCGGCTTAGTTTGCAATTTATACAAGAAGCGGCTCAAACCTGTGGTCATGCAGCTGAGATAAGAGAAGAGGCCAAGCACTCAAGAAATGATGAGACATGTGCCCTTAGAGGATGGTCATGCATCCCTTTGGTTGTAGAAGTGTTTGGGGGATGGGGCAATGAAGCTATCAATGTACTTCTGGCCATATCCAAAAAGGTAGCCACGCAACTATGTCGACCTCTGAATGAGGTTATGTTGGGCATCTACAGTCGCCTCAGCCTCACCCTCATGAGGCAGAATGCCAGGGCAATTTTGGCCAGATGTGTCTCACCAAAAACGTTCTGTGACTTTTAGTTATTTATAGTGCTTATGTTTTAAATTAATGTATTCTGTACTAGTATGTGGATTATTGTACATGTATATATTGGTTGTGGAAGCATATACGCTAGCATTGCTACGTCCCAAACAAACTGACATGCTAATTATATGGTATGTATACTAAGCATTACACATTTGTACATATAACCTTTTGCACATAACCTTCCCTTTAAAAAAAAACCTTGAACACACATTTGTGTTTGGCCTACACCATCTTATTCCACTACCTAGCATGTCAGGATACATTGTCAGAGAAGCCAGCTAGAGCTGAAGTGTTATGTCAACAGTTACAGGTGTTAATGTAGCATCTGAAGCAAAGCATCAGCATGCTGAGGCAGGCATGAAGTGTTAATCCCTACATGTTATACCAGGAGCAGGACACACAACCGTATACACCCCCCTCCTCCCCCCCACATAAAAAACCCCTGCGCTCCCTTACCATTGTTATACTGCTATTGTGTGGTATAATATTGAGGGGTGTTCATACACAGAATGTCTGCATTTAGGTCACATTCAATGTGGCAACATTTATCGAGGTCACCTAGTGCTACTCTAATGTCTGCTACAGGCATTGTGAAAAGTTTTTTTTATAACAATATCTACCTTTAATCTCCAAAAGGGCGATTTTACTAGAAACCGACTGTAAATGAGGTGCAATTTTCGCGCGTGTTCCATAGAATTATTATTTTTCAGATTACTGGAACGCTACAAACCTCATATTCAAATATACCTTGCCTCCAATTACAAGTTCCTTGAGCAGATGATTGGTATGATGATGACTAAGAGCGGCACACGCCTTAACCATCTACTAGGTGTAGCATCGCTATTTGCATTGGACTATAACCCTGATACCCATGATCACATATGCAAGCCACACGTGATACAAGCCATATCCTCCTAGTCTGAACACCATGGCGAGAGCTAAACTTGCAGTGACTTACTTTGGACTAGATAAGGTACTCAAGACTCCTGCTCAGGAATTACTATCGTCAGTGTACCCAGTGGCACGAGTGTGATGTAGTGAATTGTCAGCAGCATTTCAGTATGGACCGTAACTTTGTCTGTATAATTAAACCAAGAAATGATTCGCATCTAATTCATAGGATTATAGTGGCATAAAAATGATCTCTGATTTCCTATAACATTTGACTGATTGACTCTTATCATCTTCCCATCTTATGTCAGCAGAAGTTATTTTTGTCATTAATTCTTTCAATAATATTACACTGCGTCTATGGGCTGCAGCGCTTGGCTAACTAAATTGGAGTCATCAGCAAGGAATGTGGGGGGGGAGGGGGGGGGGGATTTTACTACATTTGCAGCACTTACATAAAACTGATTCTCAACTTATGTAAATGAATAAAGAATTCAGACAATGTTTTTAAAAATTTTTTATTTCAGATTAACAACTTGTGATTAGGCCCAGGACACCATTTTAGTTCCTTAGAGGGCTTCATAAGTAAATGTTTGCATTTCCCTGTTGAGTAAAGAACCTCACGCAGGTTTCAATATGCCTGCCCAAAGTCCCCGTCATTTCAAACCTATGTATGAAAAGCAGCCATCCTGCAAAGGCTGGTCATCAGTTTATTGATGTGCTAGGTTAGTAATGTGCACTAGCTATAGGTAAGGGGACCCATGCTTAGCTATGAATATAATAACAATTTTGTCCTTGAGTATTAGCTTGTTGTATGTCAATGTATTCTCAAATGCGTATTCTCTGCTATAAAGGTACATTTAAATAATAGTAATAATAAAATGCAAAGAACTCAGCTGGTTGTGTGTTCCCCTGGTAGCAGAGACTTATGGTGCATGGGGAAATGAAGCTGTTGAAGCCTTCTCACAGCTGGCTTCTCGGCTTGCCACTTTTACCTGCAGGCCCAAGTCAGCTGTACTTAGAGACACCTATGGCAGACTCAACCTCCATCTAGTGAGGGCCAATGCCACTGCCATCCTCACCAGATGTATTAACATTAACTATAGGCTATGTTTAAGATTGTACCCATGTGTATGTATTGTAATAATTAATAGTAATTTTAATAATGATATCTTAATTAAAAAATAGAGGAAACAAATACGATCATATTTTTTGATCAATATAGGTTTTACTAAAAAACTGTTTTCATTTTTGCTAAGCTTCGTATTTCGATATGTAGTTACAAATAAGGCAGGAAAACTGCCAGCAAGTATTTAATACACATTTTACGTAAGAACATTACAGAGATGTATTATTTCATGTTGTGGACGTTACTCAGCACCTGTTCTGCCAGGCTTTCACACAGTGTGGTATTACAGACAGTGGTACTGTTGCTTGAAGATAATGTCAGCACCACTCCCAGTGTCACAGAAACAGCAATCACCACCATCATCACTACCACCACAAATAGCAGTAGTGCCACAACTGCTAATGGCCGTCTTTGGCTTTGCTTTCCTCCGGATTTAAATCCCCACACCAAAGGATCAGTTTCATATTGCTTGCCCTTGTCAGCCATCTTTCACCTGGGTGGAAAATGATGGTATAATATTGCCCACTACAGCCAAACTAAGTCCAAATCATTAATGACAATAAATATATACTAGCACCCTACATCATGCAAGTATACCATCAGGGGTGGGCTTTGTGCGAGGGGGGGGGGGGGGGAGGAGGGGGGAATGGAGGTCTTAGGGAGTCTGAAGAACCCTCTCGTGTGGGGCAACAAGCAATGTGCATACAGAAGACTGGAAAACGCATCATGTTGCTATGGTACAGGTCTCTGTACAGTGTGGTGCCAAGAAGCACTTGAAGTAAAAGTGAAGGAAAGGTCATTTGTTAGTATTATTTCCCTGCAAACAAATCTCTGATGCTAGTAGTGAAGTTTGCGAACTATCAATGGTATTAAATTGTGTATGTGTGTGTATTGTGTGCATGTGTGTATGTGTGTGTGTGTGTGTGTGGGTGTGTGGGTGTGTACATGTCTGTCTATTGAACAGTGTGCGGTGTAATGTGTGTGGGCTAAAAAGTATGCATGCTGTGAACTGCAATGTCATCAGCGCTGGTGGGTGTGTGGTGAGGATTGAACAGGTGTGTGGACTAAAAATTGTGTGGTGCAGTGTGTGTGTGTGTAGTGTGTGAATGGTGTGTGTGTGAACAGTTGTAGTGAGTGGATGGTGCTTGTGTGTGGACTGTGCAGTGTGTGGATGGGTGTATGCGTGCAGTGAGTTTTTTGTGGTGTAGTGTGTTTGGACTAAACAGTGCGTGTGGTGAGATTGGGCTGAACAGATTGTGTGTGGAGTGTGTGAACTGAACAGTGTGTGTGTGGTGTGCATGTAGTCTGAAAATGTATGCTTACAGTATTGAACCTGTGTGGGCATGAACTTAACAGCGTGTGCGCGTGTGTGTGCGCTGTGTGGATAAAAGCCAAAGACAGGAGGCAGTCTTGAAAAGTACTAACCTTTTTTGTACTTCTAATAAAGAACCTTCGATGCGATCACGTACTCCCGCGGGCGAGCGGTATAATCTTTAAAATATACTATCGTTTGTAGTAGAAATAACTTTCGGTGTGATCGCTCACGTTTATATCTGTCCCCAATATTAGTGATTATAGCTCGACATTTATTAATGGCCTGTCTAGGCCCCAGACCAAATACTCCTCAGTTGTGACGCGGGGAGATAAGGATTACCGTACAATAAATGCCATGTCACGTATTACTGGTTTAGGACCTAAGCCTATTGTTTAGGATCTAAACACTCGTCGTGATCGTCTTACTACTAAAGTTTTCATAAACAGGACTCAGAAATTTATGTTAAAAGTAAAATATAAGAAAGCCGCTGGGTTGTCCCCAGCTCTCTCCCCTCCACTCCCCCACAAGTGAAATCGCCTTCCTGAAATCCTGGATCCGCCCCCTGATGGTGTATTGTATTCATAAGAGATGGTGGTCATCGTTTGTTTATTTACCTTTACGGTGGAGGGAGGCGGTATAGGTGCGGCAACGAAGTGATGGGCTGCTACTAAAGGGCTCACTGCGCAACTTATAATTAATTCAACGCCACACGATTGCAAACTGTATTTGTATACCCTTAAAGCAGGAATGTGTAGGGTTCTATAGCGTAAGGCAAGGGAGAGGCGAAGTTGCGTACGCGTTCGCGGCTCGATTAACATAACTAGTGGAAGACTACATATGATCGAAGCAGTCGCTCACCGATTTGTGACTGTCAAGTTCAGCTCTACTGCATGTGGTTTCAGGCTGTAGGTTTTAAAACAGGAGTGGTTTCGGCGCAAACTAGCTCAGCAGTACACGTGAGCTTACGCTGTTTGTTTTTGTATTACACGTGCCACATCATGTATAACTTCTTATGACTCATTAGGGGACTATGTTTGGAAAAATTGGCGTCATTGTGACGTTAGGGGGGGGGGGGGGGGGGAGAGGCTGTGACGTTAAGAAAAATTTATTGTCCGCAAGTATTGTTTTATAATACGGAACGTCTAGTTAGCTGCAGCGTTGACTCCAGTGGCAGCAGTTACGTCTATTCAGACTACACTGCACATTGAGTAATGTTTCATGCTACTAATCTAACAAAAACGCTATGACGCTTAGAGGGGGGGGGGGGGGGGGGTTATATGTTAACGTCACAATGACGCTAATTTTTCCAAACATAGTTTGGACAAGCCCCCTTAATAAATGAATCACGTGTTCAAAGTATGAGGTAGTTGCGGTTTGTGATACTTTCCGCGGCATGCATTTCTACAAGGCACTAGTCTGGCCTTTTATAATTTATATTAACTACATATAGATATCTAGTTATAAAAAATATAAAACAATATCTAGTTTAATAAATTCTTCATACTCAGACTAGCTAGGCACCAAAACTATTCTCAAATGTAGGAAATTTATCATCCTTCGTCCTGAAAAGTTGGACCATGAATGGCTATATGATAACCCATAGTATACAAAATTGAAATTGTGATTAAGATATTCCATTGATTCTAACAGATGGAAGGTGGGTTGGGGGGGGGGGGGGGGGATAGTATTGCTAAGCTCCAAAACCATTCAACAGTGATATAATATCATGTGTCCACCTCCCTCATTTATAAGTGCTGATCAGATGTATAGTGTATTGTATATACAAGGTGTTAATAAATTTCAGGCCATGGAGGGTACTTGGTGAGAAAACCTGTGGGCCAAGCATCAACAGCACACAAGCAATCTGTACAAAGAGTAATGTACTTCAAAAAGGAAAAAAAAAAAAGCTCATGGCACATGCAGCTATAATAAGCTAAAGTACATACGTGTATATAGCTATGTAGCAGAGCTTCTGCTACAAGGCATCATTTGGTGACATGACTCACCAAAAGATGGCAGGGCAGAGATGCAGTGCCTGTCAGTGTATCTGGTCCAGCATTCTGCTGGTCTGGTATGACATGACCCAACCATACAATGATGCCCTTAGGGGGGGGGGGGGGGGGGGGGGGGGGGGCAAACATGGCGGAGGTCATTCGGACCATTGCAGTGCATAACCAGCCTGTAGGTCACTGCATTTTGACCATGGGGGATAAAGGGGCAGCCCACCTGCCAATTTAGCACACCTGTCTTCCCCTAATACAGCTTCCATTGGCTTGGGCTTGGAGCCCAATGAGTACCAGGTTGTGGGTGCGGTTGGACGAATCTACGGGTTGATGTGCCACCCCACTGAATGAATTCATATTGATCGCTATGAGACCAAAACAATGCCACTTGGTTCACGCGCCGCCTATATAATCTATAGTGCACGTGAGCTAGTTAAAAAGGCGAGTGGAAAAAATGTAAGTTTAATGGATCGTAGCGGTAATACCCAAGTTCCCAACTGCCCCCACCCCAACCTCTTCCCTCCCCCAATGGTATGGTTTGGTTTACAACGATTGGACCGCCTCGCTATGTGTTAGGGTAGGCCTGTTGGCATAAGGGGACGTAGGGACATGGCGGGTGTCGGCGTAGGGGGGGGCATGGTGTCGGCGTATGGGGGCATGGTGTCGGCGTAGGGGTGGGGGGTGGGGGGAGGGGCATGGTATCGGCGTAGGGGTGGGGAGAGGGGGCATGGTGTCGGCGTAGGGGTGGGGGTGGGGGGAGGGGGCATGGTGTCGGCGTAGGGGGTGCATGGGTGACTTTCGGCATAGACGTCTATGGTGGCACTGTTTCGCCGTGCAGGGCGTATGGCGGTGCTGATACAAGCCGAGTCGCACAACTTAAAGGCGACGTCGAGGAGGTTAGTGTGAACACATGCATAATACACACACGCAGACCACACCCATGTACACACAGGCCACACCCACCATACACACGCAGACCACGCATACAATATGCTCACCTCTCGCTGCAAACCATTTGACCTTTTCAGGTCAAAGGTGTGATGAAACAGAACCTTGGCAAAATTGTTGATCGTGGAGATAAGTTGGAAGATATTCAGGGACGAGCAGGTGAGTAAAGGAGGAGGACAGGGGAAACCAAGAGTTGGGGAGGAGAGGGGTAGTACCAAGGGATGGGGAGGAGAGGGGAACCAAGGCATGGGGAGGAGAGGGGCAGTACCAAGGGATGGAGAGGAGAGGTGAAGTACCAAGGGATGTGGGGAGGAGATGGGCAGTACCAATGGATAAGGGGGCGCATCTGAAGGTGGTGAATTAGGGTGTCTTCAATACTTTGCTACCTATAGGTAAGGTTCCGTAGTTTTCCTTTACATGAAGCTGCATAAATGTGGGTATTTGTTGTCCTGGAAAGTGTGTGTGTGTGCGTGTGTGTGTGTGTGTGTGTGTGTGTGTGTGTGTGTGTGTGTGTGTGTGTGTGTGTATGTGTGTGTGTGTGTGTGTGTGTGTTGTGTGTGTGTGCACATATATGCATTATGTGCAATACCTATGGTAAACATGGTGACCGCCACATACAGAGCAACTCAGCCACGGTGCCAAAGACTTCAGTACCTCTGCTGTGAGGCTAAAGAGGAAGCTATGGTGGCAGAACGTCAAGCTGTGGGATCATCCTTATCATCATCATCTTGGTGATACTGGCTGTAATAATTAGTAAGCCCCACCCACCCCTCCCACCCCCCACCTCACATGTAATGCATTGGTGTCATCTTTAAGTTTGCAGGCTTAGCGTAGGGAGGGCAATATGAGGGTTGGCTTGTGTTAGCTAGCCACTTAAGGTCTTTATATTGCATATTGTTGCTCTGTCTCCTATTGATTTTGCTGTTGTCTTTCTTCCCCCCCCCCCCCCCCCCCCCCCCCCCCTCCCTCCCCAGTGTATTAATTCATGGCAGATATAACGTTTGTTTACTTCCCCCACAGTTATCATTGTGGTTTCAGTGAAGAGTAATAATAATAATTGAGGATTTTGCATTTGGTAGGTTCATTTTTGTTACCATGGTGATGAAATGGCTCCTGTAAAAAAAATGTTTATTCTTCTTCACACACATACAATCTAGCAGAAGAATTTAATCTGACATATGATGTGATTGTGTTATTGAATTTGTGCAGCATTATATTATCACAAACCCTATATAGAGAGCACCACTGGTATATGTCTAAATATAGTACAGTGGGTTTAAATAAACATTAATATAGGTAGTATAGTATTTACCACACCGAACAGAAGGTGAGTTAGGGGGCTTGCAGCTCGTAAAACATTTGGCGCGCGGTCTAGTTACGACATCCATACCAGTATTGCGTGTTCCCGCGCTCGATCTCCACCCAGCCACGTTAATAGCGCAAGCACCAGCTGCATCGCCCTGCAGAGTGTTCACTGACAGGCGCTTGTGGTAGTGAATGTAAGGTATCAGGGACATTCTACATGCAGTGTGCGGCTAGCAGGCGTATAAAACGTTAGTACACGATAAGCCGGCGAGCCTGCATGCTTGTACTTGTGAACCGAGGTACGTTCTGACGTGTACTGGACACCATACTAACTAGCGGCACGGTTGGTAGAGAAGGTTAACATGCACATGCACGCAACGTAATTTTACTGCGACGTGTTAAACTGGGTCAACATGTATGTATGCAGTGCACTGAGAGAACTCATGTTTGAAAACTGGTTACGAATGGTTCTTTACGCTGCTAGGTTACTCGTCAAGGTGTTTTCCACAGCTGTCAGGAATGTAAGTTGGGTTTGAAGTGCAGTACGTACTTTGTACGCATCTAAGATGGCTACTTGTGTGTGCTGCTAAATTACGGAAGTGTGTAGTCAGCAGTCACAGTTTGGCATTTATCCATTGCCTTCAACACTGCTTATCCCCACCCCATCTGCAACCCACTTGCCACCACCTTCCCCTTCTCCACATCACTGTTTTGGATACGCCCACTCCAATTAATGCCCCGCAGGTCTCGGATCAGTTCTGTCCGTGATCAGGTGAACGAGGTGAAGGAGGTAGCCCGTGAGAACATCAGGAAGGTGGTGGAGCGAGGTGAAAGGCTGGACGACATTGACGAGAGAGCTGCCATCATTTCAGCCGACGCACGCACCTACACGCGAACAACGCGGACGCTGCGTAGGAAGGAGCAGTGTCGCTGTACCAAGGTGTAGCTACCGGCTCTAAGGCATCACTATTTGCCCCTTTACTTCCCCCTCCTTCCTCTCTGCTCGTTTCCTCTCTCTTCCCTCTTCCCTTCCCTCATTCCTCTCTCCTCCCTTCTCCACAGCTGTGTTGTATCCTCATTTTCGTAATCCTGTTCATCTTGCTTGTCATTGCTGGAGCAGGTAAGTGTGATGGGATGGTTATGCTATGTTGTCACCTCTCTACACTAATAGTACTCAGGGGATGGCAAGGTGATACATATGTTAGCACTCTATTTACATGTGAACTTGTAGCAGCTGTTTCTAAATAAGTTTTGGTTTTTATTCACTGCACTGTGAATTTAGTTTATAAATCTAATTACATCTGTAATTGCAACCAAATATTTGATGATTATTAATGACCAGTTATAACTAAATATGAAAAACACTAATGCACAAACTGGTTATAAATTATCTAAGACATAAAAACAGTAATATACATTTACAATCTGGCACTCCGTATGTGATGTCACTGAGTTATAGCTTTCGTATGTTACAAGTAAAAAGGATAATGAACAGGTAATGTTTGCAATGACTGCAATAAAAGCTGGAGACATCGAACTTCTTTCTAAGGTATGAACAAGTGCTACTAGGTCATGTCACATCCAGAATAGATTTTGATTGGCTTAATAACAACTTTTAATGTGTTGTTGCTACATAATGAACTGAAAGTACTTTTTGTCTTTTATCGCTTTCCAGTTGCAGCTGGAATATGTGCAGGTGCCAAGCTGTGCAAGAAGTAAAAGCTTCTCATGGTGTCCCCTGTGTCCTGTGTACCCCATACCCCCATATGTGTCCTGTGTACCCCATACCCCCTGTGTCCTGTGTACCCCATACCCCCTGTGTCCTGTGTTATCCTCTGTATGGCTCCTCACCATACATGTACGTACATTCTTGTATGTTCCACGTAAAATGAAGTTTCAGAGCACACCTGCTTTAATAATACAGGGGTCACAATGGCTGATCACACAATAGGGGGTACATGCATCACTCCACCAATGGACACCATGGCTGTATGATGAAGGTGTTCTCATAACACTGCCTCTAAGCTTAGTATGAATACCAACTGGCATGGGTGTTCCACTAACAGCGGTTAGTATGAATTACCAACTGGTGCTCCAGTAACACCCCCATGATGTATAATGAATTCCAACTGGGTGATCCAGTAACACCACATCTAGTAGAAATACTGACTGGGGTTCCAATAACACCATATATGTACACTTGGAATACTATACACCATAACATAAATGCTGAACGGATACATGTATACTAATCTACAATAGTCATTAATAAACAGCCTGTTGACAACACACACATGTACACATTGCTGCAGTGGTGCTAGCAGTGACCTGTTCCACACGCTGAGCCAATAACTGCAAGAGACAGAGAGGTGGAAGATGTTGTTGAAATGGGAACAACAAAGACGTACATGTGTGAGAGCTCTAACAAGCAACATGGCTTAAGCCTAAGCAGGCCGTAATGTCTTCCCCCTCCCCATCCCTGCTCTCTCCATCCCATCCCTTCGTGTCACATGCCAGCAAGTATGCCACTGCATGCAATGATGCATACACAGCTGTCGCAGTATGGGACTGCATTGGTACTCTAAAAATTGATAGTTAATGATGCCTCACGGAGAATTGTTGTTGCAATATATTATTAGCTATGTAATCATTGATATATAGTTTAAGGTACTTAAACCTAGTTAACCGACCACCGTGCATTACCAAGACAATCACGTGAGACGTGACACACATGCGCATGTCAGTAGTGCGTCTCATTGCGTGGATCAAAACAGAATAATTTTCTTTTTCTTTTAACTGACTTCTCCATCACCATCCGGGATGATGTGAGTCTGTGGGCAGGGATATGGCAAGGTACGAGTGGGTGGTGCCATATCACCACACACACCCCAAACTTGCCGCGCCACGCGTACCCTGGCCCAGACCCCTGCCAAGAGCATGTAGACCCAAATCAGTGCTGGCCATACAACAATATCGTGATAGAGAAGGTTAAATTAAACCGGCTGAAATGAGATGTGGGTGTAACGGGACGTGTGGGTATAGGGGGAGGTGTGGATGTAGGAGGAGGTGTGGGTGTAACAGGAGGTGTGGGTGTAACAGGAGGTGTGGGTGTAGGGAGAGGTGTGGGTGTAGGGGAGGTGTTGGTGTAGGGGGAGGTGTGGGTGTAGGGAGGTGTGTATGTAGGGGAGATGTGGATGTAGGGGGAGGTGTGGGTATAGGGAGGTGTGGTTTGTAGGGAGGTGTGGATGTAGGGGGAGGTGTGGGTGTAGGGGAGGTGTGGGTGTAATGGGAGGTGTGGGTGTAGGGGGAGGTGTGGGTGTAGGGGGAGGTGTGTGGGTGTAGGGGGAAATGTGGGTGTAGGGGGAGGTGTGGATGTAACAGGAGGTGTGGGTGTAGGGGGAGGTGCACTTACTGATTGCCAAAAGGACAGCGACAATGACCAGAATAACGATGATCAAGATGATCCATAACTGAGCAGGGGAGGAGAGATGGGGAGGTCATATTAAAATGCTTCATTGCTCCACACCATTACCTTAACATTGTTACATAACATCTTGTTTTTAAATTGTCGTGACGTTTTACTGAACTGCCCGGCCTCTGCTTGTAAGCCTTCTGCTTTGGTCTGTAGGTCGTCCAGCTTCTCCCCTCTGGCCACAACCTTGCCTATGTTCTGTCTTGTGACTTCTTTGACATCATCCACCTGGCTTCTGAGGGCACTTATGTTAGACCTGGGAAGGAGGAGGGAAGGGCACCTACGTTAGACCTGGGGAGGAGGAGGGAAGGGCACTTATGTTAGACCTGGGGAGGAGGAGGGGAAGGTACCATGTTAAACCTGGGGAGGAGGAGCCGGGGAAGGCACCTATGGGGTGGAATAAGTAGGGGAGGGGTTCCAACTACATATCTAAGAGGGAGCTGCCCAGGTCATTATTAAAGGGAGGTATGTATCTTGTACAATGCCCAGACCAACATTCTCATAGTAGGACACATCAAAGGTATGGTGTGGCTACTCAAGCAGTATAGAGCACATGACAATTTAAAATGACCACTCCCACAATTAAATGCACTACTTTCCCATGATATGAAATACTTGTGCATGCACAATTAAGTAAGACACATAAGGACACATAATCACCACCATGCACCATAAGAGAACTACACTCACACACACACACACACACACACACACACACACACACACATACACAACACATGCATGTACATGCACATGCTGTACTCTACACACTCATGTACTCACATATTGACAGGAGATCACGTGACCTGGGGGGAAATATATTTATAGTAAATATTTGCACACCGCAGTAGAGAGGCTGCTAGGGGCGGGTTCTTATGAATATCATTAAGTAGAGGAGTCAAACAAGCTAGTAGTACGCTTTGTTCTGCAGCGGATAAACGATTGTGGGTCTAATTAGTGAAGGTTAGTACGTATGGGAGGGGACACAACCAGGCCACAACTGAACCGCACCCAGGAGACGTGAGGCGTGTCACCTTTGCGGTTAGCGATGGTGATATAGTACAGCGTAGAGCGTGTAGGAATTAGTTACCTTGCGATACTACGGTGCGCCAGTTAACCAATGCCCAATAGCGGACACGAAGTGTGTCCACATACATGCACTCACAAAAATAAACTCACCACGTTTAAAGCAACGTTTAGGATCGCTGATGAGGTAATTAAAGCTCACGTGCTCCGTCGTTTTTGGCGCCTGCTATTATAGTCAATCTTCGTTCGGTTTGGAAATGAAACATTATATTAGAGTACTCTAATATCTATGCCGAAACTGTCGATTTGTAAAGTACCCTGGCACCGGAACACGTGCTGCATCGATCTGATATAGGTATCGGTATGAATATGGATATTTAGTTAGTTACTCATCTGTCGAGCAATGGATTCGAAATTATATATTATGGAGCCTAGTATTATTATTCTTTTCTTCATAGTAGTGTGCATACAGTGGAACCCATCTAATGCGGACACCATTGGAACCCACTCCGAGTGTTCTGACTATCGAGATGTTCGTTGGTCTCATCATAGATTGAAGACCTTACGGAACGTAAGCGTTTCCAATCCCGTTCCGTAAGGTCTTCAATCTATGGTCTCATCTATTTATTTATGTTAATGTAAAACATATCCAGAAATGAGTGGTCACCAAAGTTACAAAAGTTTCAAATTTGCATTTTCTGATATTCCATTGGGTAAATACTCTTGAGAAAGTTAGAGTAAGATAAAATGTGGTTTTGTTTGAATATTCATTAATTTGTTTTCATTCAAGAATATTTATTAAGAATATGTATGGAAAGTATTAGTACTTGATATTTTCTAAGGGACTAAGGGGTGTACTAAAAATGTGACATGCCCTATAATAACTAGTATGGAGCATAATTATAATTTATAAATTACCCCCTTTGTATTGAAAGTTTTAGTTCCTGGAGGCAGAATAGTACTTCCCATAGAGCTCTACAGAAAATGGCAATTTTACAACCTATTCAACATCCAGTAATTCTTAGGCCTTACTAGATATCCGAAATGTGACTATTGGACACTATCCTCACAACAACCTAGTATTTATTTGAGCTTGTGTAGTAATTTCTGGATCTCTAGTTTTCGTTCCTGTAATTTTTTTAAAAATTGGGTCATCTTGTTAATTTTTCGCGTCAATATGCCGATACCATGGATACGTGCGTCACGTGACTCAGGAGGGACAACAACCAGAGCACGTGCCATCAATCCACACCCGCTATTCTCTCGTCCCAGACCGCTAATATTTTGAATTGCTTTCACTCTGGTAGGGTGTTAGCTTGAATGCTGTGCTTTCGAACACTGCCTTTGTAAGCTGTTGTTTGATGTTCGTGCTTCACAAGCCCGGATGCATTCGTCAGAACCAGTGGCATTATGTCCCGCGGATCCTAGGTTTCATAACGTTGGCAGGCCCGTATGTCCGTGGTGCAGTTCGTGCGGTTTGCATGTTTTTTTTTCCACATCCATCCGTGCGTGTGTGTGTGTGTGTGTGTGTGTGTGTGCGAGAGAGAGAGAGAGAAAAAAAAAAAAGAAGTGTGCATACAGCGTGATAACTTTATAGTTTGGGAGTGGGGTGGGGAAGTTGGGGGGTGGGGGGCGGGGTCGGGGGGTCGGGGCGGAGAACAATAGGCTTGAATGTCATTGTGTCTAAATTCAGTCTAATTCAATCCATATCTAATAGGTTTAAGGTTTCTATTCATCATTTTATAGGCATGCCCTGATACAGAAATTTTCGGGGGCTAATTTTTACAGTCCATGTATACATATATCGTGACAGTGAAGAGCGATTTACATGCAGGCCTACATGTAGATATAATTCTTACTCGATATTAGTATATGGTTAACCGTAATCTATATGTGAAACACACCCTGCATGAATAATTAAACGTAAGCCTGCCAGCCTCTTTTAAACCTATTGCTGTATAGGATAGATGGCATAAATGTGTGTGTGATGCTCTGTTCATCCTCCTCCCCTCTTCACACACACATACACACATACACACACAAACACAAACACACACAGGTACTGTTATTCCCCTCCCCCCCCCCCCCCCCCCCCCCCCCAAAAGCTTTTGATGCCCATACATGGAGGTTGACTTGTGTACACTGTGGGTAGATAAGCAGTGCCTAGTTAGCTGTTGTATGCCAAATCCAGTATGTTTGCAAATTGAACCCACGCTGACTTTGTGATATTAACACGTACACGCAGACACATACAAACAGACACACGCACGCACACACACACACACACACACACACACACACACACACACACACACACACACACACACACACACACACACACACAAACACACACACACTCTCTCGCACGCAGGGTGTTTCTGATATAAATTGTACACTGAGGATTGGTGAGGTTTGTTTAGTTCATGCATCTATGGAATTGGAAGCAGCAGCAGTATGTACATGTGGTGATGTATCATCTGCTATATGATTGTACAGAGTTAGTTATTATTTGTGGCTTAGATGTTGGTTTGGGTATTACCTCTTCCACTGTAACATCCACCAAGCTACGAATTTTGCCTTGGTACACCATCAACTGTTTGATTCACTGGTCTCTTTTAAATAGGATGAAATGAAATGCATTTCAAGAAGATGGCAATCCTTTCCTCTTTTGTGTATCAGTTGGTGCATTTGGAAGTGAAATGAAGTTTAAAATGATTGATATCTAAATGTATCCCTATTTCTGATGTGGAGGGGTGCACTGTATACAGTTGATAAACGAAGTTGCACCTTGGAGGAGTCGATTTCAGGCAAGGACTTTGTATTCGAAGAGCAAATGTTACGTACATGCACATAGCATAGCCCACCATCAGTGGCGTATCTAGGATTTCAGCGAGGGGGTACTTCACGTCAGGCCCGATACAAAAATTGTGGGGTGTGGGGGTGGTGCTGTTCGCTTCAGGTCCGATACAAAAAGTGGGGGCCCTTTGTTTAGCAAATACGCTATCGTTAATAATTAACGGTTACAATTTTGGCCGAGGTTGAGCACCGGGAGCACCCTCTCTGGATCAGCCGTCTGAATACGCCACTGCACCATTAATTTTGTAAACCTGTCGTGTCGCTCGACCTAAGTACAGACCATATTCTTAACCACATTTACTGCAAGTATAGCCATAGATAGTTAAACTATCTATGGTATAGCCGAAGCTAGCCTGCATGTGTAGTGGCGTATCCAGAGAAGGTGCTCCGGGTGCTTCACGCCCCTCGGCCAAAATTGTAACGGGTAAAAACGTATTTAAATAGAGTAGGTCCTATACCAAACTTAACAAAGGGCCCCCACTTTTCGTATTGGGTCTGAAGCGGACAGCACCCCTACCCCTCCCCCCCCCCCCCCCCCCCCCCCCACACATATCGTACCTGGCCTGACCTGAAGCATCCCCCCCCCCCACCCCCACCCCCCCCCCTTCGCTGAAACCCTGAATGTGCCGGAATATGCTGGCCCTGCCGTAGTGTGCAGGTATTCGCGTCGTGGTCAATTTGAGATAATAAAGTAATGTCTTACTTCGCGCTTGCCTACCAGGGTTAGTATATATTTCAATCACACTAACATCGAAAGTCAGCCGGTCATCAAGACACACCTCCCTAGTCTATTTATATTATTGCGCGAGTTTTATAATTGCCCATAAACATCGTTTAATTAATAGTTTGTTAATCGATCCCCCAAAAATTACATTTAGAGAACATATCTTGATTTTAACTTCATAATGCATTGCAATCTGAAACTGAAATTTTTATAGTGGAAATTTAAAAAAATCCGCTATATGTTAAAAAGTTAAAGAATTCAATTTGGAATTTTTTTGTGTATGACCTCCAATGTATAGGGCATTTCTGGATATGAACAAACCAGTAAATTAAGGGACGTTATCTTTCGGGGCAGGATGTGAACAGAATAGAACCATTGGGCAAGGTCCTGAGGAGCGCCCACTGTAGCATTGTAGCACCTTAGTATATATACCAGCGCATTCCTTACTGCTTACATGATTACCGTACAATTATTCTAAGCTACGTTATCAAGTCGACTGCTCCTATAAACTTATGTGGAGGCGTTTCCGAGGGGGAACCCAAGAGACGTAATTTGGGAGGGGTTGTTTATTATTATGACGGGGTGGGGGGGGCCAGTACTAAGCCTTAATTTGCGTGACGTAATTTGTGAACGGCCAATGTCCATATCCTGTAATGCTCGACGCTATGGCGTAATTGCATGCCTACTTTTCGGGGATGTTTTTGCAGCATATTTATAGCGCACTTGTAGGTAATGTCCTGATTCCGGAATATCGGGGTGTCCGCAATTCAGGGTGTAAGATATTACATTTTCAGCTTAAGTTGTTTCATTTGGAACCTGCATGGGGTCCTTATTTCAGGGAGTCCGCATGGGTCGCACTGCATTTTGATTTGTGTGTGGGCCACCACAAAGATCAAGACAAAAATAGTATCAATCTTTTATACTAGTTCTGAGCACAGCCGGCGCCACGTACAAATCAGTGGCGACCGTTCACTTCATGCAAAAACTAATATACATTTTGCTCTCCAAACACAAGCCTCCTTTTTTGTACGGAGTACTTTACACAAGCTAGTATTTTGAGATCACCAAACCAATAGGTATAGTTTCACACTCTGACTCCAGCCTTACTGGCCAAGCTTCTGTTCTCTACTGGAGGCCATTTCCCTCACCAGCTCATGCAAATCATTACTAAAGCTTCATAACACTTCAGCTATTCACCACACTCACAGAAGTTGAGTGCATAGGAAGCCAACCAATGAATTGAACAGTTGTTATGCTTCACAATCAGCATTAGGCCCAGCTCTGCCATCAGGATTGGAGGCGCTATCTTCACCCCCTCACTCCCCTCTCCAGGACTAGGCCACCTTCACCACCTCACCTAGGCCACCTTCACCTCTCACTTAGGCCACCTTCACCCCCTCACCTAGGCCACCTTCACCCCTCAACTTAGGCCACATTCATAGGCAACCTTCACCCCTCACCTTCACTGCCTCACCTAGGCAACCTTCCTCACCTAGGCTACTTCATCCTCACCTAGGCCACCTTCACCTCTCACCTAGGCCGCCTCACCTCCTCACCAGGCCACCTTCACACCCCTCCTTCACCCCCTCACCAGGCCTAGGACCACCACCTTAGACCCGCAGTTTTAGCTTATTAATCCGATGTCAGGGCTGCATGGGTCTGATCTGACTCCTCCCACTCCTCAGCAAGAGCTGTCCAAACAATTATTAACAGGTGGACAGGACAGACAGGCTAGCCATTGTTTGTAGTTCACCAGGTCACCAATCTGATGACACTGCTCTGGCCATTCCTTGAGGGGTTAGTATCCTATTCCTTGAGGGGTTAGTATATATCCTATTCCTTGAGGGGTTAGTATCCATAATAGTCTAGTGGACAGCATGTCTTTGCATGATGGCTGGAACCAGAGTCTGATGTCTGTATTTCAATATGGGGTGAGGTATCTCAGTAGGGGGTGGTTGTGCAGGGACAGCACTTAATCTAAAACAGTGGTTCGATCAGCAGGAGGTACATCCACACCAGGCATGGTTCAGCAGGAGGTACATCCACACCAGGCATGGTTCAGCGGAGGTACATCCACACCAGGCATCTGCAGTTAATGGTTGACAAGACCTACTCAAGTATGATCAGTTAGAATCGGGAGAGATTTTGCAATTGAAACAGTCCTTGATGAAATAATTCCACCAGTCCATGTTTTCTCCATTTATTATTCTTGTTTTGACTGGAACCTTTGGCACATTGAAGCAAAATATAAATACGTCTGGCCTACAGAACTTACACCACGTAGCAAGATGTTTGAATTTTCCTAGGCAGCAAAGAGATCCTGCCCAGGAATGTCTTCCACAACCATTCGGAACAATATGAATCAAATTAAGTTCAAAGCTTGGGCCATATTATTACCACATCACAAAGCGCGGGTCGGTCCAGCTGGGCCCGAGACGACAACGCGTCCGCCGACCACGCCTTCTGTGAATTGTTTACTCTCCCACGCGAGTCCGGTAGCTACCTACAGCAGAACTACGGGAGCTAGCTAAAGACACATTGACATCCTGTATCCAGGTCAGTGCGATGTAAGGCACAGTGGGGGGGTAGTTGTACATGTAGGTACCACATACTTATATGGCTTCGCACAGCGGGTTTTAAACACGCGCCGCGAAGCATTGTTTCTCCTTAAGCTTAAGTTCTGCAGTTAGATGATGGTTTGGTTTCTGATTATACGAAGTGGCAATGAATATGTACTTGGCTCATGTATGCGACCCACGTATGCCCACTGCCGTTGTAACAGGCGTTGATAATACGCAGTCCAACATTTTCGTTGGCTTACATATTCCTACCGTCGGTTATGTCAATGGTTTATGTACACCTGTTTCCGTGAATAGCTATGCATTTTGTGTGCAATACTGACTGTGTGTGTGTGTGTGTGTGTGTGTGTGTGTGTGTGTGCTAGTGTGTCACCTTTCCTCTGAAACACATTAGGTTTTTTCAACGTCTGTGGATAATGTAAGTGGATATTCACATGGTGGTAATTTGAATGACAAAGCCTTTTGTTGGCGGACTGGCTGTGCTGGGCGTGGCAACCATAGTATTGTGGGATGAGGTGTGAGAATGTGTGTAGGAGGAGTGCTATCTTGGGAACCAGGGCAGACCCTTAGATTTTATCCTTCTTTGGATTATGTGGCACACCCTGGGATAGAAAACTTCCTCCTCCCCAGAGGGAACATATTACCACCCTCCCCTCATCCCCATGTCTGTCATAGGTGCCTCCCCTTCTCCCCACACTCCCCATAGGTGCCTTCCCTGGCTCCTCCTCCCCAGGTCTAACATAGGTGCCCTCCCCTCCTCCTCCCCAGATCTAACATAAGTGCATCCCCTCCTCCCCAGGTCTAACATAGGTGCCCTCCCCAGGTCTAACGTAGGTGCCCTTCCCTCCTCCTCCCCAGGTCTAACGTAGGTGCCCTTCCCTCCTCCTCCCCAGGTCTAACATAAGTGCCCTCAGAAGCCAGGTGGATGATGTCAAGGAAGTCACAAGACAGAACATAGGCAAGGTTGTGGCCAGAGGGGAGAAGCTGGATGACCTGCAAGCCAAGGCAGATGGTTTGGAGTTTGAAGCTAAGGGTTTCAGGAAAGGTGCACGTGCCGTTCACCGCAAGGAGGGATGCAACTACTGCAAGGTAGCCATAGCAACCATTGCATCTGTAGGGGGCATACTTTCCCTAAGCTCCACTCACTTTTGAGCACTTCAACACCTGCAGCTATCTATTTACAGCTTAGTGCAGGGGACAAAGGGAGGAGTGTGAGGGAGTGTGGGGACAAAGGGAGGAGTGTGGGGACAAAGGGAGGAGTGTGAGGGAGGGAGTGTGGGGACCAAGGGAGGAGTGTGAGGGAGGGAGTGTGGGGACAAAGGGAGGAGTGCAGGGATATCCGAGTGTGAGGGAGGGAGTGTGGGGACCAAGGGAGGAGTGTGAGGGAGTGTGGGGACAAAGGGAGGAGTGTGAGGGAGGGGAGTGTGGGGACAAAGGGAGGAGTGTGAGGGAGGGAGTGCGGGGACAAAGGGAGGAGTGAGGGAGGGAGTGTGGGGACAAAGGGAGGAGTGTGAGGGAGGGGAGTGTAGGGACCAAGGGAGGAGTGTGGGGACAAAGGGAGAAGTGTGAGGGAGGGGAGTGTGGGGACAAAGGAGAGGGGGGGACTTGTGAGGTACTAGTTCATCGTAGTCTTACAGTATATAACTTTTAAGGCATGATTACCACCAATATTGCACTTAGTACCCAACCCTCTTACCAGGTATGTCCTATTAATTGCTTCAGAAGGTAGCCATGTTATCTGCCATTTTCATTACATGCACACCACCATTCCAACAGTGGTTGTTCATTCTGATGTGCATTCTTATGTTCCTCTTCATCGTCGTTGCTGGTGGAGGTAAGACACGCCTACATCCTGTCCAAATGTTTTGACACATCACACATTCTCACAGTCGTAACAGTTTTGATATGTCTTCCCTTTCAGTTACTATTGGTGTTATCTGTGGAGCTCAAGACAAATGCTAAGCTTGGTTACCAGATCAAATAAATTATTTTCATGTGATGTCTGTCAACTCTTGCTGTAAATAAATGTGCACCATAATTATGGAAGTGTACAAGCAATGTGACCATGTCTAGTCCCCAGACCCACAATGTGACCATGACCATGTGATGGTGTAGGGGTACCCAAGGTTCTAGTCTAGTCCCCAGACTCACATGATGCTGCAATTATTGCTGTAAACAATAAAATGTACATACAGCAATAATAACAACACCGTGTGGGTCTGGGGATGGGACTACCCAAGGTCACTGGACACAGATGATTATTACTTCACACTTGTATAGACTGACATCATTGGCCACACCCCCTAGCTAGCTGGTCATAGTGCATGCTGTGCGAGGTGTTGAGCAGCCTCTGAGAACTGCGAAGCGTCCTCTTGGAGATACAGTCAGAGGGACATTGGTGGTTCCCTTCGTGCTCCTCACTGAGGAAGGCCTTGAGGCTTATGGAGGGCTGTGGGGCAACCATTGCTGGCTGGGCTGTCTCCCAACCAGCCTTACAGTGCTGGAGATAGGGGAGGGAGAAAATTGAAGGGAGGGAGGGGGGGGGGGATAAAGGTCATGTAGCTCTCCTGTGGTTATTGCATTCAACAGTAATGATTCACACACACATGAATGTTGAAAACGAAGGTAGTAATGTTGCCTTCTGAGTGCAAGATGAAATTAGAGTCTTCTCAAGATTGAACGGTTTGACTCCATTCGACGTCAAAAGCATTTTGAACCTTTCAAACCACCGATTAAATTTCATATAAACCATCTCCAATAAATGGGTGCTATCTTATATACATGTACACCTATGTGCGCATGTGTTGACAGTACTTTGCGTTATTAAAAGAGAAACGCTAGCAAATGGCATTCAGACCACAGGTTTGACAGGAATCAAGCAGATAATTTATAATCACCATTTATAATTGGCGATCACAAACTGATTGGCATGGCAGAGACAACCACAACCAATGAAGGATAATATGAACCACGCTCATGTAAGAAGGAGCTAGCAGCACACACATGTTGCACCAAGCCAGAGAACATGTTATCACTTCGTGATGTATGTAAGTTTTGTGTGATGGGCGTGGCCTAGCTGTAACTGTGCCTACCTTAGATAGACCCATGGACTCGGTAGCGGATTCAGGGCTCCTCCCACTAGACTTAGGGCTTCGCCTCTTCCTGCGTGTCCTTAGTCGGCTCACTGGCTGAAAAGTGCACCTGGGGATGCTGACCTTTATGTACCTGGCAGAGGCCACGCCTTCAGGCTCCGTCCCATTCTGGTCATGTGACCCCTCGCAGACAGGACAGAGAATGCCTGGTTCAGAGTGGTGGTGGACAGGTATTGGAAAGAGTCGGCCATTGAGGACATAACTGCTCACACCTGCAAGGTCAAAAAGTGCGAGTGTAAAAACCACTGGGATATGTCACATGTACATGTACAAATGGTATGGTTACTGTGGTCATTCCATGACATGGATAATATAGTCTCACAGAATAAGTTTAGTGGTTTCACATGGATTCAGGAGTAGAAAATTTTCCCCTAACATACATGTATACACTGCCCCCCCCCCCCCCCCCCCCCCCCCCTCTCCCACACACATACTTGTTGTTACAGCAGGAGCAGTTGTAGATGAAGAATGAGGAGACAGTGCTGGATCATTATGTTTAGGTGGCAGCACACTGGAAGATCAGGACAGAGCAAATACATAGGACTATGCACACCATACACTGGTTATCACAGCACAATACACAGGCATGAAGTCCATACAATATAAACATTAAAAAGCCAAATAGTGCCATTAATTAACCATTCCCAACCAGTTAGTCACTGTAAGCTGGCCAATCACACAGCAATGAGGCCCACGTACATACCTGTACAATGAGGCCCAGGTACATACCTGTACAATGAGGCCCAGGTACATACCTGTACAATGAGGCCCAGGTACATACATGAACAGTGAGGCCCAGGTACATACATGTACAATGAGGCCCAGGTACATACATGTACAATGAGGCCCAGGTACATACATGTACAGTGAGGCCCAGGTACATACATGTACAGTGAGGCCCAGGTACATACATGTACAATGAGGCCCAGGTACGTACATGTACAATGAGGCCCAGGTACATACATGTACAGTGAGGCCCAGGTACATACATGTACAATGAGGCCCAGGTACATACATGTACAGTGAGGCCCAGGTACATACATGTACAGTGAGGCCCAGGTACATACATGTACAATGAGGCCCAGGTACATACATGTACAATGAGGCCCAGATACATACCTGTACAATGAGGCCCAGGTACGTACATGTACATGTACAATGAGGCCCAGGTACATACATGTACAATGAGGCCCAGGTACATACATGTACAATGAGGCCCAGGTACATACATGTACAATGAGGCCCAGGTACATACATGTACAGTGAGGCCCACGTACATACATGTACAATGAGGCCCAGGTACATACATGTACAGTGAGGCCCAGGTACATACATGTACAGTGAGGCCCAGGTACATACATGTACAGTGAGGCCCAAGTACATACATGTACAATGAGGCCCAGATACATACATGTACAATGAGGCCCAGGTACATACATGTACAATGAGGCCCACGTACATACCTGTACAGTGAGGCCCAGGTACATACATGTACAGTGAGGCCCAGGTACGTACATGTACAATGAGGCCCAGGTACATACATGTACAATGAGGCCCAGGTACATACATGTACAATGAGGCCCAGGTACATACATGCTGTAAGGTAGCTGCCATACTTTATTGCATTTTAGAATGGACTGTAGGGCATGTATCCACACAGCATCAGGTGTCATGGCAACGTAATTCCAATTGTGCATCATGAATTAATGATGTACATGTATCAGCTGGTAACACACTCCTCAAACACACCAACACACACACACACAGACACACACTCCCCAAATGAGGACTTACAGGCCAGTATCAGTCGGCTGGCAGCACTCAGACCTGTTCACCCTCCTAAACTCCCTGAGGTCCACAAAGTACCTGTCATCCCTCTCGCTAACTGACACTCCAATGTCCAACATCCCTGCTATCCAGTCGTACCCCAGCCGAGGGTCGTCTCCCTTGTAGTGCCTTGGGAATCCTCTCAATGCACGTGCCCTACTGCTCTCCAGAGCACCAAACTTGGAAGCATTCAGTGATTCCACCAGTTTAGTGCCAAGGTCTTGTGCAGTGTGGCTTGCACAGCTCAGAGGTGAGGCTGTCTCTCTGTTGTCTGCCTGCGTAAAGCTAAGGGTCGTGCCTGTGCCCTTAATCTTTGGTGCGTCCCCTCCTGCCTGCTGGGTGACTAGGAAGCTGTGCCTCCCCAAAGTGTCAGAGCTGGCATGTCCCCTGTTTGCAGAGTCCTGTGGGGAAGAGGACACATTTAGAGAGAGAGAGAGAGAGAGAGAGAGAGAGAGAGAGAGAGAGAGAGAGAGAGAGAGAGAGAGAGAGAGAGAGAGAGAGAGAGAGAGAGAGAGAGAGAGAGAGAGAGAGATTGGATTAATGCTAATGGTGTGTGTGAATTATTAATAGACAGTGTGAGTCTTGGAATTATTAATAGTTACAACACTTGAATTGAGCACTGAATGTTTCAAGCAAAGGGAGGACATAGATCATGAGCATATGGAGCTCCTGGAGTGCTGGTGGATAAAAGGTTACATAACAGCCTCGATGTATAGCAAGCTAAATACCACTTTGGTGAAAACTGTTGCAATACACTTCATATATAGGTGCTTCAATGCGCTCAAACATCAATAAGGTGACCTATGCGCAAATGCTACCTCTGCGAAGCGAACTCTGCTGTCATGACAACCCTTCTTGACAGTACCAAGCGCATCTTCAAGCGACAAGTCAAGAGACGGAACATTGTCCGAGACTTTTGGGGTTGAGGAAAGACGACGGGGGGGCTGCTTAAGGAAACGGCATCATGCAACTTAAAAAATAATAATTTCAACACTCTCGCCTTACATACTGGTTGCTGTGCAGATAACTGCGTGGTTCTGGCCCTCTTCGTATGGTGCTGTTCCGGGGAGCAGTCTGACTTCCTAACGCGCTGCTTCCCTCTGCAGTCTTTTTGGCGTGCACCTTCACGCGTTGTAAGGATTTGAATGTTTGATTTGAGCTCTTTTTGACCTTCTCTCAGTTTCCGAACGAGCGCGGTAACATCCATACTTTTTTTTTTCAAATATGTTTGAATTGATTTGTAGAGTGTGGTTAATTAACGATTGTCCAATAGGCCAAAAGATGGCGGTCTTAGTTGAGAGTTATTTGAAGAACTCAAGGGTGCCTACTGCAGCAATGCCCTCGTGTACTCCAGAGTGGGGCGAAGAAGTGCTTACGGGGGTACGTCTTCGATATCTTGCCGGGCTAGTATTCTGTATATCATATACTGGTGTGTGCAGCTGTCCGTGTGTATTCATTGCACCGGTGCGTTTTCACGTGGAAAGGAAAATCCTTTCATTATTATTCCATCTGTTGCATGTATTTTGGAGTCGTCCACTTAAGGGTGGTTTTTTTATTCAAAGGAATCAATTTCATGTAGGCATCGAGTCAAAATGGGGCTGGGGAGGGCGATGGGAGGAAGGGGTTATTGGTAAATGGTTTTTGTTTGCCTTCTGCTATCGTTGTAATCAACTGTACAGTGTAACTTCACTATGTAAGGTCTAAAACTTCCACGCATAGCACAGAAAGTTGCCATTAGTGATGCCATGGAAAGTCTCTAAACAGCAAAAATCTAAACATTGTGGAGGAAAGTATGACATATCATGGTTTAAATGTAGCTACATGTACTTCAGTTAGACATTTATAAGCAAGGTACATAGAAAAAACTCCCAGGTCATTTCATATCACCATTTCTCCTGTGACTTATTGGTGGGTTCTCTTGCAGACTAGTATCATGGCTGTGGAGTATGACGGAGGTGTGGTCATTGGAGCTGATTCCAGGACCTCCAGCGGGTGAGTAGGACTGGGCACTAGTGGGTATATCTAGCTGTGGGGGAGACCTTGATGGTTACACTGAGGATAGATACCAACTGTGCTGCCTTTGGTGTTTGAATTGACTGGAGGGCATATGTTACCCTCTCCCATATGTTACCCTCTCCCATATGTTACCCTCTCCCATATGTTACCCTCTCCCATGTTACCCTCTCCCATATGTTACCCTCTCCCATATGTTACCGTCTCCCATATGTTACCCTCTCCCATATGTTACCCTCTCCCATATGTTACCGTCTCCCATATGTTACCCTCTCCCATATGTTACCGTCTCCCATATGTTACCCTCTCCCATATGTTACCGTCTCCCATATGTTACCCTCTCCCATATGTTACCGTCTCCCATATGTTACCCTCTCCCATATGTTACCCTCTCCACAGCCAAAAATGTAAAAGTGTTGTATTATGCAGATTTCATTGGTGGGCTGCTGGCGGTTCATTGGGTCTCTAGCGATTCATTGATAGGCTGCTGGCAGTTCATTGATGGGTCTCTAGCGGTTCATTGGTGGGCTGCTGGCAGTTCATTGGGGGGTATCTAGCGGTTCATTGGTGGGCTGCTGGCGGTTCATTGGTGGGTATCTAGCGGTTCATTGGTGGGTATCTAGCGGTTCATTGGTGGGCTGCTGGCGGTTCATTGGTGGGCTGCTGGTGGTTCATTGGTGGGTATCTAGCGGTTCATTGGTGGGCTGCTGGCGGTTCATTGGTGGGCTGCTGGCGGTTCATTGGTGGGTATCTAGCGGTTTATTGGTGGGCTGCTGGCGGTTCATTGGTGGGTATCTAGCGGTTCATTGGTGGGCTGCTGGCGGTTCATTGGTGGGTATCTAGCGGTTCATTGGTGGGCTGCTGGTGGTTCATTGGTGGGTCTCTAGCGGTTCATTGGTGGGCTGCGGGCGGTTCATTGGTGGGTCGCTGGCTGTTCATTGGTGGCCATGATTGTAGCCACCTTTGTCTTAATAGTTTAACAGAGCATCTTTGTAATTTAATGGCTAACAATGCTAGCTATACTTTGCTCTGTGAAGGGCGTTATTTACTGTATTTGGTGTTTATAGCCAAACCCCCCCCCTCCCCTCTGCTCCCAACAAAAAAAAAAGGCTCATGTTTAAACGTGTGCAACTCCGTAACAGCAAATTTATCAGCGAATTTGTTCAGTGTGTCAGGGAATAAGATGATGCCCATACATGTGTGGGGGAATAAGATGATGTCCGTACATGTGTGGGGGAATAAGATGATGCCCGTACATGTGTGGGGGAATAAGATGACGCTTGTACATGTGTCAGGGAATAAGATGATACCCGTACATGTGTGGGGGAATAAGATGATGTACGTACATGATTATGAAAAAAGATAGTGGAAGTGTTTGCGATTACGAAGATAGGGCGAGCAAATTTACTGGGGGCAGAGAATCTTATAAACTATACTTTACAGTACATATGTTCCAAGCTGTACAACTACATAACACCAAGTGACCACCACTCTTCACATCAGGTGACCTCCCCTCACATCAGAGGTGATCACTACCCTTCTCACCAAGTGACCTGCCTTTCTCCATGCGTATCCCATTGTTCTTCAATTGATAAGATGCTCAGAAATATTAATGTCAGCATTATTTTGTGATAGCTACAACTGTTAAAAAAAAACAAATGCTATGTCAACCGTTAGTTTAGCTTGCTTGCTTGCACTGCTGTCTGATTTATGTCAACTAAAGGCGATCATACTTATGTTGGGTGCAGCACTATAAAATATCAGTAATCTAATTTTTACTGATAATATAATTGGATTCTTTGAGTTACATGCCTAGTGTATGGTCGCCTTAATGCTCGTGATGCAACAGTGAGGATTGGCTGTATGAGGGATTTACTTGTTCATGTGTGTTGTGGTGTTATTCACTATCCTCTTCCCTCCCCTCCTTCCCTCCCCTCCTTCCCTCCCCTCCTTCCCTCCCCTCCTTCCCTCCCCTCCTTCCCTCCCCTTCTTCCGTCCCCTCCTTCCCTCCCCTCCTTCCCTCCCCTCCTTCCCGATCTCTCCTCCTCCTCCTCCTTTCATCTCTCTCCCTCCCCTCTGCCTCTTCCCCATCCCTGTCTTCCCTTATTCGTCTAGTCCCTTTGTAGCAAACAGGGTGACAGATAAGCTGACCCAGGTCACAGACCGCATCTATTGTTGTCGCTCTGGTTCTGCTGCTGACACACAGACTGTGGCTGGTATTGTCCGTTATAATCTTCAGCTACTGAGGTGGGCCTTTGTGTGTGTGTGTGTGTGTGTGTGTGTGTGTGTGTGTGTGTGCGTGCGTGTGTGTGTGTGTGCGTGTGTGTGTGTGTGTGTGTGTGTGTGTGTGCATGTGTGTATGTGTATATCAATTCACCACTAATTAAAGTAACCACTAACCCAATATACCCTTCCTCAAACACAAGGGTATATTGGTTAGTACAGATATGTTACTGTTGGTTGTGGTGCCTTATACTGTAGCTGTGGTTAATTAGGGTTAGGTGAATCCGAGTACAACATGCAGTTAGGTAAGCTGCCACGTTAGAATAGGTTGGCTTTATTGGAATTGGGGTGTCCAAAAATAACCACAGTTGATAATACTCTTTTTACGACATTACATGTACTATGCCTGTAAGTTGTTAATTTGTAAGTCATTAATTTGTTTTCATGTTTTCACACCATATAAGTTTAGCTATGTTGAAACAATGCAGCTGCAGTTAACTGCGATTCTTTTCTTCAGCTGCCAGCATTTTGTTGCTATAACATTTCCAGGAAAGCCGTTGGACTCATGACTATCTCACTTAGTGACTTACCCAAATCCGTATATCAAAGCTTAATGACTTCCCCAATGCATGCTGATTAATGTCTATTGAAATGGTTTAACCATGTACAGGTAAACAAGCTTCATTTTGCTGAATCCTGGCGATTCCTTGTAAGAGTTGAGATTTTAACCTCATTTTTGTTAGTGTATGTTTGTGAAGTAACCGAAACGTAGCGATGTCAGTGCCCGGGGGCAGATTATTTTGTAAGTACTCACTACCGGTCATTTTCATTGGAGGTCAAGAAACCTTTATTTGGCATTAAGTAGCTCTTCCATGTAACAAACATATGACAGAGGGGAACACCAGTGTAGTATGTTTAGACCTTCAGCTAGGATAGGTTGATGGCATTGTCGGTTGACTGTTCGATTGGAAATACGTCTAAAGCTATGACATACCCCCATTCTAATATGGCACACTCCACATACCCCCCTTCCCTTCAGAGGCGCGAGTGGGATAATACAAAAAACATAAGGTGCTGAATAAAACGATGGTTATGGTGTGTATTAGTAGAGATGATACTTCCTAGTGTTAAAATGCCTGAACAGAACAATGCGTTCAATTTATACAGTTAGTTTAATAATCTGTTTTAATATGGCAGCTTGCCTTATTGTTGTTTCTAATTCCTGGATGCAGACTGAGGATGTGCACAAAAGCAATGTGCATGGAACTAATCATCTCATATCATGGAACTAATCATCTCTTATCATGGAACCAGTCATCTCTTATCATGGAACTAATCATCTCTTATCATGGAACTAATCATCTCTTATCATGGAACCAGTCATCTCTTATCATGGAACTAATCATCTCTTATCATGGAACTAATCACCTCTTATCATGGAACCAGCCATCTCTTATCATGGAACCAGCCATCTCTTATCATGGAACCAGTCATCTCTTATCATGGAACCAGTCATCTCTTATCATGGAACCAGCCATCTCTTATCATGGAACTAATCATCTCTTATCATGGAACCAGTCATCTCTTATCATGGAACTAATCATCTCATATCATGGAACTAATCACCTCTTATCATGGAACCAGCCATCTCTTATCATGGAACCAGTCATCTCTTATCATGGAACCAGCCATCTCTTATCATGGAACCAGTCATCTCTTATCATGGAACCAGTCATCTCTTATCATGGAACCAGTCATCTCTTATCATGGAACCAGTCATCTCTTATCATGGAACCAGTCATCTCTTATCATGGTACCCAGCCATCTCTTATCATGGAACCAGCCATCTCTTATCATGGAACCAGTCATCTCTTATCATGGAACCAGTCATCTCTTATCATGGAACCCAGCCATCTCTTATCATGGAACCAGTCATCTCTTATCATGGAACCAGTCATCTCTTATCATGGAACCACTCATTTCTTATCGATCCATTTTGTACTCATGTACTGATCAGCAAAAATTCATGTACATGTATGTAAAATGGTCCATCTTGGTCCCTTGTTCTGAACAGTGCCATGCTTAGGGGCATATGTGTACATGGACCAGCCCATGGCTTCATTAGGGAGATGGTCATCATTAGGGAGGTGGTCTTCATTAGGAGGTGGTCTTCACTAGAGAGGTGGTCTTCATTAGGGAGGTGGTCTTTATTAGGTTGGTCGTCATTAGGGAGGTGGTCTGAAGTCATTAGGGAGGTGGTCTTCATTAGGGAGGTGGTCTTCATTAGGGAGGTGGTCTTCATTAGAGAGGTGGTCTTCATTAGAGAGGTGGTCTTCATTAGGGAGGTGGTCTTCATTAGGGAGGTGGTCTTCATTAGGAGGTGGTCTTCATTAGAGAGGTGGTCTTCATTAGGGAGGTGGTCTTCATTAGGGAGGTGGTCTTAATATATGCACTTGGACCAAGTCCAACCATGTGCACTGACTTACAAGTACGTTACACAGAGGGCTGGTGTATTATTTGCAGTCCTTAATTACATCATCATTTTATGCAAGTGACTAGTTATTTTATGTAATGGTTTATGTACTGGCATTTTTACTATGACAGATTATTTGGTATCTGCTTAAAATTTGAAGGTTTAATGGCCACTCCCACTTGATTAATAACTGCTAGTTAACGCTGCTGTGTATATGAATATTCTCATTGCCTGCAAAGGGTTGGGTTGATGATATGTGTGCATATGAGGGTGATGTGTGTATGAATTGGGTGGATGTGTACACGTATGTGCATGGGTAAGGTGTGCATGGGTGAGGTGTGTGCTTGGGTGAGATGTGTGCTTGGGTGAGGTGTGCATGGGTGAGATGTGTGCTTGGGTGAGGTGTGCATGGGTGAGATGTGTGCTTGGGTGAGGTGTGCATGGGTGAGGTGTGCATGGGTGAGATGTGTGCTTGGGTGAGGTGTGCATGGGTGAGGTGTGCATGGGTGAGGTGTGTGCATGGGTGAGATCTGGTTGTCTCCTAACAGTGTAGAGATGGATGAGGCTCCTCTGGTCAAGACAGCTGCTACCCTCTTCCGCAAGTACTGCTATGAGTACAGAGAGCAGCTGTCAGCTGGCATCATATGTGCAGGGTGGGACCAGAGACATGGAGGACAGGTAGACATGGGGGTGGGGCCAGAGAGATGAGGGTGGGGCCAGAGACATGGAGGGTGGGGTCAGAGACATGGAGGGTGGGGCCAGAGGCATGGAGAGTGGGGCCAGAGACATGGAGGACAGGTAGAGACATGGGGGTGGGGCCAGAGACATGGAGGACAGGTAGAGACATGGGGGTGGGGCCAGAGACATGGAGGACAGGTAGAGACATGGAGGGTGGGGCCAGAGGCATGGAGGGTGGGGCCAGAGGCATGGACGGTGGGGCTAGAGACATGGAGGGTGGGGTCAGAGGCGGGGTCAGAGGCATGGAGGACAGGTAGAACTAACCAAAGGCTTACTTGCACACTGTTGCAATGTCTGGGGTTGTTGCACTACACACAATGGTTTCATTCACATCTGAACACCCACTGTCCCAAAGGTTTAATGGGAACCTGAGGAAGATTAGGTCATGTTTTGTTTTGGCTGCAGATTTGTTTATGTTAGCAAATCCCTGTACTAGCATGTGGCCGTGTTTGCTAGTGAACTCCATTCCCTTCAAACAGGTGTACACTATCCCTCTTGGAGGGATGTACCTCCGCCAACCATTCTCTATTGGAGGTAAGTCCTGTTGTTATGAACAGCCAATGGCTAACCCCTTACCCACTCCCTACCTGCCTCGTCCCCATTCCTACCTGCCTCGTCCCCACTTCTACCTGCTTGCATAGGCTCTGGTAGTACTTACATCTATGGCTACTGTGATGCCCACTACAGAGAAGGCATGACCAAGGGAGAGTGCATTGATTTTGTCAAGAATTGTAAGTTCTGATACTACTGTAATCTCCCTCGTGTATCCTAGCCACTCCCACATAAGGTGCTTTGGCATCATTGAAAACATGGCTCTGCTACGTGCTATGTACTTCTGGGGAGGGAAAGGAGGGGTGGGGAGGGGAGGAAGAGGGAGGGATGTTGGTGAAGAAACTCAAGTGCCTTTGGTGTGTGTGATGATGATGCAGTGGCAGCAGTAGCAAGGTACTGTGTAATGATCACAGGGCTATTGTGTGTTTGCACCAATCACCCATGTCTTTTCTCACTCTACCATGCTACCACACAAACATGCACACACATGCATGCATCCACACGCAAATACATGCACACGTACGCACAAACGTGTGCACATACAGACACACATACACACGTGTACACATACAAACACACACATACTGACACACACACACATACAGACACACACATACTGACACACACACACACATACTGACACACACATAAACAATAAACACACACGTGTTTTGCATTGTGATGTTATCACACCTCTTCCCCAGCCCTATCCCTGGCCATGGCACGTGATGGTAGCTCTGGTGGGGTTATCAGAATAGCGTGCATCGAGAAGGATGGCGTGGAGAGGAGTGTCTACACAGGGAAGGACATACCCCAGTTCTACACAAAGTGATGAGCGTGTACGAGGACACACACACACACACATGGGCAGCACAAACTGTGGGCAACAACCTGTGCTTGTGTGTGTAGTTGACTGCTTTTGTGTAGATCATTACAATATGGTTTGACGTTACAGTTGATATGAATAATCACCATAGCAACACAACAAATACAGCAACAAGGAATACAGGATTGATTGGCACACGCACACAAAACGGAAATAAACTTCAATATATCAGATTAAAAAACAGACTGGGGTGTTAGCCACAAAATCGCTTCTAGAATTGTGGTGCAAAGCATTTTCACATGAGGACACAACAAACACAGCAGCGTCTGTGGGTGGTGGTTGGTGTTGGCTTAGTGAGGTAGCTCACCCCACCTGCGCTTGACGAAGACAGGAGGAGGGACGAAACCTCGGAATTCTCTGCTATGGAGTCGTTGTAGCGATCGTACTTGTAGCTCTCGACCACCGCGGCACACAGCGTCTTTATCATGTGCAGCACTTTGTCGCCAGATTTGGCGGAGACCTCGAATATGTGTTTCTGGTGGATGCTGCAGTGGGCCGCAAAGCTGTCTATCTCTGTTCTTCTCACCTCCCTGTCTCTGTCGGGAAGGTCGCACTTGGTGATGCAGAGTGCGTAGGTGACCTTGGTATCGTCTATGTAGTTCTTGGCCTCCGCGTGCCACTTGGCCAGCTTGGTCAGGGTGAACTCGCTGTCAGCGCTGCACACGAGGAGGACGAGGTTAATGTGCTTGTAGTACTGGGCCGTCATGGACTGGAACCGCTCCCGGCCCGCCGTGTCGTACACGGAGAACTGCAAGATGTTTGATGTGATGTGAAGGAGAGGGAGGGTTGAGGGAGGGTACCTCGTGATGGGCGTGCATGCGTAAGGTAACTAGAGTGCCGTGCGTGGGACGTTAATTACTAGGGCTTCCATCCTGACGCGGGGATGCACACGCACGCACGCACGGTATAACGTACCGATACTCTGGTGCCGTCGGAAAGTTTGACGTTGGTGGCGTACGAGTCGTACAGCTGTCTGGTTTGCACGGAGGCCCCTCCTCTGGTGTTGTTATCAATACTCGCGGGGTCGCTGTCGTCTCTGAAGGTCTTATATTTGATCCTGTGGAAGAGGCAACTCTTTCCGGCTCCAGCCTCTCCAAGAAGGATCATGCGGACATGGTATGAAACTTGCTTGCCGGAATGATGTTCGCTCGACATTTGTGCTGAGGCCACACCCACACTGCCTTTTATTTTATACGTGCGTTTCGATATGATCACGTGAAGGCTCAATTATCCGTTTAGAATTGCTATATAGAGTTCCTGTTCTCAACACTTTATCCTACACCATCCCTTCATTAATGCGAAAGTATGAACTGGGGTGCCGACGTTGTGAGGTCATATACCCCAATGGGTTCCAATTAAACGGCCACATCTTCGATCAGTTAAAAGTGTTTATAAACAAACATTAACGAATCGAAAGAGAAATTCAACAGCGACAGGATCCCTTTACGTACATTCCGAATGTGAAATAATTTGAACGCTCCTAACTGAAAATGTGGCCGTTTTGAGCTCCAGGACCTTGTAACGTTTAATTGTGTAAGACTGGCTTGAAATGAAGTGTTGATAGGTGATAATTCAGTATACAATTAATATGGAAATATCGCCATACAACATCGACGGTCATCGTGCGTTTTATTTCAGATTGAATTCTAAATTAAACGACCTTAATAACTGATTCGAATTGTAATTTTCACAGTGCTACAATCAAGCAATGTTAATATACAAAAATAAACACAAAACTGATCTTAGTTACTGGGTCAAACTTCAGACTGAATGGCGAGGAATGAAACTCAATCTGCCAAAAAAAAATCTCCAAGAACCCCTTTGGAGTATGGTTGCGATATGCCTTCACGCCTGGCTAAAATGGCGAAAGTTTTACCGCAAGCATCAAATCCACAAGCACCACACAGGTCTCAACGGTAAATTGGAGGGGGGGGGGGGGGGGGGGGGAGTTAATTACATTTTGCATCATTTTCTCACGTTTTCTCATTTCAGCAGCCTTAATTGCCAGCAACACCAGCGGTTAATCCCGCTTCAGATATATTTGCTGTGATATCAGAGCCAGCCGGGTCACTACGAGGCATGCATGCATATATATATCGTAGACGATTGTGACGTGAGGTGACATCGCTTCCTCGTTTACGTGTATAATGCTACATAATGGCACAAATGATAATAAAAAACACACAGCATTACAGCAACTTATGGAAAAGTCCTCACCTGCTGATAAAGCACGTCTATATTCAGTTTCAGCCAAGCATGCTGCATCATGGCTTTCTGTAGCACCCTCCATAGGGCTAGGCTTCCATCTTGAACTAGAGGAGTTCCATATTGCAGTACAGTGGTGATTGGGCTTAGATATCTCGTATGGGTCTCAGTGTGCGCTATGCCCTGGTAGTTGTCGTTGACCCCCTAGGTCACCATGCAACTACTTGCAAAAGAAGGGGTGATGCTATATTTCGCCATAACAATATTTTGGCAGAATCCTTCCATACTGCACATTTGTCTGAAGCAGGTGCAGGGCTCAGCACAGACCTCTCGCAGTCAAGACCGGCAGATATTCTTGTACAGGACTGGGATCGAGGAAAGCCAGTCGCCTTTGAGATCTCTGTTGTCTCACCGCTAAACTCAAATGGCAGCGGGAGCAAGAGCAGGTGCAGCATCAGAGGTGGCCGAGCTTAGGAAGCACACTGCCAATGATGCAAAGTGTGCAGAGTTGGGGTGGGTGTCCATCCCTCTTGTGGTGGAGTCTTATGGGGCATGGGGCAAGGAGGCTCAGCAATCTTTTTCCAAACTTGCATATCGCCTTGCTGTCCATGGCTGTGTGCCAAAGTCCATGGCAACCTTTGAACTTTATGCAAGGCTAAACATCTCACTGACGAGGGCAAACTCTAGGGCGATGTTGTCTAGGTCCTAGATTATATATAATTTATGCAATACAAACAAGTCGAAGTTCAGTAAACAAGGTTTACTAAGCTTTCAAGTATTTGACATTAGTAGCAATAAATTACCGTAGTCATTGCTTGGCATCAGCATGCAGAACACATTACAAACTCTTGCCAGTGAATAGACATCTGCTATAGGAAATAGCACGCGTACGGTAAATCATTATTTCTCACTATTTATAATAGACGCACAGCTAATGCTATCAGCACTGGTGCCGAAAGTACCAGACTGGTAATGAGGCATGCATATACTAATTATGGATGCGCACATGCATGTATGTAAGTATGCAGCGATGGTAACCTCCAATAAGCTTTAATTAACTGAATCAATTACTTAATGGTATCTGAAAAAAAAGTAGGCCACAATACACCATGTTCTAAGTTGTCATGTTTATCTATTGAGCACACTGTTGGTTAAGTAACTAGTTTGATGAAACTACTTTAGTATCTTTATCTGGCATTTTATTTGATACTGTTGAACCTTGATCTTGGAGTGTTGTTTGTCCTTTTCTCACATGAAGACTGTGCCTGGCTGTGTGGTCTTCATCTGCATTGCCAAGAGGGGACTTTGGAACCACCGAACAGATATACCCAATGAGCTGGGCCCCTGGAAGTGTCAAAAGTATATCTGTGTCTCTTTGCTCAACTAAGAATATGACATTGGACATGCCTCCAGGGAATACCTTATTACCAATCACAAAGGGGCCAAAACCTCCTCTGAATGTGCTGTCGTAGGACATCTTAAGAAGTGAGGGCATTAGGTGGAAAGGAACAGGAACCTTGACACTTATCTGAATATCAGTAGCCAGTATAAATGCCGACGGGTACATAGGAAGCTGGTACTTATTTTCCCTTAGCTTTTTTGCAAATGATTTTAGGTTCAGTGGTCCTGGAGATATCAATGTGGAATTTTCCTAAGCCAAAATGGATTTTGCAGTGAACAAAACTTAATTAAACATAATCTATGTAGAGTTTCAAACATTACTGAAATAATATTTCTTGGGATACAAAGATGAGTCCTAATGCATTATGGCATATTGTAATGAATTCATAATCTTCAAGATGCAATATTAACTTGTGACTACTGGCAGTTAACCAAAAATGTTAAAAAATCAATCAAGAAACCATCTCTTTTACCGCCCAGTTATATCAATTACGCAAAAAACATACCAGTTGAAGTGCTTGGTCAGCAAATATATCTAATTTCATCCATCGCCTATGTATGTCCACTTTCACCAATTTTGCATTAATTTTGACCGACGCTGAGTTCAAGTAGTTAACTGTCATGTTATATTCATTGGCACTGCCTGAACTTATGTACCAAAGCAACCGATCGACTACAGGGAAGCTGAAGTTTGATTTATTGTTTACTTCAGTGGTAGAATTAAAGTTGAACATCAGAGAGTTGTGTTCATTTTCAGCATTAACAGTATCGCGGTCATCTAGCTGCTTTGTTGCAGCAAGGGTAGTTTTTATGTTTGCAATCATTTCAAGGTTGACCATTTTCTTTCTAAGTGCTTGAATGGAGTCCTGAATTGCATCCCACATGTTATCAATGCTGGTGGCATGCTTGTACTGTTCTGTTGCCCAGAAGGCATTTGCATACTGATCCATGAGGTGTAGTACGGAATTCACTTCTGTAGAGTATTGCTGACACTCCAGAGGACCTCTCGTCAAGATGCACTCGTATCGTTTCTTCTCACTTTCTATTACCTCATTGCTCAATACACGATCGGCACTATCAAGCAATCGATCTGGAGCAAGTTTGTATGTTCTCCGATCAATGAGTGACTTGAGGTAGGTCTTGGCTTGCTCTAGAACAAACATTTTAGATTTTAGTGTGGCGTGGTAGTACCGGATTTGGTCTGCAGTTTCATCCACGCTGCATTGAGAAATGTAGTTCATTCATGCATATTTACAGTAGAAAACAATTTAATAAAGCAAACACACTTTGGTTATTGTACTTCATATCAGTAATAAAAATATATAATATACATAACAAAGTGTTACCTTTTCGGCAAGTACAACTGGTACCAATTATCTGGTAGAAATTGTACTGGCAAGTAGGTTTGATCATCTTGCATCTCAGAAGAGTTCTTGGATGCTTGTATAATGGCCTTTATATCATTAAGAGGCTTTGTATGATCTTGGAGGTCCAACAGTTCCAGTTTCTTCTCTACACCTTGCTTGTCCCCCAGTGCCACCCACTGCATATAAATGCTGTCCCTCTCACTCTCAAGCAAGACACCTGTTGATGCATACCAGTCACTGTAGTCTTCATTGCCCAGTTTCCTGTGTTGAAGGTCCATCTCTCTTCTCACCTCTAGATTCTTGGAGTTGTATCTATTCTTGTATTGCAAGTACAAGTTGAGCCGTGGAATGCGATTAGCCTTTTCTAATCCAGCAGGGTCTACAACAAGCTCCCTAAGGTAATTAGTGGCATCCTGTACATCCCTTGCCGATACACGATTTTTTACAGGCATCATCTTGTTGAGCAGGTTCTGGTAGGTTTTATACAGTGGTCGTGTTCCTTGGAGCAATGGAAGGGACATGGGAATTATATCAACCATGTTGAACATGTTTTCCATGGTTCTTGGTAGAATTGAATTTTCACTCCCATCAAATAACTTTCCAGGGTTAAAGTCATCAAACAATAGTGGCTTTGCTGTTTTCAACAGAACAACATGTCTATGAATTGATCCATGACTCACAATTCTTGATATAGCTGTGTGAATTCTATGGTAGAGAGCCTTTTGTACTGGCATTAAGAGGCTTTGCAAAACCTGCTGTGGTATATCTGTATCAGATAAGTTGAAACATGCAATTAGTGTGGGTAAAATTTACTAAAAGTTTACCTCCAAGTGGAACAATAACACTGGATGCTGCAGCGGTTCCAAATCGATTTGATGTTACACAAGTGTAGTTTCCACCCACAGTAGGAAGCCCATGGACTGTAGCATTTACATCTGTTGTAGTGTTCTGAAACAGTAATGCAGTACCATTGTACATGAGTTTTACTGATGTAGGCAGAGTGGAACCATCTTTGAACCATGTGATGTTTGGCTTGGGGTTCCCTCTATCGACTACACAGTGAAGGTAGAGTGATGATGAGATGTGGTAACATAGATTGATGCCAACATGTTCTGAAACCACAGCATAATCTGTCACATCTTTGCAGTCTCCAGGCCTCCTCATGATGGATACTGGTTTCTTAATGTGTGGTAATACTTCAAAAAAAGATGCATGCAAATACTGTGAATCAGTACATTATAGTGAAATGTATAAATATTTCAGTATAGAAGGATAATGAAAAAAAAAATTGATCTGTTGTGTGTGACAATTCTATAAAACGCTTTTTGAAACATGTTACATATTGCCATGCATACGTATCTTATACTCAAACTTACATATTAGGGTTATGTTTATGCACTTGTGAGCAGATGGTTTTTGAGAGCTAACTGCAATGCAACAGTACGTTGTTTGATTGCCCTCCAGCAACCTCAGTCTAATGGTCCCATTGTTGTAGTTGGTAATCCCTTCCTGGGGCAAAGGGTTGGATTTAGCGGTCCAGCTATTGAAATAAAACAATTGAAGTTAAAATTAGTCAGTAACACCATGACATACATTATCTTTGGTTCCGGAAAGCCTGTGGCATTGCAGTGAAGGAAGAAACGTTTGCCTTCCACCACTTTCGAGGGGCCAGTGATAGTCAAGTTTTTTGGAGCATAAAAATCTGTTCAATGGTGGCAATATAATTGAAGACTTAAACATGCAAAAGCATTACTAACCACGGACACAAACTGTGGATGATTCTTCATATGTATATGATGCAAACGTTACTCTACAACTGTACTCAGTGCATCCATACGTAAGTGGTTTTTGAGTCATCAAATAATCTTTAGTCACAGTGTAGCGGATTCCAGGATGAATTTGTGAACCATTTGCAAACCACCTTGGTATATCGTCCAAGCCTTCCAGTGGGCAGTAAATGTGAATAATATTTTTTTCAGTTGTGTCTACATAGGTAATCTTATCCATGCCAATTCCAATGCTTGCTACATCAGCAGATGGGGGTTGTGGTGGATCCATTACGATTATTCCAACTTGAGAAAGAAAAATAAGTATGAATAAGTACAATCAGTGAATAATGTCATCAATTACCTATAACAGACAATGTATACTTGAGAGAGTTTGCTCCGACCTTGCATTGGTAGGTACCAGTGTGGCCAGCCGTGACTTTGTTAATGCATAAAGTTCCATTGGGAAGCCTGTTGACTTTGACTCCTGGGTCCACAGTATCTATACTCCATGATATAAATTGGTGTGCCTCTGGAGTGGAGGGCTTGGTGTTGCATTCAAGGCAGATATACTTTCCAGCATTGATCACAAATGATGTCATTTTTGGGCGTACTATTGCAACATTAAGATCACTGCCTGTTTATCGTAAGAAAATGACATGTAAGTCAGCAAGCTATAGCTGCAACGGGGATATTGATGCGATGTATGTAGCATGGAAATTGTACCAACTTTGACCAATTGGAAATTTAGAATTGTCTGCACTTTGAAAGAGCCACACATTGAGTGAATGAATATATTTTAGCTTGTATTTTATTGAAATCACATTTCATAAACCTCCTGGTTAATGCTTGGTATGCTTTGGATTCACAAAACCACATGCATCATTGTACACCATCTCAACCCTTAGTGTTCAGTTACCCTTACAACCCTCAGTGCTCAGTTACACCATTTTCTCAACCCTAATTGCTAAGTGATCACTTACTTTTCAAAGGGGTCAGCATCAAGCCACCAACATAACCATAGCTCTCATGGGAACTGATACCGTATACTATTATACCGATAGAAGCCGCTGAATTATCATGACCAACGACATGAGCCCCATCTGTAAGGCTCACTAGACCAACATGGCCGCATGCTGCCCCATCTTTGCAGAGGATGTCCATCCAAGACGCTGCTATTTTCTCACCGTCTAAACTAATGGACGATGGATTGAAATTGTTGCTGCCAACAAAAACTCTCATATAGTGGTTGTACTTTATATCACCTGCATACACTGTGGTGAATAGATGAGTGTTGAGGTACTGGTGAGTTGCTGGCACTGTAACCATAATAGTTGCACTCTTTAATGGAGCAAACTGAACAAGTAGGATTGGATTTTTTGATGTCACAATGCAACTCTGTTTCAGCTCAACCGTAAAGTTTACTGAAGTGCCAGCACGTGGAACCAGAATATCAATATCACTTGCTTGCTCTCGCTTTGAGTTTGTGCACAGAATGTTTACAGCTGTGTTATTTGAGGAAGCAACAATCTTGAAAATGTCTCCAGTTGTGACCTGTGATATGGAAGATATAAAGAACTGATTTCCCCAAGTAGCTGTTGGTGGAATCTGCTCCACCATGTGGTTGCACCCAACTCTGCCATTCGGTAGGTTCCCACATTCATGCCCTGTTATGAAGGAGATTGGCTTATCAGTGATCACACGTGAACCAGTCAGATCGTCTGGACTTGCGATGTAAAGTGTTTCCATTTCATTCAGAACAACTTTGGTACTCTCTCCACTATTTACCATTTGAGTCGGATTTTGTGGATCAACAACAGTTTGTGTTGGAGTTATGATCACAGTCGTATGATTTATCCACCCAACAATGAGAAACGCACTATTCGCTGTTGGTATATTAGCGATGTGGCTACTTTTAGGAACAGATAAAGCATAGTAATAATATGTAAGGACACCAGGTATTGTGTTGTATGGCAAAGCAGTGTAGCCATCCACTGATGCGTATTCTTCGTTAATAACAAAAAGAGACATTTGCGTCCCTGATTTTGTCTGAAATTGCAATGCCTTGAATCGGTCTGTTGTATTTAGAACACTTTTATTCCTGAATGTCAAAAAGTTGTAGGCAAAAATAAACGATTGTTTTGTGATTGGGATAGTGAGGCGCTCGTTGTGTGACTTCACAATAACTTCAACATTCTTTGGACTGTCTGTAGCAATAAACACCATGCTTTTATTAAGTGAGAAGTTTGAGTACCCAGGTTTTAAATAATTCTGCATGAAACCAATATAGAAGTTGTCTCCCAATGTTCGAGCATCATCGATGGTACCTGGAAGTACAAAAAACAATATCAATATATAATAATGCCGATCTGTATATATGTTACGACCCGATTTAAAACTCCTAACCCGCTTTAAAACCGGCCGACCCAATTTGTTGCGGGTTGACCGGATATAAAGCCGGTTAACCCGCTTTAAAGCTGGTCGATGAATAATTCATCATTTGCCAGACACGTGTCATTCGGTCGTTTGGTTTTGTGGCATTAAGAATCCAAATGGACAAAAAAGAAAGAGAAAGAGAATTCACTGCCTATCTTTCAGAGAAGTTTCCTTCCTCCACTCGAGGAACAAGCGGGGTCTTCCATAAGGATTTCTGATAAAAGATCATAGGAGCTCTAAAGGATCTTTCATCTGTTGACAAAAACCTGCGCTTTTTCGTAAGGAAGCATAAATTCAAGATCCTTAACCTCCCAAGTCTAGGAGCGCACGATGTGTTAGTCGTACCGACTAAACATCAGGTATGTCACTCGCCAGCCGGGTTTGCGTACACGATTACCAACTTGTTGTGTAATATAGGCATTGGAAGACAATTCAGCTCTTGGGGAGAATAGGAGAGTGGCATTTGTTGAAGAGTTCTACGGACTTATCCTGGAAGTGCACGAAAAAGAGCTCCTTCATGCTGGTTACAAGAAGACATTTAACAAGGTAACATAAGATTGGAGAATGGTTCGAAAATTTAAATTTCTAACGTTAATAACGGTTATTGTGTTCAGTTGCAAAGCATGTATCATGGAATTCCACGAAGCGCAGTTGAAAAATTTGTTTCTATGTGTCCAAGCTGTCAGTTGCGTAAACCACAGGTCTCTAGTGGTCCACTGAGACCAATAATTGCTCATGGTTTTTTTATAGGTTGCAGGTATGTGTTGATTTACAATTACACAATGCGGACAAATATTGCATTCTTTTGTAGATTGACTTAATTGATATGCGGCATCTCCCTCATGGAACAAAGAATGGATTCTCCATTGTGTTGACCATTGGTCAAAATTCAATTTCGCATATGCCTTGGACAGTAAAACAGCTGAAAATGTTGCTGACATTCTAAGAACACACATCTTCCCTTACTTTGGTGTGCCACGGATTTTGCACTCTGACAATGGTCGAGAGTTTATCAATCAAGTTATTGTAAACTTGCTGAAGGAATGGCATTCTAACAGTTGATCAGTGGTCGTCCAAGACATCCTCAAAGTCAAGGACTAGTTGAGAGGGCACATTGAGAGAAATGGAAAAAGAAACGAAGGTAGATGTTGCATGTTCAAGGCCTGAAGAATCACAAGTTAATGACCAGGAAGAAGGAGACCAGAAGTTAAACCTCATGCATAGTAGAAGGCTCATCAAAATGTCTCATGTTGATTCACTGGCCACATCACTGAAGCACAGAAATGTAAGCTGGTATGCAACCTTTATTGCATTTTTGTGACTTTCTGTTGTTGCAGGTTAGAGAAAAAGCTGACATTAAGTACCTAGCGTCTGCCCAGAAAATGGCAGATAGGTATCTTTAAAAAAAGAACGTTCAATCTTTCTTGATTGGGGAAAATGTCTCACTGAGATATCCTCGCATTGATCGTGCTAGTTTGGATCTTTCCCGTTTGCCCTCCAAGGATCTAAGGCTTACATCAATCTGTTGTTTGTAAATGTGGATAAGCAGGCAAACCAAAGCGACTGTGGTTTGTATGCATTAGCTTTTTGCACAGCACTCTGTGCTGGAAATGACCCCCAAAATCTTATGTTCTCTGCAGGTGACGCAATGAGAGAACATTTGAAGCAGTGCATAAGTAGGCAGAAAATAGAACCATGCATTTCCTTGTACAGTTATGGCAAGAAGAAGGAGAGTATGGAAGATGGAAAGGATTGAAATCATCTGTTTGTGTCGGAGCATAAAGTTTGGTAAAGTAGTTCAATGTGAAGTTTGCAAGGAATTATTTCACCAAGATTGTCTGACAGTGCAACCTATTGTTTTGGATAATCCACGCACTCAATGGATATGCAATCTGTGTCAGAACAGTTGAATAGCATCATCACCAGCAATATACAGAGGGTGATTGGAATTATTGTTGCTTGTCCCACACAATTCTGCTCAGTTCACACTGCACTGTACCAATGCATATTTCATGTAGTACATGTACATGCTGATTATGCTGCTTAATTCCATGACATCAATCAATCATCCTTGCACCCTTGTACATACATATTCGTACATAAGTCTTAGTTTATAGCAGGTGTGCTATTATGCTGCCTAATGCCAGGACAAGACATCAATAATCCTCGTACTATTGTGCAAAAATATGGGCACTTATAAAGTCTTAGTTTATATAGTTTTAAAGCAGGTCGACCGGCTTTAAAGCGGGTCAGTTGCAGATTACGTCTGAAATCGGGTTGACCGGCTTTAAAATCGGTTAACCGGCTTTACAGCGGGCCGACCGGCTTTAAAGCCGGTGGCCGGCTTTAAAGCCGGTCGGGTTTTAAATCGGGTCGTAACATATATATTTCATTATCTACACTTCTCAAACGGACTTTCGATACACACACGCACAGTGCATGTTAATTCTATACATATCAGTGTTTAAACATGGGATTGCAATTTGTTCGTATATGCGGTAGAGAAGCTGTCTACACTGTTCTAACGGCAAGATATATCAGTAACGGGGAAACAGAGTTGTAATAACACATGCATCCTATGTTTACACTAGTCGTTTCCAAATGCTACAAACAGGACGACACATTTGTTGACAGTGACAAGAATTTGGCATCATATTTCCTACAGTGTCATACCGAAAGCAAACAGTGATAGGATGTCACCACATGCCGTGACACAGTTCAGAAGGTTACTGGGAATACACATGCCACGTTAATTACTGCATGTGCGCATGCAACGCCGCGACACTATAGCATAAAGCACTAATAAATTAAGGTTTCTACATGCAATGTTATACGTGTTCAAAAGGAACACAGCATACCCCCAAGCTTAAGGCTGTCGTAAAAACATTCGCACTTCCAAGCTGGTCCAGCTAGAATTCATTGAACTATCGCGGAGCGCTCCATACATGTTTAAATATGCACATGTCATATAAGCGGCCGAGACCCATAAAATGCATGCGTGCACCGGTTTTGCATTGTTCATTTGAGCCCATGCAGTCCGATTCGGCCATAATACTGGAGTAAATGCGTTTTGTTGCCTTTATATATACGACGTGAAATACACACATAGAACAAGCGTACAGTACGCGCACATGTATATATGTATATAATTATATATATATATATATATATATATATATATATATATATATATATATATAATATATATATATTATGTAACACAATCGCTAACCTCCCTTCGTCCAGTCGAATGCGGCTTGGACCTCGACACAGCCTCCATTCGTAAGCACGTTGGTCTCGAGGCAATTGGCACTAGTATCGACGACATTAACTGCGGGGAATCCATCGTCGCTTGACTCGCTGAGGCTATTTTCCGCCTCGTCTCTGTAGTCCGCGCGTACCTGCACGAATCGAAAGCACAAGCGCACAACACTGCATATAAAAAAGCACGTCGAAAGCACCCTGTATTGTCATTTCGGCTCACAAGCACGAATATCGCCAGAAGGATCGAACAGCTGCACGCCCTCATCCGTCAGAAATGTATGTAGCAGCCGCGCAACGCTGTCCTGATTACTGACGACGATGGTATATAATATGTATTACATACAATCTCTAAATTTAGGATGCCGTATATAGAACTTGACATTTGGACAGTCCTATTGTTATCTGTTTGATTATGGGAGCTATAACAAAACATGCCTGCATTTCCACAGCGATTCGATTGCCCTGCCGCGGGCCCGTACTAATAACGTCACGTAAATTCATTTGAGACCCTGACGTGAAGGATTACGTTTACATCGGCTTACGCACCCGCATTCGGACCGATTACTCACGGGGATTAGATTGCGGTAGTGATCTTCATCCGTGTGTTTGCGCGTGAGTACGTGAGCAATATTCGCAAGGTTACGTTATTACACCGTGATCTCATCTCGTCCCCACGTTGTCAAATAACGACTCGTTCCCAGTAGTAACATGCGGCAATAATTTTCAAACTAGCGTGTCCCCGTGAAAAATCACGGGCTGATTATATTCGTCTCACTGTTATTCGTCTCGCCATTCATTTGCCAGATGAACAGTTGGTCTACCTCCCAGCTCCTCTATTTTTTACTGTTTTACCCAATGTTGCATCTCATATAGGATTTGACCCCGATTATGAAGTCCATTAAAAAACGCGACCCGCTTCTAACAGGACTCCTGACGAGCGGATGGCTTAGCTTATTGTATTCATCGTACAAGAAGGCAACAACAAGCAGTTTCATGTTTGTTTGATGTCACAAAACCGCGTGGTTGTAGAGAACAAAACTATTTTCCAAACTCGTACCCAGTCTCACGTATTTCTCGTTCTTCTTGTTCTTGTTCTTGTTCTTGTTCTTGTTCTTGTTCTTGACCACGCATAACTCAGGATAGGAACACTTTTAAGAAATGAAAATCACACCAATGACTTCAGAATTCGTTGGCATTCTCGCTTCTGTGGTCAAAACGTCTCGAGGCTACATGACATATATCGGTGTTGTGTTAGCAAATCACGTATAGTCAGTTAAGCTTACTGCACTGACATGACTCGGATAGGTCATACTTCGCTCTTTATACGAAGTACTAGTAGTATACATGATGTAATCAAATGTGTACGGTCTGGACACTACACGTAGTGGTAATTAACTGTGGCATGTATCCGGTTTTGCAAATCGGGCACTACATATTAGTTAGATACTGGCATGGAACCGAGGGATCTACGTGATTTAGAATACCCGAGGCCCCTGGGCTGTAGCGTCCCCAGCGTAGGGAGGGCGCTACTAAGGGCCCGAGGGTATTTTAAATCACGTAGATCACGAAGGTGACAGTATCTAACTAATTTAGACTATAGCAACGCGCATTTTTACGTTTATAATTATATAGCAACCAATTGCTTTACGCGTTACAATTATCTATTCAGTGCGCAAAATTTCTCTAGCAACGTTAAAACAGAGATATAGATTCCGAAATGGATTTTTTGAGGGGTGAACTGTTACACTGGATTCTAGATGACAACGAAGAACATGATAACCCAGACTTGCGTTTGAATACAAGACCATTTGCAGACCCGAAAACAGACAAAGAAATAGAAGATAGCATTGTTTCTAGTGTACCTAATTAGAAAACCAGAGATGACACAAACTACTGCATCAGGATTCAGGATTTGGAACGAATGGACAAGCATAAAACTTATTACATGTATTCGTTGAAAAACTCTAGTGTGCGCATATATTTATACATACACCTATTTATCGCATTACAATTATAAAATTTAACACTGTCATAAACGTATACGGCGTCTTCTAAGTGCCAGAAGGCGGGTATTCTACGGTAGAATACCCGCGCCTTCTGGCACTTAGGTAGAATACCCGCCTTCTGGCACTTAGAATATCCGCCGCCCTCCGGCAAGGTTTCTACCGCATTTAGATACCCGCAATTGACCAATCATATTACGCGAATCACTTCCGCTATAGTCTAATTATAGGTTAGACACTGAAACCGAGGGATCTACGTGATTTAGAATCCCCGAGGACCCTGAGCTGTAGCGTCCCGAGCGGTAGCGAGGGCGCTACTAAGGGCCCGAGGGGATTATAAATCACGTAGATCCCTCGGTTTCAGTGTCTAACCAATTTAGACAATAGCAGCGCGTACGTAGCAACCAATAAATTATCGCGCAACGCGATAACAATAACGGGAGGGATTCTAAGTGCCAGTGGGGGGGATTCTAAGTGCCCGGATTCTAAATCTACCCCCCCCCCCCCCCCTCGTAAGCATCGAACTGCCTCGGTTTCAGTGTCTAACCAATTTAGACAATAGCAACGCGTACGTAGCAACCAATACTTCCGCTATTGTCTAAATATAGGTTAGACACTGAAACCGAGGGATCTACGTGATTTAGAATCCCCGAGGGCCCTGAGCTGTAGCGTCCCAAGCCCCGAGGGGATTCTAAATCTACTCCACCCCCCACCCCCCCCCCCCCCCTCTTAAGCATCGAACTGCCTCGGTTTCAGTGTCTAACCAATTTAGACAATAGCAACGCGTACGTAGCAACCAATACATTATCGCGCAATGCGATAACGATAACGGGAGGGATTCTAAGTGCCAGTGGGGGGGATTCTAAGTGCCCCCCCCCCCCCCCCCCCCCCCCCACTGGCACTTAGAGTCCCTCTCTAGGTTTCTACTGCGTTTAGATACCTGCAATAGACCAATCAGATTGCGCAATCACTTCCGCTATTGTCTAAATATGGACTATTCCATTTTCCCTTATAATTAGACCTTTGTTTCCTTCCTTTTTACACCACAATTGCCTTCAAATCCTATATGCCACCAACTATCTCATAGAGAACGTTTTTTATTTACTTGTATAATCTACCACCTGTTCTAACATACGGTTACTACGCAACCTCTATAACATCGTCATGCCCACGCAATACAAATACGTCAGATAGTAACTACATGTTCTCGGCCTGTACGATGAGACTTGAGAGTAAACCACAATAGCGTTGCTTTTATTCTATTACCTGTACAGGCATGTAGGTTTTGTGGCAGGCATGGTCGCTAAGTACGCGTTGCTACGTATCTGGTGGTCGTTCCTGTTGGTTGCTAAGTAAGGTACGCATACCTAGCAACCAATAGGCGCTAGGTCGAATATATAAATGAGTTACGCGGACGTACGTACGTACGTGCGTTGCATGGAAATTATAGTATTAGACTAGCGTGTCCCCGTGAAAAATCACGGGCTCATTATTCGATAGGAACGACCACCTTCCACAAAGGCACATAGCAACGCGTAATTAGCGACCATGCCTGTACGGGTAATAATGCCATTACATGCAGAATGAATAAAAGCACGCTATTGTGGTTCATTCTCAAGTCTCATCTACAGGCCGAGAACATGTAGTTGCTATCTGACATAATAATTCCATGAAGTACTTGTATTGCGCGGGCATGTTATAGAGGTTGCGTAGTAACCGTATGCTAGAACAGGTGGTAGATTACATATGCAACATTGGGTAAAACAGCCGGTAAAAAAAGAGGAGCTAGGAGGTAGACCAACTGTTCATCTGGCAAATGAATAGCGTGACGAATATAAACAGCGAGACGAATAATCAGCCCGTGCGTGATTTTTCACGGTGATACGCTAGCATGGTCGCTAAGTACGCGTTGCTACGTACTTTTGTGTGGGAGGTGGTCGTGGTTGCTAGGTACGCGTACATACCTAGCAACCAATAACACTCCAAGTCAGCTTCACCAAAGCAGGTACTGAGAACACCAAATTTGCACCTTCAAGTTTAGTGTGCATTGTATATTTGAAGGGCAATTAAATTCACCGAATTGTTTTATACACTGACACTCACTTTAAACGATAGGGATGAAATGTCTCTCCTAAGCGCTCTACAATCACACATGGCAGTCTGTGTGAATCTGTGGATGACCGATCAATCCTCGGGATTCGAACACTGATGAAATCTCCCACATTGAATATTTGGATCTGTATATTAAAATCATATACACAAAAATCTAGTATACATGCAAACACCCACATACCCCAAGTAATATACCTTCTTATTTTTTCCTTTGGTGTATTTCACTTGCATCCTCTCAGCATTTTGCCGGTAACTTGCATTTGCCTGCTCTCGATTTCTTTTGTGCTTATCAGATGTAGCTAGCAAAGAGTTGGCTCTGACTATTCTTTGCGGGGAGTTGTTAGACTTTTTTCTATTGTAATTTGTAACTGATCATCTGATTCTGAGACATCCTGAGCACGTGATTTGGAAAGATGCTGAGTGTCTGATATAGAAGGAGGCTGATCATCTGATTCAGAGGGAGGCTGATCATCTGACAGACTTGGAAGAGCAAGACTGAGCACGTGACTTAGAAGGAGGCTGATCATCTGATTCAGAGGGGGGCTGATCATCTGATGGAGTCTGAGCATGTGACTTGGAGGGGGTAGGAAGTTTAATAAAATTGAATCATATACACTACTGACAGCTAGGGGTTTACCTGCCCTCTTGTCATAAATCCTGATGATACAATGGGTTTCAAGGGACCGCTTGTTGCCTGTGGTTTCCGCATGTGACACCCAAGGTATGGGGCTACATACTTGTCAATGGCAGATCTGGGCACGCACTCAAACAATTTCCCCACTTCAGCTATTGTCTTCTTTGTGCCAATATGGCCTTTACTTGTTGCATGGACTCCATGGATGACATCATAGAAGTCCTCCACAAATGCAATACACCTCCAGCCAGAGAGAATAGTGGTGTCATTGGGGTTCTGCAAAATATACCTTTCATTAATATCTATAGCATTGCCAAGCTAAATGTCCTAAAAATACAAAGCTTCCCACTTACACTATTTTTGCAGGTATACACAGCACATCCTTAAGTCCCAGAGCTGAATGGGATATGAGCTGAAACCCTTTGCTCTTAACCGAATGCCTGAACTTAGGAGTGTAGTCGTTCATATCCCTTCTTTCTTGAGCAGTCTGATAATGTTCTCTCCTTTAGCTCTGGAGATCGTTTAGCTTCTTTTGCTGTCACCATCCATAAACGTATCTTTGCAGAACTCCTCAAACATCTGTTTTTGCTTGTCCATCTTTCGCTCACCGTATTCCAAGATTGCGCACGTGCATGCGTACAGATCATGTGCGCAATTCTGGAATACGGTGCGCAATCCTTGGTTGCGCGCCAAAGTAAGGATTCCTAGATTGCGCAGCGCAATCCTAGGATTACGCAAATTCCTTCTTCGCGCGGAACATATAAATGAGTTACGCGGACGTACGTTGGAAATTATAGTATTAGAAGATGCATTTTAATAACCATTTTACATATGCATGTCAGAGGGGAATATAGCAATTTTACAAGTAGAGCCAATTGAGGAGATTATGGCAGAAGCCTCTTCCATCCAGGTTACACATGACTGGGAGACATGCACCCTAGCCTATAGAGCATTAATAAAACACACGCATGCTGAACGATCTGCTCTACCTGGTATAAAGAATACTACTTCATGATGTACTTCGTCCCACCACCTGCATGCACGCAGCTAGAGGCGTTTACTTTTGTAGGGTTCGCTTGACATGCCTAGCTGAATCTTCCCTATTAGAGTCAATGCAGGGTTAAATTCACCAACAGCACTACCTTGTATACAAACCTCCTCTTTATCAAAGCTCTTCTATTCAAACCTGTTAAGAGATGCTAGGTATGAAAGAAAAAGCAATCCACCAGGCGCCACAGAAGGGTGCTGTAAAAATCTGCCTGTGAAGAAGCCACTAACTTTCACGGATCAATGCAGTTTTCCTCATCGGGGGTGACACAACTGTAGGCAACTGATTTACCTGCAAGGGCTATGACACGTGGGGTAAAAAAACCCCTCATCGTTTTGGTTAAATAACAGTACCTGTGTGTGTGTGTGTGTGAAGAGGGGAGGAGGATGAACAGAGCATCACACATACATGTGTGCCATCCATCCTCTACAGCAATAGATTAAAAGAGGCTGGCAGAATTATTCATGTATGCAGCATTCTTCTAAAAAGAGAGGGTGTGTTCCACATAGATTACGGTTAACCATATACTAATATCGAGTTAGAATTATATCTACATGTAGGCCTGCATGTAAATCGCTCTACTGTAAAATTAGCCCCTCCAAAATTTCTGTATCAGGGCGGCATACCTATAAAATGATAGAAACCTATTAGATATGGATTGAATTAGACTGAATTTAGACACAATGACATTCAGGCCTATTGTTCTCCCCTCCCCCGCCCCCCACCCCACCCCCAAACTATAAAGATAAAGTTATTTACGTCCCTTCAAGCGCATGCATACACGCTGTATGCACACTTCTCTCTCTCTCTCTCTCTCTCTCTCTCTCTCTCTCTCTCTCTCTCTCTCTCTCTCTCTCTCCTCTCTCTCTCACACACACACACACACACACACACACACACACACACACGCACGGATGGAGGTGGCAAAAACTATGCAAACCGCGCAACAGCACGCACGGACATACGGGCCTGCCAACGTTACGAGACTTAGGATCCGCGGGACATAATGCAACTGGTTCTGACGAATGCATCCGGGCTTGTGAAGCACGAACATCAAACAACAGCTTATAAAGGTAGTGTTCGAAAGCACAGCATTCAAGCTAACACCCACCCGGACTGCAGAGTGAAAGCAATTCAAAACAAACTAATAGTAGCGGTCTGGGACGAGAGACGAGCGGGCGGTGGGATAACTTCACTTGGATTGATGGCACATGCTCTGGTTTAATTATAATTTTGTTGTCCCTCCTGAGTCACGTGACGCACGTATCCATGGTATCGGCATATTGACGCGAAAAATTTACAAGATGACCCAAATTACAGGACTGAAAACTAGAGATCCAGAAATTACTACACAAACTAGATTGTTGTGAGGATAGTATCCAATAGTGACATTTTGATATCTAGTAAAGCCTAAGAATTACAGTATGTTGAATACAATAATTAGGCTGTAAAATTGTCATTTTCTATAGAGCTCTATGGGAAGTACTATTTTGCCTCCAGGAACTAAAACTTTCAATACAAAGGAGGTAGTTTATAAATTGCAAAATAATTATGCTCCATACTTGTTTAAGTTGTTATAGCACATGTCACATTTTTAGTACACCACTTAGTTCTTTAGATAAAACCAAGTGCTAATCAATAAATCTTAAGGCGGCCATACACTAGGCAACAATGTTGCATGCAACTCAATGAATCCAATTATATTTTCAAATATTTTGCTAAAATTCATAGTATTGCGCGTAACATGTTGCCTAGTGTACGGTCGGCTTAATTAAGAATCCACAATACAGTAACGCCATGCAGTTTGACACATTTAATTATAACGAGATGCAAATATTCCTGAACTGTCTGATATATAGCAAGGGAAAAAATTCATAGATGATTTAAAAATCACTTGTAAAATCACTGCTTGACTGAAACAGAATTACGCTTATATTGCGTGTGCTCAATCATCAAAATTTGCGTTTAATCCCAATGATGTTATAAAAATGCTTTGCATTTGATAGCTATAGCTTCCGGACGACAGATGTCCCGGGGTACGTTTGTCTACCGCGGTGTCCCGGGGGTACGTTTGTCTACCGCGGTGTCCCGGGGGTACGTTTGTCTACCGCTGTGTCCCGAGGGTACGTTTGTCTACCGCGGTGTACAGAAATTACATTTATGTTCAACATCCCTTTAACATTTGACGCTGCACGCTCATTGTACATGGCATGCATGCATGTGGATCCAGCCGGACACATTTGCTTGGCAACTAGTGAACAGGGTATTATGCTCGTTGTACAAGTCCTTTGGAGCTTGGCCCGAAATGGCCAAGCTCTAATTCGTTTACTCTTGCCTAAAACCTAAGCGCCAAAGCGATTGAGATGTGCAGTTATCGTAACCACGCGTAATAAGGTAGCGTAGGGTATGTTCGGCAGTGGGTAGTGTTCGGCCCCCAACGCTTCTAAAAAGGGGCTAAGGCTTACCGAACGCTTTAAAATTGAAACAACAAATGGAACACAATCTCCAAGGAGTTAGTTTTCAGCCAGTTCAGTTAAAGTTTCATTACAAAATTTCATGTAGCGAGTAATATTACTTTTGTTTAATTTTTTGACTAAAATGGCGCAACGTACGGTGCGCAAGTGTTAAAAGGTGCGATAGGGGCAACCAGCATTTGTCTGGCATGTCTCATCGGTTTGTACTTTTTTGGTTGTTTCTGAACTAAGAACTGAATACACTACCACAAAATATGTTTTGCTACAGACAAATCAGAAATGTCGAAGAGTTCCAATGGGGGTCGAACATTCCATGTTCGAATCAAGCAATTTGGGTGTGTTCGGCATAGGGGACGAACACTGCAAAAAAGGAAAAAAAAAACATTATCAATAAAAAGACATATGTTAAGGTTGTTCAAGTGGTAGGTTTCTAATATATGAATCACAGAGCAAAATATTGCCCGGAAGGAGTGTTCGTCCGGGGAGGGGGGGGGGGGGGGGGGGGGGGGTTAATTGTTGCATATAGTATCTCATATGAAATATCTTTTTATTTCTTTGTCCTCCAACATTTACAGGCAGCTGGTGCAATACAAAAAATACTTGTACTTCATTTTTGTGATTTCTCTTTTCTCTGTCAACAATGATATAAATGTATTCTTGAGTATCAATTATATATATATAATTATAATTATATGGGACAGTGTCCAGCAGAATCACCCTTCTGGCTAGTTTTTCAAGTTAGATTTTCCTTGAACAGCAAGGAGCTTCTGTGAAATGGTCCTTACGCATCCTAAATCGGACTATCCATGACAAAGTTATTAGGCACCGAATTTATAATTAGCCATACATTTCAATGCGAGCGTTACTTTTCTTTTGCTTGTTCTGGAAATTATATATATGGGACAGTGTCCAGCTAAATCACCCTTATGGTACTTTTTCAAAATTTCCACCAATTCACTGACCTGCTGTTTCTTCTAATTTTAATACCTCATAAACCACACACACACACACACACACACACACTTGCATGCACATGCATATGCTCTTGAACGCATGCACACAGCTCTTCACAGATTTTGCATGGCTACATCTGCTTCAACTTTGATGGTAGCACAAAGCTGTACCACAAGGTCCACCTCACTGTGACCAGTGCCATTGTTAGGTCTCTTGTGCCAGATGGTGTGTATGAGCAAAGGAGACCACATCCTGTAGACTACAAGGACAGACTAGACAATGCACTGGACGGAGTGCGCCATGGAGAGGGTTAACACCCGGCACGACATCGGCGAGGGCAAACATATTTTCCATCACCCGCACGGGAATGTTAATCTGCGTTCCGGTATGATCGGGGGTTTCCATAGCTGCCTCGTATGCTTTACCAGGATAGTAGTCATAGTAGTTCAGTACCTTTCCGGGAGGAAGCATCACGAGACGTTAATTGATATGTTTCGAATAGTTTTGTAAAGTTGGGAAAGTGTTTTATAGCGTCGTCCATTGCATTTTTGGCATCGCACCCGGCTGATGATAGGTGCACAATAGTAGAGTCAGCTTCAGTTGTCACGTACATGCATTTTGTCCAAGTGGGGGTGCGACCGATCCGGGACATATGGTGGATTGATGGAGGATTTGACCAGCGAATCAGATTGTTGCTGCATAACATTATAATTTGATCTCGACCTCGGAAAATGGATGTATCCATAAACCAACGTGTTTCTGTCCTTCATAATCCCCTTTCGGCGCATCCTGCAGCTCAAAGCCAGTGACGACATGGAAAATTTTTCATGGTATACGTTTGCAACGTCAAGCATATTATGTACAATCGAATGGAACAAGGACAAGGATGCATGCACTTTACATAGAAAACCAAACTGCTATACAATAATAGTTGCACCAGAGATAACATATAGAGCGACTGGAAACTCATCATGCACGTGCGCCATTCAATGCTATGGTATGCCAGCAGACTAAGTGTCGCATTGACAGGCATATAACCGATCCGTACATTATTTGGCAGCTTACAAACTAATTTTAGGCGCTAAAGCAGTGGAGCACCAAAATTTTAACGGTCAGTCAGACGATAATAAGGGACATTCAACTTTATTTGTACAGAATCTCATAATGTAGTGTAGCTCTGTGCAATGATTCACAGAACTCAATTCGATGCTAAAACCTTCGATATAAGCGCTTTCTATAAAGTCCCTCTTCTCTTTTCTACTTGTTATCGCATCACGTACGCTATTTCAGGTTGGATGTTCTTTATACTTTCTGTTGTTGTCTTTCTGCTCCTGAGTTCTGGCAGACTTCTAAGCAGAATAAACGTCCTTTGGTTATACTAATGATAATATTGATCGTATGTGATTGTAAACTGCCCTATCCTGAATTGGGCTAAAATTGTTGCATGTCAGGTGCATGACTAAACCAACTAACCTTTGATTCTCTTCAGTCCAAACGTTCAACAACCTTTTGATCCACATCCAGAATGTAAACCAAAGGAGCTCTCCCCTATAAGTTCGTCAGGCGTATCATGTAGTGTATGTGAACGCTGGCATTGATAATGTATTTACCTTACACCCTTTATTTGTATGTTCCTCCCACACATTGATCAGGTGTCAGTGTACACCTATGGAACACTACTTGCATTGAAAGGTGACAACAGTGACAATATGTAAGCATTATCAGCAGTCTGCTAATTAAAGGCAATTAGATGATCATCTGCACAATTAGGATATCGGCGTGCAAACTATAAATAAAAGTGTTATAAGGTGTTGTATAATAAATTAGATTGAAAATGTATCTCTGCTGAGAAGTTGTGAGCTTTGAAACATATAGCCTGTAGTTAGAGGATTGCTGCAATTTACTGAAGTCATAATATATTAGTGGATCACACCATAATCAAGCAGAATTACTAATGCTTCCTGCTAAACTCTGATGGCAATTTTTCAGGGCCATGTCACTTACACTCCACCCAGTTCATCTTGATGTACGCTTACTTGTTGCAACCTACATGACTCATAACTCGTATAATTCTGCTTTCTAAACGGAAACGAATCAATAGTATGCACATGTATGCAGCGGGAAAAGATGCAGTCATAGGTACTTGGGTTAATAATAACCGCCTGCTGCTTCATTGCTTAAAAACACCGATCATCATGTGGGCGTAGGGTTGCTTTGAAATGTTGTATATTTCTACACTTAGTGTGGGAATTCGATAACAAGTGGAAACCAGATGTTGTGAATTCGTTAGGACGTTGTAGGATGTAGGCACAACATGTTTTTAGGTTATTGCTTGCATGGATTTATTTTTGCAGGCTAGTGATTTGTAAATAACGATTCACGTGATCAATAACAAAGTTGCTGTTGATGGAATCAAATATTATGCGCAACTCTTTTCAGGCACAAGGAGAGTGATGCGCAGAGCGGCGTTTCTCTCCATAGCGAACTGCTTAGCTGCGCTAATAGCCGCGAGTGCCAATAAAGATGGGGCTGTAGCAAGGATAATCTATTTCCCCAAACGTCATGCAACCAAGCCTGCGCCATCATATCACCATGATGTACCTATCAACAGTGTCCAGAAGCAAGCCTCTGACCCTTATGTACTCCAAAGAACGTCATCAGAGGACGCTGCCCAAAAAGCAATAGACGACGCGACAGTTACACTCTCACTACTTTACGCGACCATTAGAAGCGTAGCTCTGCCGCAGTCCGATACAAATACATATACTCAACGTCTCGTGATGCTTATGCCTGGAAAGGTACTGAACTATTATGACTACTATCCTGGTAAATTATACGAGGCAGCGATGGAAAACCCCGATCACACCGGCACGCAGATTAACATTCCCGTGCGGGTGATGGAAAATATGTTTGCCCTCGCCGATGTCGTGCCGGGTGTTGACCCTTTCCATGGCGCAGATACAGGAGAAAGCCTGGCGGAAATGTACGGAAATCTCCTGAACTGGATTCAAATCAGAGGATTCAACGAGAAAACCAAAGACGAAAAAAAACTATACATTGTGGCCGTGGACTATTTGACTCAGAAAGTTCCAGATCCTCTCAACTTGTCCGTAAACGTAACGAGATTTAATCTTTACCGTCGTAGCCAAGATGCATACAACACAAAGCGTATAGAAATGGAGAATGCCATTGTCTCCCAGCGGCAAAAACTTACCGCACCTGAGTACGAGCGTTGGTTTCAGCTGAACTATCCGATACTGAATGCTCGCATTGAAGCCGCTTACTCAGAATGGCTTAGTGTTGGTCAGAAGGAGACCGTGGAACGTTACAGGAATAACCTGGATACACGTGGACCTTGGAGTGATCTCGAGGAAGCGCGAATGGCACTTCGGGCAGCTGGTGTGGTTTCATTGGATCGTTCCAAGACCGTGTATCCCGTGAGCTTTGTACCGCACAACTGGTACAGGTATCTGATCGATGCGTAAGTGTGTAGCATAATCATTAATTCCGTGTTGTTGCAGATATGGTTGGTTGGCCGACACCATGCACAACGAGAAGTTGTAACAGCACCACGTTTACTTACTCTGCATTGGAAACCTCAAAACGTCGCTTTCTAAATCGCAATCAATTAACGCACGGTATTTAACGGCTCGATAATTTCAGTTCGAAAATTAGATCATATAATGTGATTTCACTTTGGAAAATTCTTTTCTGTGATATATAGAATTGTATTTCAGAATATGTGGAACACATGGGGGTATTGTAGGATGAGCATAAATAGACGGCATAAGTACCATTAATCTTTATTTTATTAGGCGGGTCTGATTTATAGGTGTTAATTCATGATATTGTAGATGTAGATGTATTTAATCATATCAGCTCAATGATGTTTTAATGAATATGTGCTAAGGATTACGAACAGTAGATTTCGTCCACTTTATTGTGCGTCATCGTGCCTTGCTAAATGCTATATCGCAAAGTTTAATTAAATGCATTCTGATGTAGGGATCGAGCAAATAAACACACCTCCCTCAGTGGAGACCAGATCCGTTTTCGTATCGGCCGTCTGAAGGCACAGAAGTCCGTACTCATTGCTTTGAAATCAGCTCCTATTGACCCCAAACTTCAAAAAGCTGTAGAAGGTGCGAAGCAGCTTTCCATTACTGCAGCTCGAAACCTGGGGAGTATAACAGTGAAGGCAGAAGAGAACAGGCAAAGGTGTCTAGCCAAACGAGGCTGCCGTATGTCATGGGAAGGTGTAAATTGTGGAAGCGATTTTACGAATAGCTCAGATGCTATGACAAACCTCATTGATAACGTCACCTGGACCTACAGCTATGCCGAAATTTTAGATTCCCAAATTAATCCGTCCATACAAAAAACGTACTTTGATCGAGCTATTGAACACATAGACGCCGTTATTGAAGGATACACGAAAGATTTTGCTAAAGCTGGCATTCGTCTTTCTGACTTGGCACAAAATGCACAGGGAAGTATACAACAGTTTGATTCTCAATGGATAAGATTTCAATTTGATTCATCCAAAAAATTGCAGAATTCAGACGAAGCGCTTTCTTTCCATGCATCTCAGACAGTTCGCGGTTCCCTGTGGTCAGTATCCGCCTATGCTGCAAATCAAAATTTTACGGTAGAAATGAACAGCGCTCAAGTCGAGATAAAAGGGGAACTGCTTCGTGTGTCTATCCAGCGACCCTGGTTCAGACCTTTATTATTCCGAAATGATCAATATGTAAGCATACTGTTATTACCAAACATAATTCTTAATGTTTAAATATAACTATAAAAATAGTAATAATGATGCGTTTTTTTCAGTGTACAGATAACCTTCTAGTATCCCCTGGAGACACCCTGCCTGAAAAAGAATTTATTGCAAGGGCAAGCGATCGAAGCAAATACTATCTCCCTCATTATGTAAGCGGTTTGTTACTGTCACGAAATATTGAAGTGGAGTTTCGTGAACTGAGTTCCTCGGCAGTGTACCAAGCCATCCAGCAGTCAATGTCATCCTCAAAAGGCTTCTCCGTGTGTGGATTTTGGGGGAGTACTGGCGCTTTCTCACATAATACCGGCAAAAATGATAAAAGCCATCCAAAGGTTGAGAGTAGTGATACCGGCCTGCGCATAAAAATTCCAGGCGTTCAAGTAATTGGATACTTCACTCAGAATGTTCCGATGTTTCCTAAGCCTTGATAACGCATGTAATGGAACAAAAATTTAACTAGGATGTTTCAGATGTGTTTGCTTTTGCACTAAAATTAAATTAAATTCAATTTCGTGAAAGGTAACTCGTATCAGACGAATACAGCAGTGTGATGACACGTCCGCGGGGGCTATAAGTTCTGTGGAGTATGTTCATAAACTTTTCAAGATGTTTATAAGGTGGAATACAAGAGTCTCAAACATGATCCCCTATGCTGCCATTTCAACGGACATATTTTAAAAGCTGCAATTGATTTCCTAACATGTTTCATTAGGCACATTTACAGTCTCTCCTCATGCCTCTTACAGCCCCCTCTCCCTTCCCAACTGTATGATGCATCATTGGTTTAGCGTCGTTGAGCACGCCTGCAAACACACAACCACATAGCCATACTACAACACAATGACGACAACTTCACACGCAGTATTACACAAAAGGGATTTGTTTTTCTCAGACACATGCGTTTATATAGGAAGGAACTCCTGTACAAGTGTCACACTGCATGAAGCTTTTATTTTTTACTCCGGTTGTGCATACAAGTTTAAAAAAATTAATACATCGGATTTGTACACTTCCTCAACGCTATTTGTATTAATTTTTAAATAGCTTTAAAAATGCAACTAAAAAGATTTGCCTGTCTGAACGTCACCATGTATATTCAAATATTAAGAGGTTAAATATATAACTCACTTAATTAAACACTTCCACCCTCTTCACAAAATTATAGGGCATTTGATCTAAAGTGAGGTTGCATGATAAGCGTGCACTCAGCTAGTTAAAGAACTAAACACATCCATCTCACCACATGACATACAACATAGGTTTCAAATACTGTATTGAAGAAACTGCCAGAGACATCATGCACTATTACCAGCCAATATTAATATAGTTGAGACATTTCCGGCTGTGTTGACACTGTCACCGGGATACGGGATAAAATTAAAGTGCACACACACACACACACACACACACACACACACACACACACACACACACACACACACACACACACACACACACACACACACACACACACGCGCACGCACACGCACACACGAACCGACACACACAAGTTCACACGTACACACACGCACGAATACACACATCACGCACACACATACACACACTCGCATACACACGCACACCACACCATTTCAACTACCACCGGTACATTAAGTATTAAATGCGCGCTGAACTGTAATCTTGCACAGGTACGTGGTTATCATTACCACCGGAGCCTCAAATGATCACTAATTGCTTCTAGCTATTAGTGTACATGCACTGCAAGCATCACTGACTGACTAGATGAATACATGCATTGTCTGATGAGGGAGCATCCTAGCTACTGTAACACTATTTTTAACAAAATGGTGCGCCCCCCCCCCCCCCCCCCCCCCCCCCCCCAACTTCATGGAGAATCCCTGTGGAATATCCCCATCTAGAGGCACAAAACAGAACCTAACTGTCACTTCCTTGCATTACACTGTAGAACATAACAACGTTCCCTCACCACCAGATGCTAGCATAAAGAGACACTGTACAGTCTAATATAAAATGAGCAAACACAGGGTGCAGCACATTCATATGCTGTGCAGACCTACTTACCCACGTGACAGTACCATTACTGGCCTCCTACAGTTCAACCCTCCATGTCACGAGCACCTTCAGCTCAGGAAATCAAGTGTGACTGCTCGCTGTACCTACTTGGCCTTCCAGATGGCAGGTTTGGTTTGCACACTTTAATCCTCCAACAGGGATCTGTACAATATGGATAATATTGCATTTACTCCTTGAATGCTTTTAAATGCAATTGTAACATGTGACTTCAGCCACATATGATAGAATAGTACACACGCACACAAACACACACACACACACACACACACACATGCACAGAGCACTCGAACAACACATACATGCATAAAGCTGGACCCTTGCAAGGTCTATCTCTGCCTTATGAAGGCTGGCAGTGATGGCTTTCTCTAAGACATGATGACGCTCCTAGAGTCTGTGCCTTAACTGTAGCAGGCCAATGGAGGCCACATCCTGCAGGTAGGCCTGCAGGTGGGCCAGGTGGTGTCCTTGGGATGTGTTGGTGAGTCTTGTGTTATTGACTGATGGAGAACTGATTACTATGAGAAGGTTGGTCCAGAAAGAGAAAAATGAGACGTAGGAAGAGAGGGAGGGCTAGAGGGGGGTGAGGGAGAAAGAGAGGGGTGATGCAGGTAAAGGTACATGGGACAGATGTTAGGGGCAAGTGTTCAATGGGGGAGGGTGAAACCCTCAAATGGCATGCTAATTTGGAAATGCTGTGGACAACTTGCACAATGCAAAAAAATTTAAAGTACAGGAGTTGAAAGGAAACAGGAGTATAAATATGATAGAAGAAAGCTGAAGAATTACCTCAAGTCCTTAAAATTTACTCTATATTCTCTTTCGCAGTGATTCCCAGTCTACTGCCTTTGTAATCTCCATGTATCCTCAGAGATGTCATTCTCACCTCTTTTGAACATATGCCTGACAAGTGAACAGTTCATAAATCACACCTACTAACCGCAAAATATAGCAACATGCAAGCACTTTACTGCTTCCCTGCCTGCACACATACACTATACACACATACGTACATAACACAGACAAACAACAGACATATAATACAACCAGATGCAATACACATGATACCATTATAGTTGTATATTCTTACCAAAGGAATGGACCAACAAAGTCAAGCAACACTCCAGCCATGAAATGGGCCCCAGGATTAGGGGGACAGGCTTATCAATTCAGGGACAATACCAAAAACCAAAAGCAGCCATCTCATTAATTCTATAATGGTGTGAATTAATTTCTTATGAGCCTAAACAATTAGCAAAGCTTCATCTAGCTTGGCGAGGCTCCCCCCCCCCCACCCCCCTACCCCCTTCCCGGTCCCCTTCCCTAATTACATTATATAATATTAATTTCTGTGTTGGGAGCTGTCTTATCTGTTGGAGGACATTACTGGGTATAGTGTCTAGCAAAGGATCAGTCCTGGGTGGGGTAGGGGAGGGGCACCTACACACATGCACACACGCACACACACACAAACTGATACTCAGACACATGACCATATCCTCATGCATATCCTCATGCAGATCAGCGCACACAACACATGCACACCCACGCATGAAAGCGCGTGCACACACACACACACACACACACACACATGCACACACATATGCATAGTACACACATACACATACATATGCATAGTACACACACACACACACCCTTCCTTGCTGAGAATATCTAAAAGAAACCTGGGCTTTCTATTGAACCAAGGATTATTTTAAATCATCCTTGATTGAACGTGAAATTAAATGTATGATTTACCACTGTATCGATAGCTCAAGGATGTATTCGATCGATCGCTGTACTGTCGACGATAGCGTAGGTTGCTCGTTCGACGAAGGCGATGTTTTAGCCGCGTGTCACCGTGGTGGCGATAGAAATAATGCGAGAAAGCCAAACACTACGAATATTACCAGATCGATTAGATATTAAAGTACACATCGATATCGCATCGATAGAAAATGTCCCAAACGGCGCTTCATATTCCGAGTAATGCTAAGATGCAATCCGAACGGATAGGTTTTTGCAAATATCCGAATAACCCGAATAACCTGCCGCGATAACCGGTTCCACACCCTACCAGAAAGCAGGCCCGCCGATGCATTATGAATCATGTAGGTGCATGCATGGTGATAAGCTGGCGGAATTTTTGGTGGTTCTTTGTGATACAATGACAGCAAGGCAATTGAATGAAGAAAAAATTTCCATTTCCTTTGACCCTTTGAGTTACTGCTAGAGTCGTAAGATCGACATAATGGCTAAGATTGGAATGTTTGCCTAGTTTTATATACTATAACCGACCACAGAGCGACATCACTATCTTTACTTAGAGCATATTCGCCTTGCTCTAAACGTAACGATGTGAACTGCAGAATGAAAACGTATACATAGAAATAGATCAAAGCATAGAAGTAGATCAAAGCAAGGCTTAGTCTACCCATAGATACTTTTCTAAAGTATCTATGGTCTACCGTACACCACCTTCGTCACTATGGCTTCACTGGATGCTGAGCCTATTGCCAATCTGCTGGTGCTCTGGAAGGTATCAATTCAGGGGCGGATCCAGAATTTTTTTGCGGAGGGGGGGGGGGGGGGGGGGCGTTAATAATCATGGTTTGGGCGTGGCTACGAAATATTGCGCGTAAGAGAGGGGTCTGGGGCTTCGCCCCAGCCGCTTTCTTACTGTTATCATGTTACTTCGGCGCGTTTTCGTTGTATTTGTATCATCAGCGCGACATAAGACACCGCCCCTTGTAGCTATGAAATTTAATTTCTAACTTTGCGGGAGGGGGTATACCCCCGCCACACCCCCCCCCCCCCCCGGATCCGCCACTGCAATTACGCATGGTTGTCTAATAATAATAATACGTTTAGTTAAAAGGCAATTTCCCAAGTAATTTTTTTTCATTCTCACAATTGCTTTTTAAAATAAACTTACAAGTATTTTTTAAATTAAAACATAATTACAGAATACTTCAATATTGTCTCACGCCAGGCATTACTCGAAGAATGCCGCACACACTTCCCAGAGTTACTGCCATGGGCATCTTGGTGCTATGGTCAACACCCAATGCTCTTTCACCCCATGGGCACTATATCATCCGAGACAGGTGTGCAGCAAGGGGACCCCTTGGGGCCCTTCTTCTTTTGCTTAGTCCTGCACAAGTTGGTAGCCACCATAGCCTCAGACGAAGAGGCGTCCCATTTGTTGTACCACAAATGGTATATGGATGACGAGGTAGTAGCTGGTACAAGGGATGCAGTGGCCAGAGTGATTGCAATTATTAAAGAACAGGGTCCCCACTTAGGCCTGTTCATCAAAGACCCTAAATGTGAGCTCTTTAGTAAATGCAATTTGAATTCCTTTCCAGTGCAGATGAAAAGGTCCAACACACCGAACTTGGTGCTCCTGGGTGCTCCAATCGGAGACCTGATTTTCTGCGCAAAATTCATCGCAAATCTTCGCTCCAAGATCCGTGGTCTGCTTTCCAGGTTGCAGCAGATTGGTCCCAAAGACCCCCAGGTTGCATATTTGTTGCTACGCTCCTGTGGTAGCTTCTGCAAATTGATACACCTGGCCAGATCAACTCCTCCCTCCCTGGTGGCTGAAGCTCTAAGCCTATTTGACTCGGACATCCGGCATTGCTAATTCACGGAATGTACTAGCGTGGATGTCTCAGACGTTGCCTGGCACCAGGCACAGCTGAGCCCTAGTAGAGGAGGCCTGGGTCTTCGAAGCCTTTACCACCATTCAAGTGCTTGCTTCATCGCGTCCATTAGTCAGTCAGGAATCACCCTTGGAGCGAACCACCATTTGGAGCAGTCCATCAATGACCTCAACCATATCATTGGGGAATCCGAGGCTGTAAGTGTCCAGGACATCCTTGAGGCCCCACCACGCCAGAGGATCTTGTCATCCAAGATTGAGGACCAGCAGCTGAGGATGTTGTTTGACCTGGCTTCTTCACCGGCACAGCGTGCACGTCTCCTCTCTGTGTCATCCCCCCATGCTTCAGCTTGGCTCTCGGTCATGCCCACACCCCAGCTCAACTTACACCTGGAGCCGCCCGAATTCCAGGTGGCTCTTAAATGGTGGCTTGGATTGGACACCTCCCAAAATGCCCGTTGTTCCCTTTGTCCTTCACATGCCATGCCCTAGATCCCCTGGGTCATCACGCTCTCACGTGTAAAAGTGGTGGTGATCTTATTGTAAGGCACAATGCTCTGCGTGACACATTTTGGGAATCTTGCAAGCTGGCATGTATCGGGGGACAACTTGAAGCAGGCAGTAGCCTAGATGAAGAGGGTAGGCAAACTCGCCCAGCAGACATCCTGGTCCAGAACTGGGAGTTTGGCAAGCCGGCAGCATTGGATTTCACCGTCACATCACCGCTAAATCCCACTACGTTAAATGAAGCGAGTGTGACGGCTGGATCCACTGCGTCGGCTGCCGAAGCCCGCAAGCATGCTTCCATGCAACGATGAAAAATGAAACCGTTTGGGCTGGGTCTGCATCCGTTTAGCCGTGGAGACATACGGGTGTTGGGGAGACGAAGCCATAAAGTGTCTCGACAGACTTGCGGCACGTATCGCCACTCGCACGGCTCGTTCCAAGTCTTCGGCGGCTGTGTCGGCTCTGTACGGTAGGCTCAGCATCGTCCTGGTGAGAGCCAATGTAAGGGCCATATTAGCTAGATCTCCCACAGTTTATTGACTCCTAGTGTCTAATTAAGGTTTATCTTGTATATTGTAATTCATTATTATTATTATAAACTAGCGTGTCCCCGTGAAAAATCACGGGCTGATTATTCGTCTCGCTGTTATTCGTCTCGCTATTCATTTGCCAGATGAACAGTTGGTCTATACCTCCTAGCTTCTTTTTTTTTTTTTACCGGCTGTTTTACCAAATGTTGCATATATAATCTATCACCTGTTCTAACATACGGTTACTACGCAACCTCTATAACATGCCCGCGCAATTTCAGATAGTATAACTACATGTTCTCGGCCTGTACGATGAGACTTGAGAGTGAACCACAATAGCGTATGCAGTTCCCCCCACTTTGAATTCAAGAAATATTGAAAAAATTTAAATGTGCATGCGCGAAGTGGAAACCAGCTGTCATTGCGACCGCCTTTTGTGTGGGAGGTGGTCGTTTCTATTGGTAGCTAGGTACGCGTACATACCTAGCAACCAATAGGCGCTAGGCCGAGTATATAAATGAGTTACGCGGACGTATACGTACGATGGAAATTATAGTATTAGAATACAGAATACATTAATTTAAATTTATTAACAAGTAGGATTTATTTTATTGCAACAATAATTTCACTTACCAGTGGCTCTGGGGACGCGATCGCGCGAACAGGCGACACTAGTTAATTAATTTCCACGCGCGCTTGTATTATTTGTTGCATCGTTGTTACGGTACGATGAGTGGAGATGAAACAAAAGGCAACCTAGGCAAAGGGAAAACAAAAGAAAGCAGTAAAAATGACACCTCAATGATTCACGGAACAGACAGTAGTGGTAATTCTATCGTAACAGTGCCCGGCTGTGCATTCAGAACTATACCAAGCACAGCGAATGGAAAGGGTCATCGAAAGGAATCTCCATTAAGTGCCAGTGCACCGTCAAAGGGAGCAGCAATGGAGGACTCCTGTACTCCGCAGCTGAAGTCGAAAGAGACTGGTGTTCAGAGAGTGCCTGACACAAAGGGATTGCCTTTAGCTACTAGTGCTCCTCATAGTACACAGAGCGCTAGCCCCAAGAATGGCCCCAGAAAGCCCCCACCAGTAACCCCTAAGGCACGAGAAACTGCTAGCGCTAGTAACAGCGCTTCAAGAAGTGCCCGTACACGACCGCATTCTGCGGTAAGCGGGACGCCTTCCGCAGGTACGCGGAGCGGAGTAGCTGCTGTAGGGCCGAAGAAGAGCAAAGCGAACAGCACACCACTTTCAGCAGTAGCAAGCGGGCCAAAGCAGGCAGGACGGGCTGCTACAAGCGGGCCAAAGCAGGCAGGACGGGCTGCTACAAGCGGGCCAAAGCAGGCAGGACGGGCTGCTACAAGCGGGCCAAAGCAGGCAGGACGGGCTGCTACAAGCGGGCCAAAGCAGGCAGGACGGGCTGCTACAAGCGGGCCAAAGCAGGCAGGACGGGCTGCTACAAGTCGAGCTGTAATTATAAGCGGACCAAAACCAGGTGACCAAAACGCCTCAACTAGGAAACAGGGTAGCGGAGGTGCCGGTAAAATACCCGTAAACTCTCGTAAAACACCCGCAAACTCTGGTAAAACACCCGTAAACTCTCGAAGTCCACAGAAGAAGAGTGCAAATGCTACTCCAAGTGGACCAGTTAAAGTACAGGCAACAAAAAAGGGTAAAAAGTCTCCAAAGGCGACTAATGCGGCCAGAAGGGATGGACCCGCAGGCGGCACTGGTGTGGCCAGAGGGGATGGACCCACGGGTGACGCTGGAGTCACAACCAGCACTCAGGCCGGACCTAGTGCTAAGAGATCTGCTAAGAGAAGGGGGAGGGGGAGGAGGAAAAAGACGAATGGTCTGAAGGACAAACAAGAACAGGTGTGTGTTGGTATGACAGTGGACCATCACCAGAGGTTAGCTGGTGGCACTGCAGTGGTGGATGGTGCAGGTGTTGGAGCCTGTGTGTACACAAAGCCATCGGGACAGGACAATGAAGAGTTGGCAGAACTGTGTCACCAGATGCAGGAGGCATGTGTGATCACCACCTCGTCCCATGAGGTGGTGCTTGATCCTCAACTGGCCCACGTGTATCGTCAGCTCGTGGAGGTGGAAGAGCACCCTGACCTGGTCGAAGGCCTGAGTGTGGTGGGACCTGAAGACAGCGGTGAGGTTCAAGTGGGAACGGAAATACTAGTGACTTTCACGGTCATGTGAGTTTTCCCCATGGCTAAAAGCCTCTGTGCTTGGTCCTGTGTCGTTATGTGGTGTGCCTCTTCACAGTAACGACTCTGATATTGATCGTGAACTTCAGTCATATGGGCCAGTTCCTCCTAATCCGTCTATTGTTGGCAGGACTTGCTGCCCTTGTCTCATTACCAGAAATACTAGCTCCACAGAAGTGATTGTATCCATGACAGGGAGGTGTGTCACAGAGTGGTGTCATGAAATGATAATCTATGTGTGTACATTGTCTGTGCTTGTATGTATGTCCACTACCCAAGTCGTGTGGTTTTAGGTCCAGTACCATGTCATGTGTGTAGGTCCAGTGCCCATGTCATGTGGTTTTAGTTCCAGTACCCATGTCATATGGTGTTACACGTATGTCTCATGTGCATGGTATGTCTTTCATTGTCTATGCATGTATGTGTAATTCACTGACCTGCTGTTCCTTCTAATTTTAATACCTCATAAACCACACACACACTCACACTTGCATGCACATGCATATGCTCTTGAACGCATGCACACAGCTCTTCACAGATTTTGCATGGCTACATCTGCTTCAACTTTGATGGTAGCACAAAGCTGTACCACAAGGTCCACCTCACTGTGACCAGTGCCATTGTTAGGTCTCTTGTGCCAGATGGAGTGTATGAGCAAAGGAGACCACATCCTGTAGACTACAAGGACAGACTAGACAATGCACTGGACGGAGTCAAGCCTGTATGGTGGGTGTGGCACTCCACATATAATTTATGAATGCATATGGTTTGCGGATAGGGAGGAGTGAGAGGCGATGTGAGGGGTGGAGAGGGGAGAAGAGGGAGTGGAGAGGGGTGAAGAGAGGGAGGGAGAGGGGAGGGAGAGGGAGAGGAGAGGGGAGGTTAGGGAGGGGAGATGAGGGGGAGAGGGAGGTGAGAGAGGGGAGGAAGAGGAGAGGAGGGAAGGAGGGAGAGGAGAGGGGAGGGGAGGGAGAGGGGTGGAGAGGGGAGGGAGAGGAGAAGGGAGGGAGAGGAGAAGGGAGGGAGAGGAGAAGGGAGGGAGAGGAAAGGGAAGAGGAGGGGAGGGGAGGGAGAGGAGAGGAGAGAGGAGGGGGAGGGGAGGGAGAGGGGAGGGAGAGGAGAGGGGAGGGAGAGGGGAGGGAGAGGAGAGGGGAGGGAGAGGAGAGGGGAGGGAGAGGGGAGGGGAGGGGAGGTTAGGGAGGGAGAGGAGAGGGGAGGGAGTGGAGAGGGGAGGGGAGGTTAGAGAGGGGAGATGAGGGGGAGAGGGAGGTGAGAGAGGGAAGGAAGAGGAGAGGAGAGGGAAGGAGGGAAAGAAGTGGGGAGGGAGAGGGAAGAGAGGAGAGAGAAGGGGAGGGAGAGGGGAGGGAGAGGGGAGGGGAGGGAGAGGAGAGGGGAGGGAGAGGAGAGGGGAGGGAGAGGAGAGGGGAGGGAGAGGAGAGGGGAGGGAGAGAAGGGAGGGAGAGGAGAGGGGAGGGAGAGGAGAGGGGAGGGAGAGGAGAGGGGAGGGAGAGGAGAGGGGAGGGAGAGGAGAGGGGAGGGAGAGGAGAGGGGAGGGAGAGGAGAGGGGAGGGAGAGGAGAGGGGAGGTTACGGAGGTTTGAGGGTATGTGAGAAAGTGGAGGGCAGAGGGGAGTGAGGGGAGGTGATGGAGTGAATGGGAGGGTAATGAGAGGGAGGAAAGACAGAGAACAGTGTGTATAAGTGTATGGCATGTGTGGTCAGGCTATGTACATCATGTGTGGTCAGGCTATGTACATCATGTGTAGGCTATGTTGTGGTAGCAGGAAATAATGTTGATCCTTTCCAGCCCTCCACCGCAAATCATTATGGACACAAATTCAAAATATTTTCATGTTCCAGAGGACCTTAGGGCCAGTCCAAAGAGGTTCTGCCTTCCCTACCTCGAGCAGGTCCTTGGCTTTCTTGTGGCCCCCCCTCACTGTTGTTTTAGCCACGCCTCCTCCATCCCTGTAGCCCCTGACGTTGGAGATGTACAGCACAAAGTTTGATGTGCTGTTGTGGCTGGAGGAGTTGGGGGAAGAGAGAAATGTGAGGCAGTACGACATGTCATCGGTGAGTAATTGCGTGCATGGATGATGGATGGTCCCATATGGGAAGGGTGCATTGATGTGTGCATTTACGTGCATGTTATGCATTGTACATGCGTGTACTAAAATGTGTTATAAACATTTTTACTGTGTCTATTGAATGTACATGTACATCTATGTGTATGTGTATGAGTAAATAATAATATTAGAATGGAATAGAAGTGTTACCCAGTACATAACCTGCTTGGTCTTAGAGAAAGGTCGTCATAGAGAAAAAAAAAGCGTATACATTGGTAGTTGGCTTAGTCCCAATGTACATGTATACACTTTTTTTTCTCTATCATCAAGCTGCAAATTTTCTCTATGACCGAGCGGGTACTGTATGTATCGTACAGTGCTAATTACATTAAATTTCCATTTCAGTCTAACCCACGTTCCACATTGTTTTTACACCACCATCACCTAGAGTACGTGTATGCCACCAACCTTTTCATAGAGAGTGTATTATAATTTACTTGTTTCGTGAGTTTTTATATGCATTCGCATACAATGTATGTCCACCTGATAGTTATAGTATAACAAAACTATGTGGCTAACTTTATGCCAACTGTGTGTGATATTTGGCTCTCGTCAGGTGTCCCTCTTTGCTGAGGATGACTACTTGTGCCTGAAGGTGCCAGGGCTCGCCAAACGTAAGCAGCCAGTGAAGGTAGGGGACAAGCTGATCTTCAGCACATACAATGGTAGGTACATCACCCAATTGATTGGCGACGTGCTTAATTAAGAATATGCTGCCATCGTTGATTAGAGGAACCAGCTGATGATGCATCATCAGATAATCCAGTTCAGAAGCAGAAAGCCAAAAAAAAGAAACCGCTTCCTTTCAATCGTTAGTCATGTTCCATTGCAACATCACCTCCATGTTACATTGCAACATTATGCGATTCTCTGTATGCAGGTGATGGTGAACACTACAGTGCTTATGTTCATAAGGTGTGCCGTGATTCTCCGAGTGGTGTGTTGCTGTTTTGAAATTAGTGGTGTGCATCTATTAGATATCTTTAAGGGAGGAAGTGCTCAAGGTGCAATTCATGCCGTGGTTCCACGAGTCAGCAGACCTCTGCGGGAAGAAATATGAAGTGATGTTCACTATTAACAGGTGCAGTGAAGGGGTTAAAAAAAAACCAGGAGAAAAGGGTTGGTATCTAGAAGGGAAAAGGCAGTGATATCTAGTCAGTGCACATGTGGGGAGTGATATCTAGTCAGTGCACATGTGGGCAGTGATATCTAGTCAGTACACATGTGGGCAGTGATATCTAGTCAGTGCACATGTGGGCAGTGATATCTAGTCAGTGCACGTGTGGGCAGTGATATCTAGTCAGTGCACGTGTGGGCAGTGATATCTAGTCAGTGCACATGTGGGCAGTGGTATCTAGTCAGTGCACATGTGGGCAGTGATATCTAGTCAGTGCACATGTAGGCAGTGATATCTAGTCAGTGCACATGTGGGCAATGATATCTAGTCAGTGCACATGTAGGCAGTGATATCTAGTCAGTGCACATGTGGGCAGTGATATCTAGTCAGTACACATGTTGGCAGTGATATCTAGTCAGTGCTCATGTGGGCAGTGATATCTAGTCAGTACACATGTGGGCAGTGATATCTAGTCAGTGCACATGTGGGCAGTGATATCTAGTCAGTGCACATGTAGGCAGTGATATCTAGTCAGTGCACATGTGGGCAGTGATATCTAGTCAGTGCACATGTAGGCAGTGATATCTAGTCAGTGCACATGTGGGCAGTGATATCTAGTCAGTGCACATGTAGGCAGTGATATCTAGTCAGTACACATGTGGGCAGTGATATCTAGTCAGTGCACATGTAGGCAGTGATATCTAGTCAGTACACATGTGGGCAGTGATATCTAGTCAGTGCACATGTAGGCAGTGATATCTAGTCAGTGCACATGTAGGCAGTGATATCTAGTCACTGCACATGTGGGCAGTGATATCTAGTCAGTGCACATGTGGGCAGTGATATCTAGTCAGTGCACATGTGGGCAGTGATATCTAGTCAGTGCACGTGTGGGCAGTGATATCTAGTCAGTGCACATGTAGGCAGTGATATCTAGTCAGTGCACATGTGGGCAGTGATATCTAGTCAGTGCACGTGTAGGCAGTGATATCTAGTCAGTGCACATGTGGGCAGTGATATCTAGTCAGTGCACATGTGGGCAGTGATATCTAGTCAGTGCACGTGTGGGCAGTGATATCTAGTCAGTGCACGTGTGGGCAGTGATATCTAGTCAGTGCACATGTGGGCAGTGATATCTAGTCAGTGCTCATGTGGGCAGTGATATCTAGTTAGTGCACATGTGGGCAGTGATATCTAGTCAGTGCACATGTGGGCAGTGATATCTAGTCACTGCACATGTGGGCAGTGGTATCTAGTCAGTGCACATGTAGGCAGTGATATCTAGTCAGTGCACATGTGGGCAGTGATATCTAGTCAGTGCACATGTGGGCAGTGATATCTAGTCAGTGCACATGTGGGCAGTGATATCTAGTCAGTGCACATGTAGGCAGTGATATCTAGTCAGTGCACATGTGGGCAGTGATATCTAGTCAGTGCACATGTGGGCAGTGTTATCTAGTCAGTGCACGTGTGGGCAGTGATATCTAGTCAGTGCACGTGTGGGCAGTGATATCTAGTCAGTGCACATGTGGGCAGTGATATCTAGTCAGTGCTCATGTGGGCAGTGATATCTAGTCAGTGCACATGTGGGCAGTGATATCTAGTCAGTGCACATGTGGGCAGTGATATCTAGTCAGTGCTCATGTGGGCAGTGATATCTAGTCAGTGCACATGTGGGCAGTGATATCTAGTCAGTGCACATGTGGGCAGTGATATCTAGTCAGTGCACATGTGGGCAGTGATATCTAGTCAGTGCACATGTAGGCAGTGATATCTAGTCAGTGCACATGTGGGCAGTGATATCTAGTCAGTGCACATGTGGGCAGTGATATCTAGTCAGTGCACATGTAGGCAGTGATATCTAGTCAGTGCACATGTAGGCAGTGATATCTAGTCACTGCACATGTGGGCAGTGATATCTAGTCAGTACACATGTAGGCAGTGATATCTAGTCAGTGCACATGTGGGCAGTGATATCTAGTCAGTGCACATGTGGGCAGTGATATCTAGTCAGTGCACGTGTGGGCAGTGATATCTAGTCAGTGCTCATGTGGGCAGTGATATCTAGTCAGTACACATGTAGGCAGTGATATCTAGTCACTGCACATGTAGGCAGTGATATCTAGTCAGTACTCATGTGGGCAGTGATATCTAGTCAGTGCACATGTGGGCAGTGATATCTAGTCAGTACACATGTGGGCAGTGATATCTAGTCAGTACACATGTGGGCAGTGATATCTAGTCAGTACACATGTGGGCAGTGATATCTAGTCAGTACACATGTAGGCAGTGATATCTAGTCAGTGCACATGTAGGCAGTGATATCTAGTCAGTACACATGTGGGCAGTGATATCTAGTCAGTACACATGTGGGCAGTGATATCTAGTCAGTACACATGTAGGCAGTGATATCTAGTCAGTACACATGTGGGCAGTGATATCTAGTCAGTGCACATGTAGGCAGTGATATCTAGTCAGTACACATGTGGGCAGTGATATCTAGTCAGTGCACATGTGGGCAGTGATATCTAGTCAGTACACATGTGGGCAGTGATATCTAGTCAGTGCACATGTAGGCAGTGATATCTAGTCAGTACACATGTGGGCAGTGATATCTAGTCAGTACACATGTAGGCAGTGATATCTAGTCAGTACACATGTAGGCAGTGATATCTAGTCAGTACACATGTGGGCAGTGATATCTAGACAGTACACATGTGGGCAATGATATCTAGTCAGTACACATGTTGGCAGTGATATCTAGTCAGTACACATGTGGGCAGTGATATCTAGTCACTGCACATGTGGGCAGTGATATCTAGACAGTACACATGTGGGCAATGATATCTAGTCAGTACACATGTTGGCAGTGATATCTAGTCAGTACACATGTGGACAGTGATATCTAGTCAGTGCACATGTAGGCAGTGATATCTAGTCAGTACACATGTGGGCAGTGATATCTAGTCAGTACACATGTGGACAGTGATATCTAGTCAGTGCACATGTAGGCAGTGATATCTAGTCAGTGCACATGTAGGCAGTGATATCTAGTCAGTACACATGTGGGCAGTGGTATCTAGTCAGTACACATGTGGGCAGCGATATCTAGTCAGTACACATGTCATGTTTACATGCAGGGTGCCCCTGATGAGAATGCATGATGCCTTGGATATGGCTGAAGACATCGGAGACGAAGGTTAGTTCTGGCACGAAATGGAGGAAGGGAGAGGAAGGGAGAGGAAGGGGGAGGGAGGGATATTAGGGAAAGTACAAGGTGAGGTATTGGGAAGGGAGGGAAGGTTACAGTGAGAGGGAGGAGCCATGAAGTCGCTCTGTGGAGAGAGATGTGAACCACGTTTTCAACAACTGCTTATCATTCCATAAACGTACAGTGTTGTTTCCAACAACCGAGCCCTCTCCACCTCCTCCTTCCCTGGATTGTGCATGTCAGAATCTTCAGTTCATCAACACCACCCTGAACCTTCAACAAAAGCGTGCTGTAGAAGCCATTGTTAGTGCAGCCTGCCGTCCAATCCCGTACATCCTGTTTGGTCCTCCCGGGACAGGGAAAACCGTCACGGTTGTGGAGTCTATTCTGCAGGTGAATTACTATTTTTATGGACATGCACAGTTGATTTAAACCTAGTGGCCAAGTTTCATTTGTGAAGATCAAATATGCCGTAGTGACCAACCTTGTTTGGTGTCTAGCTGTATCAAGTCTTCTTCACTATCTTACGCAATGATGGTTGATTTCATGTACTTTCTGTCTCTCAGGTTTATAAACGTGACATCTCTTGCAAGATCGTAGCATGTGCTCCATCCAATAGTGCTGCAGACCTGCTGGTTAGTGGATTGCAGTTAACTAATCTAACAGCTGGTAACAAATCACCATATTGTCTAAGCTGTGTGTGAATGTATGCATAAGTACATCAACATGTATTTTTAATCTAGGCACAGTGATGCTTGTACTTGCTAATTTGTAAAATCTACTTCCTGCGTAAAACTTCATACATGTACTAGGTTTTTATTTTTATTTTAGTTTACAAATCTTAGCATTTCGTTTAACCCTTTACCTACTCCAATGACAACTGAATTATTTACATTTACATGGAACCCATAGTGCAAATTTTGTTTAAACTGTTTTATTTTGTTTAAAGTTAAGCGTTTGAATCGGAACCTGTGGAAGCGGCTCCATAGAGGATTGATGTCGTATAATGAATGTAAATTCTGGAGGGGCGACTATGAATCAGATCATCTCTCTCTTTGTCGCAATTGAATGATAACACAAATAAGAACAGTTTTGCGTTGGTTCTGTGTCACAACAGCACGTGCTTTTAGAGAACAAAAATACTCGTGCCCACGTCTCGTACCCAGTCCAATTGTTATTCGCCACCATTTTTATTCTTCTCCTTATCTTTCTCCTTCTTCCTTCCACCATGAAGTACTCAAGCTAGAAACATTGTTCAAGAGTGCCAATAGCAACAATTGCTTCAACGTAGGGGTCAGAAACATGTACACTGTATGATCCATCAGGCGAAATACATGTACAAAAGCAAGTAGTAATTTGGTATATAGGGCTTGATAAACAAACTCTCGTACCACACACCTACTATGTTATTCACCGACATACGGTAAACCAACCTACGCTTTAGGTACAAAACCCCTTCTGTTATTAACAGCCATCCGATTCTGTTTAAAGACATCAATGAGGTGAGCATGATATAAAGCGAATCCTCTAAAGAAGAAGGCGGCGGCAGCTACAAGTCTGATCCAGAAAAGGACTATGAGTGCGTCAGCTATGAGCTAGGCTAATCCAGAAATTTTATGAGCACGAAGGTGATTCAGAAAAGGTCTATGAGTGCGACAGCTACAAGGCTGATCCAGAAAATGAGAAGGCCTATGAGCATGACGGCTACGAGGCTGATCCCAAAAAGTAGAATGCCTGTGAGTGCGACAGCCACCTCTCAGTGAGTCCATAAAATTATTGGTAATGATTGTTTATTTACTTACTTTACAAACGAAAGGTCTACCTAGGCAGTGGCTGGTGGGCTCTGCCAGCCATGTACATGTAAAAGGTAATGGTATTATATCTGTTGGATTTGCTACGCAAATTCAATACGAGATGTGGGACGTCCAGTACCATCAAAAAGGTAAGTTAGAGCAAGATATGTGTGTGGGTATTAAGGGCACACTATATGTATATATATGGCTTCACATGCAGGCTGTTATGTGGTGTGCTTGCCGGTGGGAATTAATTACACTGTTATTTGAGTTACATACATGTATACACCTGGTGGCTAAAAGATTATGTAGGTAAAATATATGTTTTAATGACTGCAATCATTTCCTATAGCTACTCCCTGTACGAGCCCAGGAGTATAATGGTGGTCTTGATAAAGCTCAGCAAGCTGTCCTGTAAGAGTGTGTATTAGACTTCTACCAGTGAACACCCTGCTAGCTTCATCAAGTTCCTTCATGTTGGGACGTCCACGCCACTACAAAGCCCCTCGCACTTGCTCATCAGTGTACCCCCATTTCCTTAGATGCTGCACTTCCACATTGGGACATCTCCTCTCTTGGACCATTCCATCCAGTAGACCAGTAGACCCCCTCCACATAGTGTACCTCTCCTGCTCTACCAGTACATGCAACCCCCACTTCCAGTAGGCACCATTTGGGGATCCTAATACACCATCTTCATATCTGAGAAGAGGGGTCTGCTGCAAATATTATTGCAGTCCAATTGGACACCATGTAATTATCACCCACAGACTAAGAATACGGGTGTTCATATAAGCTAGTATTTAGTACAAATTGCTTAGTTTCAAATTTGTCAATTGGGTGGCTGGTTAAATTGCAGGAGCGAGGGGTGTGAGAATGATGAATAGCACCACAAAAATGAATGGTCTTCTTTCAAGTTACAATCTCTTATCTCATGAAGAAATAAAAAAAAAACAGATGGAACAAGTTATAAAAATATTCTCTATGAGAAAGTTGGTGGCATATAGGATTGGAAGGCAATTGTGGTGTAAAACGGAAGGAAACAAGGGTCTAATAAGAGTAATAGTCCTATTTTTCCCCCATTTGTAGGACATTATGTTTATGTGTGAAATACAGGACTATTACATTTTCCCTTCATATTAGACCCTTGTTTCCTTCCTTTTTACACCAATATTGCCTTCCAATCCTTTATGCCACCAACGTTCTCATAGAGAATGTTTTTAGTAATTGTCCAACTAGTAACCACTGAAACATGTCATACCATGTCCAACTCATAGAAATTTACGTTCATCGATTTGTGTTGCTCAAATTTAATTCCTACTATCCTGAAGTGTACCAGTTTCTCACATTTACACCTCCTCCCCTGTGCACCCATTTAGGCCGAGCGTCTCCACAACAGCGAGCGCATTGACAAGGGCTCAATGGTGAGGCTGAATGCTGCCTCGCGTTCAAAGGAACTGCTCAGTAGCATCCAGGAGTATAACATGGCCGCCAACGATGCCAGGGCCGTAGCTACAGTCCTGCGCAGTCGCATCATTGTCTGTACCTGCTCCACCGCTGCAGTGCTGGTCCGCTTAGAGATGACATTCAACTATGTGTTTGTGGACGAAGCTGGCCAGGCAGTGGAACCAGAGTGTCTCATCCCCGTGACCCTCTTGGCCAAGGGGTGTGGCCAGCTGGTGTTGGCTGGGGACCCATTGCAGCTAGGGCCCGTTGTCATTTCGACTCTGGCCTCCGATAATGGACTGTCGAAATCCATGTTGGAGAGGATGATGGAAAGGGACCTGTACAGGAGGGACACAACTTTGTTTGCTGCAACTGGTAACTATGACTCCATGGTGGTAAGGACCTTATGCCTCCTCAGCTGTGCACACCAGGGCTATGGAGTCTGTCCCTCCTCTTCAGGTGACAAAGCTTGTTGAGAACTACAGATCCCACGAGGCACTCCTCAAATTGTATTCCGAGCAGTTCTATGATGGAGAGTTAGTGGAACGGGCTAGCCGTGGAATGACTCACAGCCTTTGCAACTGGCAGCATCTGCCAACTAAAGGGATTCCTCTGCTCTTTCATGGAGTACAGGTACATGTAGATGTTTATTCTCTGTCTCAGACTGCATGTAGATAACTTCACCTTCCCTCTCATCTCTCCCCATCCCTTCTCATCCCATCCCTCCCTCATCCCTCTTGCTAATGACAGGGTGCAGAAAAGCGGGATCGAGGAAGCCCTTCATGGTTCAATGCATTTGAAGCAGAGCAGGTATGGTCTAGGAGGTGTGCATGTGCTGCCATCTATATTGTAAGGCATGTGTGACCTAGGGGGTGTGCGTGTGTGTGTGCTCCCATCTATATTGTAGGGCATGTGTGACCAGATGTGCATGTGTGCCATCTACGTTGTAGCTTGCTCTTCTCCACTTGTGATCAGGTTTTAGACTATGCCAAGAAACTCGTTTTACAACGCTCAGTTCTACAGTCAGATGTTGGGATCATTGCTCCCTATAACAAACAGGTATATACTGTCAATGTTGTGTTATACCTGTGTGTGCATGTGTTTGGCTTTGGAGTGTCTTTTAGTGTTCATATGTGCACACATATCCATGGATACAATCCAAGTCAGTCTGTGTACATCAATACGAGGGGTCCCATATGTACGTGTGAATGTTACATTATGGTATTCCTCTAGGTTGAAAAAATCAGGCAACTGTTGGACAGTGAAGGCCTCACAAATGTGAAGGTTGGGTCAGTGGAGGAGTTCCAAGGAAGAGAGAACCTGGTGATTATCATCTCCACCGTAAGCATCACATGCGATCACATGAGCTGCTTGCCATACAGTAAGGTCCTCATATGTACATTCTCATCTTTCCTTATTTTAATGCACTGTTCCACTTGGTTTGACGTTCTCGCGTCCAGTATATGGGACAGTGTCCAGTGAAATCACCCTTCTGTCATTCCACATATCTCCAGATACAAATATCATCAAATTTGGCATGTTTATAAGAGGAGTCCTGTAACTATTCAATTGTTCAGATTATTGTCTTGAACAGCCACGTATCTAAGGTGGGGGGCCTCGAACAACCCCCCCCCCCCCCCCCATAACAGTATGAATACAATTAAAAACAAAAATTGCAACCATTAATTATTAACGATAACGTATATGCCAAATATAGCAGTACTAAATTACATTAACAAAGGGCCCGTTCAACTTCTTGTACTGGGTATCAGGCTATTGGACCTGAAGCGGACAGCATCACCATGGCCACACCCCACCACACTTTTTGCATCAGTGAAATTCTGGATGCACCCTTGTTGAATGTTATCCATTGTGAAATATACATGTAGCTGTGTAATGTAAGTTAACATTTTGCAGCTTGATTCATGCCAATGATGTACACGCCTCCAATACATTGAATGAGGTGTGCGTTGCTTAAATCATAGCCATATCCATAAGCATGTGAATTAAATAGCTATGGAACTCCTCCATACTAAATTTAACGTGCTAATGCAGGGTTTGTACAGACTATTGAAAAGGCATTAAATCAACACATTGGATTAAAAAGGCATTAAATCTAGGTTTTGTATTGAAAAAGCCAATATGGCTATTAAAAAGGCATTGAATTTCATCCCATTCCCATAAAAAACTGAACGTGTCTACCGGTATTTGTATTACATGTTGAGAGTGTAATGGAGGTGAACGAGCTGTTTGAGCGATTTAGAATTGGTGCCCACTTTGCAATGTGAAAGTGTACCTTCAGATTGGAGTGGCTGAAAAATCCTTTATATAGTGAATGGTTGGCTGAACATAATGATGACATTTATCTCAGCGTATTGCATAGCATGTTGAAAGGAGTTTAGGCTCGGAACAATGGGTGAATATTCACTCAAATCACATTCTTCCGGAAGACTCATCAGAAAAACGTATCTATCTTAAGGGGAAATACCAAGATTTCGTTTGCCACCTCTGATACACCATGATCTTCGGCAGTTATGCGTCGGGATGTAATGGAACAATCTGCTGCACTTGGCCCAGTTCCCAGTCCCATTCAGGCTATTGATTTGAAGGGAACTCCAACATTGTCCCATTATTTGGACTCAAATGCAGTTCTAGAGCCGAAATATTGTGGGTCTTACATACAATAAGCTGTCACAATTCATACAATAGCAACGAAGGCATTTCAAAGGTTTTCTCATCGATGGTTCCGGATAGTGAAATTGCACGATGATTTTCATGTGGAGGGGAAAAAACCGCTTATCTCACTGTGTTTGCTCTTGCAGAGTATTTTAATAGGTCCTTACTAGACACCAAGACTATTGTGTACATTTTGACGAAAGTTTATATAACATGCGTGGTGAGAAGGAAAAGCAGGTGGACAAGGATGAAATGAAAGCACTTGATAGTGACTTTTAAAAAGCATTGCACTCGTTGAAGTAGATTTTGTTGTACAACTCTATGTATTAGCATGTATTATTGTGCTCCGGTACATGTATTAAAAAGTATGGTTTTTTGCATTATAAAAGCATTAAAAAGGTCTTATTATGACACCATAATTATGTGTACAAACCCTGTAATGGCACTCATACCTGACAATTCTAATGCAATGAATTGGTGAACTTCATACTCATGACAGCCAAAATATCTGGAGCAACAAATATTGTTTCATTGTTCAGAGAGGAATCAATCGTGTATCCATAGAAGTTTCCATGTTGCCTGGACCCCCCCCCCCCCCCCCCTCCAACCACTTTGATCTGGTAGGTACCCCAATCCTGTTGTCCTTCGCGGTTAATGAATATAAAACGTAACAAAACTTATTAATCATTGCTCATACATGTACTAGTTTAATCTTGGCCCCAGGCCATAAACATCACAGCATATCACCGGTGGCAAGTTCCTATTGGCCTATTTCAAACATGCAGTGATGTAATCTGACTGCGCGGTAATGTACTAGGGCATGGGGCCAAGACTACACATAATTATGAGTAATTACCAAGTTATGAAATTAAAATAATTAACAACTGGTTGGAACCCCCCTTTTAAAATCCTGGACACATGCCTGGAAATGGTATGGGTATACATGTAGGAAATTTGAAAGGAAGAGTTCTAGTGATAAAAGGATACGATTCTGTTAGACCCTATCCTATATATACCGGCATTTCAATTAGGAATTCAAGGTTATTCCATGTTTACCTCAGAGTGAACTCTGAAATATAACGGATTCCTTACCCCCAAACATCATAAAGTGAGAATGAAATGTTTATTGGTTAACTTTCACTTTGCTGGTGATACATGTAGTGTTGCAACGTGTCAATTATTCACTTTACATGTACCTATGTCATTTCTCTTCTTTTAGGTCCGTTCAACCTCCACATTTCTGCTAGAGGATATTCGAAAGCAGCTTGGATTTGTTTCTAGCCCAAAGAGGTTCAATGTTGCGATAAGCAGAGCCAAGGCATTGTTAATTGTGGTGGGGAATCCCCACCTACTGGCACAGGTGTGTACATATAAATTGCCAATCCATCTTACCCTAACCCTTAAACTTCATCTTGTACAACAATTATACCTACTTTCTCATGTATCTGTGTTGGTTTCGTTAACACAGGATCCTTGCTGGAGCAAGTTGATCCAGTATGCCAGAGACAACCATTGTTACACTGGATGTCCTCTGCTATGAGGAGACAATGGAGTACCATCTAATTTGATAATAATTCATATATGTGTCGTACTTATTTATCCATTTTCAATATTAATAATTAAGCCTTGCTCGCAACATCCACTGTGCATGATTTTCACACTGTGCATGCCTTTTGATAAATGGGCTGGGCCTGTATTACTTTGAAGTGTATGGTTTGTGTGGGGAGTGAAGCCAAGCCATCTTGCTTGTTAAAAAGCTTGCAACACAGTTGGGAGGGAGTGATAGAGAAACACTTAACAACCACAAGATATGCTGCCTGCTTGAAACCACCTGGATGTGGCAGAATGAAAGTGCTATTCTGCTCAGATGAAATGTAAATGCCTTCCTGTGTAATGTTGCATGCATAGTTCACTGTTTTAATCTTACTGATAATTCCCTCCTTTTTTATAACAGAGCATATAATAATGATATTTATAATAAATCTAAACTAGCTCGTCAATATGAGGCATTCACCCCAATATTGAGGCAGCATTTCCCCTCTGAATGGCAATAGAAAGTTGCTCCCAAAGATGTTGAGTGGTATTTTGGCCTCCAGTGGTAGGCGTGATCCTCTTGCCAAGTTCTTTAAGGAGACTGATGGATTGAGAACCACAAACACCAGACATTTCTGTTGCTAGGCAAAGGTGGTTTGATAATGGACACAACTCTGTGCACAAGGTTGAATTTATTCTATTTGATTGTATGGTTGTAACAATAATTAGAATTGTATGACGTGTGTCTAGGTCACGTTCAGACATGTCATGTTTCATGATGTGTACATGAATATGATGGCACCATGATTTGTTATCTACCAGTGGAATGAGACACCGGATTTAAATTGTTTATTATTTCCACAAAGTGTGCAGAGTTGTTTTCCAATTGGAATGAATCATGTTTTCCCAACCCCAAACAGGAATCAAAAGCTGTTTATGGATAGGAATATGAATAAGCTTTTCTTTGCACTTGGAATGAAAACTTGTGTTTTTGCATGAATTAGTAGGTTCAGCTAGTTTTGCATGGCATAGTTTTTTTTGTGTTTTCCATGGAAGAATAAACTGTTTTTGCCATAAACTTGTTTAAAATTGGATTGATTCTTGTGTTATCTTTCAAAGCTATTGTCAATGCACACCAATAACTAGCAGTCAGGGATCCACCTGGAGAGGATCGCTGTCGCATTTGCCCTCAACAAATGCAGGTTGCGCCTACCATACAGCTCACACAGCACAGCTGACTTTGTTTTGCCTGATGTTATGGAAAGATGGGAGGCATGTAAGTATTAAAAATGCGTCCTTTCCCCAAGCACCATAGGACTCTGCGACTGGGTGGTCAATTGGAGAAACAATTAGTGCTGATAATAATGTAGCACGTTTAGGCCTGCTGTTGGAGGAAGTGTGCATAGTTGATCTGCTTGTGGAACTGCTTCTCAAATAATAGTCCCAAGTCTGTGAACAAGATTGAATCAGATTGTATGATTGCAACATAATTTAATTTGCATTAGAATTGTATGACCTGATCTTGGTTAGCTTCAAACATTGATGTTTGACAAAATATGGTGTACATGAGTGTTGATTTGTAATGGATCAATGGAATGAGACACGTGCATGATGTGGGTGCAGTTCTTTCATCAATTGGACACACTATGAAACAAATATACTCACAAGCTGCTGACTCATCATTGCATTGATTATGCTATTTGTTCTGACACCTGAGCTGGTGGGGTACTGGGTCATGAGGCAAAGGCATTTATGCATCATTTAGCTGAAAAGATAGCTACAATTTGGCACAAGTATCATGGTGAAGTGCATGCAGGGATGCTCCTTTGTGACAAAGTTTGTAACTTTGTTCATGAATAGTTTATTGTGTATTTTACCTGTAAACTGTAAATTGTGATTATGTAAAATAAAAATAATTAAAAAAAAGAACAAACAATGATTGAATAAATCACTCATTAGATAATGCATGTATACGTTTCAAGTTATAGAATAATGATTGCATCACTAGCATATAAATTACTTTTAAAATTGCGTGCTCTCTATATTATAACATGTACAGTCTCCATTCTGTATCCATAATCAGGGATCTCACCATTAGGGCTCTGGCATTGGACCGGACGAGGATGACCCAAGTTTGCCATAAGATCACGGACTTTGAGGATGGCATCCCAGGATGCAATAAGCAAAAAAAAGTGTTACATACTTCGGTTCCCCATGCTCCATATGTCTCCACGGCTAGAGGGGCGCAACATTTGTAGATCAGAGCACTTATTATAATACTTGGGGGCGTGTTTTCGTACTTCAGCCACTTTGGCTGCGGTATAGTAGCACCCGCTTCTAATCCCAATGGCTTTGTTTTTTGCTCAGCTTACGGTATCGTTGTCCCCTCACCGCTTAACACATCAATGATTTTGGAAGCGGGTATCAGCTGGTACGGCAGGATTTAAAATGCTTATTATTTCCACAGAGTTTTTTTCCCATTGGAATGAGTCGTGTTTTTCCCACCTCAAACAGGAATCAAAAGCTGTTTATGAATAGGAATATGTTCTTTGCTGTTGGAATGAGAACTTGGTTCTTACATGAATTAGTAGATTCAGCTGTTTTTGCATGGCAAAGTTTTTCCATTGGAGCAATAAACAGTTTTTGCCATAGCTTGTTTAAAATGGGAATGCTTCTTGTGTTGTTTTTCAAAGCATGCCGTTGTCAATGTACACCAATAACTACCATAATATTAATTATTTTCTCTGGCTTAATATCTATACTGGTACCTTGCCGGCATATTTTCACTCCCCACCATTCAGAACTTCGAAACGTTATAAAAGCTGTTTCCTTCTAAAATGCTTTTAAATTACAGTCAGTGTCTTCTAGTCTTTCAATCACTATTATAAAGCAAACATCATACATCCTTCATGCGCAGTTTATTTAACTGTAAAAAGAATTTGTTACCTGTTGTCTTATACCAAAGAGCATTTTTTGAAATATTCGTATGGCTCATCGCCTAAAGGAAAAAAGATCTTTGAACACTCACTAGAACTAAATTAAGATGTGCCTCGAATGTATAATGATATATACATATACAAGTAAAGAAAAACATTCTCTAACGAGAAAGTTGGTGTAGGAATTGGAGGCAAAGGTGGTGTAAAAAGGAAGGGAACAAGGTTTTGGGAAAAGATAAATGATACTAAAATCCTATATTTGGCACTTCATTTGGTTCTGTTACATTTACACGTGCTAAATATAGGATTTTTAATATCATTTATCTTTTCCCAAAACCTTGTTTCCTTCCTTTTTACACCACCTTTGCCTCCAATTCCTATATCCCACCAACTTTCTCGTTAGAGAATGTTTTTCTTTACTTGTTTCCTCAATTTTTTTCATTATCATCGATTATTACTACTGGCTAGTTGCCCCCCCCCCCCCCAACCCCCCCCCCCCGCTTCAATTACCGTCAATTAAGAGCAGACGCCCGCTTTTTTTTGGGATCACTGTAAGGAACGCGGGAGAATTCTAACTCGTCGTCTGCTCTCCTCTTTTGTTTGTACAATTCTAAATATACGTAAATTTCGCCATGGGAACGCTTCAATTCAACACTAAAATCCAAACGGGAGCAGTTTCGTTTCATCGCGGGTGGAAGCAGTGATGGATTACATAACCGCGCTGTTTTTCACTCTGGGCACGAGACTATAATAAAAATAAAAATAACGATTTCGTTTATTTTCACATACTTCTATTACTTCTATACGAGTCGCAAAGCTCACTGAAGTCTGAATGCAAAGTGTGGTAAAGACCATAAAAACACAACCACAATGCATCCATTAAAACTCCATTACATCAGAAATTGATTGCATATCATGGTTCACATGCAGACAGCATCAGATCATTTTAGATATTAAAGGGTTACACAACATTATCGTTTTTTTTTTCTGCATGATGCTTGCTTTTTAAACGAGAAACTGAAATGCTGTACTAAGCCCGACCATGCAATTTCATTGCGGCGGATAGTTTTTGGCAGAGAATGTTCGGACCGATTTTACACCCGGACCAAATTAATCCTAGCTACATACTATATTTTATTTCCGCGTAGAGCGGACGTACAAGCATATATAAGCTATATAGTTTATAGCAGTTTGTAGCGCTTTGCACGGAGAGAAAGGGAATGTTCAAGACCATTTATTTTCCCGTCGCTATCAGCCTAATCTGGTTGCTAATGTCTTGGGAGATCGAACATGTTGAAGCCTACGAGTACGAAGAGGGGCTGGTGAAGATTGAGCGTCTGCCAAAACGCCACCTGAAAAGACCACCGGTGTCAAATAACGTGGAACCTCATGGGAACCGCGTGCCTAAATTACACCTGGAGACAGTACATGTACAAGCTGACCCTGCTGTTGCGCACCTATCGTCAGCGGGGAACGATGCCAAAAATGCAATGGACGACGCTACAAAAACACTTTCCCAACTTTACAAAACCATTCGAAACATAGCTCTGCCGCAGTCCGATACAAACACTCAACAACGTCTCGTGATGCTTATGCCCGGAAAGGTGCTGAACTACTATGACTACTATCCTGGTAAAGCATACGAGGCAGCTATGGAAAACCCCGATCACACCGGCACGCAGATTAACATTCCCGTGCGGGTGATGGAAAATATGTTTGCCCTCGCCGATGTCGTGCCGGGTGTTAACCCTCTCCATGGCGCAGATACAGGAGAAAGCCTGGCGGAAATGTACGGGAGTCTCCTGAACTGGATGCAAATCAAAGGATTCAACGAGAAAACCCAAGAAGAAAAGAAACACTATCTGGTGGCCGTGGAATATCTAGCACAAAAAGTTACAGATCCTCTCAACGTGTCCGTAAACGTAACGAGATTTAATCTTTACCGTCGTAGCCAAGATGCATACAACACAAAGCGTCTAGAAATGGAGGATACAATTGCCGCCCAAAGGCGAAAACTATCCGCACCGGAGTTTGAGAGTTGGTTTCAGCGAAACTATCCTTTGCTCAATGGAGCCGTTGAAGCTGCCTACACGGAATGGCTAATAATTGGTGAGAAGGAGATTGTTGAGCTGTATAAAACCTACCTTGATGTGCAGGCTCCTGGTATTGATCTCGAAAATGCGCGGATGGCGCTTAGAGCAGCTGGTGTTATTTCTCTGGATCGCTCAAGGACTGTATATCCAGTGAGCTTTGTGCCATCCAACTGGTACCGGTATCTGACCAACGTCACAAAAGTGTAAGTATATGTATTCCTGTGTATGATACTGTATATGCCAATAAAAATGTAAGTCAGAGTATCCGTGGCGTATCCGCATCAAAACATATAGAGGAGTTGCATGTGACGTCGCGCGCGTCTTACATCACTAAGTATGTTACTATAAATATGCGCTGCGTGGGTACGAGATAAACAATAACCGGACGGGAACGATAGAAGGCGGCGGCATACGCTCACGTGGTACATATTTATAGCGTGCCGTATACATAAATAGCAGCATACATATGATGTAACTAAACAATGCAAGGCGCGCGTGACGTCAATGCAACTCCTCTATACTTATACCCGCGCGCATTTATCACTTGCGCGCAGGAAAAAGTTGAACGCGTCATAATACATATCTTTCTGGCTTATATGTCTGCCGGGCTGCCGCGATATACCGCGATATTGTTTGGTCATATCGCGATATGGGGTATATAGAGATAGAAGGAAGAATGTATGTATAGATAGACGGAATTAACTAACTAAAATTTCGCCGTATCGCGCGATATAGACGATAATCCGCAAAAAACCATATCGTGGCAGCATTGGATGTCTGTGCCTTGTTTTCCTGCATGCCGGATTGTGTTTTAGAACAGAACCAACATGGAACGAATATGCATGTGAACGTGAATGATCAATACAAATCAGCGTAGTGATTTTATTCATCAAAATTGTTTCTCGCATATTATATTAAGATATGCTAAATGCGGTTAGCATAAAACGTTTATACTGGTATAATTATAAGTTATGAATCACGAAATTGCATTCAGCTCTCTCATAAATTATCTATCACAAATAGCTGCATGCATATCATTTATTAGCACATTTGCATTACATGCAAGCCTCCACGCTTATAATTACCTACTAATGCATGGATGTTCAAATATAGAGATCAAGCAAATAAATACAGCGCTCTAAGTGGGGATCAAATACGGCTTCAAATTGGACGGCTAAAAGCAAAGAAGACCATGCTTCTTGCACTGAAAAACGCCCCTATTAGTAAAGACGCCGAAAATGCCTTAGCTAATGCGAAAAAGGATACAGAATCTGCTGATAAAGATCTTCAGAATGCAGCAGAGAAAGCTGAAGCGAATAGGCAGAAGTGCCTAGTCCAACGCGGCTGCAGTATTTCACAGGACGCTATTAGTTGTAGTGACTTCACAAACAGCTCAGATGCTACGTCAGAAATCATTGATCTCAACTCTCAGAAATACAGCTGTGCTGAAAGTTTAGGTTCCCAACTAAATAAGGCGATACAAAACGGGTACTACGACCAAATTATTGCAGACATAGACTCGACGATTGATGAACTCAGGAAATCGTTAACTATGTCTGGAGTTCCTCTTTCTCAATTGGCACAGCATGCAGCAGACAGCCAGGAGCAATTGGACTCTCAATGGCTGCAATTTCAGTTTGATTCCTCCAAGTCATCTCAACAGACGGACAGCTCGTCGTCGTATTCATCTTACAGTACATCGGTATCAGCTAGTTATCTATTTTATTCGGCATCTGCTTCGTATTCCACCTCTAATGCACAACAGAAGTTCCAAACTCAGATGAACAAAGCTAAAATTGGGGTGAAAGGGGAACTCCTTCGTGTTTCAATCCAGAGACCGTGGTTCAGACCATCACTATTCAGAAGTGCTCAGTATCAGTTGGTAAGAACGCTTAGCAGGATTCCATATAGTATAACTTTACTTGCAGTGTTATATATGTCATTACATATTGCGTCTTTTATTTCAGATAACTGATGGTCTTCTAGTATCTCCTGGAGACAACTTAACTGAAAATGAATTTCTAAAAGAAGCTCTCAATCGCAATAAGTACTATCTCCCTCACTATGCAAGCGGACTACTCCTTTCTAGAAACGTTGAAGTGGAGTTTCGCGAATTGAGCTCCTCGGCAGTGTACCAAGCACTGCAACAGTCTTCGTCATTCTCAGCAGGCTTCTCCGTGGGCGGCTTTTGGGGAGGAGTCAGCGCCTCTGCATCTGGTTCCTGGGGGTATTCTAAGTCTTCCACAAAAGTTGAAAGCAGTGAGAATGGTCTGCGCGTTAAAATCCCGGGTGCTCAGATCATTGGATACTATACACAGAATGTTCCTCGATTCCCCCTCTGAACAGATATGCAATGCAGCACGTGCACGTGAACTTTATAGTTCGAGTAGTTTGCTGAACAGCAATATAGGTTTGCATGTAGCAGAGCACTAATCGAGTATTAGAATTATAAAATAAAATATTGTTGTAGTGGTTTTTGTCATGTGGACGTATGCATGCTGCATGAAACTGGTGCAAAACTGCCAAGAGCTTCACAGCAAAAAAAGCGTCGAATGAATTCTTGATTTCAATTGATTTGTAACTTGCATTCAGGTACAAAATGTTTACATACCTGGTACAAACTGCCAACAATATGTACCAGAATGTAAGTGACCAATCAATTGAAAATCAAGAATTGAATATAAGACTACGCGTTTTAGCTACCTCTTAATGCATGCAGACAAGTAAGGCGGGCATTCGCGTTTAAATCTCTATTTCACCACCTATGCTTATGTAATACTCGACACACCCATTGAAACAGAAACAATTAATGGCGACTTCCGCAAATTACATAGTTCCTATATAGGAATTGGCCCGGGTCGTGGATATCATTTTTTTTAAAACGCGACCCGCGTATAAGAAACGGATAGTTTAGTTCCTAGCCTGTCGAACCAGAAGGCAAATACAGTCATTTTAGTGTTTTTTTCCAGTCTTCAAACTGTTTGCTTTAAGAGAACAAAAATACTAGTGGTTTTGTTCTCGTTCCGAGACCAATTAATTAATTTATTCTTTGTCATCGTCGACTTTTTCTTCTCGGAAGAGTACAACTTGTTATACTGGAATGGTTTAAAGAGCGCAAGTTACACCAGTCGCTTTAGAATCTCTTGGAAGAACATCTTCAGGTATGATATATATGAATAAAGCATGAAACGTTTTTTCTTACTACATCGCATGGAAATTGACAATAAAATAAAATAAAATAAGTTATGAAATAAATATTCTATGCATGCTTTAGCAAACTACAAAATAGTGCTCCACCATCCATCCCAAGTCCACTCCTCCACTTAACTTGTGGACCCCTTAGATGCAAGTTGGTTGCCCTTATGATAGCAAAGGTCAGTCTGGCCCTAACATATATCCACATGTTTGGGAATAGGGCTTTTCCCATTTGTGAGCCAGGTTGGCTGCTATTCTCTTTAGGAAGTGTTCAGCCTCTCTGTGTAGCAAACCATCCACTGACAGCACCATTGGTGTAAAGTTACCCCTCCGCTCGACTACAGCCTGCTCATTGACCCTCTTCTTATTATTAGCTCCAGTCTCTAGAATGGTTTCAGGTGAATGAATGATTGTGATGAGAAGGAGCATCAGTATGAATAACTTTGATATCAAATAATGCCTCTACCTGAGGTTGCCATACCCCTTGTATCCTTCCATCTCCATTTTTAACATCAGCCTCTCTGACAACTGATTCCTTGATGACATGTGTCCATACCTGTGATGCAAAATCTCCCAGGTAGTCTCTGATTTCATTGTGTCTTTGAATGATAAGTCCTCCCTTCTTGCAATCAAGGGCATGCTAAGGTGGTACCAGCCATCTCATCTAGGAGGTAGACAGCAAATAACGTATGGCTAAACAATCTCTGAACTTCAAGGGTGACAGATCAAAAAGGTAATTCTGCAGAGGAAGTACATTGAGCCATGTTGATGTCTTTCCTTTCAGTGCTCTTCGAAGTGCTCTCTGTCGATCAGGGCTAAAGGTAGGTATTATATTCTCAAATTTCAGTATGTAGTAGCCTTAGCCTCCATCTTCCTTAGCCTTAGGCGCCCCATCTTCCTGGCAGTAGTCAGCGACTCCAAATGCTGCTCATGTTGAACATCAATCACCCCCTTGATGGCTTCACTCACTGTAGCAGTGCCCTGTTTAGAAGATTTGTATGCTACAACACTTAGTTGGTTCCACAAAGTAACATGAAAGTGATGCGTAATATGGACTGTTATATTAAAGCGTTGGATTTCATTTGATCGCAGTTTTGTTCACCACTTTTGGCTAGCGAATTTTTTTTTAGGTCAAAACGCCTTCACGTCAACAAAAGAGGAGCCAGAGATAAACGACGAGAGGACTGAATACCTCCAAAATCGGGAGGACGAGTTGGAGTCCTCCCGCGTTCAATTCTGAAGCAAAAAGCGGGCGTCTGCTCGTGACGGTAATTATAAAGTGTGTGTGTGTGTGTGTGTGTGTGTGTGTGTGTGTGTGTGTGTGTGGATGCATAAGTGCCTGATCTTCAATTAAAGAGGCAACATTATAACTATAACTTGTCAGCACTTATCAGTATTCTCAGATATCATCGATAATAAATTAAAATAAAATAGAGAACACAGGTAAAGTAAAACATTGCTCTAACGAGAAAGTTGGTGCATGGAATATAGTAATTGGAGGCATAGGTGGTGTGAAAAGGAAGGTAAAAAGGTTTTGGGGAAAGTAAAATGAGACGAAAATCCAGCACTTGTAAATGTAACAGAACCAAAAGAAATGCGTGGATTTTTGTATAATTACCCAAAACCTTGTTACCTTCCTTTTTACACCACTATTGCCTCCTCCTCCAATTCCTATATCCCACCAACTTTCTCTTTAGAGAACGTTTATCTTTACTTGTACAAGTAAGATGTGCTGCTCTGTATGATGCATCGCCATTAGTATCAGTGGAAATATACATACACGTGCATGCAAATGTAATTTATTACCAAGTCAGCCATGCGCTTGGACGTCCACATACCAAATGTAATCTTTAGTTCCTGGTCCTGGTGGGTAACTTCCGCCGTGTACAAATTAATTTTCCACTGCAACTCCTAAAATAGTACTGTTTAATGACTGTTCATTAATTGTTGTATTCTCCAACAAAGTCCCCTTGACCAGAGGCGAACCAAAAAAGCGTAGGTGTGGTGGGGGTGGGTACCCGTTCCCGCCCTAGCTAGGATACGAGGTAGGCTGCTGGGTCTCTCGGTCGTAAATAATCTCTAGCGCTCCAGACTTTTTTTTGCAATGTGACAGTAGACGAATACTGGCATGCAGAATACCTTTAATTTTCCAACTGTGTGACACATCTAGGTATCTGAATCCAGATTATTTCTTTTGCTATAATTAGAACACCATGCATCATGCAGCCATTCTAATCTGTCTTCAAACGGGATTGACCATAGAACGCTCCACTCCTTTCCCTTCGTTATGGTATTAATTATGAAGTGCGGGATATAGATTTTCTCTCATTTTCTAACTGCATACTGAGCTCTCGTCTAGTTTGACATTAGGAGTGATTGCGACTGATAAGGGCGTCGATCGTTTTGGCTAGAAGCATCCATCACCTCAAACCTTACATCACGAGGCCTTGGGCATCGCACCACCATACCTATCAACAGTATCAAGAAACAAACCACTGACCCGTGTATACTCCAAACGTCATCAGGAGACGCGGTGGAGGAGGTTGTGGGGCGCCGGTGGTCATAGCGATAACTACATTCATGCACATACACAATTATGCATAATTGTGCAACAAAGTAGTGGACTTATTCATCATTACGCGATATAAATTTCTTGGCTACATCCTCCAGTTTAATGCGTTCCGCTAGCTCTTTGTCATGGAAGATCTCAAATGCATAAAAAGCTCATCGCCGAAATGCTCCTTTCTGACGTTAAAAATAACCGTAATGGTTTGCGTACTTCAGAAAGCATGCTTCGATTTCTATTAGCTTCCATTGCTGTGCATATTGTGTGAATGTTCGTGACGCATTTTACATCTGGTAGCTCTACACGAATCACATCGGCGAGTATCGCTATTTGTTTTTCCAGCTGCTTGTGGATGGAAAAATGACTGATTCCGAAAAAGATTTTCACTCAGACTTACATTTTTCTCCGCATGTTGACCTTAATAATATACATTCCATGTCCGTTTAACAAAACCTGCCTTCTTTTCATTCGTACGGTACCTAAGTTATTCAGAACATGTCCTCGCAATAAGAATAGGAGGTTAAATTTATTCATAACCTAACTTAACGCAAGGGCCACCCCCACCCCCCCCTCCCACCAACCCCTGCTCCGCCGCCACTGTAGCCCAAAAAGCATGCGACAGTTACACTATCACTAATTTACACGACCACTAGAAGCGTATATGTAACTCTGCCACAGTCCGATACAAATACCTGATGCACTGCCCGGAAAGGTATGAAGCAGCGATGGAAACCCTGATCGTACTGGTATGCAGATAAACATTCCCGTGTGGTTGAAGGAAAATATGTTTGCACTCGCCGTGTTAAAATCCCTGAATATGATGCCACCATGATTTGTTCAATAGAATTTTAAATGTTTTAATTATTAAATGGTTCTCAATGCTACTGGTTTAACTACATTGGGGGGCATCTTTTTTATATGTATACGTTCCAGACAAAGACAACCCGAGAGACCCAAACCTGTTCCAATTGACCACTTTTGTGTGGACAGCAAATGGTTTTTCAAACAAGTGGAACAGTCTTTACTTTTGTTCGCGTATGGAAGGAAACATTGGTCCCTTCAGCAGTTGAAGGTAAGGGTTTTCTTAACATTTTACAAAACACTTCTAAAGTGAAATTTTTAAAAAGGTTTAATCAAATTTGCGCCCATCTGTGTACAATGTACACTGTAGTCGAACCTCTGCCTATCAGTAACTATTAATGCCTGATTTGTTATTAAAAGGGACTCTACTTTGACCTACAAACACTTGGCGGCAAGGCTAATTAGCCATTTACGATAACAAACCAGACACGGTAGGATGGTATGGATGGAATTAATTTGCACGCACACTTCCACGGCTTCAGAAGTGAACAAAGGATATTCAAAAGGAACCAAAAAAAAAAAAAAAAAAAACAACTGGGAAGCCATTTTCAAAATGTGCGAAAGATAACAGATAGTACGCCAGTAGTAGGAGTACCATAGATGGTGGGAAGAATTGGAATGAACGGAAAGTTAGCCCATTGAGTGTATAGATGTGGTTGAATGCAACCTTAAGTTTAAAATAAATAGTAGTACCGTTCAATAGTTATGCAAGCCGGTACGATGCACCAAGTTAGCTTTAAAAAATAATTCAGCTACTCCGAAGTCACTTAGCTGATTGAAAATCCAGCATATAATCGGTTAAAGAAGCCTTTGTCCATCAAGTTGGTGAAGCTAGCTGTATGATGCTATGATCCCGGCCAGATTTGCATGTATGTGAAGATGAGCTTTCAAAGGCATCATTATTAAACTAACTCCGGCAACTTGCCATCCTCACTTTTGAACTTTGGCTTTGGTATAAGCGCGTCATTAACTATGACTACTGCTAGTGCATTTAATTGTTTCTTTATCCCTTACTGCTATATCGAAAGTGCTAGCATGAATAAACAATAAAGTAGATGAAATAAGTCAAAGTAACATCGATACACGTACGGACTGGAGTCATGTGTGCTAGAGCACATGTAGTTCCTTGTGACAACAATGCAACATGTAATGTTAGAACAGGTGCATATCATTGTAATAAATAAACTGTGTACTGTTAATAAGGTAAAACAGTATATGAAAGAAGGGAAATAAAACCTTATTTTTAAAATCAACCTATTTTATAAATTAATAGTGCACGTAGGTAATGCAGCTGATAATGGTGTTCAATTTCCCAAAAACCTGAGTTGGAAAAACATCTTTGCACCAACCAGTATGCAGGTATCTGTTCTACAATTCTTTTCCTATAAATACTCAACATATATCAACACTGATATGAACCTGACAATTGATATTTTGAACTGCCATGATGCTCATACACCAATCAGTTGGTTCATCGACTTATGTGATTACCCCAATTGCCCCAGTTGTTTCAACATACTCAGGTTCCTTGTTAACAGTGGAGTACCTATTATTATGGCTGTTCATCATCCCTGTGTGTATCATTTAGGAAGTTCTAACCAATACTCTGATTGGTATGCTGGGTCTATTGAGCCCTGTGGTGCGTGTGTGTGTGTGTGTGTGTGTGTGTGTGTGTGTGTGTGTGTGTGTGTGTGTGTGTGTGTGTGTGTGTGTGTGTGTGTGTGTGTGTGTGTGTGTGTATGTGTGTGTGTGTGTGTGTGTGTATGCGTGCGTGCGTGCATGCGTGCGTGTGCGTGCGTGTGCGTGCGCGCGCGCGTGTGTGCATGTGCATGTGCGTGCGTGCGTGTGTGTGTGTGTGTGTGTTCGTGTGTTTGTGTGTGTGTGTGTGTGTGCCAAATGTATTGGCATCATTAATCCATTAAGAATACGTACAGACTGACCTCGTTATGAGCGCATTATAATGTCTATTGTCCTAAGTGTCCATCGAGGGTTCCATCGGATACCCCGGTGGATAAGCAAAAAAGGTTTTGCCGTTCGGTCATGGAAGGGACGTAGTTGCTTTTACTACTGGCTTTATTTACTGCAAACACATCGGAAGTTACGGAAAAGAAACTAGCGAAACGACGTGCGAAATACCTTAATTCAAATTCGAGACGATGTTTTAGAATCGGCACGGGCATCCTACAGCGATACATAATATCACAGCGATTTCAGTGATTTGGGTACAACAAAAATCAAGGGAAAAAGTAACTATTAACATTCTCTACGAGAAAGTTGGTGGAATATAGGATCTGAAGGCAATTGATGGAAACCAGGTCTTATCAGAAGGGAAAATGTAATAGTCCTATATTTAGCGCATTTCTAGGGCACGTGTTGTTTGTGTGTTGAATATAGAACTAACATTTTTCCTTCTGATACGACCTTGTTTCCTCAGGACCGTACATAACTTTTAATTTGGGAGGTGGGAGGTCAATACTCATGCAATAAGTCTGAATCATTATGGTCTAAATTAATTAAAATCCAATATTAGGTACTTTGATTAATCGCTTTTTTGACGCATTGAATTCGTAGCATAATTTTGGGAATGAATCTTGACTCTGATTGTGAACCAATTATCACGGGATATATATATATTTATTTATGTTAGGTATGGAATCATCATATTACAAAGTATGGGGACGTTTGGATGATGCTAAAAGGGTGCCAGGCGTTTTGTGTTAGTATGCATGAAAAAAGGACACACATGCTTATATAAATGTATCTTTTTATTTGAACTAAGTAGGTTAACTTGGATTCTTTGTCTACAAAAGCATTAGCACATTGCCATTCCTTACAATAAAATGCTTTGTGACTACCCTATTTATTGCACACCCCATTCTTCAATCAACTAAGTTGCAAATGAACTTAATTTGAAGGCTTAACAAATCATCCTATTTCTATTGTAACATTGCAATTCGATGATGCCCACATACTGTTCTTATTCAGGCTTGTATTCATGTTTAATTAGATGCATATCCATACGGGCATATCATGTATGAATGATGCGAATGTGCGCTTTTATTTTGCTATTTATGAAGACAGTTATTGAACTCAGGATGCTCATTCTGTGAGTGAGCATGGATGTGAATGAGCATGGATCCATTCTTAGCGCCTGAAATAAGAAATGGCTTAGTATTGTACATTACATCCAGCCTAAAAAAAGCCAAACCTATAGAAAAAGCTAAGTTGGTGGCACAATCAGCACCGAAACTAGCACCGAGACAAGATGTGTGAACATTAATAATGCATTGTGCACTTTCATTAAGCGTGTACTTCAAGCTATCAATGATATGAAGAAGCATCTTACTAGAACCTGAAAAGATGTTGTTTATTATCTAAACCTGAAATTTGAATGCCTTTAAATGAATCCCAAACAAACAAATTAAAAGCTCACATTCCATCAGTCAGTACTCTGCACACTAGTCAAACTGGCACTTCCTGTTCCATACCAATAAACCTTTCATCTGGCTGCACTAAATGTGGGGAAAGAAAAATTTCTTTAAGGAAGTTGATTACATCAAATGAGGTTCTCAAAACAAAGCTTCAAGTATTTGCTAGTGTTAAAATGCAAAACCAGTATCTTCAAAAAGCATTAAGTAAAAAGTCTAAAATTGAAAAAACACGCCCTTCTAAATTGCTGGGTGCCAAAAATGAATACAAACAACTCAGTGATTAAGAAGTTGACCGATGAATGTTTGTCACTAAAGCAAGAAAGCCATCACGGTGAAGAAAAACAGTTAAAAAGATCACTTGTTGCATTCAGATATACCTACCACAAATCCAAAATCTCCTATAATATGAATGAGCAGAAATGGAAGAAGGAAAATAAAGAATTAAAAGAAAAAAATGCGCCACATGAAAATTGAAAATGATATGCTTCAATCTCAGTTGGAGGAGCTGGTTTGTGAGGAAGAATCTTCACAAAGCATAAATTCTAAAAATGATGAAAAAATGTATAATGTTGCTTGTTGTAAAGCAGTATATTGCTGCTTAGAGTACTATGTGCCTATAACTAATATAAGTCCTGTTATTGAAGGGGATTTAAGAGAGCTGGCAGGTGTAATGGTTACTAGACTCCCAAACCCATGCACAGTTACTTGTGCATATGAACTAGGAATATTAAGTGACTTACAAGTAGGAAAGATTAATATTACACTTTCCTGGGATTTGACTACAGTTAATGGAGACCATATTAATGAAATACACATAAGTGTTGCAACATCACCTCTAAAGTCATATGTTTTTTAAAAAATTGCAGGTGGTGCCACAGATTTGTGAATGAATTCATAATATTGTTTCTACATACTTTCACAGTTTAGATTTTGTTCACACAAAGACAAAAATAGTTAACAACTTGAAAAATTGTGACAGTCACTGTGTTGTGCAAAGTTTACTAGAAATCGAATTATTGGAGCTTAAGTACAACATTCACCGTCTGGATGGTATAGCGAAGAAAGGCAACAATATACTGCACATGCATGATGAAAATAATAACAGACACATATGGAAGGGAGTGCTGTGCTGTAAATTTTATTATAGCCATAAATAAAACAGGGTAAAGGTGATCCTGCAGGCTTTAAGCTATTTTTGCGATAGAGTAACAGTATGATAGTTCGTTATGCGGGGAATCGTTTCCCTATAATGTTTCACCAAGCTGGTTGTTGTATTATTTACAGGAAAAGCTTTTGATGTACTTAGAAAATGTGTGTAATAACAAAACTAGTTTAAGGACAGCACTACAGAATGATATTAGACACAATAGGTTTGTACTACAGTTGAGAGCTGTCACGGCAAAAGTGGTCCTACCTAAACAGGTCCGGCGGACCACTTTTGGTCGCCAAAATTGGTCCGGCCGGACTAATTTGTCCGCCAAAAGTGGTCCTGCCTTGCCAAAAACGGTCCGCTATTCGATCACTGAGTAACAATACATGAAAAGTGTGTCCCGGCAAGCTTTTTTTTTCAGCCGGCTACTTACAACGTTATAATTGTAAGTTTCTTTCGAGGCGCCACGTACACATGCAAGTAAAAATGGGAGATTGATGAATCATCGCGGGTGGAGAACACTACCTACGCTACCGTACGCTTGCACCCACAGGATGCACATTTCTTACCAAGTACTCATATGCCTCTTCTACTAGGTTTCATTTTTGGCATCGCCCTCGACACTTGAATAATCCAAATAAGACTAATCTCCACGTGTACGAGGTATTTATGTGCCCGGAACAATTTTTGATTAACCTGACAAAATTTGGCATCTATTTCGGTCCGGCCGGACCACTTTTGGTACCAGAATTGGTCCGGCCGGAACGATTTCCCCCCCCCCCCGGACCAAATTTTCGTGACAGAGCACTTGAACTAATCGGAAAACTGGTCACTGGACCCTGGATGCATCAGTTATATACAAATCAAGCAATAAAAAACCTTGAAAGCATTACATATATTAAGACTTGTCTACAGAATTTGAATGAATCCCCTTTACTAGCTTTGCAAGCAAAAACAGATACATTTGGTGTGCCATTATATCCAGACTCTGATGCAGTATTGACAGAACTACAAACCGCTGATATTGAGGAATTGGAGAAGAATGAATTACATTGTATACTGTTTTTGCTAATTGGAGGAATAACATATGTGATAGATAAACAACTGTATGAATATTTTGAAGGAAATTTGGCACACCTTACTCCATCAATAGCTGGTCAAACCCTATCAGCACCAGTTCATAACATGTTTGCCAAACACACTCTTGGACTGGCAGATTACCTTTTCAGGAGAGCAACAAGCATGAAAGTGGGATTTATAGATAGCAAAGATCATTAAAACACTGCTATGGTTGTGTTCTCACCCACTGGATGAACAAGATAAGATGGTAAATTTTGCATAAACAGGGTAAGAAAGTCAGATATACATGCCGGGTACATGAGCTGAATATTGCACGACTACAAGATCAACGACAAAGAGTTAAGGATCAAAAGAGGATACATTTAGGAAAAGTATTGATAAAAAGTTACGCTGTTGTAGGAAAGGAAGATAATTTGTTAAATGAATTTCCCAAACTTTCACCTCATCAAATAACTACAATATTAAACATTTTGTCAGATATATCCTCCATACTTGGTCTCTACTTTGAACATATTTGGTATGTGAATGAGAAGAAGAATGTACTCTAAAATGGGCATGTAGTTTGTGTGAAACCTTTTACAAAGTCAAAAATTCCTAAGATCATTGAAACTTACTGGAAAACTGATGAAGCTGAAGAAGATGGGGAGAACATTACAATGACAATACATGGGCTGTTAGCAGATTACATTGCTGGTGATCTTAATTTAAGGGAACTATATGCGTGAAATAGTTGTATTGTACATAGTGTGGTGTGTTTGATACGTTTTTAAATATCTGTTTTGCATTGAAAATGAAATTGTACTAGCAGTTCGAATTGCGTAGATTTCATCAGTTATTACCACAATTCAGTACGTATAACTATCTGGCAGAATAACCTTCCTTCTTATCAGTACCAATAGTAAGTGTAAATTACTTATTGAAACAAAATCCAATGCATCTCTATGTATGATATTAGCGAGACATTGTATTTTAAACTTTTGGTTAAGGCTTCGCTCTTATTAATATCTCTGTACTGATTATAAACTCAACCGGGACAGTTTTTGTTTCGCGTACCCTATTAATCCACGTACATTCAGGATCATTTCATTTGTGATCTTTCGAATAGCGTCGTGCTCGCAACGAAACGCATCACTATTAAGGTAAGGTAGTGTTGGAATGTAGATTTCTCGATGTGTAATATGCGGCTTAAATCACAATTTGAAAAAAAAAAATCAAACTACCTACGACAATATTCCACAGTTTATAGGCATGCCCTGAGTACATACATGTATAGGCACAATTCTTCACAACTTGATTTGAACCACATTACGCATGCATTGGCACGTTATCAAGCACTCATGCATTAAGGAAAAATAATGTTGCAGAAGTTTTGGGGGGGCCAAGCATCCCCTTATCTACGGCTCTGTTCCTTGCTTTTTACATCACCAATTGCCTTCAAATCCTATATACCACCAAATTTCTCATAGAGAATGTTTTACATAGGCAATATGGCTCTGAATTTTAGCAATGACTAAAGCGATCTAGTAAATTGGATATTGCAGAATACTGAATTGAATCAAGCCATACGCTTGTGGCGGCGATAAGGCCAGCAAGACTTATAATTGCTTCATCCCCCCTCCCCCCCAAAAACATAAGGCTCCACGACTAAAGGGATGCAAACCATCCAGAGATGCATGCATTTCTATTTGCCATTCGTGACGTAAGGAAACTAACGTGAAACTTCTTCACTAATGTACCTTTTGACGTGTGCTGCTTGTGATTTAACATGCAGATACATGCAACATGCCACCATTCCCGGTTAGCACACTATCGCTTGTATTAGTTTTGATTTCTACATATATAGGGTTTGGTACTGTACGACAATTCACGATCTATCTAATGAGCGCAAACTCGGACTAGCTAGATTCAGCGTGTCACTGCAGGCAAAAACTATAATTTAATAATTCACGTGACGTATTACAATCAGTTACATAACACAATATCGCACACTCCCCATCTTGACTAGTGAGAACTAGTCAACAAACTATCAGTTCAATTTGATTTCATCCACTCTGTAATCTTCTGCCTTGCTCTTTGTGCCGATGCCCTCGCTGGCCGCACCTTCCTTTCTTCCTGTGCCTCCTTTTCATCCTGACCCTTTTGCTGAGACAGCCTCAACCTGACATCTTCTGCAACACTTACACGATCGATATTCACTTCAAGAGGAAAAAGGTGTTGGACAGGACGCTTTAGAACTGTAAAACCATTTCCACTCCGTACACGAACCTTTGCGCCCCTCACAACTCCATCCGATCCCTTGATCAAACCTTCCACCCTTGCCAACTTCCAAAATATTCGGGGATGGTCCTCATCATATACCAGGACAACGTCTCCAACAGACACAGGTACATGAGGTGTAGTAGGCTTCTGTGCGTAACGATGCATCTCCCTCAGCTCCACTAAATACTCCAGTTTCCAGCGCTTCCAGAAATGGTCCAACATGACTGTGAGGTGTTTCATCCGTCTGGTAAGTACTTCTGGGGTATGGGATGCATGGTAGTCAGGATCATCCTCTGAGTCCTGTGGATCAGGTAGACTGATCAATCTACAACCAGTTAGCAGGTGGGATGGAGTTAGTGGCTCTTCAAGGTCTTCTGACGACACATATGTCAGTGGCCGTGAATTCAGGATGGCTTCGACTTCTACCAAAACAGTCTGAAGTTCCTCATAAGAAAGCTTTGTGGTTCCAATGATTTTCTTCAAGCAACGCTTGGTTGATTTCACCAGTCTTTCGAAAAATCCTCCCCACCATGGCGCTTTTTCAAGATTGAAGTTCCACTTAACACGTACACCAGCAAAGAACTCTCCAATTTCTGGACGGTTCAGAATCTCAGCAATGACTTTGTCAGCAGACTTGAACGTTTTGCTGTTGTCAGAGATAATCACACGAGGGATTCCCCTCCTGGCCACAAACCGCTTGAAGCATCGAATGAATGCTTCGGTGGTCATATCCACAACCAGGTCCAAGTGCAGCGCTCGGGTGGCACAGCAGGTAAACAAACAGATCCACACTTTGTCTTCTGTACCCTTTAGGTACAAAGGTCCTGCATAATCCAAACCTGTGAATGCAAATGGTGGTGACTGAGTAACCCGAAACTCGGGCAGAGGGGGTGGTAGTGATGATGCATAAGGTTTTCCATCAATCTTCCTACAGATCACACATTTGTGAAGTAATTTCTTCACAACACTTCTTCCCTTTACAACCCAAAATCGACTACGAAGTTCAGTGAGGGTCTCCTTTACACCTCCATGTAGTACCTTCTCGTGGCTCTGCCGTATCACCAGCATGGTGAAATGGTGACCAGAAGGTAGAAGGATAGGGTGTTTCGCACATACATCCAGGTCAGCATTTCTCAACCTGCCTCCACACCGCCAAATCTCGTTGTCATAGTACAACCCAAACTGAGTCTTCCACACTTGAAACTTCACATCTTGAAGTAGTGCAGCTTGTGATGACTTGATCCAGAATTCTTCAGCATCGGAGACGTCCTTCGATGATAAACCTGCAGATACTGACCCTCTGGCCTTGATAATTGCGATGAACTTAAGCACGTAAGCCGTCACTCTCAACAATCTTCCAAGAGAACTAAATCGTTGACACTGCATAACGGTGCCAATCTCTCCACCAACCAACAACACGTGTTGAGCACTTTTCTTCATCTCCAATATGCACTCATCGGGCATCGACTCTTCGTCACATCTAGAAGCTTGGACTGGACTGGACAGCCAACTTGGTCCACTGAACCATACTGACTTGCTCAACAGCTCCGGTAGACTGATACCTCTGGAAGGCAGATCTGCTGGGTTATCATGTCCCGAACAATGTTTCCAATGCTGAGCTGGTACTAGGGTTCGGATTTCGTTGACTCGGTTCTGAACAAATTGTCTCCATTCCTGACTTTCACCCTTAATCCAATACAGAGCGACCTTTGAGTCGGTGTAGCACATTGACGGCATCAAAGCTATCTCAGACCTCAAAGCTGACTCCAATGAAGATATCAGTCTGGCCAACAACAGTGCAGCCAACAATTCAAGCCTTGGAATGCTGTGTCCCTTGACTGGAGCAACCCTTGTCTTCGAGCCCACAAACCGTGTTGAACGACCATCAGGGGTTTCGATCAAAAGATACACTACAGCAGCATATGCTCGTTGTGAAGCATCACCGAATCCATGTAGGGTGTATGACGACGATGTTCTCATAGAATTCCTGAAGTAGCACCTTGGAAAGCGTAGGGGTTCAACTTGCTGAAATTCACTCAACAGCTTCTTCCACTTTACAAGCAGTTCACCTGACAACCGATCGTCCCAGTTTAGGTGGTTGGTACACAGCTCTTGAAACATCATCTTGAACTGGATTGTGACAGGCGACACAATGCCAATCGGATCATAAATCCTGGACACAATGCCAACAATGCCTCGTTTGGTTGGCTCCAACTCCATAGACAGCTTGCAAAGATTACTCAGGTCAAAGATGAACATATCCTCATCAGGGTTCCACTGGATCCCCAAAACTTTAAGGCCTTTTAGGTGTGACTCATCTACACCAAGTGCAACCTTGGCAAACGACAGCTCTTCTGAGGTGCTCTGATGTGGAGACACAGTCTTCGTACAGTTAACTGGACAGGATTCTTGCAAATCAATCTTCCGCTGCAGCATTGACGAATTTGTGACAAACTTTCTAAGATTGAAGCCACCTTCCTTTAACCATAGCTTGGACTTTGTGTACAACACAAATGCTTCTTCCACACTGTCAGCTCCATACGTTACATCATCAACATACAGTGCCCGTTCAAGCCTATCCACGGTTTCTGGATCAGCTGACCTATACTTCTCCAAGTGATATTTCAGTGTAGCATTAAGTAGGAAGGGACTTGAGGCAACCCCAAAAACCACTCTAGTGAATCGTAGCACTTGAAGGTTGGGTAGATCAGCATGGACATTGTCAACCCAGAGAAATCTCAAGACGTCTATATCCTTCTTGTCAACTGAGATCATCAGGAATGCTTTCTCTATATCAGCAACTAGGGCAACTTGATGCAGTCGGAATCGCACCAGAATGTCGAAGATGAACTGTCCGAAAGGCGGCCCTGCATATAGACAATCATTCAAGGAGGGGCCGTCTTCTTTAGCAGAGGCGTCGTAAACAATCCTCAACTTCGTTGTCTGCTTGTCATCCCGTATGACTCCATGATGAGGTATGTAGTGCAACTTCTCCACAACGGAAGTCCATGGGTCCTGAACCACTTCTACAATGCCTTCTTTGAGCTGCTCCTTAATCACCGTGTCATAGCGCTGTAGTAGACTTGGTTCCTGTCGTAAACGTCTCAGAAGACCACAAAGTCGACGCTGACTTAGTTTGAAGTTATCCGGAAGATGTGGATGTGGGTTTTTCCATGGAAGTTGAACGCAATACCTGCCGTCCTGGAAGGTAATACACTCCATAAACTGACTATATGCTGGCATTTCACCCTCTTTAATGCCTAAGGTCTCCAGATCCCAGAACTTCTTCAGCCTTTGATCCAAATCGCAGTCATGGCAGCAAAGAACAGAAGTTTCCAACTTGAGAGCGTGAGCTGAGACAAGGTTCGTACTAGTTTCTCCACATGTTATTCCTGGTACAGGTCCTGAGAGTACCCATCCCAACACAGTCTCTATTGCAGTAGGCCCAGTCTTGCCACGACAAACTCTCCCTGTAGCCAACTTCCAGTAGTGATCTGCTCCGATCAAGACGCTAATGCCTAAGCTCTCACTCATACCACTATCATCTGCAAGGTTCAATCCAAATAGGTGAGGGTAGGTATCCCTCGCTAGTGTGATAGGTTGTCCAGCAATGGGTTCACAGATGGACGGCACCACCAAAAAGGGTAAGACCAAATTCATTCCAGTTGCAGTCTTGATTGCAAGCTTCACCACATCGCATATCTGAACTTTCTCATGGCAGCCAAATGTCTTCATCACGATCGTCTCCGTTTGTTCCGTGTGCAATGCAAGGTTCTTCCTAACCATATCTGTGACATAGGAGCGCTGACTGCCACTGTCTAGAATTATCCTGACAATTGTTGTGAGCGAAGGTCGGTGTGGCTGGAACACAGATGCTCTTGCCGTCTGTAGTAGCACTGGAGTCTTCACATCAACATACATGGATAGTACTGGAGCCGATTGTGTCTGGTGTTGCATCTGTGGTTTAACATTCTGAGTTTGTTCTGTTGAGGTAGGCGATGTATTCTGAGCATTTTTGGACCCAGATCTTTGTGACTTGCATATACTTGAATTGTGTTTTCCTCCACAATTGTAGCATCCACGAGCTGACCGACAGTCTCTGCTGAGATGTCCCCTTTTCAGGCAGATGAAGCATCTTCCTGCTTTCAGCAACAGCTGTTTTCTTTTCTCCTGATCAGCCACTACTCTGCAGTGGTTAGAATAGTGTGTCTGGTCGCAAAACACGCACAATGGAGATGTGTCAGACAGAAGTGCAGCAGCGGTGGCGTAGTCCCGAACTGGTTTCCTTGGTTGGGCAGATGTATTCGTTGAAGCCCTCTCCCTCGCCTCAATTTCCTTTTCCAAAACTTTCAGTAGCGAATCCAGATCCCAATTGTCTTCTACAGTTTCACGGCTTACAATAAGACACAATTCAGAGGGAATCTTCTTCATCAAAATGGAAGCGAGTAAATTGCCATACGATGAGGCTGCAATTCCAATGGACTTGAGACTTCGGACATGTGACTCTACTTTATCATACAGTTGACGAAGGTTTCTAAGCTCATAAACTGATGTCACTGCTGGCAGACTGAGTAGAGCCTCCATGTGTTTGTTAATGAGTTGCTGTTTGTTCCCAAACCGCTTCTTCAGCACTGTTATAGCTTCTGCATAGTTTGAGGATGACAGAGTGAGTCCGGCAATGGCTTCTGCTGCTGAATGTTCTACCAAGGACTGCAGGTAGTTGAACTTGTCAATGTCAGATAAGTCTGGATTTTGATGAATAGCTGACTCATAGGAGTCCCAAAATGGGGTCCACGCAGTAGGATCACCACTAAATTTCCTTAGTGTCAACTTCGGGAGTTTCACCTTACCGCCACGAGATTGTGCTAGTGTTGGCTCTGTTCTTGATGGACTTGAAGACGACGGGGTAACTGACCGTGGTGTACCTTCTCGAATATCTCTATTGTTGGGGGTTTCTGGCCGTGCGTCATTCTCTCTTGAAGATTCGTCGTTTCGATCTCGAGTCTGTTCTTGTGTTTCTGGCCTTGCGCCATTCTCTCGTGAAGATTCTCGAGTCTGTATTTGCAACGGCGTATCGTTGTGCTGTTCTCCAAGAGCTGTTTCTAGGTCGATTATGGTCATCGCTACATTCTCCTTGAAAATGTCCGCTTGTTCAATTTCACCCGTAATTTCATCTTCGGTTTCCAACCCTTCTAGTATCTCTGCATCAAGTTTGTTGAGTATGTCTTGTTTCCCTTGTAGTAACTGGAGATGTTGCTTCAATTTTGCCGCATTCCAATCACCAGTTTCCAGAGTTTCCTTTACCTGCGCGATAAATCGAGTCACCGACGACTTGTGACCCGCTCGAATCCGCTTCTTTTTTGTTAGTTCTTGCACGCTCATCCTATTTCTCTATCCCAGGCTCGAAAAGGACCATGTACGACAATTCACGATCTATCTAATGAGCGCAAACTCGGACTAGCTAGATTCAGCGTGTCACTGCAGGCAAAAACTATAATTTAATAATTCACGTGACGTATTACAATCAGTTACATAACACAATATCGCACAGGTACGGCTGAATTCCGTCGGAGGAAATACATATGAAATACTCAACAGATACTGTATGAGAAGCAGGTGGCTTCAATGTGTGTCCATATCCCCCCCCCCCCCCCCCTCCTCCCTAACCGCCCTTCAGCCCCACGCAAAAACAGAACCGGGCAACAATGTTGTCAGCAGGAAGAAAACATTCGTTAAGTATACGTGTCCAGTCCAGAGAACCAGACTAATGCAGTTGGAAAACACAGTATAAGTGTGGTCGGCAATGTCATATACAACACAACAGTTTACAATTAAAAAAAAAAAAAAACACAAGATCGAGTTGTATCATTCATAATAGTACACCAGTATTAGTTAGGTTATAGCTCACTTTATGAATGGTTGGATTTGTTCGGACGACATAATGCGTGTGGTCACAATCAGGACCTTCGAACAACCCTACCCTCGCGACTGTACTTGTCTTTCTACGCCCAACTACAGCATCATCTGGGTGAGGTAGTGCTTGAGAACGTTTTGATCGCAGTGAGCAAAAAACAGTTTCTTTCTGATATATTATTCCTTTTATAGTTTTAGTTTCATGGTAGATAAATAAAATTATACGAAGCATAAGAAAAAGAAATATAGTCATAAAACTGTGTATACGAGAACGATGGACCATGGTATATAGGAATGAAAGGCTATATAGTGAGGTAAATAGCAAGAAAACAAGGACTGACAGGGAAGGGAAAATGCAATTAATCTACATAAGCTTAGCTACCTAAATTATAACATGCTCGTGCTAATAGGAACATTATAAATATAATTAAAGCACGCGACCTGTTTTATTACGAGACTCCTGACGATCGCCTAGTTGCTGTAATCGAATGAGAAGACGAAAGTCTTATCCTTAATTTGTTTCTTGTCGCAAAACCGCGCGGTTGTAGAAGAAAAAAGGGTACTGCCCCGTCCTCGTACCCAGTCCCGGAATAATCCACCTCCATCTCCTTCTTCTTGACCACGCATCACTTGGGATAGGAACACAATTAAAGAATGAAAATTTCACCGATAGCTTCAGAGTTGGCTGGAGGAGTGCCTACTGTGATCAAATAGTCGATGGTAAATTTTTGGTAATTGTATTGTTATATTTGAGCCTTACTAACGCTATTTGTATCATTACAAGGGAGAATCTTGACGAGTTTAGAATTGTCAATAACCAAACCAGAAAACTACTGGAGCAGTAGCGAATGATTTACAATCAACTACATTTAAACGGTCAAGTGTAAGATGTATAATTAGATGAGGGAACAAGTAACTAAAAACATTCTCTATGAGAAAGTTGGTGAGATATAGAATTTGAAGGCAATAGAGGTGTAAAAAGCAAGGAAACAAGGGTCTGCAATAGTAAAATGTCGTAGTCCTATACTTAGGACACGGGCTAAGTATAGGACTATGACATTTTCCATTACTATTACAGACCCTTGTTTTCTTGCTTTTTATGCCACCATTGCCTTCAAATCCTATATCTCACCAACTTTCTTATAAATAAAAATAATAGAATATATTTCTGAATGTATTTTACAAATAATGTACTGATAGAGGTAACTCCTCGGCTTCGCCAACGTGATGGCTGCATGTACCCAAGATTTAAGGTCAGACATGCCTCATACTGTAACTTGACCTATATTTGTTTTCTTGATTATTTTTGTGTCTGAACCAATGAAACAACCTATCTAAACTCTATCGTCATAGAGTCTACAGACTTTCTACTTTTTATATATATGCGTTCTGTATTTATTTATCAACGTTTAAAATCAATTGAACCTGTTGTTGACAATGGGATCATCGATTTACGGTAAACATACGACCTGTGTCAAGAACTAATAGAGTGTACTGGCTACACTTCAGGGGTGCTGGCTTAACCCTAACCTTAACCTTAATAAGTGTGTTGCGGTAACACCTTTTTTTTTAACAGTGTGGTGTTATTTCTCTGGATCGATCTAGGACTGTGTACCCAGTGAGCTTTGTGCCGTATAATTGATACGATCACGTTCGAGTTTTTAAACAAGTGATAAAACATTATCTGTAAGAGAAGGCTGCTGGTATAAAGGAATCAAAGGCAATGGTGGTGTAAAAAGCAAGGGAACAAGGCTTCTGATTGAAAAGGAATAATGAAATAGACCTATATTGCCTGCATGTCATATTTAACAGTGTGTGCAAATTTCATTATTCCTTTTCAATCATTAGCCTTGTTCCCTTGCTTCTGCCACCATCACCTTTGATTTCTATACTGGTCCCACCAACTTTCTCGTAAAGAGAATGTTTACATCCCTTTAAAAAAAAAATATTCTCATGCTTCAGTACATTTTAGAAACGCCCCGCATTATATAATCCATGCATGTGCTATAAATTAGCAATACCAGAACATTTCAACTGCACGTCTTTACAAAAACTCACTGCACTTAGCGTCTGTTTCATTTGTCACATGACAGTTCCGTAATCTGCGAACGCTATATAAATTTCTATCCGCCCTGTTCGTGCATAGCATTTACGTTAATATCCAAATAAATCACGTGATGAAAAAGTCTATTCCAATTACTAAATAATCACCATGCAGACATGCACATACGGGACTTATATTTAGACAGACCGAGCAATATTTTGGATCAGTAGAATGACGCCTAGAAAAGTTATATTTGCAGTTACTAACTTTGAAGCTGCGATTTTGCTTTTGTCATGCATTGGTACAACAGTGTTATCCGATGACGCTGCTGACATCGTCACTCGAATTATTCACCTCCCTGAACGAAATACGATTAGACCTGTTACATACAATGGCATTCCTACCAAAGATGTCCAAATGCAAGACATAGATCCTTATCTGCGCCAATCGTCATCGAGGGATAGTGCACAAAGAGGAATGGATGATGCTGCAAAAAAACTCTACGAACTTTACACTGCCATTCGAAACGTGGCGCTGCCGAAATCCGATACAACTTTGCAACGTCTCGTAATGCTTCTGCCGGGAAAAGTGCTGAATTATTTTGACTATTATCCTGGGAAAGCGTACGAGAAAGCGATAGATAACATTGATCACACTGGAGCGCAAATAAGCATTCCCGTGCGCGTGATGGAAAATATGTTTGCCCTTGCTGACGTTATGCCTGGTCTAGACCCACTTCATGGCTCAGATACAGGAGAAAGCTTAGCTGAACTATACAGCAATCTCCTCAACTGGATGCAAATCAAAGGATTCAACGAAAATACACTAGAAGAAAAGAAAAATTACTTGTTGGCTGTGGAATATCTAACACAAAAGGTACACGATCCTCTCAACGTATCAGTGAACATCACAAGATTTAATCTCTATCGTCGTTGCCAAGACGAATACAATGCAAAACGTCGGGATATGGAGAATTCTATCACCGCTCAAAAAAAAGAACTTATCGCATCAGATTATGAACGGTGGTTCCGAATACACTACCCGATACTAAAATATGGCGTGGAAGTTGCTTACACCAATTGGCTTAACGATGGTCAGAAGGAGCGTGTTGAAAGATACAGGAACTCTCTGGATGCACGCGGACCTGGGATTGATCTCGAGGAAGCGAGAGTAGCGCTCAGGTCAGCTGGTGTTATCTCTCTGGATCGGTCTAGGACTGTATACCCAGTGAGCTTCGTGCCGTACAATTGGTACCGTTACCTGCTCGACCTAAATACAGTGTACGTTTCTTGCGGGAATGGAATAAATGACCATTAGCGTACATGCTTGCACATACCATTATAATTGATACAATTAAAAAAAAAAAAAAATAACAAGAAGTAAATTACATCAATTAAAAGCGGTTGTTAATAGAAGCATAGGATGTTGTGAACCAGAGAAAACTTTCATGCATGCGTATTTGTAATCACACCACTCACTTCATTTGTAGATCATAAAATGCTTCGTTAATATATAAGGTGTTAATGGTAATTATTCATGTAATGTCTTTCCGTCTCAGCGGTTATATATGCTGACGTGAAGTCATTTTGACAAAAACAACTTCACTACAACAAAAGCAAATGATATATATAGGGATTGTTACCATGAGAATGGCTTACCACAATTTATAATTATTTCTCCAGGGCAAGTATAGGATAATGTACAGCTACTTGTAGATTAAGTCTGTTTCTTTACAACGCCATATTGATAGTGTCAGTCATTTAGTAGAATTCAATTCAGACCTTCGGGCGGAATAGTAAAATAAAACTTAAGGAAGAGAGAGTAGAGCAGGTGGGGAGGAGAGGGTAAGAAACTGGCCCCGGTCACCCTATGCCTACATATGTATGATTTTGAAACAAAAATGGTACGTAAAGACGGGGGCGAGAGAGGGACCTATAAACGATAGTCTATGGGAACTTTACTGTTATGTCAATTCTCATGCTAATAGCAGGACTCGCTAAATTTTATAACTACATGTATTTGAAATGCATTTCAAATTACAGGAATAAAGAAAACAAAACGAACATACCACTAAGTCGAGATCAGATCCGTTGTCATATCGGACGTCTAAAAGCACAGAAGACCATGCTCATTGCTTTAAAATCAGCTCCTATTGGACCAGAGGTTCAGAAGGCTATAGAAGATGCGAAACAAAGTTCAAATACCGCTGACCAGGAGCTGCAGAGAATTGCAATAAAAGCTGAACGGGATAGGCAGAAGTGTCTAGCCAAACGCGGCTGCAGTTTGTTGCACAACGCAATACGTTGTAGTGATTTCTCCAATAGCTCTGATTCTCTGTCAGACCTCATTGATCGCACTGCTAGGATACATAGCTATACCGAAGGTTTCAGTTCTCAATTCAATCCAACCATTCAAAACGTGATCTATGATCAGGCTATTGTTCATATGGACACCCTTATTGAAGAATATACTAAAGCTATGGATAAAGCTGATGTCTGTGTTTCTGAGCTGGCACAAAAAGCAATGGAAACTAACAAGCAATTAGGCTCTCCATGGAAAAGGTTTGAGTATGATTCCTCCATGAAATATCAAAATTCCGATGCGTACTCCTCTTACCGTTCATCTCAATCAGTTCGTGGTTCTAAACTTTGGTCTGTATCAACCTCATCCACCATTACTGCAGCACTAAAAAACTTCAGCATGCAAATGAATAGCGCTAAAATAGTGGTGAATGGGGAACTACTGCGAGTGACAATCCAGAGACCGTGGTTCAGACCATCGCTGTTCAGAAGTGATCAATATTCAATTGTAAGCAATTTTGTATTAGTAAAACACTCTATATTACATCCTTGTATTATTATAGTACACAGATAAACTTCTAGTATCCCCTGGAGATAACTTGCCTGAAAAGGAATTTGTTTCTAAGGCAAGTGATCGAAGTAGATATTATCTCCCTCACTATGCAAGCGGGCTACTTCTTTCAAGAAATGTCGAGGTGCAGTTCCACGAGCTGAGCTCCTCAACAGTTTACCAAGCAATACAGCAATCAACTTTCTCAACGGAATTATCTGCGGGTGGCTTTTGGAGTAGCTTCAGTTCCTCCGCTTCTGGCTCAAAGAGTGAGACTTTTGCAAAGGTTGAGAGCAGCGATACAGGCCTCCGTATCAAAATCCCAGGCGTCCAAGTAATTGGATACTACACGCAGAATATTCCTCTATTTCCAAAGCCGTGATTAGCTTGTCAAAGTGTATGGCGTGGTTATTTAAAAGTCAGCGAATGTAACGTTTGCAGTAAGCTGCATAATTAAAGTTTAAAAACAGCATCTCAATTTTTGTGTGCTTTTAAGCAGGTGAACTTGCATATACTTGTAAATGTGGGCTCAATATGTACATGTAAATTCTGGTAACCCGGCGCTCCATCGTCAAATTTTACTGCTACAGCATGGTTCAGAGACATTTTCACTACTACTGGAAAACAAGTCAACACATTCTAATTTTATGCAAAAATTTTAATTCAATGTGCGCCTTGCATCCTGCATTGCCACCACCTCTTCTTGCCACAAGAGCCAAGTATTGGGTGAATTGTATGGCAGGCTAAACTTCACCCTCGTCCGAGCCATCTCAAGGGCCATCCTGGGTAGATGCCTATCCATCAAAGGCAATATAGAATTATAAAGTGTATTAGGTTGTATTGTACTTGCTCTGTTATCTAGTAGTGTATGTATCAAGTTTACATTATTTTGTAATATTCCAATTTTACACATGGTCGCTGTCACAAAATCTCTCACATATATTTATGCCATTAAAAGCTACGCTATTATTTTTACTGCGGTAAAGTTTTCCTCCATCATGTTTCAAATAATCTAAATTTCTGAATATGCCTTGTCTTGGATAAAATAGTAAACCATTCCAAATGTGCACAAGCAACTACTTCCGTGACAAACTAGCTAAAGAAAACTACTCATTGCAAAGGAAAAAACACTCCAGCAGCAAATGCAAAACGTAAACTTTTCTGAAGACAAAAACGGAAAAAGATGTTTGGTTTTAGTTTGGAATGCAAACCGTTTTGTCTGCTTACAGTTGTTTCTTTGTATGTGGAGGAGGCCAATGCAAACATTCTCTATAAGCAATGAACATCCGCTTTTAATATTTGTTGCAACACTATTGTGTGTAATTTGGTATAAAAAGAATACATAGCCCTGTGTACAACATACATAATTTGTTTATCGAATATTATTAAGAACAAAATAATTATATAAAGGTACGCTCTAACTACTGAAAGTATAATAATTACAAATCAGTTATGATGCCTCATGCGTCGAGCCCTTGCGTTGCAGCGTACCAGGGTCATTTTGAGGCGACCATATAGTTCAGCAAACACCTTTGACTTTTGTTCTCGCGCGTTGTAACTGGTGGCCAGGCGCGAGAAAGCCTCCTGGCCACCAGAAAAACTGCCCATTTAGCATAGTTGCCAGAGTGCTTTCTAAGCTCAACGGCGGCTGCTGCTGAACCTCCCGTGAACCTCCCGTGTGACACGCACTTCCAAAGGAACAGAAGGATTTAGGGGAGATGTCACAACCGTGAAAAATAGGGTAACGTATAGAAATGTTTCACATGAATTCATAGTGTTTTGCAGTGGGCTATATATACCCACACAGCATAACTATTCATAAAATTTAAATTTAGAAAAACTGCCCATTGTACTGTCTATGAAGAGATAACTGCTGGGCAAGAAGGTATAATGATGCATATTGTCTATGTGCATCCGTGTGTACGCCTGTACACATATTGGGTGATACATGTATGTGTACAGGGGAGCACAAATTGCTTACCCTACCTTATCTTTGTAAGTAATCACATTCTAAAATTAATACCTGAGTACACAACAGATAATTAAATGATGATCACTAATAATTCAAATTATTTGATTGTTATCTGACAAATAAACCACATTAGAAAAACAAAGAAAACTTTGCGCGTGTACGTGTACGCAGAGCAAGAGGATGTGTGGACAGTGGAGGTACGAGCACTGAAGGCTCGTCGACGAATAGTGGAGGTGCAAATAGTGAAGGCGCGAGTAATGGAGGTGCAAATAGTGGAGGCACAAATGGTGGAGGCGCGAGTAGAGGAGGCACGATCGAGCATTGGAGGCTCGAATAGTGGAGGCATAAATGGTGGAGGCGCAAGCACTGAAGGTGCAAATAGTGAAAGCGTGAGTAGTGGAGGCATGGTCGGGAATTCGAAGTGGCAGAGGAATTGCAAGTAGAGGTAGAGGAAGTGCAAGTTGAAGTAGAGGAAGTGCAATCAGAAGTACAGGAAGTGAAAGTAGAGGTAGAGGAAGTGCAAGTAGAGGTAGAGGAAGTGCAAGTAGAGGTAGAAGAAGTGCAAGTAGGAGTGAAGGAGTAAAACCTCAAAACCTAAAGCAGCAGTCTGCCCTGAGATGGTGGAGTGATACTAATATAACAATTAAGCATTGCTGCTGTTTTTTTGATACACAAGTGATTGAATTTGCATGATTCTTTTGCAATGAACATCATTTACCTACATAGGACTAATTTGCGTACACCTGTACACATTTTACTGCAAAACATACCTGACACAACCACATGAATAATTTCATAGTTACTATATCATGCCCTCTATCACTTTCAATACTCATTTGAAAACAGTATACTACTATAGTGAAGCAATGTAATATGTGTACAGGCGTACACAAATTAGAGCATATGACTGTAAAAGTGATTAACAAAAAGAAACAGCATTTATTTGATGTACATGTACATACAAAACAAACTATGCGGATAAAATTTGACTTATTGAGAATGTTCCCATCATGTTTGTTATAATCTCTAACTTTTACAGTGTTTTCCAGTGCTATTGATAACAGGATTAAGAGTTGTTATGGCAATTAGCCAAAATTAGCATTTCATGACACACTTAACCATAATTTAACACCACCATAGGGGGTATAGATTTTCACAAGTTGTGTAAAATGCTCACTGTTGGTATGAGATATAATGCAGCAAAATGAAAGGAGTAATTTCTGTACCACTGTACACATTTTAGGATGCAAATAGACAATATCTTCCATGCAAACTAATTTAAGAAAGTTGCAAATGGTATTCAAATATCTTTAATTTCTGAATATTAGCTCTGTCATAAATCCAAGCCATAATTATTACATGTTTTAATGCAATATTGGGGACAATAAAGTGAAACACATCATATTAGGTGAATCCTTAGGACAGAACACAAGAGCTAGGACAATGAAATCACAGAACTTCTACTTGCCATAGAACATACATACATTAGAGCGGCAGATTAATATAGGATCAAATCAATCACTTAGTCTAGGAGGATGAGGATACAGCTGTGAAGATCAAATAATTTTATTGCAGCACCATCTAACATAGTGGCAAGACCATCAACTATGGCCTTTCTTATCATACTGTACTGAAGGCAGCAGAACCAACAATGGAGATGATTGGATTTGATATCAGTGATCGTCTTGCTTTTTATTTCAAATCGAATTCTACTTTAATCTTAGGAAATACTAAAAATTCGAATTGAAAAATTATCACAATACAGCATTCAAGGAAAGTTTAATAAATTTGAAATAAACTCCCTTTTAATTAGACTCCGTTCTATCAGCCTGACGAAAGTTACGCATCAGTTAGCTAGAGCATATATAATATAATGCGTGAGTTGTACAATTGTTTGGGTACGGAACAGGAGAACAGTGCGATAGGGTAAATGTTTGATGTACGTATCAGCTGTAGGTTTCTTTCAGAAGCAGACAGCATATATTTCAGGGTTTGCAATTAGAGACAGGGCTATAGTTAGGGATCAGAAACGCAATATTGTGATGAGAAAGTGATGAGAAACGCAATTCATGACCTCGCATACAATAGAAAAAAATGGCCCATCAATTCAATGGAACCGAAATCTAGAAGGGTAAACATCTATATTTGACATGATTTTTTCACGTAAGCCTCCGTGTTTATATTAAAACTCTCGGAAGATAAATCTGGTGTGCCTTGTATTGAGCAGTCCCATACTTTTGTCTATGGAAATAGATGGTAATCCCGCAAACAATGAATTCATTCCTGACTTTGGGATGATATGTATTTATTATACTTATCTTTCTGAGCTGTGCACTGCTGGTCTGCGAAAAACGTCAACCGGTGGCGAGGGGAGCTGTGTAGCGTACAAGTGGTGCCAAGTCTATTTGACATTGCACCAAGTGTAACCTATACCCGCAAGCTTATGTTCTGGACAATATAAGTAGCATTCTGTTGATTGTAAAGTTGTTGTATATACTTATCTGTCCCAGTAAGAGTTATCAACCAACAACTAGATGCCTTTTCCAGGAATGATGGTACACAAGACCTGACCTTCAAGGACAACTTATGATGGAAAGTTTGTAATCAGATTTAACCTGTAACCAGCTGCATTTGTGGCGGACATTGAGAGAGAACTTAAATATATACTTAAACAGCCTTTCAGATTGAGTCTGATGTCCCAATATCCTAATCAACGTTTCAATTAACTGCAGGGAGTTGATTTGTTACCTTGTTTCATTTACCATGTCTCAGACTGACATAACTCTATATGAAAACCTTATTTCTGAAATTTAACCTTCAATTTTCACCTACTTGATAAGGTTTGAAAATAAAATCCATTTCATCTGTTGCACATGTAATCTCATCTGTTCTGTCCTCATAACAACAATAACAATTTATATTTCACATTACATTCTGATCTCATTTCCAAGATTATTTCCAGAAAGGAATTGGATACTGTGGAGCCAGGATGCACTGAAAGATAAGATCTTTCTACCACACTTTCATCTGGGACAGAACAGAAATGTATTGCTGATAATAATGTTGCTTTTCTAATCACTTATCTGTTGAAAAGAGTATGCATGGTGCCAGATTATGGTAACATAATATGTACACTTCAGTTACTTGCATGTTCTTTCCTTGATATGAAACCTTACTGCAGTTACATGGATCGATGCTGTGCACTACAAAACCAATTCTTAATATCGGACACTCCATTATGAAAAGCTATTACTGGCAAGGTCATTTTTGCAAATGGAAGTAATTTTACAAATGAAAGTTAATATGCCATGCAACATGTGAAATCAAATGAAGTGAACTATTGTTGGTATCAATTAAATAATGATTAACTATTACATCGACTGCGGACCATAAAAACTCCAAAAGATTAAAATCTAGTGATATTTTAATAATGATGGAAAATCAAACTGAATAATCAAGCACATAAAACGTATTAGAGGACTGAGGCATGATAATTTGCATTAGTAATACACTCTTATTTGCTACGTATCCTAATTATAACGTTGTTTATTAATATTAATTATGACTTTGTTTAGTTTGAATACTGGGGTGTTGATTTAAACAATGCATAAATTATTCTAGAACAACTGAACGAAAAAACTTACAATATGCACACTTCACTGTAGCATGAGCTATAGCACCAAGAGATTAAAAAGTACACTTGCTGTTCAAAATTAATACTTGGTACTGGATTGATTGAAATCACATTGCCCATCAAATTAAATTACCATGAACTGTATTTTGTTCAGTCTGGATGCCTCGTGTCAATGGATGTATATAACATGAGTTTTTGTTTTTTGGAAAACGAATATCAGAGAGTAGGAGTGCATTGAAAATAATAATACCCGGCAGTTGCAATGGAGAAATTAATCAAATATCGTCATCTTTAACAGTGCTCATTCTGACGCAGACTAATTGTCTGGGAAGCGGTGCAGACCTGCAGTCTCGAATCACAAGAATTGACTACATACAGTCTATTTGTGATATCATGGTGTGATTACTGTGATAGCATGTACTGCACTGGAAGCTGCCAACAGTATATTGTTTTTGTGGTGTATTGCCATGGTGTGTTCAGTTTTGATTGCTTACATGTGCACGCTTGTGTTTTTCACTTCCTACCACAATGCCCCCCCCCCCCCCCCCCCCCCCCCCAAAATAAAAAGTTACAGTATATCTTCCAAAATTCTGTTACATACATACATAAATACATACATACATGCATACATACATACATATATACATACATACATACATACATACATACATACACGCACGCACGCACGCACGCACGCACGCACGCACGCACGCACGCACGCACGCACGCACGCACGCACGCACGCACACACACATACATACATACATACATATGTGCCATTGAGATGCAGACTACGTGGTTAGTACCATGGGCAATGACAGCAATGATTTTAAAAATGCACTGACATGCAATTGCCCGTGCATCTTGTTTCTGTGAGTGTGAGAAGATGCAACACAGTACATACATCACACAATCGTCTTTTCATGGGGTTAGAGAAGGAGCATTTTATTAGTACATGGTGTAAAGGTTGATATGACTGGCTATTTTGTAGTTTTTGGCACCAACACATCACAACTCATCCTTCTGATATTGTGCACAAAATATGTTATTGGTGCATGGTCTCTTTCTATGAATCAGGCCATTGGCTAAGCAATACTTTCTTTGGCGGTCTATCACCGAGCATGTGCCATGATCTGAGTGCCCAAGCGATATGTTGGCGATATGTTGGCATTGTTTAATGTTACAATTTTCTTCCGCACTTATCAGTTTAAAACCCATGTCTTGATAAAGTGAATCCTTATGGAAACATTCCTGACAGCTTAGGTGGCGTGTAGTTTTTGTCCATGTCTATGCTCCATAATTAGTGCTGATAGAACTATAGCTTGGTAAACAGCAAACCTGGTGTGTTGAAAAAGGCTTGAGATAATTGTTCTCCATGCAGCCGGGAGTTGTAAGTAACTGAAAATGCTTTTGACATGCATGTGTTCATTTCTTATATATGGTAGCAGCCAAGATGGTACTAAACACGCTAAAGGTATGTACGTAATCCACTATACCTAGGTATATAGATGTCGAATGAGTAAACAACTGGGGGAAATGCATGCGTTATACGATCGGATATTTACGCGCGGTTGAGCGGAAAAAAATTGCATATATAAGCAGATAGTTAACTGAAATGCGCATGCAGCAAGGAAGGAAATATGCTCGGAGCAGCTCATTTTGCTGTCAGCCTAGCTGCGCTGCTAATGTCATGGCATATTGAACATGCGGCGGCAGGATACGAGGAGCACTTAGCAAAAATAAAGAGCTTGCCGAAACACCATTCGAAACCGTTGGAGTTGAACGAGGTAAAAAATCGTGGGAACCAAGTGCCTGAGGTACAAGATGCCACAGACCCTACTATCAGCCAAGCGTCAGTGGCGGAATCTGCTCTAAGTGCAATGGAAGATTCCACAAAAAAACTCTCTCAACTTTACATGACCATTCGAAACATAGCTCTGCCGCAGTCCGATACAAACACTCAACAACGTCTCGTGATGCTTCTGCCAGGAAAGGTTCTGAACTATTATGACTACTTTCCTGGAAAAGAATACGATGCAGCTTTGGAAAACCCCGACCATACTGGGACCCATATAAACATTCCCGCGCGCGTAATGGAAAATATGTTTGCCCTCACCGATGTCGTGCCGGGTATTTATCCTCTCGGTGGCGCAGAAACCGGAGAAAGCCTGGCCGAAACGTATAGCAATATCCTGAATTGGATGGAAATCAAAGGATTCGATAAAAAAACCGAGGAAGAAAAGAAACGTTACTTAAAGGCAGTAGTATATTTGACCCAAAATGTTCCAGATCCTCTCAACGTGACCGTAAACGTAACGAGATTCAGTCTATACCGTCGTAGTCAAAACTTGTACAACACAAAGCGTCTAGAAGTGGAGGATATAATAGCGACCCAAAGAGAAAACCTTCGCGCCCCCAAGTATGAGAGTTGGTTTCAGCGGAACTATCCTTTGCTCAAAGGAGCGGTTGAAGCTGCCTACACTGAATGGCTAATATTTGGCGAGAAGGAGATCGTGGAGCTGTATAAGAGCCACATTGACGTGCAAACTCCTGGGATTGAGCTGGAGGATGCGCGAATGGTACTTAGAGCAGCTGGTGTTATTTCTATGGATCGTTCCAAGACTATATTCCCGGTCAGCTTCGTGCCCTCCAATTGGTACCGGTATCTTTTGAGCGATGTGGATAAAGTGTAAGTAGGTATAAACACTTACATGTAAATACATAGTGCCTTTCAGTTACGGCATTCGTACTTGCATGGGGGTTGACATATTGGCTTCATGCAATGATTCGATTCAACCATTTGAGACTTGTATAAATATATGTGAGCGTTTGAAGGGATAGTAATTAAACAACACGGCAACGTAAGGTAATGTAACTATTAGCATTACATGGGGCGTGCATATCTAACTCCGCTTTTTTTTATCTACCACCTTCTCTGTTCTAGCCTACATGAGGTTGACATCGTCCAAGTTTTTTTTTTCAGTTAAAGATTGCGGAAGTCGAACGATGCCCAATTAACCCTCAGCACAGCGATCGAAACCCCAGGCGGAAAAATGGCTTTTCTAGCTTGCATGGATAATGCATTGTAGACGAAAAGGCTGGTCTTTCTTACCTTAGCCACACCAAAATATAAAACGCATGCAGTACAGAATTTAGTGCGTGCTCCTATGCTCGTCCCCTTCTCGCCTTTCATGCATGCGAGCTCACAGTTCTGATCTAACTTTCTGGTCTGCATGCACCCTTTTAAATTAGCCCCACCTTTCCAAACAAGCGTGATAATTATATTCATTAATCTTACAGAGAATTACTTAAACACACGTATTGTGATTTAATTAAGCTGTTTTTAAACGTAGGGATCAAGCAAACAAACACAGCGCCCAAAGTGGGGATCAGATTAGGCTCCAAATTGGACGCCTAAATGCAAAGAAAGCCATGCTTATGGCACTGATGTCGGTAAACGTTAGCAACGAGGCCAGTAGAGCCTTGGGAAACGCTAGAAATGGCTCTGAAATGGCTAACGAAAACCTTAAGACTGCAGCACAGAAAGCGGAAGAGGACAGGCAGAGATGTCTAGCCAAACGTGGTTGTCCTAATTCACAGAGCATGTCACAGCCCATAAATAATGATTGCGGCCAATTCACTAGTAAAGCGGATGCTACGTCAGAGCTCATTGATGCCAACTCTCAAATATACAGTTGTGCCGAGAGTTTAGGTTCACAACTAAATGTTACCGCTCAAAAGGTGTACTATAAGCAGCTCATTGCAGAAATAGACTCCAATATTGATGATTTAAGGAAAGCTTTGACTATGTCTGGAATATCAGTATCTCAATTGGCAAAACATGCAGCGGACAGCAAGGAGCAGTTGGATTCTCAATGGCTACGATTTCAGTTTGATTCATTGAAGTCTACACAACAGTCAGACTCTTCTTCATCATATTCGTCTTTCAGTTCATCGATATCAGCCAGCAGTGTTTTTTTCAGTGCATCCGCCTCATACTCCAACTCTAAGTCAGAACAAGAATTCATAAGTAAAATGAATAGCGCTAGTGTAGTGGTGAAAGGGGAACTTCTTCGCGTTACAATCCAGAGACCGTGGTTCAGACCATCACTATTCCGAAGTGATCACTATCAGATGGTAAACTATGCATGCAGTCCAATGCATTGTTTGCCGTAATTCCACTTATTGTTGTATTTCAGATTTCAGAGGACATCTTAGTATCCCCTGGTGACAACTTACCTGAAAAGGAGTTTGTTTCAAAAGCTAAAGATCGAAAGAAGTACCACCTACCTCACTATGCCAGCGGGCTCCTTCTTTCACGAAACGTAGAAGTAGAGTTCAGACTGCAGGATTCATCTTCAGTGTACCAAGCAATCCAGAAGTCTTCGTCATTTTCAGCAGGATTCAGCGTCGGCGGCTTTTGGGGTCGTGGTGGAGCTTCTGTATCCGGATCCTGGGGGAGGAGTAGTTCTTCATTCAAGGCTGAAAGCAGCGAAAATGGTCTGCGCATCACGATCCCGGGCGCTCAGATCATTGGATACTACACCCAAAACGTCCCCATATTTCCTCCAAAGCCGTGATGCATGGACGGATGCATGTGTTGTTCTTTAATGCCGCAATGCTTATTTTTAATGCCGTATTGCTTTTTAAATGCCATAACGCATGCTTATTCTTTAATGCTGTATTGCTAATGCTGTGTATTTGAAAACCCTACTGAATTAATATATATCCTGCATGGGTGGCGCAACATGCAGATACGGAGCAGGCTTCTTTATGGTTGCAACAAATATAATATCCTCCAGTGATATGGTGCATGATGCAACAGTGTGTAAATATAACATTATATGCTTTTAGCGCAGGGAATTTAGGAGGCTCAGAGTATCCTGTTGTACTAATTGATGTCGTCAACAGCCAATAATGCTATGCATGCATGGTCGGTTGAAAACGTATCACCCATGCATTGTAACATGCAGTGTAGCGTTCGGTTTGGTAGATGAAGTTCTGTGTAAACATTGTCACTCCTTTGTTCAAAGTATGCATGCGGCGAAGTTTCTTGTTATTTACATTGAGACTAATTTAAAAGTTTTCTTTCCTTTAGAATGAAAAACATACTGTATATCTTTTGACAGGGATGTAGATGTTTCATTAGGTTGTGAAGTTGTTCGTTTGCTTGGTATCCTTTCCATCCTGTTTGGGAAGAATTATAGACGTCCGTAGATTTACAACTAAACTATACCCGAGCTTGAACAACCCCCCTCGTGCAACGTAGTGGACAAGTTGCCTGATCGCTGAACTTTTTATGGATAGCACAAATCGTTCTGTCAAATGTTTCCAAAGCTGATATTTTTACAATAAATTTTGCTATACTATGCTCATGACATAAGACATCACAAAGCTTTACCAGTCTCCCCATTCATCCAATATAATGGCAACTACAGCAAAAAGACCACCACATCAGAAACGTCTCTGATACTACTGACAGAGTACATAGGTATTAATATATATATTCCGCTCTCTTACTAATCTTATGTTTGCTGTTCAATTCCTTGAGCCTATATATACGGTCAGAGACATTGTCATTATTACAGCACTTTTCATTTGATCTTGAGATGCATTATATGACACTTTACCAGCTCCGTATAGTCAAGTTTCTCATTAAAATGAGCAACCTGTGTAAGAACATTATCACATAACTAATCATTCCAAAACAAAACTCCCTGTACGAATTCGACTTCCGCTATGTCTACATATTGATTAGGCTCTTTCTATGTACACAACCAGCATAAAAATGAAGGTAAATGTTAGCAAACATCTATAGTGATGTTCCTATTTACAAAGTATGCATGTAATCTGGTGATAGACTACATGTAGTTTATATACATGAGCAGATCAGGCAAATCAAAAGATAACATCAGTTTACAATGCTGGGACATATTGGTGAATTGACAACAAGATGGAATACTGCAGCTAACTCTAGTCAAATGCTGCATCTCAATCTCTCGTGCAGAATTTACATGGATGTGTACAGAAATTAACTTTTGGCATTCTACCGTGTAACAATCCTTCTATCATTTGACTTACATGCATGTTGTAATAGTCCTTTGGTTGTTAAATTGGCTCGAAATTACCAAGCTGTAATTATTCCTCCCTGATCCTAAGTTAGAGGGTCAAAGTGAAGCAAATTAATTCTGAGATACGCAGTTATACAATTGAATTGCTTCACTTCGATGCCCTGACTTGTAGGACCATGTCATGTTTGCTTAAAGTACATAGAACTCATAATGTAGTTGAAATGTAGGTTTGTAGTCTAAAATTTAAGATTTACTGCTTAAACACATTGCATTTAATTCCAGATGTGTATAATTATATAATTCATTCCAGACGTGTTTTTCATTACTTGTCAATATATGAGTACGTTATATGTTCAAGCTAAAGTTCACACACCAAGACCCCTAACTAGGAGAGCTTGAGCCATGGACCTTGTCAAGGTGAGGTTCATCTTGCTGTGTAGGTCATGGGTGACCTTGCTCCTCGCATACCCTGAATGCATGGCTATTCGGCAGGCCAGTAGCGCAAATGCATTGACCGCCTCCTTCCCCCAATTTTTACCATAAGTCTCAACTGCTAAGGGAAGACAACTCCAACCAAGCTCAGAGCACTTATCATTGTTGCCATGATGTTTGCATGTTTCAGCTAACTCAGCAGCAAAACCAGAACAAATACTTAACTGACCCAAAAGTCTATGGTATTAATGGAGATGTTATGGTGAAGTCGAATGCTGCTGGCTTTCCACCTAACCAATTTTGCACTAAGACATCGGCTGGTTGGGTGTGAGACATGTCAGGTGTAAGACCACTGCCTTCCTCCACCTTTACCCTTAAATGTGCTTGATGGCAAAGCTCCGCAAAAACATCGTGCAGATGGTTATGGCGTAGAACCCCATCACCCCCTCGCCTACATGTACCTGCATGGTGACCAAGTGGGTCCAAAGCTATGTCAGTGCAAAGAGGACATGAGAGCCCTCTGGAGATATCCACACCCAACCACCACCTAATTGCTACACAAAACTCCCTTGGATCCAGGTGTAAACCTAACTCCATTGTCGGTAACACAGTAAGCCATGAAGAAGCATGGGGCTCGATACAGAAATAAGGTGAGCTTTATTGGCTACAGAGGTAGCATCCAATAGAGACCTGAAGCATTTGAGATCAATACAACTAGAAAGGTTTTTCTGGTGAACAGGTGATGACACAATGGAGTCAAGTGTGACTGTATCTTGTGGAGAGACTAGGGTAAATAAGGTGTCGATAGCACAAGTATGGTGGTGATTACCCTCTATAGCACAACCAGTGGCACATACTGAGGCAATATAAGCAGCACAAGAGCGGAGGTGACGTAGACCTAGCCCACTATACTTCAGACTCTGTAATTAAAACAATGAAGAGTGGGTTGACTTCTCAAATCAGTAGTCTCCTGTAGCCATCAGCATCGATCATTGTGGCTTTGGCATTGAAGGATGACCCCAAGTTCACCATTAATCTTGGACAGGATTGCGGACTTCTAAGCGTATTTGGATGACGTGGTAACGTTTTGATCACAGTGAGCAACAAGCAGTTAGTTTCCTGATACACTATTCCTTTTATAATTTCATGGTACAAAAATTAAATTATAAAAAGCATAAGAACGAAGCAAATTAATGAGAAAAGTAATAAAAACTGTGTCTACGAGAAAGTTGGTGATATATAGGAATGACAGGCTATACAGTGATGTAAACCATGGAAACAACGTAACTGACAGGGAAGGAAAAATGAAATTAATCTATATTGGCACATAGTTATATGACATGCACGTGCTAATATTGGTATATTTCAGTTTTCCTTCCCAATCATTACCTTGTTTCCTTGCTTTTTACAACACTATGGCATTTCATCCCCATATACCACCAAGCAACTTTCTCATAGAGACGAATCTTATCACTTGTTATAAATGACAGTTGATATAGGGATTGATTGCGCAAACTGAGAGTTTATAGGTTGTATATGTGTAGAATAGCTGTTTAACCAAATAAATAACAACCGGTTGATGCCAGTTACGTTTTACGCAATGCATACGTATATATAAGAAGATTTGTAACATGAGAAACAAAATATATAGAACTGCGCGGAGCGTAACATGCTCAAAACAAGTTATCTCCTCGCTCCACTCAGCCTAGTCATTCTCATTCTGTTAATGAATTGCAAGCATGGAATGACAGCCAATGAGTTCGACGAGGAAGTAACACAGATAAGGAGTAAACTTCATTTAAAACTCGAGAAGAGATTGCAGCCAAAGAATATCGAGCAGGAAGCTGAACCAATAGAGCTCCAATCGTCAGAGGAGGTTGCTTCAGAGAGTAGCGCAATGGATGATTCGGCTAAAAAACTATCTCAACTTTACTCGACCATCCGTAGCGTAGCTCTGCCGCAGTCGGATACAAACACTCAACGCCTCGTGATGCTTCTTCCCGGAAAGGTACTGAACTACTATGACTACTATCCTGGTAAAGCATACGAGGCAGCGATGGAAAACCCCGATCACACCGGCATGCAGATTAACATTCCCGCGCGCGTAATGGAAAATATGTTTGCCCTCGCCGATGTCGTGCCGGGTGTTGACCCTCTCCATGGCGCAGATACAGGAGAAAGCCTGGCGGAAATGTATAACAATATTCTGAATTGGATGGAAATCAAAGGATTCAAAGAGAAAACCAAAGAAGAGAAAAAGCGTTATTTAGTGGCCGTCGAGTATTTGGCACAATGGGTTCCTGATCCTCTAAACGTGTCAGTAAACGTAACAAGATTTAACCTCTACCGTCGTAGCCAAGAACTTTATAACACAAAGCGTCTAGAAATGGAGGGCGCCATTGCTGCTCAAAGGCGAACACTTTCAGCACAAGAGTACGAGCGGTGGTTTCAGTTGAACTACAATGCTCTAAATTCTCACGTTGAAGCTGCCTACACGGAATGGCTAATATTTGGTGAGAAGGAGATCGTGGATTTATATAAGAGCTATCTCGATGTGCAAGCTCCCGGAATTGATCTCGAAGATGCACGAATGGCGCTTAGGGCCTCTGGAGTTACTTCGCTCGATCGTACCAAAACTGTGTATCCAGTAAGCTTTGTGCCTTCCAACTGGTACCGTTATTTGACTGACGTCAATAAAGTGTAAGTATATGCTATCTATTCCTCTATATCCTATCTGCTTGAATAAGATTTGGCGCGCGGTGATATTAATTAGTATTACAAATAGCAGCCCTACATGCATGGACTTTAACGGTTATTTACCTATTGAGTCGGCATGATTAATTAGAACAGTGTCCAGCAAAATATCTCTTTGGATACTTTTCATATTCTCCAGGACAAGCAAAAGAAAAGTAGCGCTCGCATTGAAGTGTATGGCAATTCAATGCCTATAATAACTTTATGATGGATAGTACAATTTAGAGTGAGTAAGCTAGGACCATTTGATAAAAGCCCTATGGAATTCACAACGTCAATTAGAAAACTTAAAAAACAGCTCAGAAAGGTGATTTTGCTGGACGCTGTCTCATATCTTTAAATCGCTTGTATAATTAAGACAACTTGCAGCCTACATTCAATTCCGAAAGAGAATAATGATATAGAGGGTAAAGAGCGAACCACTCTAATATACGTGCATCAGAAATGAAAATTGTATGAATTGTATCGTATTTTATTTTAAACGTATAGGGATCTAGCAAAAAAACGCAGCGCCCAAAGTGGGGATCAGATTAGGCTCCAAATTGGACGCCTAAGGGCAAAAAAAGCCATGCTTATGGCACTAAAAACGGCTACTATTGATAAAGATGCCTTGCACGCCCTACACGAGGCGAAGAAAGGTACTGATAATGCAGACAAAACACTTCATGATACAGCAAAGAAAGCAGAAGAGAACAGGCAGAAGTGTTTAGCCAAGCGTGGCTGCAATATGTCCCAAAAAGCGGCAGCTGTAAATTGTGGCGACTTCACAAACAGTTCAGATGCTACGTCAGAACTAATTGAAACCAACTCGAAGATATACAGTTGTGCTGAGAGTTTAGTCTCCCAACTAAATGGATCCATGCATAATGAGTACTACAATCAACTTATTTCCGATATCAATTATAATATTGATGAATTAAGGAAAGCTTTGACTATGTCTGGTGCTCCACTTTCTCAATTGGCACAGCATGCAGCAGACAGCCAGGAGCAGTTGGACTCTCAATGGCTGCAATTTCAGTTTGATTCCTCCAAGTCATCTCAACAAAGAGACTCATCTTCCAGTTCCTCTTCGTCATCGGGATTCTCGTGGTGGTGGGGGAGTTCGTATTCCACGTCATCATCCTCTGCAGCAAATCAATATTTCAGGAAACAAATGAATAGTGCTAAAATTGGAGTGAAAGGGGAACTCCTTCGTGTGACAATCCAGAGACCGTGGTTCAGACCTTCGCTATTTAAAAGTAACCAATATCACATGGTATGTATATTTATCATTGTGCTGTGATATTAATACATTGAGTATGTCGTATTTCAGAATGCAAAAAATCTTCTACTCTCTCCCGGTGACAACTTACCCGAGAATGATTTTATTTCAAAAGCTATTGATCCGAAACAGAAGTACTACCTCCCGCACTATGCGAGCGGGCTCCTTCTTTCAAGGAACGTGGTAATGGAGTTTCGCGAACTGAGTTCCTCGGCAGTGTACCAAGCAATCCAGCAGTCATCGTCCCAATCTGGTGGCTTGTCTGTAGGCGGATTTTGGGTTATATCGGGAGGACACAGCTCCGCGGCCGGACGCAGTAGCTCTTCTGCTAAAGTTGAAAGCAGTGATAACGGCCTACGCATCACTATCCCAGGTGTTATGATTATTGGATACTACACTCAAAACATTCCACTATTTCCGATCCCATAACGAACGAGGTTTCTTCAGCAATGCCCCGACGTCGAAAGAAATTAATATTTCAGTCAGCATAGTTTTTAAAAAGAAACAAGAACAAATTATAATCTGTACATGTTATAAATAGCTTAGTTGTATCTTATTGTGCACTCATGACAACTGCTGTCAACTTGCTGCCTGCATGGTGGAGTTTATATGAAAATTCACCGTGCAGGCATGACAGGGAATCACAATTACCATATCCGTTATATAAAGCAAATAACGTGTTTTCAAACAAAATGAGATTTTTTAATTACAAAAAATACATGGACTAGTCCAGAGGTCCTGTGAATGCAATAACACCAACAAAATAATAGATCCTTCCCTTTAACCGCGTAAGGAATGCGATCGAATCCAACGTGCCCTCTTACTTTTTTCGACTGGAATACGGTGCATAGATGTATTCTTGTCCAACTTACGAGTCATTTTACACACGAAACATACGTCTCCCATCATAATTCTACACAGGAAGAACTCCGGAAGTGACGCGATTAAGCATTCCTCACGCCGTTAAAGGAAGGGTCTATTGCCGTAGCTCCATTGTTTCAACTGTGTATTATAAACTGTGTCCCCGGTATCCACCATAATAATAATGAATTGGAACTGAGGCAATCCATGGATCCCTCCAAACGTTAAGGTTAGGAGGTTAGGAATTGTGATTGGTTGTGAGAGTATGGCCCTTCATCAGTGTCATGTATAGGGTCGTTCCCCTATCCTCACTACTCAAAACATGCACACAAAGTGGAACTGAAAGGCAACAACAACACAAGATGTGAGCAGACATATATGCATGTGGCACACAAATCACACAGTGGCACAACCAGAGACTCATCTCCTCAAGGGGTCACCACCATTGAAATGGTATAGTGAGCCACACAGACTTTTTTCAAATCGGCACCCAAACCTTAATCAACCTTTCATTCGCAATAGAAAAATTTCCCAGATTATCTTAATGCTCAGTATTGCACTAATGTTTTAGTCATAGAGGAGCACCCTCTCCTATGGTATGTAAGGGAAGCAGTGCACAGACACCAGGAGTGATGTGTTTGCGTGATTATGGATCATTAAAGTGTGCTACACCCAACCAGTAACAAGTACTTCCATCTTTGTTCTAGGGAGCTCCACTCTTATTTGTACTATCTAATTATCCTCGATCCAGAGATTGAAACAATGAAAGAACTTCCTTGCATCGATCCTTGAGGGAAAATTAATACAATCAATGGACATATATTTAGCACGTGACTTATCATTTTGGTAAGTATATCTCAATTTTATATTTTATGTCCCTTTGTTTCTTAACAACTAGTAGCTTGAAGTTCATGAAAGGCTTACTTATTTTTCTCCATACACGAAACGCCCTGCTTACGATATGTAATTCATGCATGTGCAATTACACTTATACTGGATTCCTATTCAATGCAAAGATTTCACGCATATAAGCATTATATTCGATATGAAAGACAGCTGATCGACTGATCGTATGAATAGTTATTTCAAGTGTGCAACTACTAAAGCAAAACACACTGTAAACAAGCATTCAAAATTTTCATCTATAAAATAATATTGTTAAATACACGCCTGCAAGCAAGCCATATTAGAGTTTTAATGTTTCAAATTATATATTTAATTATACATACAGTCAATGTCACAAAAACTCTCACATATATTTATGCCATTAAAAGCTAGGCTATTATTTCTATTGCCCTAGAATTTTCCGCCACCACAAAAAATAATTTAAATTTCTGAATTTGCCAATTGTCTTTGGATAAATAGTATACCATTCCAAATGTGCTATTTCCGTGACAAACTAAAGAAAACTACTCATTGCAAAGGAAAAAACACTCCAGTAGCAAATGCAAAATGTAAACTTATCCGAAGACAAAACGGAATAAGAAGTTTGGTTTAATTTGGAATGTAAGCCATTTTATCTGCTTACAGTTGTTTTTTTGTATGTGGAGGCGGATGCAAACATTCTCTAAGGAATGAGCATCTTGATATATTAATAATAAGAATACAGAAACCTGTGTACAACATGCATATTTTGTTCCACTTATAAACAAGTTCTGGCAGATCAGCCCATCATCCATGGTTGCACCATGCACTTCTAGCTCAATTTGGTTTGAGGACACCGTAGGAAAAAACTTGTAGTCCTCAAAACGGCAAAACATAGCCTGGATCATGCATATCCATCCTGCTACTTCTGGATATGATCTTGGAAGCAATTTTTAGCAAGGAGCTTGACAAAGCATTCTGCGTCCCGGCCTAATACTCCATCGACAGAAACCACTTGGGGTGTGAATGAGGCACGGTACTTCTGCAGCATCACAATATTTTCTCTTCTTCGGCAGTGGATAGTATAGCAGCAACATCTGTGTGTGAATATGACGGAGCGTCAGTGTCAACGACATGTTTATCGAACAATGCTACAGACCGTTTGAGGCTGCCATACACTTCTAATACTAACATACATGTAAGCAGTCCGAAGGACTGCGATTGTTAGAGGTACAAATCAGGGCTTAGGGGCTAGGGCAAGTTGGGGGGGGGGGGGGGGAACCTGAAGGCCCGCTACGCCCTTCAACCTTTCACCCCCTATCCGAATGTCAGTCACGGAAATCAGTTGCTGATAAGTCGAAATGATGTAGAGAGATGGGTAAGACTGTTAACAATGATGAAGATTTACACCCTGAAAACAGCTTGTCTGGCATTAGCGCCTAAGTTAGCTACCACCATGTACCATGGCTAGTTCGTGCTCATCAGACTGTTGAAGGGTTTAGCGCATGTTTGATGCTGCTTCAGACATTACTATTTTTAAGAACAAAATAATTAAGTAAATGTGTGCAGCGGGAACAGGAGATAAGAGCGAAGAACGAAGAAAAACGGGCCCGATGTGCTGGAATTGCAGGGACACGTAAGAAGGGATTGTCCAAAGAATGCACACGGTCGGCAGTTAGTGTTGGGGATGCGGTGAGTCTGGGTATATTCAGCATGATTGTTTGAAACAACGTGGTGCCTTGCAAGTGGTATGCTCATCTAATGATGATTCAATTGTAGCAACTGTGATTGAGACTATGGCCACGCACGCGCTGCGACAGAACCCCGAGTTGGGAAGATTCTCAGATAGCCAAATCACAGCGGTACACACAAAACATAAAGCACACACTCAGCATGCAACCACTGCTTGCCAAGTTCCCACAATGCTTCTGCCTCTGCCTCGGTTGTCACAGCTTTTAATAGTGCCGGTCCATCACGTGCGAAGATGCTTCTAGAAGCTCCTATGCAATCAGGGACATACAGTCTGGCTGCATTAAGTCCAGACATCTAACAATTTACACCCACACTTCTATTATACCTATAACAGCAATCACTACACTTCTCCCTTCACAAGCCATATCGTTCTGGGGGTCGGTGAGGTCGGTTAGACCGTCGGAGGATAGGTGCAGGTTCAGGAGCAGGTACCGGTTCAGGGTCCGCCCTAGGTAGAGGCTGGGGTGGTAATGGCTGAGCATCAGCCATCAGTGGTATTGGCGGCTGCTGCTCTGGAACTGGAGGCATGTTAGGATCAAGGGGCCCAACGTCCTCTACATCTTGCTCCTGAGTCATGATCGTCTCCTTTTTACCATCTGTGGCATCATTATGTCTACTCCTAACATGGTCAATGTGGTAACGACTCTCTTTACCATCTTCCAATTTAACTAACACCATCACAGGCCCCTGTACTGAACTAATAACTCCCGGTATCCATTTAGGGGACCCTCCTCTATGGTTCAGGCAATACACCCTTTCTCCCACCATAAATGTACGGTGACTCGCCTTCTGATCATGATCATCCTTTTGCCTTTCCTGTTGCTGCTGTACTTGATTCTTCAATGATGGAAACACAAAATCCAAATGAGACTTTGGTTTTCTTCCTAGTAACAGCTCTGCTGGTGATTGCCCAGTAGTTGAATGAGGGGTCAACCTATACTGGAATAGAAATCGAGCCAGACAAGTTTCAACATCACCTGTCATTCTTTTGAGGCCATTTTTTACAGTCTGCACTGCACGTTCCGCCAACCCATTTGTAGCAGCATGGTAGGGTGCACTTCTCACATGTCGGAACCCATTAGCCTTGGCAAAGAATTGGAACTCTGCACTTGTAAATGCTGTACCATTGTCAGACACTAGAATGTCTGGTAGCCCGTGAGTAGCAAATGTGTGTCTGAGTACTCTCATTGCCTGCTGAGAGGAAGGTGAAGAGACCACAGCAGCCTCCATCCATTTGGAATGGGCATCCACTATGACAAAAAAAGTTTTCCCCAAAAATGGACCAAAAAAATCTACATGCAATCGAGCCCAAGGTTTGGAGGGCCACTCCCAAGGGTGAAGGAGGGACTTTGGTGGTGTGTTACGAGTATCCTGACATGCTGTACAAGACTTCACCTTATTTTCCAATTCCGCATCCACTCCCGGCCACCATACTACACTTCTAGCTAATGCTTTCATCCTCGCAATGCCAGGGTGCCCCTCATGCAGCAACTTGAGTATGGGTGCCCTACCCGGAGGAGGTACCACAACACGGCTACCCCAAAGGACACATCCATTGTGAACACTGAGTTCATACCTACGCTGCATATATGGCTTAAACTCCGGATCCAGTTGTGACTCCCATCCCTGCAGCACCATGCGTCTTACCATAGACAACAATGGGTCCGTATTGGTCCACTTCCTGATAGCTGAGGCTGTCACTACAGAATCAGCATCTGACAGCATCTGGAGCATGAGAACAGTTTCCCCTGGGATAGGAACCTCCAAAGGAGCCTCTCCCACTGGTAGTCTGCTAAGTGCATCCACATTACCCTGGTCTTTTCCAGCTCTATATTCCATGTGGTATTTGTATGCACTTAATGTCAATGCCCATCTCTGAATCCGTCCAGAGGCCATGGTTGGGACTGGTTTCTGCTCATTGAAAAGGAACTGTAAAGGTTTGTGATCAGAAAGTATCACAAACTCCCTTCCATACAAAAACAGATGAAATTTCTTCACACCCCACACCACTGCCAAACCTTCCTTTTCAATCTGCGAGTACTTTTTCTCAGCAGGAGCAAGAGACCGAGAGGCATAGGCTATTGGTCGGTCCGTGCCGTCTTCATAAACATGTGACAAGACTGCTCCAATGCCGTAAGGGGAAGCATCACAAGAAATGGCTAGTTTTCTTCCAGGATCAAAGTGCACCAACAAAACATCTGAAGACAGCTGAGACTTTGCTTTCTGAAATGCATCAGCCTGTTCCTTTCCCCAGTGCCATGGCTGATGTTTAGCCAGTAACTTGTACAATGGTGCCAAGGTGTCTGCAAGGCAAGGCAAAAACTTTGAGTAATAGTTAACTAACCCTATGAATGACTTAAGCTGTGTGACATCACAAGGGGCAGGTGCACTCAAAATAGCCTGCCGCTTTTCGTGTGTCGGTCTGATTCCCTCCCCTGAGATGTGGAATCCCAGGTACTCCACACTGGACATCATGAATCTGCATTTTTCCTTCTTTAATTTTGCCCCAACCTGCTGCAGACGAGTTAGGACTCTCGCCAAAGTTTCCATGTGCTCTTCTCTTGACGAGTCTGCCACCAAAATATCATCTATGTATACCTGAACGTGGGGAATATCCTGCAAAATTCCTTCCATCGTTCGTTGGAAAATAGCCGGGGCTGCTGCAACGCCAAATGGCAACCGGTTATAACGAAAGAGGCCCTTGTGTGTGGAAATGGTCACAAGCTCTTTCGACTCTTCTTCTAGCTGCAACTGCAAGTAAGCGTGCGACAGGTCCAGTTTAGAGAACACTTTAGCTCCCGTCATGGACGCCAGCACATCATCTATTCGGGGAAGGGGATAAGAATCCACAGTTGCAGCACTATTAACAGTAAGTTTGTAATCCCCACATAACCGTAAACTCCCATCGGTTTTTACCACCGGTACCACAGGAGCGGCCCATTCCGAGAATCTCACTGGCTCTATGACACCATCCCTTTGTAAGCGCTCCAGTTCTTGCTCCACTTGATCTCTCAGAGCGTACGGAACTGGCCGTGGTTTGTAAAAGCGCGGTTTGACTGTCTTATCCACATGGATCTTAACTCGAATTCCCTCTAACAATCCAAGCTTCTCTTCAACAGTCTGGCATGTTTCTCCAGCAATTGCTCCATTCCGTCACTAGAACCTACATAAAACAAAGAGAGGTTAATTTTAAGCTCACTCAGCCAGTCTCGACCAATCAGCGAGGGTCCGCGCCCCTGCACGACGAGTAAGTTCAAGGAGCGATAACACTGACCCCCATACTGCACGTCAACGCAAATCTTTCCAACGACATTGATACTTTCCCCCGTGTAAGTGCGCAACGAGATGCCACTTTTCTCCAACGCAGGACGTCTTACCCGAGGCCAAACACGCTGGTAAGTACTCTCGCTAATAAGGGAGACCACCGCTCCAGTATCCACCTGCATCTGCAAAGGAGTACCGTTAACCGTCAAAACCTGTACCAGAGGCATTCGAGACTTGTTAGACGATAATTTATACAAGGCATATGTCTCTGTCTTCTCCCTGTCCATGGTCTTTTTGCCCCTCTGTTCCTCCGAACGTCCGTCATCGCGAGTGCCTTTGTTGCCCCCATCTCCATGGCTGCGACAAACTCGAGCCACATGACCTTGTTTGCCACACTTGTAACAAACCAATGACTTACAGCGACAGTCAGACGCCTTATGCTTACCGCCACAACGAAAACAGTTCCCTGAACCTGGCCTTACGGCCGGCTCCACCTTATGCACCGGATGAACAGGGGTACCTTCTGAATGTTGGAGTTCCTGAACATTCTTTTCCGCCAGCTCAGACGTCTGAGCCAATCCAAACGCCTTGGCGAAGGTGAGACCTGCTTCGGCTAACAGCCTCCGCTGTACCCTGACGTCCCGAATGCCACATACAAGACGGTCCCGTAGCATATCCTCCAGAGAATTCCCGAAGTCGCAGTGCTCTGAGAGTTTACGCAGCTCAGCGACAAACTGCGATACCGACTCCCCGTCCCTCTGCGACCGCGAGTTGAAATTGTAGCGTTGCACTGTAACAGATGGGGAAGGGCAAAAATGAGTGCGAACAAGTGTTACCAGCTCCGAGAAGGACTTGTCTGAAGGTTTTCCAGGCGCCACCAGGTTGCGTATCAATTGGTACACGGAGCCGCCGCAAACGCTAAGGAAGACAGCTCTGCGTTTGCCTGCGTCATCGATGCCGTTAGCCTGAAAAAATTGTTCCAATCGTTCGCAATAGCATGTCCAGTCCTCCTGTCCTTCTTGAAATGCCCCAACAGTTCCCAGGAGAGACGCCATCCACAACAGAAGCTAGTTTCCCTCGTCGCCAATTGTAGCAACTGTGATTGAGACTATGGCCACGCACGCGCTGCGACAGAACCCCGAGTTGGGAAGATTCTCAGATAGCCAAATCACAGCGGTACACACAAAACATAAAGCACACACTCAGCATGCAACCACTGCTTGCCAAGTTCCCACAATGCTTCTGCCTCTGCCTCGGTTGTCACAGCTTTTAATAGTGCCGGTCCATCACGTGCGAAGATGCTTCTAGAAGCTCCTATGCAATCAGGGACATACAGTCTGGCTGCATTAAGTCCAGACATCTAACAATTTACACCCACACTTCTATTATACCTATAACAGCAATCACTACAGCGTCCCGGCCTAATACTCCATCGACAGAAACCACTTGGGGTGTGAATGAGGCACGGTACTTCTGCAGCATCACAATATTTTCTCTTCTTCGGCAGTGGATAGTATAGCAGCAACATCTGTGTGTGAATATGACGGAGCGTCAGTGTCAACGACATGTTTATCGAACAATGCTACAGACCGTTTGAGGCTGCCATACACTTCTAATACTAACATACATGTAAGCAGTCCGAAGGACTGCGATTGTTAGAGGTACAAATCAGGGCTTAGGGGCTAGGGCAAGTTGGGGGGGGGGGGGGGGAACCTGAAGGCCCGCTACGCCCTTCAACCTTTCACCCCCTATCCGAATGTCAGTCACGGAAATCAGTTGCTGATAAGTCGAAATGATGTAGAGAGATGGGTAAGACTGTTAACAATGATGAAGATTTACACCCTGAAAACAGCTTGTCTGGCATTAGCGCCTAAGTTAGCTACCACCATGTACCATGGCTAGTTCGTGCTCATCAGACTGTTGAAGGGTTTAGCGCATGTTTGATGCTGCTTCAGACATTACTATTTTTAAGAACAAAATAATTAAGTAAATGTGTGCAGCGGGAACAGGAGATAAGAGCGAAGAACGAAGAAAAACGGGCCCGATGTGCTGGAATTGCAGGGACACGTAAGAAGGGATTGTCCAAAGAATGCACACGGTCGGCAGTTAGTGTTGGGGATGCGGTGAGTCTGGGTATATTCAGCATGATTGTTTGAAACAACGTGGTGCCTTGCAAGTGGTATGCTCATCTAATGATGATTCAGGGAGAGGCTAACCAGAATGCTCATTGATACGGATTCTGGGGTAACTCTGATTAGGGAAAATGTATGGATGGATGTATTTTAAAAATGGAGGATATGGTTACAATCTAAAAGACTTGAACTAATTACCAGTTGTAGCAAACAAAGTTGTGTCCCTCCTGTACAGGTCCCTTTCCATCATCCTTTTCCACATGGATATCGATAGTCCATTATCGGAGGCTAGGCCAGAGACGAAACGACAACAGGCCCTAGCTGTAACGGGTCCTCAGCCAACACCAGCTGGCCACACCCCTCAGCCAAAAGGCTCACGGGGATGAGACACTCTGGTTCCACTGCCTGGCCAGCTTCGTTCACGAACACATAGTTGAAAATCATCCTCATGTGGCAGCGGTGGAGCAGTTACAGACAACGATGCAACTGCGCCTGACTGTGTCTACGGCCCTGGCATCGTTGGCTGCCATGTCATACTCCTGGATGTTACTGAGCAGTTCCTTTGAACGCGAGGCAGCATTCAGCCTCACCATTGAACCCTTGTCAATGCACTTGCTGTTGTGGAGACGCTCAGCCTAAAAATGGGTGCACAGAGGATGTAGGTGTGATGGTGTTTTGTGGAGGTATAGATGTGAGAAACTGGTACACTTCAGAATAGCAGCAATTATATATTATTTTGAGCACAACAACATGGTATGCACAAGTTTCTGTGGTTACTCGATGGACAAGTAATAAAATCATTCTCTATGAGAAAGTTGGTGGCATATAGGATTGGAAGGCAATAGTGGTGTAAAAAGGAAGGAAACTAAGGTCTAATAAGAATGGGAAATGTTATAGTCCTATGTTTAGCACACAAATGTCCTACAAAACGGCGAAATATTGGGCTATTACATTTTCCCTTCTTATTAGACCCTTGTTTCCTTTCCAATCCCTATATTGCCACCAACTTTCTCATTTTTATTACATTATTTGTTCCATCTGTTTTTAATTTCTTCATGAGAAACTAGACTATTTTGAAATAAGACCATTTAATTATGCGGTGTTATTCATTATTCTCGCACCTGCAATTTAATCCCTAAATGGTATATATAGGGCGTGATTAAAAAAGATTTCGTATTCTGATCACTCACCTACTATGCCATTCAACAACATATGATAAGCCACCTTGCGTTAGGTATAAAACCCCTTTTATTATTATCAGTCATCTGCTTAAAGACATCAACAAGGCGAGCACTATATAAAGCAAATCCCACAATACAGGCAGCAGTGGCAAGGCTGATCCAGAAAAGGACTGTGAGTGTGTCAGCTACATGTATGAGCTAGGCTAATCCGGAAAGAAGGTAGTATACCTCTCCTGCTCCACCAGTACATGCAATCTCCACTTCCATTAGACACCGTTTGCTGCCTCAAGTTCAAAGGAACTGCTCAAGCTCAGTAGCATCCAGGAGTATAACATGGCCGCCAACGATGCCAGGGCTGTAGCTACAGTCCTGCGTAGTCGTATCGTTGTCTGTACCTGCTCCATTACTGCAGTACAGGACCACGTGAGGATGATTTTCAACTATGTGTTCGTGGATGAAGCTGGCCAGGCAGTGGAACCAGAGTGTCTCATCCCCGTGATCCTCTTGGCTGAGGGTGTGGCCAGCTGGTGTTGGCTGGGGACCCATTACAGCTAGGGTCTGTTGTCGTTTCGTCTCTGGCCTCCGATAATGGACTGTCAATATCCATGTTGGAGAGGATGATGGGAAGGGACCTGTACAGGAGGGACACAACTTTTTTCGCTGACTCCATGGTGGTAAGAACCTTATGCCTCCTTAGCTGTGCACCAGGGCTATGGAGTCTGTCCCTCCTCTTCAGGTGACAAAGCTTGTTGAGAACTACAGATCCCACAAGACACTCCCCTCAAATTGTATTCCGAACAGTTCTATGATGGGAGAGTTAGTGGAATGGGCTAGCCGTGGAATGACTCGCAGCCTTTGCAACTGGCAGCATCTCCCAACTAAAGGGATTCCTCTGCTTTTTCATGGAGTACAGGTACATGTAGATGTTTATTCTCAGTCTCAGACTGAATGTAAATCACCTCTGTTTTACTCACCTTCCCTCTCATCTCTCCCCATCCCTTCTCATCCCATCCCATTTCACTCTATCCCTCCCTCATCCCTCTCGCTAATGACAGGGTGCAGAAAAGCGTGATCGATGATGCTCTTCATGGTTCAATGCATTTGAAGCAGAGCAGGTATAACCTAGGAGGTGTGTATGTGTCTCTGCTGCCATCTGTATTTTAGGGCACATGTGACTTAGGATGTGTGCATGTGTACCATCTACAATGTAGCTTGCTCTTCTCCACTTGTGATCAGGTCTTAGACTATGCCAAGTAACTTGTTTTACAACGCTCAGTTCTACAGTCAGATGTTGGGATCATTGCTCCCAATAACAAACAGGGTATATACTGCCAATGTTGTGTTACACTATACCTGTGTGTGCATGTGTGTGTGTGTGTGTGTGTGTGCATGTGTTTGGCTTTGGAGCGTCAGAGTGTCAATGTTCATATGTGCACTCATGTCATGGATATGAACATCTGAGTCTGTGTACATCAATATGAGGGGGTCCCATATGTATTTGTACATGTGCATGTTGCATTGAAATCAGGCAACTGTTGGACAGTGAAGGCCTCACAAATGTGAACGTTGGGTCCTCGGAGGTGTTCCAAGGAAGAGAGAACCTGGTGATTATCATCTCCACCGTAAGCATCACATGGGATCACATGAGCTGCTTGCCATACAGTAAGGTCCTCATATGTACATTCTCATCTTTCCTTATTTTAATGCACTATTCCATTAGGTTTGACGTTCTCGCGTCCAGTATATGGGACAGTGTCCAGTGAAATCACCCTTCTGTCATTCCACATATCTCCAGATACAAATATCATCATTATCATCAAATTTGGCATGTTTATAAGAGGAGTCCTGTAGCTATTCAATTGTTCAGATTGTTTACTTGAACAGTCACGTATCTAAGGACGGGGGGCCTCGGGCACCCCTCCTTCCCCCCCCCCCATCACAGTATGAATACAATTAAAAAATTGCAACCATTAATTATAAACGATAACGTATATGCTAAATACAGCAGTACTAAATTACATTAACAAAAGGCCTGTTCCACTTCTTGTACTGGGTATCAGGCTATTGGGCCTGAAGCGGACAGCACCACCTTGGCCATACCCCACCACACTTTTTGCATCGGTGAAATTCTGGATGCGCCCTTGTTGAATGCTATCCATTGTGAAATATACATGTAGCTGTGTAATGTGTTAACATTTTGCAGCTTGATTCATGCCAATGATGTACATGCCTCCAATACATTGAATGAGACGTGCATTGCTTAAATCATAGCCATATCCATAAGCATGTTAACTAGCTATGGAACTCCTCCATTCTAAATTTAACGTACTAATGGCACTCATACCTGAAAATTCTAATGCAATGAATTGGTGAAGTTCATACTCATGACAGCCAAAATATCCGGAGCAATGAATATTGTTTCATTGTCCAAAGAGGAATCAATAGTGTATCCATAGAACTTTCTGTGTTGCCCGGAACCCCCCCCCCCCCCCACCCCAAACCACTTTGATCTGGTAGATACCCTGATCCTGTCGTCCTTTGGGGTTAATGAATATACAACGTAACAAAACTTATTAATCATTGCTCATACATGTACCAGTTTAATCTCGGCCCCAGGCCATAAACATCATAATTAGGTGTAGTCTTGGCCCCATGCCCTAGTACATCAGTCAGATTACATCACAGCATGTTCGAAATAAGCCAATAGGAACTTGCCACCGGTGATATGCTGTGATTATGAGTAATTATCAAGTTATTAAAGTAATTAACAACTGGTTGGAACCCCCCTTTTAATATCCTGGACACATGCCTGGAAATGGTATGGATATACATGTAGGAAATTTGAAAGGAAGAGTTCCAGTGATAAAAAGACACGATTTTGTTATACCCTATCCTATATATACCGGCATTTCAATTAGGAATTCAGGGGTATTGCATGTTTACCTCAGAGTGAACTCTGAAATGCAACGGATTCCTTACCCCAATCACCATAAAGTGAGAATGAAATGTTTATTGGTTAACTTTCACATTGCTGATGAGTGTTGCAACATGTCAATTATTCACTTTACCTATGTCATTTGTCTTCTTTTAGGTCTGTTCAACCTCCACATTTCTGCTAGAGGATATTCGAAAGCAGCTTGGATTTTTTTCTAGCCCAAAGAGGTTCAATGCTGTGATAAGCAGAGCCAAGGCATTGTTAATTGTGGTGGGGAATCCCCACCTACTGGCACAGGTGTGTACATATAAATTGCCAATCCATCTTACCCTAATCCCTAAATTTCATCTTGTAAAACAATTATGCCTACTTTCTCATGTATCTCTGTTGGTTTTATTAACACAGGATCCTTGCTGGAGCAAGTTGATCCAGTATGTCAGAGACAACCATTGTTACACTGGATGTCTTCTGTTAATGAGGAGACAATAGTGTACCCTAATTCATATATGTGTTGTACTTATTTATCCATTTCCAATATTAATAATTAAGCGTGCATCCACTGTACCTAATTTTCACACTGTGCACACCTTTTGATTGATGGGCAGGGTCGTATATTACTTTGAAGTGTATGATTAGTGTGGGGAGTGAAGCCAAGCCATCTTGCTTGTTAAAAAGCTTGCAATACAGTTGGGAGTGAGTGATAGAGAAACGATTAACAACCACCATATATGCTGCTTGCTTGAAACCACCTAGATGTGGCAGAATGAAAGTGCTATTCTGCTCAGATGAAATGCTATATAGTACGATCCTCATAATATTATGTACATTCTCATGTTTCTTTATTTAATGCACTGTTTCTCTCAGTTTGACATTCTTGCATAAGGGTAGCATCAAGCAAAATCACCCTTGGCATTCTACATAACTCCTGTTACAAATAACACCAAATTTGATATGTTTATAGAGGAGTCGTGTAGCTATTGTATTGTTCAGATCGTTGACTTGAACAGTGGCATATCTAAGAGACCCTCTGACAAAGCACCCCCTTCCATCACATTGCAACCATTAATTATTTAATGATAATGTAATTATAGCAATACCATATTACATTAACAAAGAGCCCATCCCACTTCTTGTACTGGGTATCAGGCTATTGGGCCTGAAGCGGACAGCACCAGCATGGTCCCACCCCACCACACGTTTTGCATCAGTGACATTCTGGATACCCCCTTGTTGAATTTTATCGATTGCGAGGATAAACATGTAGCTATGTAATGTAACTTAGCATTTTGCAGCTTGATTCATGCCAATGATGTACACGCCTCTAATACATTAAATGAGACGTGCATTGCTAAGCTATATCCATAAGCATGTCAATTAAATAGCTATGGAACTCCTCCATTATGCATGTGTCAATCAGGAACAGTGTATTCATAGATGTTTCTGTCTCTGGAAGCCCCCTAAACCACTTTGATTTGGCAGGTACCCTGGTTCCTTCGAGGTTACAACGTATTTTATTTGTACAAGTAAATGAAAAACATTCTCTATGAGAAAGTTGGTGGCATATAGGATTTGGAGGCAATGGTGGTGTAAAAAGGAAGGAAACAAGGGTCTAATAATAAGGGAAAATGGAATAGTCCTATATGTAGCACACGAACAACATACTATATCCTACATATAGAAATGTGCTAAATATAGGACTATTCCATTTTCCCTTATTATTACACCCTTGTTTCCTTCCTTTTTACACCACCATTGCATGCCATCAAATCCTATATGCCACCAACGTTCTCATAGAGAATGTTTTTTATTTACTTGTACAAATAAAATACGTTGTAACTATAAATTTAATGCAGTGGTTACAAGTTAAACCTGATTGCAAACTTACATGTATAAAGGCCAGGTCTTTTTTAACGTCATTTCTGAAAATGTGGTATAGGATACGCTGAAACTCATTAATGGTATATGGAGAGATGAGCGTTCAACAAAGTCAGGAATAAATTCTTTGCGGGATCGCCACCTATTTCCGTAAATCATCCCATAGACTTAAGAATGGGAACTGCTTAATACCAGAAACACCAGAATTAGTTCCCTAGAGTATATAGCTAGTTTTAGTATAAACACATATTTGACATGCACAGCAATTCGGCCGTCCGCACGCGGGTGATTACAAATTACGCATTCAGTCATGCATCCGTGCATGTCACAAAGCGTGCACTCACGTAGTCATGATATTTTTGAACTTCACTGTCCAAACTGTACGGAAATCTAATTAACCGCGCATTTAACCCTCTCCAAGCGTTTGTTAAATTTGAATCGAATATCACCTCTTCACACGCTGAGTCTACAACTGCAGTCACCGCGACACAGGCACTGCACACATGATGTATTTAATGACGGTATGTGCGTACGCAATCGGCTAGCTTTTCTAATGCCTAATATCCCTTGATGGATTTAAATCGTTTCTTCACTCTACCCCAATAGCTCTCCACATGCTGTGTGTGTGTCCCTGTTGTTGGGTTCACAAATTCCAGTGTGTGGTTCACTGTACTGTGCTGGAAAATGTGAGGGATTCTAGCTGCTATTTAGCTGTAAGCTGCCCACTGGTCAGAATGAATGACTGTCCCTGGCAATGTATGTGCCCTGATGAGTGGGAGGAGAGTATTGGTATCCCTTGTGTCCACCACTTGCATATACCCCCTGGCAGGATGATGTGACGTATCTACCAACCCAAATACCCACACCTCCTGTTGGGGACGTCTTCCACGATGATACTGTCAATGTTACAATAGTTGGTAATACATGCTGTACCACTGTATAATAATAAACAGGTACAGGTACCTTCTGTTTGTGCCTGAAAAGTGATTCATCGATCTGAACAATCATCCCTGGGCCACCTAGTCGCACAGGCCCGTCATTAATCAGTCGTGTTGAACACACTTCACGCAGCCACTGGTAGACATCAATGGCAGTATTCTTCCCCACACCTGAGCTCTCTGCAGCATCACATACTGAGTTCTGTCTAGACCAGTAATGGATGAGCATCATCCACTGCTGAAGAGTTAGATGGCTTTTGGAAAAAAAACTTCCTGCTCTGATGACATTCTTCCCTTGCAAGTGTGGCGGCATTTCCATCCAACCCCATCTTTTACATCCCCTCTGGAACACTCAACCATAGGGGTGTTGCAACTGATATATTTCAGCATTGATTTTGACTTATAGATACAACAGATATAACTTACTTGCTACACTTGCCAAAACCCTTCTTGTCCTAAAAAACGCTATGATCTCAGTTGTTCCTCCAAACATGATGGGACCTAATTCCAAGAGAGCCATGAAGTCTCAAATGAACTCTATGAGCGCTTTCAATATTATATGCCCATGGATTGACCAGGTTTGAGAGGGTGCATGACATGCCTAAAGATGGATAGGTGATAACAATGTGTAAATATTTTAGGTGGGCGTAATTACATTAATTATTCATAGGGGCCGTAAATATGGCATGATCCGCTATCTCGGGTTAGTGATGTGCTTAATGCTATGCACACTTACATGTCCCTATGTGTACCTGTTATTATGTGACACAAGGTTTGTCAAACATGCTTCACATTGGTCAGAGGCTGGATCCTAATGCGCATATAGGGTGAGTGGTTGGCTAATGCTATGCACATGCACTTACATTTCTGTGTACTTTTTATCTATGTGACACAAGTTGGGTTAAAGATATCTATTCACACTGGTCTGAGACCTGATAATACAAGGTCATGTTAATACTAGAAACAGTCGAAGACTATCTTCACGGCAACTCTTATGCATGAGGTCATCTGATATTTATGGACATGTCTACACCACTTGAGCTACAAACTGAACTATTACGCGCCCGTAATATTGCGTGATCACAGGCACTTTTCAGAGTATCCATGGCATCTGAGTTTTCTGGTTGAAGTCCATCACCACAGCAACTCTTATGAACAGGGTCATGTAATATTTGTGGGCGTATCCACATCAGGTGTGCTGCACACTGAACTATTACGTGCCTGTAACATTGCATGGTACAGGCACTTTTCAGAGTATCCATGGCAACTCATGTCATCCAAGCGTTCTAGTTTAATTCCAATCGTCACAGCAACTCTTATGCACAGGGGTCATGTGATATTTGTGAGCGTGTTCACATCAGGTGAGCTGCAAACTGAACTATTATGCGCATGTAATATTGCATTGTCACAGGCACTTTCAGAGTATCCGTGGCAACTCATGTCATCTGACGTGGTGTTACATTCCTAATGATCTATCACACGTTGATGTCGTGGTATTACATTCCTAATTATGCAGCACAGGGAAAAATAGCGTCGAATAATTTAGAAATCATTGCTTGTTGAACAGAAAATCACACGAAAATCAATGCAAGCATGTGATTTTTGTATGATTTTCTGTTCAACACCCAATGAGTTCTAAATGATTCGACGCTTTTATTCCCTGCGAGCGGCCGTCCATTCACTGGAAGTAGCCTTTCTCTGTTTATACTGACCACGGACAATATGCAAAGTTTCAATATATTTTATGCGCGCGCCAATTATGTATTTTTTCTTATTAAGGGGCCTTTGTGCGTCGTTATTTGCATTGTGTGTGACCTTATTAATTCATATGCTGCTACAAGTTGCGATACTGCATGTGTATCTGTATCCGCATACAATATACAACACCGAACGGAACTTGTCAGGCAGAAAGGTTGTTTTCAGTTTTGAGACGAATAAAAACACACTTACGCTCAACAATGACCGAAGAAAGGTTGACAGGTGTAACCATGATGTCTATCCACCATGCCGAGTGTTTGTCGTTACAAACGGTAACTGTTGTACAAGAAAATCCTAGATTTGTTTTGCAAATCTATTTTGTTTGATGAGACAGGCGATTAGACGATTTATTTTTAGAAATCTAATGTTCTTTCCATGTGTGTATTGATATAAAGCGGTACAGATTTTATCGGGCCGAAGACCTACAATGTGTTTAAAAAAAGCGGCCGGATCTTTAGTTTAAAAAGAACTACATTTAAAAGGCGGCTGGGGCGTAGCCCCACACCCTTTGGGGAGGGGCTACCACCCCCCCCCCCCCCCCCCCCTCGTCTCCCCATATAAATATTTACTTCCGCCCCTGCATTGTATGTCATAAATTTAGATTTTTAGATACATCCACTACTGATTAAAAAAATTTTCAACGCTCAAAAGAAATTAGCTATGCAAGACCTACACACATTATACTTGTGAAAAACGTCCTATATATATATATATAGGACAATTACGAAGGTAGATTAGACATTAAGCTTCCTCCTGCGAGTATGTGTCTGCTAATGCCACGTACCTCGCGGGGGACGTTTCTATATATGATCTTAGGTTTGTACACCTCGACAGCAAGGAACGCAGTTCGCGCTTCTTGCTTGCGATGGCTAGCTGTTTTGGAAAGTTGTATGTGGCCTTATCCGATTGGCCGACGCTATAAGGGTAATATCTGCCCGAAGGGCGAAGACGCGCAACGATAACTGCACGTAGCCTGCGCTACACACACAAGCTGAACACGTGCACAAGACTGACTCAAAAGAACACACCACGTATAATATATATCTAGCATAACTGGGTTATACTGGGCGCGCGGTGGTAGCGGCCGTTCATGAATACTACAATAAGCGGGTTGAAGGCCTGTCTCCACGTCCACTGCTCTTATAGAGCTCTTTCATCGCGTGACTTAATAGCATTCATCTTCTGATTAGTCCGCCATATTGGTGCTCGTTTGAAATGGAGAAGTATGGGCTATTAGTTTTGGTATGTAACACTACTTCTGACTCAAGAGTGTCGTATAAATATATATTATTGTGCATGGTCTAACACATGACTAACATTTGTAAAAATATATTAAAGCACACACGTCATGTGACCATGAAAGAGCTCCATAGGAGGTGCATCACGGCGAAGCTATGGTAAGTGATGGTACCGGGTTCGGTAAAGGTTAGGTACCGCGCTCAGCTGAGGCAAGTGCTGTGAGAGCAGCGGAAGTAGCTATGCATGCCTTCAAACTTAGGCCCAAATGGAGAAAGACGCGTACAACGCGACAAAACATTTAGATGTACATAGTATAGCGGCATACGCCCAAAAAATTATAGACATGATAAAACGTGCGTGCATGTAATTGCTGACAGCAAGGTCGATCATTCGAATTTTTCAACTTCTTCAGTATTAAATATTGAATTGGTTTATGTGCAAATATTTGTGTGCGTGTGTTTGTTTTTGTTTTTATCTCATGTCCTTACGAGCGCTTTTCTCCATAACATCGATCCGAACAGCAAATCCGCAGTATACAATTCTACTTCCATGCAACATGCAGGATATGTGACTGAAATACACTTTTACCTGATTTCTGAACGGGAGTAAATCATAGATTATTGTGCCGATCTCCCCTCCCTCCCCCGCGCCGTAATGAATTTTAAAACAGCGTAAGATTAGCAAATCTTACGCTGTGCGTATGCATGTACATAGATGGAATACACTTAAATTCCCTAGCCTCGCCCTGATGTGGGAGCTGTCGGCTGAATTGTGTTAGTTCGGTGAGTCCACTGTTTGCATGCATGATATTACATCGCGGTAGCCTAAGGGCGGTTTGAATAAGTGTTTTTTTTTAAGAACTTCCTAGCCAACTATCGTACACTGACACTGGACTTGACCTCCCCCCCCCCCCCCCCCCACCCCTCCTCACCCCCCCCCCCCCCCCCTCTCCAGTTATACTGATACGGAAAACCCCAAATCGAAATCTCTTCAGCAGGTGCATGGGGACATGCACAATTCGCTAGGCTGATTTTCCCCCCACTTATCGTGGTACTTGACCTTCTCACATGCACCGTCGCATACATGTATAGACATGCAGTAATAAGTGCATGCTGCATGATCATTGGTCCACTTTAGTTTGTGTTTATGCGAGCATCTTTCCGGCTATCTCGTGGTAATACATGTACGTACCCTTTCGTCACAAAGTCATATAATAGCTTGCTTGTTGATTTAGAATTCCAGTGTCTCAACTCGATAGGCGAAACACACACACACACACACACACACACACACACACACACACACACACACACACACACACACACACGCACACACACACGTACACGTACACGACACACACACACGTACACGTACACGACATACACGCACACGCACACACATACACGCACACGCGCACACACGCACGCACACACACAAACGCACACACACGTACACGTACACGACACACGCACACGCACACACACGCGCACGCATGCATGCTCTCACACACACACACACACACACACACACACACACACATACACACACACACACACACACACGCTCAATCTATTACCATTGTGAATTGGAGGGAGGGAGGGGAGCGGGGGTCAAATCGAAGGAAATTCATACAGAGCTGGTGCACCAAATAATTTCCCCTCCGATTCCGGCCTCCCCATCCCACCTCCGATTAGTGCATGCACTTTGAATCTGCGTTGAATTGCCTGAAGGGGCAAGTATAGTCATGATTATATGCATGCGTGGATAAACTAAGACGCGTTTGTTAGATGCTCCATTGGTTCTATATGCATGGCTACGGCTCAATAATGCAAGCAATGCATATAATAGCCAACGTTCGACGTGCGATTGACTGGGGACGAAGGAAGCAGGCCTGATCAGTGCTTACGTTTTCACAACCAAAATTGGTTGTACCCGATCAGATAGCGGGCAGGTGCATTTTTACGTCCCTTTAATAGACGTAAACTTAGTGAATGCTGCGTCCTTGATTACTACTGTTGCAGGCTGCTAGAAACCACATTTCAAAAGCTAATTAAAAATATTACATATATCGGTCTTGCAACAGCTGAAGACGAGGGTTAAATCAGTGATGTCAATATACTCTCATAAAGCCTCCGGATTGCCATGAGAACGAAAGAAACGCACTTTGGTTACTTGGTCAATGTTTTTCTTTTAATAGTATTCATTAATTAAAAACATAATTACAGAATACATTAATTAAAAACATAAGCACTACAAATAACTAAAAGTCATAGCAAGTGTTTGGTGAGACACATCTGGCCAAAATTCACGGTCTGCGTAGTGAGGCTATACAGTAAAGGTCACCACATTCACGTACGGAATGTAGTTTACTTGCATAATTCATGACGAATAGCTATGTAAATAATGAATAGCTATGTAAATAATAAATTCTCCAGTTTGCCTTTAGTAGTACGCTGTCAGAAGTCAATCATAAAAGAACGGTGCTCTAATTGTATTTCCATCCACATAAGTGTATATGTGTTTTGACTGGCAAATTTAATTTAAAATGATAATATAAATAAACAAAGATAATCAAATCTATAAACTTACTTTTTGGGGCCTTATATGCAATCTATGATGCACGGCGAGTGGAATAAAATGAAATCCTGTATTCCATACTCTTTATAAAATAACTATATCAATATTGCAGCTGTGTTTTAAGATGATTCTGAAAACATTGGCTATGACCATACTTCTAAGGATCGCAGGTTTGTACTAACTGCATGTGCATTTAAAGAGCATTTAATTTAATTCTGCAACTACACTTCAGTTCCTACACACAGCTGTAGTCCTTTACTCACAAAAAATTGTCCACTAGGAAGAGGTTACTGCCCTGGATGCAATGCCGTTTATTCGTGTTCAATATGTAATGGATCAGGTGCCACAGTCTGGATTGTCAACCAGACTCAAGGACAGAAATGTGAACCTATAGCTTTAGTTCAGTCAACTGCAGCTGCGTGCTCAAGTAATCAAAATACTGTTTGCCCCCCTTATGTGGCTGCAAATATTAATCCAGGACTAAGCAATCCTTGTCTGAACTCAACCTTCAGCTTTCAAATGGAGGCTGGAATAAATCTTTTCAATGTGATGTGTTGGAATGGATATTTTTCAGGATTGAGTGTTGTTTACAACGAAGTTATTGGAAACATAATAACATATTTAGCAGGTGAGAACAAGAATATCAGTGTTTGTCTTATTTTATTTATGGATTTTTAAAATCATGTGCTCATAATGCAATGCCCACTTTCTACCTGCATTGAAGGTATGGTCTATGCAAGTTGAGCAAGAGCAACTTATTTTTCAATAACCGGGCCCATATTTGTCTACCTCGGTGCACGGAATTTTTAGTTCTGGCAGTTTAACATCCCTTTTACGTTTGACGGTGCGCCTAAATTGCAAGTTTTCCATTTCAGAGCGTCAAAGGGGAGCTATTCGATCGAAATGTGCGTGGTAACTATAACGGAGTATCTCAATCTCTGTCTTGGGTCTGAGTAAAGAATTATAGCTTGGCTCTATTGGGCCATGTTTTAAAGGACCTTTATAATGAGCATCAACCGTCAAACGTTAAAGGAGTTAAATTGGCAGAAAGTGAAATATGTATACCGCTGTAGACAAATGAACACCAGGTAGACACCCGGTACATTAGACATTAAATGGCGTATCATAAAACGACAAGGCATTTCGAACCGTTGAGATTGATTGAAACAACATAATAATATTCCATGATTATGAAATTACTGTACATAAAAGATTTTTTAAATTGATATAAATTTACGTGTCCATTTCTATCAGCCTGTACTAGATGACAGATTTGCAATTAATATATTGATTTAAGAGTCCTTCGAGAAAGATTTCCTAATAGACCCTTACCGCTCACGTCACAATTTAATTGCTTATGTTTGCAAACCTTAGTTCTTATCAGTACAAACGCAATGTAGAAAAACAACAGGCACAAAATGAATGTCTAACGATATTCCTAAATGCCTTAGCCTTTTACGGTGCAGATTAATGAATTTCTTTGCACAAAAACTTCATCTGGTTTACAGATTGTGTGATATTATAATTGCATGGATGATCTAGGAAGTAGTATGTCTCAACACACATCATTCCGGGTTGCATCATCAGAATATTGTGACATGTGCCCGCCTGCATTTTTATACTGCTTTTATTAATCCTTTCGATTCTTTGCTTATATCATATATGCTTACTGACACTTTCTGTGGTATTAATAGGATACTGCATCATGAGCGCCCCCAGCTTTTCTGGAAAGGGGGGGGGGGGGCCAGGATAGGGCAAGGGGGCGCCATTTGACAGCCGCGAATACGTTGTCCGCTTTCGGCAGATTCAACCAGTTGGGGGGGGGGGGGGGGGGGGGGGGGGGGGGGGGGTGTCTGTGTGTGTGTGCTGTCCGCTTTCGGCCTATTCATCGATTCAACCAGGCGGGGGGGGGGGGGGGGGGGGGGTGCTGCCCACTTTCGGCCGATTCAATCAATGAGGTGTCCGAGCTTTCGGCAGATTCAACCAGTGGGCGGTGGGTGCTGTCCGCTTTCAGCCAATTAGACCAGTGGGGTGTGCATGTATGTAAACTTTTATTACAGGGGGGGGGGCGCCATTCAGTCCCGAAAGGGGGAGCCATAGCCCCCCCCCACCCCCCGGGGACGGCCCATGTGCATGTCCGTGGCAGAAGACACCAGAAATCATCATCTTGCATTAAAGTTACCATTTCAATACATCCCTTCATTTGATTATAATTTTTCACCTTCAAAACTTTCCACGTTCTTTTTATATAACTCATCTTACCCATCTTATATCAATAACCATCATTAATACTGTCTAAGTATATTTTATTTATTGTAACTCTAATCGAGGGGAGTGGGGGGGGGTCAAAGAAATCTGTATGGACCCCATCGTCCAATACTGTAGAGCTTGAAGAGAGGATTACGAATCTCCTTTTAAAATAAAAATCTGACTTAAGAGAAAAAAGATACGAGGGATTTAAAAACGAGGGCGTAGGGGGTACCACCCTACGCCTCTTACATTTCCGTATCTTTTTTGTTTCGCTTCAGATTCACGTGGGAGACACACCGATCGATTCCTTGCAGTGAAAGTAACTTATTAGCACCCAAGTACAATCGGTAGCGATGTAGTTAACATTTTAACCCGGCCGTTCCAGAGATGCGTGTGGTAGGTTTAATTACCGGGTTAAAACATGCTCAAGGTTTTAGCGAGGATTTAAAAGTTGTACTTGGGTCCTAACTAGCTACTTTCACTGCAAGGAATCGATCGGTGTAAATCCCATGTGAATCTGACGCAAAACAAAAAGATAATAACATGTAAGGGGCGTAGGGTGGTACCCCCTACGCCCTCTTTTAAATATTCCCCGTATCTTTTTTCTCTTAAAAGTAAGATTTTTATTTTAAAAGCAGATTCGTAATTCTATATTATTTTCTCCTTTTTTTGCCCTCTATCAATGCTTCCGCAAGTCAATTATAATGCGTGCAGCGTGCATTTTCACCAGTCTGGTTGCCTATCCATTGTAATTATGTAATGGAATTGAGACATTTTTCAAAATGTACTAATTGCTATATTCCACTACATACAGTTCCTCCGGATCCGCCTGTGCTGGCACCTGTTCTTTGCACTCCCAAAAACAACACTCACTTTGTGGCATTTGTTAGTTGGAATGACTCACTTAAAGATGGTGGAAATAGCATCGACAGCTATTATATTAGTTCTGTGGGATATCTGAACCAGTGCAGCAGTGCACCATGTATTTATAATTCTACAGCGAGAAACACTACATTTGTGCTAGAATACAACCATAACTATTCATTATCAATCTCGGCTTCAAATTGTAAGGGATCATGCGATGGCTGTGGTCTAGGATATACCCTTGGAGAACTCATTGGACATGGCTCTACTCCAGTTGATGTCTTTATAAGAGGTTAGATTGATGAATTATATTGTGACCTGAAATGTGATTCGTTAAATATGTAATCTGGTAATCCTTTGTATTTCAGTGCCCAGCCTAACATTTAGCGCATTTTGTCAAGTCTATAATGCAACTCAATCAGGGCACTTGGAGAGAATAGAAGTGGAATGGAACAAATATGTATGTCCTAGTACAGTTACAAAACATTATCAAATAACTGTTCGTGCTGTTTCAGAATATTGTAGCTAATGGCATATCAGGATGCGACACTTATCAATTCGCCCTCAATACATCTGAAGGCTACAACTTCACAAATAGTGTAACTGAGTGTCCATGCAGGAAGTTGATAGCAATATCAGGTCATGCAGATGTTACAGTAACTCTAAGCGCCATTCAGAAGGGAAGTATTGTGACATTATCAAGTATCAGCAAAACTGCAGGTTGGTTTTTTTCGCTAATGAAGGAAACAATTTGGTTAATATCACATGAAATTGGGCCACATATATGATTTGAAATCATGGGAATTCGTTTGTATACCTCTTTTACAATTACTTTTCTTATTTAGCATACCTCAACAAGTCCCTATCCACAAATGTTGAAATCTTAGACTTGGATGACAATACTTGTGAAATAATAGTGTCATGCAGATATGTGTATGGATATCCTAAATATCAGTGTTCGTTTAGCTATGGACTACATCCAGACCAACTTGAATTAGGAACTGTTTCAAAAACCAGCCAAGGTGGAAATATTGTAGCGCTGCACATTGCAATTCCAAGAGCAAAGCTTTTCTCCAGTACATTGTACTACTACAGAATTGATGATCAACAGCTTGGCTGTGTGAATGAAGCCATTATAGGAACATTCCCAGTACCTCCAGGTAACACTCCACAGAGTGGCACTTCACATAAAGCCATGTTTCAAGTATTTGAGCTTGTCATGATCTTCATACCCCTAAACATATATTGCATCACCATTTTCTTGATAAATATATTAGTGCTTGCTTTGTTACATTTAGGGTGCAGAAATTATGAATTGTGTGATGACAGGATTAGTGAATGCAGTATCATTGTCGACAAAATTGCCATTAGTAATGGATACTGGAGCTACAATTCAACAGATGCAGTTTTGAAATGTAATGATGGTTACACAGTAAATGGTCATGCTTCCATCCACTGCCAGTGCAATGGGACATGGAATGCAACTATACGTTTTGGATCATGCCTGCAGGTTTCCACACAAGGTATTCAGCCATTTAAATTGTGAATGAATATTGAAAACACGTGTTTTGTATTGCAGCAATGCTTTTGTTTTCAATTCCAATTTCTTTAGGAATACTGATTCCAATTTTAATAATAATCATGATTTTATTGTGTGTTATAATATTCAAGAGGCATCAGAGAACAAGCTACCGACCTGCTCAAAAAGAACGGTGAGTGCCTTGAACTCATTGTCTGCTTGATAGAAACATATATAATCAGATTGAAATTTGGTCCAGGTTAAACAATAGGCAACTAGGGATAATGCTTCACAAGATATAAACCAGAATAAAGGTTAGAATGAATAGATAGCACATATCTTCCACATTAAAGAACCAGCACCAGCATTGTTTACTGGCCAAATAAAAATTAGTGCGCTTAAATTGAGACTTCCTGATGTCATAAATTGTAATGAAGTAAACTGTACTTAAATGCATATAATTGTTTTAATGCCCCATACAATGCAGTACACCATATGAGAAACACAGGCTTACATGCACACACACCCAAACACACACACACATACACACACACACACACACACACACACACACACACACAAGCACACTCAATTCTCAAAACATAAGGTCAATCATATATAGAATAATAATGAGGGTCCAAATGACAAATATGAAAGCTCAATGTGTGTATGCTATCAGTTGTCTGGTAGTAAGGATTATGTAACTTAGTTGTGACAATACAAGCTATGTGAAGTTACTTAAATATATGTTTTGAAACAATAAGTGAACATACTTAACTTGTCATAATTTAGATGTGAACAAGTGAAGCCTACTCCAATTTCAGATGATGATGGCAAGGAAGTGACGGGTACTGCGAGCTCATCCAATTTATGACCTACAGTGTATGGGCTTCTAATAATGCAGTGATATTCTGAACTGAAATGTATGTGTACTGCTACTTGTGCTCATCTATCTAATTATTTTATACTAGCGTGTCCCCGTGAAAAATCACGGGTTTATTATTCGTCTCGCTGTTATTCGTCTCGCTATTCATTTGGCAGATGAACAGTTGGTCTACCTCCTAGCTCCTCTATTTTTTACCGGCTGTTTTACCAAATGTTGCATATCACCTGTTTTAACATGCAGTTACTGCGCAATCTCTATAACATGCCCGCGCAATTTCAGGTAGTAACTACATGTTCTCGGCCTGTACGATGAGACTTGAGAGTGAACCACAATAGTGTTGCATTTATTGTTTCGGCACTTACGCAGTTCCCCCCACTTTGAATTCAAGAAATATTGAAAAAACTTTAGATATTAAATGTGAAGTGGAAACCAGCTGTCATTGCGACCGCCTTTTCTATTGGTAGCTAGGTACGCGTACATACCTAGCAACCAATAGGCGCTAGGCCGAGTATATAAATGAGTTACGCGGACGTACGTACGTAATACGAGTTACGCGGACGTATAAGTACGTACGTACGATGAAAATTATAGTATAAGACTAGCGTGTCCCCGTGAAAAATCACGCACGGGCTGATTATTCGTCTCGCTGTTATTCGTCTCGCTATTCATTTGCCAGATGAACAGTTGGTCTACCTCCTAGCTCCTCTTTTTTTACCGGCTGTTTTACCAAATGTTGCACATCAACTGTTCTAACATACGGTTACTACGCAACCTCTATAACATGCCCGCGCAATTTCAGGTAGTAACTACATGTTCTCGGCCTGTACGATGAGACTTGAGAGTGAACCACAATAGCGTTGCATTTATTCTTTCGGCACTTATGCAGTTCCCCTGCCCCCACTTTGAATTCAAGAAATATTGAAAGAAATTTAAATATTAAATGTGAAGTGGAAACCAGCTGTCATTGCGACCGCCTTTTGTGTGGGAGGTGGTCGTTCCTATTGGTAGCTAGGTACGCGTACATACCTAGCAACCAATAGGCGCTAGGCCGAGTATATAAATGAGTTACGCGGACGTACGTACGTACGGACGTACGTACGTACGATGGAAATTATAGTATTAGACTAGCGTGTCCCCGTGAAAAATCACGGGCTGATTATTCGTCTCGCTGTTATTCGTCTCGCTATTCATTTGCCAGATGAACAGTTGGTCTACCTCCTAGCTCCTCTTTTTTTACCGGCTGTTTTACTAAATGTTGCACATATAATCTATCACCTGTTCTAACATATGGTTACTACGCAACCTCTATACATGCCCACGCAATTATGTCAGGTAGTAATTACATGGTCTCGGCCTGTATACGATGAGACTTGAGAGTGAACCACAATAGCGTTGCATTTATTCTTCCCCCCAACTTTGAATTCAAGAAATATTGAAAAATTTTTAGATATTAAATGTGAAGTGGAAACCAGCTGTCATTGCGACCGCCTTTTGTGTGGGAGCTGGTCGTTCCTATTGGTAGCTAGGTACGCGTACATACCTAGCAACCAATAGGCGCTAGGCCGAGTATATAAATGAGTTACGCGGACGTACGTACGTACGGACGTACGTACGTACGTACGGACGTACGTACGTACGATGGAAATTATAGTATTAGATGAGGTTGTAGACAGTGACTCTCATTCTTTTACCACCTGTGATTTCCACAGCAACACTGAGGTACATTTCACTTCCCATTTCCCTTCCCACCGTGGGATTTCAGCTTTCCAGCAATTAGAATGGATATTAATATAGAATCTGATACTATGTTCACGCACATATGCACACAAGCATACTTCAGTAGGAGGACTATATTTAAATGGCTTGATTGCATATGCACGACTAATTAAGTTACGCACGACTATAAATTAATACATGACATGGACTACTAAGAGTAGTACTCAATTCAAAACTAGTACAGTAAGCATAAAAAATCCATTACCAGAAATTTCGGACGCTCATTACGTATTCCTGACGCGTCAATGCAAACGTCCGTTAATTTTCCGTGCACGCGTCCATTGACATGTATGGAAGAAAGTGCATTTCTGTTCAGTATAAATCAGGAATCAACAGAATTAAAAAATCGGGTCAAAAATAAAGTTAAGGACATCTTTCACAATGCTTTTTTGATGAAACAATAAAATTCAGGGTCTATCTGTAGGTTCCATGGCCCTAAAACAACACGCCCATAGACACATGTAGAAATTGGGTAAAAATTTGGGTTTTGTCAAGATGTTTGTGCATTTTTCTCAGGATCTGTGATAGTTGCAGTAAAATCTAGTTATTACAATGTTAGCCAGATCATCGAGGAAGGGGCCAGATACCATAAAACACTCTTTCCCCTACTTTTCTAGGTTCCAGAGTCACTTCAGTGGTGTTAGGTACTGAATGTCCCCATTATTAATTCTTCCACTTGTATGACGTAATGGACGTTTTTATACGGGCTCGGCCACTGTGTGACTCACTCAGGTATGTTACATCTGAGGTGCTTATAGGCGTTCTACATGTGCGTAACAACCATAGCTTGACCCACATACGTAGTATATATACGGTGGCGTATCCAGAATTTCAGCGAGGGGGTGCTTAAGGTCAGGAATACTGGGGGGGGGGGGGGGAAGGGGAGGGCCCGCTTCTGGTCCGATATGAAAAGTGAGTGTGTGTGTGTGTGTGTGTGTGTGGGAGGGGGTGGGGGATGCAGTCCGCTTCAAGTCCGATACGAAAAGTGGAGGCCTTTGGCACACGTTGTCGTTATATTTAATAACTAACGGTTACAATTTTGACCGAGGGGGGTGCTCAAAAGCACCTGGAGCACCCTCTCCAGGGGCGGATACAGAAATTTCCAAAAGGGAGGTTTAGACCCGCGATACAGTGGTGTAGAGAGGGGGGGGGGGGACATATGTCCCCGGGCGCAGGGTTGAGGGGGCGTCGAAGTAGACGAGAGATAATTAATTATCGCGTCAACGAGAACTCACGAACGCATCGGCAGATACAGGGGGCAGTTGTAAACGCGTTCATATAATATAAGGCTCCTCCCCTTCCCTCTTTTCCGCTAGGTACCCCCCCCCCCCCCCCATCGGGGAAGCCGACAGCCCCCCCACCCCCCCCGGGCGCTCAACACTCACACTACATCACTGCCGCGATACGAAAAGCGGGGGTGGGGTGGTGGGGGTGGTGGTGCTGTCCGCTTCAGGCCCGATACGAAAAGCGGGGGGGGGGGGGGGGGGGGGGGGGGGTGCCGTACGCTTCAGACTGGACTCAATAATATCTTGTATATTTACCAGACCCCGCCAAACTAAGAACTAAACAACATTTGAAATAGCCTACAACCAGCCTGCCTATACAACTGTACAACTGTATAGGCCTAACAGTGTGATATTGTCTAGTTGTTGGATCAGTTTCCATCACAAAAGTGTTGGTGCCATATGTATGTGTGTGCTTGTGTGCATGTATGTGTATGCTTGTGTGCATGTGTGTGCATGTGTATATGCATGTGAATGCGTGTGTGTGTGTGCATGTGGATATTGTACTTGTGTGTTCATTTGGGTCACTTCATTCATACACTCACATACATGTAGGTCTCAGTAGTCTAGTATTTGGGCAAGCTGAACTGACAATAGATTGGAACTGGACCTCTCAAGCTAGAGGTGTTTATTCATGTACATGTACGTTGTTTTGTGAGTGTGTATGTGTGTGTGTGTGTGTGTGTGTGTGTGTGTGTGTGTGTGTGTGTGTGTGTGTATATGTCTGGAGTATGTATTTGTGCATTTCTGTGTTTTTATAACATTTCTGCATGTTATAAGTGGGGCTCAATATAGCCCAAGTATCAACTAGCTGGACCTCTCAAGCAAGGGGAGCTAGATCATACACAAGGGGAGCTAGCTAGATCATACGCATTGTGTGTGGGTGTGCATATGTCTGTTGAGAATATATCATATATGTCTGTTGAGAATATGTGCATGTGTTTGTGTGCATTAGATGTGTGTGCATTGTGCATGTTATCGCTCTTCTGCTAATGGGCTGCTTCTGTACTGTTAGGTGAGCAGCAGCTGGCTTCATGTGTGTTAGTTAATTATTTGCTCATGCATATAAACACATGCACACATGTATATCACTATACATATCACACATGCACACATATACACAACACACACACACAGACACACAGGATGTTTTGCTATGACCAAACGCAAAGTCTCCCGTTTAACACCATGGAATGTATGTTAGTTGGTTCAATACATACAACACACCAGTTGTTGCATGTACTGGACTTATACATACTGGATTGCCTTTTGAAAGTGGCACTGCCCAGGCCACTACGATCCAGAAACCTACTTCAAATGACAGTGGCGGATCCAGCATATTTTAGGTTCATTAAAACCGGGCAATTATGGGCCCGTGCCCATAATTGCCCGGTTTTAATGAGCCTAAAATATGCCTGGATCCACCACTGGGTGTGTCTCACTAGTTCCTGAGTCCTATATACAGTACAGAGGCATTATGTATTTGCAACTTCCACCACATGTTGTATGAACAGGACTGGTGTATTGGATTGCTGTGATGTATGTAGTGGACTGGTATGTTGTATGATGGAGGAGGGAAGGGGGTGTGGCATTGCCCCTGCACATTTATTAAAGAGGGAGGGTGTTGGTGGGAAGTACTACACACCTGTGCACCATCCTCAGATTTTTACATTTGAAGTTCTGAAGCCATGGGTAAATATGAAGTCATGTGTGTGAATAGCTCAGCATATCCAGTGGCCAAATCTATTGAGATAGGGTAGAAATAATTTCACTGCCATTATCAAGGCTCCATCCAGTGAGACCATTTACATGTAAATACAAACACACACACACACACACACACACACACACACACATACACACACACACACACACACACAGAGGATGTTTGATATCACCAAATGCAAAGTCTGCTATTTAAGTCCATGGAGTTTATGTGAGGTGGTCCAGTACATACTACACACACCGGTCCAGTACATACATCACACCAGTCCAGTACATACATCACACCAGTCCAGTACATACATCACACCAGTCCAGTACATACATCACACCAGTCCAGTACATTCAATACATCAGCCCAGTACACCAGTCCTGTACATTATTAGTGCTAGAAGTTCAGTGTTCTGTGCAATGCACTGTTCCCACTGTTCTAATAAAAGCGCATCAATGTCCTCCAGTGAAACTGAATGGAAGTGATGCAAGGAAGGACCTACAGCCCTGTAGTCCTCTTCTGAGTCTCCATCAAAGAACTCAACTCCGTCATCAGTGGTCTTCCACCACACACCAGGTCCACAAATAAGGTAATCACTAATCCTCTCGATGTGTGCTTGGTACAATGCAGATTTCATAATCTCCCTTGTAAAGTGGGTGTTTGAGATTTTTCCTGTAACTTTTCCAAACTTTTCTACCTCACAACTTTTGCACTGCTACCGTGTCCTCATGTTTAGAATGTTGCTCATAATGCAGGCGTTTGATGGCATTGGTGATAATGTTCTCTGTGTTTTGATTTCATGTTGAATTGCTGATTTGTTTGACTTGACTGAACATTCTCACCTGAATCTCCGTGTTTAGGGATCTTAGACAAATGATTCGGTACAGCAGTGGTGAGTGGGTTGTTAATGCATGAAAGTAGTGGCCAAACTTATTTCTTCTAGTCATTTGGTTTGGTGGTTTGGTGCCACAAATAACTTAGCACACAAACACCCCTCACCACACGCACCCTACACACCCCACACTCCCCTCTACATGCACCCCTTCACACACCCTACACTCCCATCCACACACACCCCTTCGCACACCCACCTACACAACTCCCCTCTCCACACACACCTTACACTCCATACCTACACTCACCTCTCCACACACCCCCTACACTCCCATCCACACACACCCTACACTCCCTTCCACACACACCCTACACTCCCATCCACACACCCTACACTCCCATCCACACACACCCTACACTCCATACCCTACACACCTCTCCACACACACCCTACACTCCATACCCCTACACACTCACCTATCCACACACACCCAACACTCCCATCCACACACCCTACACTCCCATCCACACATACCCTACACTCCCATCCACACACACCCTACACTCCCATCCACACACACCCTACACTCCCATCCACACACACCCTACACTCCCATCCACACACACCCTACACTCCCATCCACACACACCCTACACTCCCATCCACACACACCCTACAGACTACACAACTCCCCTCTCCACGCACACATCCTACACTCCATACCCCTACACACTCACCTCTCCACACACACCCTATATACTTCCCTCCCCACACAGACACACACATCTCTGCACACCCTACACACTCACTCCCCTCCACACACCCTCTGCACACACCCTACATTCCTTGCTCCACTCCCCACACCCCTCTCCACGCACACTCCACATACCCTACGCACTCCCCTCTATGCACTCCTTTGCTCTCTCCACACATTCTGTGTACACACTTCCCTCCCCTCACACACACTACACACTCCCTTCTCCATAAACCGCACACACACCCTACACCCCACTCCACACACACACACTTGCACACCACTAATCCCCACTCACTTTCTCTGCACACACCCCTCCGCACACACACCCTACACTCCCTCTCCACACACACACCTGCACACCACTACTCTCCACCCACTTTGTGTACACACTCCCCTCCACACACCCCTCACCGCATGCACCCTACACACCCCACCCCCTCCACACCCTACACTCCCTTCGCACACCCACCTACACAACTCCCTCTCCACACACACCCTATACTCCATACCCCTACACACTCACCTCTCCACACACCCCACACTCCCATCCACACACACCCTACACTCCCATCCACACACCCTACAGACTCCCTTTGCACACTCACCTACACACCACCCCTCTCTACACACATCCTACACTCCATACCCCCTACACACTCACTTCTCCACACACACCCTATACACTCCCCTCCCCACATAGACACACACGTCTCTGCACACCCTACACACTCACTCCCCTCCACACACTCTCTGCACACACCCTACATTCCTTGCTCCACTCCCCACACCCCTCTCCACGCACACTCCACACATCCCCTCTATACACTCCTCTGTTCTTTCCACACACTCCATGTACACACTCTGCACATACCCCTCCACACACCCTACACACTCCCTCCACACACCCTACACACTCCCTCCACACTCCCTCCACACACCCTACACACTCCCCCTCACACACACTACACATCCCTTATTCATACACCACACACACACTTGCACACCACTAATCCCCACTCACTTTCTCTCCATACACCACACACACCCCTCCGCACACACACCCTACACTCCCTCTCCACACGCACCTGCACACCACTACTCTCCAACCACTTTGTGTACACACTCCCCTCCACACATCCCTCACCGCATGCACCCTACACACCCACCCCCTCCACACACACACCGTACACTCCGCACACCCACCTACACAACTCCCCTTCCCACACACTACACCTCACACTCCACCATCCCTCTCCACACACACGTCTCCACAAGCCCCTCTCCACACCCTACACATCCCTCTCCATACACACATACATCTCCACACACACCCTACACACACCATATACAAAATGATTGGTTGTTACGGAAGCAAAGCCACACCCCCTAGTTACAGCCTCATAAATGGCCGCACGAAACGAACCGTAATTTTTCAATTCATTTTGCGGACACACCAACGCTTACAAAAGTGTGAAATACAAACATCCTATCATTCAAGGCACCTTGAATATTAGAGATTTGAGTGGAATACAAGATTTAGATACAATATGCAATAACTACGACGTTCGTACAGCAATTAAATACTACTGTCACATCCAAAAAGGAGACCTTTTTCGGTGTTCTAAGACAAACATAGTGGTAGGACCACCACACCAAACGGATTCTTATACCACTCGTCAGTAGCTATCCACCTATGTGAAAAAGAGTCGTAGTACGATGCGTTTAAGCATCCGCATAACGCAAAAATGCGTATAAAAATGGGCAACTTAAAAAGCGTTGCAGCGCGCACGCACTTGGTTGCCATGACACCAAATTTACTTCATATATTATACAACCTAAGTACATTCTCAGGAAATATTAAGATGATTTATACCTTATCAGACTAAGTGAAAACCATTATTCCAATACAGTCCTCAAATTAGTAATTAAATTTAATAACTGCAAAAATTGCCTTAACATCACTGAGTTCTTTTGGTGTATGTTCTGTGTGTGTGTGTGTGTGTGTTTGTGTATGTGCACGTCGACTATGCGCATGTATATGTGTGTTTTTGTGTGTGTTAGGTGTGGGTGCATTGTATATGTTATAGCTCTTCTGGTCAGAAGGTATATAGCTTTGTCCCTAGGAAATGACTGGAGGGGATTTAAGACATTCATCAGACGAGACCAATGTGCTGCTTCCTAACAACAAGCTCATACTGTACGGTGAGGTAAGCAGCAGCTGGCTTGATGTGAATTATTTGCTCATGCATGTGTAAACACATGCACACATGTATATCACTATACACACATCACATACCACACATGCACATGTATATTCACACACAACATACATACACGTACATACACAAAGCACACAGCCATACACACACACACACACACAATGGACAGCATTCCCCCCCCCCCCCCCCCCCCTTGCTTTTCGTATCGGGCTTGAAGTGGACAGCACCCCCTCCCCCCGCTTTTTGTATCGGGCCTGAAGCGGGCAGCAACCCCCCCCCCCCCCCCCCCGCTTTTCATGTCGGGTCTAAAGCGGACAGCACCCCCCCCCCCCCCCACCCCCCCTGCATTTCGTATCGCGGGTCTCAACCCCCCCTTTTGGAAAACCCTGTATCCGCCCCTGGATTGTATCACATGTGTGTGTATGCGCGCGCGTGTATGAATCTATGTATTTATGTGTGTATGTATCGATGATCTATTTACATCAGTATGTCTGAGTACATGTATTTATGTGCTTGTGTAATTTTGATTTCAAATTGAACTCATGGGATATAAAGCCGTCCCGTATGTGTAGATAACATTTGAATGGAGAGAAAATGCATCCAACGAAAGTGGGAGAGTACCTTTTATCAGTTTAAGGTGATAAATAAATTTAACTCCTTCAACAATTCAGGATCCCTTTGCTGCTGGCAGGTGAATGCCACGAATTCAATAGTGAAAAACTAATTGTTCGTTAAAAACCAGAACACTATAAGGTGCGTGCATGTGTGTGTGTGTGTATGTGTGTGTGTATGTGTTGTGTGTGTATGTGTGTGTGCGTGCGTGTGTGTGTGTAAAAAAAAGTGTTGTGCTTGAATGGACATAGATATCTTTATAGTTTGGGGGTTGGGGGGTATAATTGGCCTGAAGTCATTGTGTCTAAATTCATATCCATATCTAATAGGTTTCTATTCATCATTTTATAGGCATGCCCTGATACAAAAAATTTTGGGGGCTAATTTTACAGTCCATGTATACATATACAATGTATGTCACTTTCCGTGAAAGTGAAGAGCGATTTATATGCAGGCCTACATGTAGATTATGTAGATATAATTCTAACTCATATTTGTATATGGTTAACTATAATCTATTTGAAACACCCTCTCTTTTTAGATGAATGCTGCATGAATAATTAAACGTAGGCCTGCCAGCCTCTTTTAACCTATTGCTGTATAGGATGGATGGCATACATGTATATGTGATGCTCTGTTCATCCTCCTCCCCTCTTCACACACACACACACACACACACACACACACACACACACACACACACACACACACACACATAGGTACTGTTATTTTATTTTGACCTGTCTGGTATGCAAGCTTGTGTTGAACTGTG